>CM066330.1:103895626-104643126 GCA_033807585.1 Hydrophis major | reverse complement strand
TTTACTGGATTTGTTTATACTAGAAAGTGAAGGGAAATCTTAAGGATAGTTGTACATTTATGCGTAATTAGAAGCTATTCCACAAAATGCTTTGCTCAGCAGTCGGCTTTATGGGAATATTCAAGAAAAGCAGGAGGCAAAAGAAGGCATGACTATTACCTGTTGCCAAAGATGAGAGAAAAATAAATGGAAAGTATGTAACAAAGTTGATACGTCCAGTTCTTAATTGTTCAGGATTGCCCAAATTTTTTTTCTTCTACCTCTTCTCTATTCTCTGTCATAATCACATTTTTGATTTTTTTTTTAAATTTGTACATCTAAAATCAGGAGTTAGATTGCTTTTTATTATCTCTGAGTCACTCTGAGAACTCTTTTGGCTAAAGAGCAGAGTACAAAATGCTTCCAATAAATAAACCTTGCATTTTTCTGATCTTAGATTCTTGTTTCAGAGCATTACTTACATTACAGGTAAAATATTTTGAAGGCAAGCTACAGTCAGGTGAAAAAGAAAGTACACTCTCTTTGAATTCTATGGTCTTACGTATCAGGACATAATAAAAAAATCGTCTGGTCTTTAGCAGTTCTTAAAAGAAGGTAAATACAACCTCAGATGAACAGCAATATATGACATATTATATATCATGTCATTGTTTTACAAAAAGAAAGCCAAAATGGACTGTAGGTTGGTACCTCTGTTGTTATATTTCACACAAAGAACCCATTGATATTTGTGATTTTACTTTATTTTATTGTTTCAAAATATTGTTCAAAATAACTTTTCCTCAGGCAACTAAGTGTGCTGTACTTTAACCATCAGTTTCCATAGCTCCAAAATGCCTCTCAATTCCCCAACATATCCAGAAACATTTTTTCAAAAGTGAATTAATGATGGGAAGCCCTTGGTATGCTTTGAAGTATTTCTAAAAATACTAGTCAACAGATTAGCCTGGTGGTAGCAGTAGAACTACCAGGAGAATATTGGAGAATTTTAAGTTGGAGTTAAAAAAAATGAAACTGGTACAAGTACAATCGAACAAACATTTGGAATGCAGAAGAAAAGTAGGAGAGATGAGAAAGGCCTAAGGCAACTAGATCTGGGCTGCAAAAGCCAGATAAACAGTAGCAACTAATGAATCACACACACGCACGCACGCACATGTTTTTGTTGCCATTCACCCTTTTGAAGCTCTGATGTAGTAGCCTTAAGAAAATGCGCAAAATGATCCTAGATGTAGCAGAAATACTTTGAATTTCAGAGTGGGGCAGAGATGGTATTCAGCAGGTTCTGACCAGTTCTGGAGAACCGGTAGCAGGAGTTTGGAGTAGTTTGGAGAACCATCAAATATCACCACTGACTGGTGATTTTATAGTATCCTTCTCCTGACATGCCCACTAAGCCACGCCCACAGAACCGGTAGTAAAAAAATTTGAATCCTACCACTGGAGTGGGGGATTTTCAGTTTATGTCTTGTATGCTAGGAATCTGAGGTAATAGTCACAGAGTTTAAAGCAGTGATTTTAAGTATGTTTATAGATGTTTGTGAGCGCGTGCAAGAGAGGGAGCAAAAGAACAGTAAATTCAATGAAAATGAGTGTCATTCTTACAAATTAGACCCTGTCAGGAAATGAACAATACAGAGACTGCAAGAACTTATCACTGTTAAAGCGAGTATCTGTTCAGTTTTGAAATAGTTGCAACCAACTCCAGCAGGAAAGAGTTGACTGAAAAATAGCTCAGGCAGCAATGATCATTAGTTATTTGTAATAACAGAATAAAGGAACTAAAAAAAAACTTTTAAAACATAGCATTTGAATAAACCTTTTAGAGCAAAAGAAAAAAAGAGGAACAAAGGCTTTTGTAATATGTACTGGCAACAAGCAGATCTAAATGAGGACGAAACAAGCTTTTATTCTAGTATTTTCAGTTGCAGGCACCACTATATATAGTTTTTGATAATGGTTAACCTAATTTTCCAGTACCAAAATTCAAATATAGAAAGATTATTAGTAAAGTGTAAACCTCTAGTCCCGGTGATTTGATCTTATAACATTATCCTGGAACATGTATATTTGTCTTCATTTGTAAAATTATTAGTATTTGCTAAGCATTCTGGTTCTGTCTTGAGCTGGGGTGAAAGGATAAATCTCACAGAATAAGTCGTTAGGAGAACTGTTTATAGCAACAGTTACTTAGGTGGAAAACTCAGAGCAGGAATTAATGGCAGAAACTGTAGTCTGCATCCCAGAGGGCAGTTTAGCTTCATTCACTGAGTAATTCAAAGCTGTTATTTTTTGCTCAAAAATGCTTTGACTGTTGTCTGCATTTGTCTGCACACATACCTTTCTAACTGTCAGCTGTACAAATGTGCATTTAAATAACTTCCCTTTCTCGGGTGGGAAAAAGTAGAATGCGAATTGGCCCAGGTGTTTGTCTGGCTGTGCCAAAAGTAGGAAAAAATCAGCCATGTCAACTATTGGTGGAAGTATAGGTATTTATTTGATGATGATGAATCCAGGAGATGTAGTGCCTAAACATTTTTGTCTGGTGTTTTAAAAATCATTCCGCAATGGCTTGTTAAAAAATAAATGTCAAAATATTTTTTTTCCAAGTGTAATTTTTAGAGAATCTGTCAGCTCTTCTCAGTCTTCATACTGAAGCATTTCTATAGTGGACTTTGAAAATGTAGGCTAGAATGAAAATACGAGACCGACTATTTCCTAGTTGAAGAATAAACTAAGAAATTGTCTGTCTCATTTTTTTCAATCTAGCCTAGATTTTCAGAGTTCACTATAGAAATGCTTAAATTTGAAGACCGAGAAAGTAGCTGACAGAGTCTCTAAAAATTACATTTGGAACAAAAAATATTTTGACATTTATTTTTTACAAGTGTGAAATTTCATGACCTTGAAAAAGTCATTATTACAGAAATGTAACACAACTTTACTATTTGCTTGTCTTATTTATGGATGTGCATGCACCCTCACACCTGCAAATCAGTATACAGTATTGCTGTTTCTCTCTCACTGATTTGATTGACAATATATTTAGGCTGCGTTAGAATGTTTTTCATATGATAAGCTGATCTCAGAAAATGATCATAGCTTAAATGATCAAGAAAAATTCAACAACTTCATACAAATTAATCCCATTGCTCACAGTCATGACATTAAATGAGACTTGCATACTCAAAGGTGATGTAAAGTTGAATAGCAAATGCTGTTTTTCTTCCTCACAAATTATGTAAACATATACATACTGTAGACTATTATAGATAATACATTTACTTCTATTTAGGTTCACTGCATCTGCATTGTCATATGTTGAAACATTAAATTGTTATATAAAGCTTTTCTGAGAATATTTCTTAAATTGTTAGTTTCTTGTTTTAGCCATTGGACATTGTAGAAATAATATATCAAGTTATGTAAGCAAAAATAATAATACTCCAAATAATAGCAGAGCAAAAGTTGCCTGAAGAAATGTACTGCAAAGTATAATTCAGCTGACATTCTGGTTGGTGCTCCTGACAAACACCATAATTATAATTTACTACCAAGAATTGATATAGTTATGCAATTACCCTACAGCTTCTAACTGGAAGACAGAGAATATGGTTTTGACTGGCTCAGATACTGATTCACATTTTTTACCGTTCAGTAATGGTTAAAGGTTATTGATTTAGTCATTGACATGGAGGATATGATCATCTGGGTGTACATATTATTTTAAACCATGATTTCATAATTTCACACTTCACTAAGATGGACGATAAATGGACAAAACTGCAAAGCCCCTTTATCATCCTCAGTAAACTAGTTATTTTTTAAAAATGGTGGGAAAGGTCCCTTAAAAATCAAGAAAAATACCCAATTGGCCAAATTGCTTGAAGGCTGATGTGTTGAAGAGTTTTACCTGAAATAAGAGATTGGCAAAGATTTGACTAGATAGATGCTTGGTATAAACTAGGAAAGTGACTGATATGTTACAAATACATTTGAGAGCATTTCCCCACATAGTTGGTTGGGCAATCTAAAGAATTTGCTTAATGGTTTTGCACCAATAGTGTGCCTACTGTCTGGAAGCTATATTTAAAGCTGTGATGCTGAATAAACGATGCAAAAGACTTCCACATAGATAAGGGATGCTCTAAGATAAAGAGTTTTATTCTCTAAAATTTCTTAATGATCCTACAACATTATATTTATTAAACTAATTGTCCAATTCAAAACATTCATTGGGTAATTTGAACACAAGATAACATATACAATAATTCAGAGTCTATAAGAAATAAAATACAATATTAAAAAAAGATTTTAAAATTATTTCTAAAGCCAAGAATATAAGGACTAAAACAAATAGGCTGCTATCTCTGGAATTTACATAAAGGTAGTCCTCCACTTATGACTGGTTGCATAACAACTATTCAAACTTACAATAGAGCTTTCCCCAGAGCTACTTACAACCCAGTTTTGAAGTTGTGATGGCTTCCCTACCCCCCGCAGTCACTTATTCTCACTTTGCATGACAGCCTGCATTTTTGGCTGTTTGCAGCATCCCATGGGCATGTCAGTACAAAGTTTGTATTTTTTGCTGGAAACTTGCATTTATTTTCAGTTTCAAGCAAAAAGTACCCATTCTCTCAAATTAGTTCATTTAACAACTACTTACATTTGCATAAGGATCATGACATTCACTTAAAAAAAGGTCATAAAATCGTGCAAAGTAACATAATTAACAACTTAATGACTGCCACAACTTATGATTGTAATTCCAGATTCAATTACGATCATCAGTAGAGTGCTACCTAGGATAAACAAGCAACCCAGCAGAGAAAATTATTCTAGTCACTAAACTATGGAAGTTTCCAGGGGTAACCCTACAACTTTATTTTAAATTAATGGAAGTGGCTGAGCACTTTTCAAAGTATGCCTTACATGCATCCCATTCCTGTGATTTAACTGCCAGAATAAGGTGGTATAAAGGTAAAGGTTTCTCCTATCCCCATGATGGCGAACCTATGGCACACGTGGCAGAGGTGGCACACAGCCCCGTCTCTGATGGCACATGAGCCATTGCCCCAGTTCAGCTCTGACGTGCATGTGTGCATGCCTCCAGGTGGCCTTCGGGTCTCTGCTGTGCATGTGCAGGATGCATGCAGTGGGGTTGCGCAGGGGGCGCATTGTATTTTGGGGATTCGGGTGCATGTGCGTGCTTTGGGCACTCAGTCCAGAAAAGGTTAGCCATCATTGTCCTATCTGGTCATGTCTGACTCTAAGGGGCAGTGCTCATCTCCCATTATCAGAGAGAGCCAGCAGCACCCAAAGACATTTGTGCGGTCATGTGGCCAGCCTAACTTTATGCCGAGGTGCACAGAACATTATCTTCCCATTAAAGTGGTATCTACTCACGTTTGCATCCTTTCAAACTGCTAGGTTGGCAGGAGCTGGGGCAAGGAACAGGAGTTCACCCCATTGCATAGTGCTTGGTTTTCAAACCTGGACTGTCAGCTTTCCAGCTGACAAACTCAGTATCTTTAACTGCTCAGCCATCATGCCCTTTTATGTAATACTAACTGAAAAATGGTATTATATTTTATATATATAAGGATCTTTGGTTATTTGGGTTTTCTCCCGCGTAAAATTGGAAGTATCTAGGCGACGTTTCCATGAAGTCTCATTCATCATCTTCAGGCTTGTGTCTTCGTATACTCCCTTGCACCGCCTGCCCCACCGCATACATCAGACAAACCAACAGATTAATAAGTTCACGCATTGAAGAACACAAGAACTCAATCAAAAAAGAAGAACCGACCTCTTCCCTGGTCCAACACCTCCAAGCCACAGGACATGAGATTGACTTTAAAAATATCAGAACTATCGCCAAAACCGAACACTTCAATAACAGAATAATCAGAGAAGCCATAGAGATAGAAAAACGCCCACACAGCATGAATAAATGAGATGATACCTCCCACCTACCAGCCATTTGGAAACCCGCCCTCATTAACGAACGAGTACCTGACATGAAGAGTGACACCAGACCCACACCCACGAGGGCCACACAAGATGCTACCACCACACTTCCACATAGAAAGCAGACTCACACCCACACAGAAGATGAGACACGACCATTGACCAGAAGCCGTACCGCAGCTGCATCACTATCTGCTTCAAACACCTCCGACCCATACATGAAGCGAACTGACACCCACCATGAAGATGCGGCACGACCACGAACTTGAAGCCAAACAACAGGATCACAGCTCACCAGCTCAAATCCCCCAGCAACTAAGACTAACCTGAGCACAACCAAGCCCCCACCTGAACAGAACACACCCTCAGCCAATCAGAACACAGCCAACCCCCCAACCAATGAGAACATACCCCCACCCAATCAGAACACAGCCAAGCCCCCACTCAATAAAGTCACACCCCCACAAGCAGTTAATAGGAAGAAGCAGCTGCAAGCTCACATTACTCCGAGAAGCACAAAACCGAAGACACAAGTCTGAAGATGATGAATGAGACTTCATTGAAACGTCGCCTAAATACTTCCAATTTTACGTGGGAGAAAACCCGAATAACCAAAGATCCACATACAAATACCCACAAAAATCTCAGAAAACATACATACACATACACACACACACACACACACACACATATATAATGTGTATATGTGTGTATGTATGTATGTATGATGTATGTATATATATATATGTGTGTGTGTGTGTGTGTGTGTGTTTTCTTAAGTTTTTGCAGGTACTTACATGTATGGTATTCAGCTTTGTTCGGCTATTTTCCCACGTCATTGTAGTTGTACTTTTAAAGTTGTAGTAACGTTTCGGCAGAATCTCATCTGCCATCATCAGGCATGTAAGTACCCATGAAAACTTAAGAAAACACACACACACACACACACACATATATATATATACATACATCATACATACATGTTTTCTTAAGTTTTCATGGGTACTTACATGCCTGATGATGGCAGATGTGTATGTATATATGTATATGTGCATATATATTATTACCTGATCTTTGAATTAATGGTAGTATAGTAACAGATTTTCCCTGATATAGAAAATGTTGTAGTTATTATATCAGCCTGAACTGATAAAATATACTCCTGGCCACCAAAGCCATTTACATTTCAAGTGACAATTATACATCAAAGACCATGAGTAAAAAACATATTTGACCCTTCAGGATGAATGCAGTGCCAATTAGAACAAAATAAATACATTTTCACTTGGCAAACCATACAAACTAGCAAGTTTCACTTTGCTTGGATGGAGTTCCAGTTCACTAGCTTTTAGCCAGCCAATTATACTAATCACAGTGCAGAATAATGATTTAGGTTAATGTAAAGCTGGTACTGTTGCTGAAAGGAAAACTATCTGCTTTCAGTGAGAAAAACTCTATCTAAGCTTGTAGAATTATTGACAATTATCTTAAGGATTATAAATCATGGGCCTGTTTTGTTTTATAGGCTTAAGTCATTTTAGAAAGAATTGATTCTTAAAACCCGGATTGATTGACTGATTGATGTGTTTGCATTTGTGTTAGAGAGATAACACAGAGAATTGCTTTCTACTATTTGCTGTTTAATGGTAATTGCACTTGGTATTCTAACTCTCTGGGAGCTACTGTTTTCTAGCAACCAAGCAGCAGGAGGGACTTCTGCCTGAATTAAAAATTCATATGTTGATTCAGAACTATATGTTGTAGTATAAACTCATTCAGCAATAAGAAGGGTTTTTTTGCTGTTTCTTTGCCAGATGGCATGTAATGGCTTATAAAATGTAGACAGGGCTCAGAGAAGTAGCTGGAACAGTATTGGTATTCTGTTCATGTAGTTCCTGCTGCTGACCGAGAGGGTCTCTGAGCTGATGTTAGCAGGTCTCTTCTCTCTTCTACAATTGATAAACCAACTGAAGCCTATAATTAACTTAAATATGTGATACAGAAACAAGTAACCTTTTCAGTTTAACTGCTAGAACATGTACAGTGGGCTCTTTTGTGTGTAGTCTAGCAGTCTTATTTGGTTCAAAATTCAAGAGTCAGCTGCCTTAGTTCATTGTTTTTTATATATATAAATATATATCTTTATATATATATATATGTATATGTATATGTGTGTGTGTGTGTGTGTGTGTGTGTGTGTGTGTGTATATATATATATATATATATATATTCAATTTAGAAATCATCTGAGGAAGTTTATCTGCAATTGCCAAGGGCTTGTCTCGCAGAGTCTTCAAGATGGACTCTGAATGTAACTTCCTCCCCTTATTCTTTGAAACGTCTATTGCTGAGTTATGGCCTTATTTTTTTTTCTTGGCCTTCATAAAGATCTAAAAACAGACCTTTTTGAAAACAAGTTTTAATTGTTTATTTTTTTATTAACATTCTGAATCTCTAGTTTGAACTTACTGCAGATCATAAAGAGACTTTAGTGTTCAGCAGTGTAAGTTTAATATAATTAAATAGCAATGCATATTTATTTAAAGCCTTAGAAAATGCAGACAATCCTGTATCTACTATTTCTTTAGCTACAAGTTAAGAAGGGCCCTGCAGGGAGAAGTTCAAAGGTATATGCAGTCTATCATCTTGTTTCCTACCTTGACCTACCTGTAGGAAGCTTGCAAATTGGTTTTGATGTCAGCAAAACTAGGGATACATGCCTCCCAACATGAAGACATAGGGCAGAGTTATGAAATAGTGTAAAAACACTGCAAGATAAGGCCAAGTTTGTCATCCTTATGATGCACATGGGGGAAATAGGAGCTGAGATGTAACTAGAGCATTACACAAACTTTGGCAGAATCATACAAATCCTGAGTAATTAAACTTTGCATATCATAACCAGTTTTCTTGCAAGCGTGATTAAAAGAAGGAGCTGAAAGAGAGAAGAACCTAATCTAACAGTTAGTTTTCTTTCATAATTGTATTTTCTGTCCTGTAGCTCTGGACATGGCTGGAAGAGCTGCAGAAGGAATTGCTAGATGATGTCTATGCTGAATCGGTGGAGGCTGTGCAGGAGCTGATCAAAAGGTTTGGCCAGCAGCAGCAGACCACTCTGCAAGTTACAGTGAATGTTATCAAGGAAGGCGAGGATCTAATACAGCAGCTAAGGTAGGAGGGTATGGCCTTCTGTGGAAATGTCAACTTTGCATCAAGTCCTCTTCTTTTCCTTCCAGAACCTACTGCACTTTTCAGGCTAAGAGTTTCTCTGCCCCCTTTCCCTCTCATTGCTGGAAGGGTCAAGGAAAATGCCATAGCATAGAGTTATTACACCCTACAGAAAGGAAGGCGTTCCTATTGGTCTAGTTCGAACTATGTTCCTTGCAACCTATAATTGCAGCCTAATTCTTGGTCAAGAAAAAAATGCAGCTTAGTTAATCGTTAATTATAAGGCAGTTTGTGTAGCCAGTATTGCTAGCTCAAAGCAATATGTTGATGAAAGAACATGATTTTGGACATGTGTCGCCAAAAATTGAAGAGATTGGCCTCTATGCACATGATTTCAGGTTCTGTTTCTATATGGCTGTTTTCTGTGTTGTATAGGGATTCGGCCATCTCAAGCAACAAGACACCTCATAACAGCTCCATCAATCACATTGAGACAGTCCTTCAGCAGCTGGATGAGGCCCAATCGCAGATGGAGGAGCTTTTCCAGGAGCGCAAAATAAAGCTGGAGCTTTTTTTGCAGTTGCGGATCTTTGAGAGAGACGCCATTGATGTGAGTCTGCAGTCCATATTGCATTGTATTTAATACTTCCTTTTTCTCACTAAGGATTTGGGCTGGTGTGAAAACAGGAGCTTCCCTTCAAAAAGAAAATGTTGATGCTATTGGTTTTTCCCATTTTTCTTCTTTAAATCTCCCAAAGGGAATTGTTCTGACCAAGGCTTCCTGAGACTGTAATTAAGCATACACTTAGTCCAAACAACTCTCTTTTTGTTTCAACGCTGGGAATTACACCTGTAATGAGTCCCAAACAGTCTCTCAAGATAAGCACCCACCTTTATCTCCTTTGAATTGCTGCCAGCAACTAAAGTGCCAGATCAACTGTAAAAAGCCAAACGGTACACAAAGTCCACAGAGCTTCAAGATTTAATCCAAACAGAATGAACAACATTGCTTCCTGCAAAGGTTCCTGTCCCTTTGCTTCTCCTTTATGTCTTATGGGAGGGGCCAATCACCTCCAAGCCTTACTCTCGAGTCGCCCCTTCTGTCTTAACTGTTCTTGCCTTCTGGCAACTCTGCACATGCGCATACTGGGAACAGGCTCCCCTTGTTCCTCTGCCTCGCTGCTGTCAGATTTTGGAGGCTATAGAGTCAGCACATAACTCCCAGATGGCCCTGGCCCCATCTCTGTATCAGACTCAGGACCCTCGTTCGAGTCTTCCCCAGACTCCTGGACTTGACCATGTTCCTTCCCACTGTCTGACTCTGCTGCCATCTCCACAGGCTACCGACACACCACAACAGGAATAAGTCAATGTGCTTCTAGGTAATAATGTAAATAGTTTGATCCCCCCACCCCCCGAAAAAAATGTTTGCCTGTTTCATTTGGCGAAGGTAAATAATGAAGATGCTGTTGGAATAAATAGTTGTACCTGTTGTAGTAAAAATATATATATAGTACAAATCTTCCCTGTAGATTGCCTTCTAAGTTTTGTGTAGCGTCTGTTTTTTCTTATATTTAATTTTAGATATCTCAATAAATATTAATATTCTTTGCTTTTAATACACATTAATAGTGTTCTTATAAAAACTTCCCAAACCAGCTTGCAGATAAAGAGTTTATGTTAGAATAGGATATCCCAAATCACACGTTATTCTTTTCCATAAAATTCATTTGAAAAATTCATCACTTACATAACCAGGTCTATCCTCCTTCCTCCAATAGCAAGTTGCCATGCAGTAGGTCTAGAACATGATGGTTTTTTAATATTTTTTTTAATGTTGAAAAGTAAGAATAAAGAAAAAGAAAATAAATATATAAAGAAGTAAATATCCCTTTCATCAGAACAAGTATAAACAACTTTTAATAACATATCACCTTCTCCCAAAATACAGAAATAAAAGTATTTTCTTCCCATATCTCATCTCTTATCTATAGTATAAACATTTTTTTTAAAAAAGCACATTATTCGGTAGTCAGCTTAAGAGTTAAGAGTTGTCAAAGATAATATCTGTTTTATCCTCTCTACATTTTACAAAAATGTACCTTTTACATTTTACAGCCTACAAAAGTCCACATTTTGGATAGAGATGATCACTGGTCTGAAAGAGGGGTAAAAAAGTCCATCTGTGTTAGAACTGAACAGCCTTCCCTCAACAGAATGAAATAAAATAGAATAAAATACCAGCTATCTCCAGGTTACAATGCAGCCCTTGCAGCAGTTCCAAGAAGATTCCAAAACTAACTGCACTCTTGATTCAGGTGAACCTGAGGCAGCTCCCTGCAAGTGGCCATAACAGCTCTCAGAGAGAGTGCTAATGACTAGATGATTGCAAAGAAATACAATCCTTCCATCAATCCTATGAGAACCTATTCTTCCATCCCCCCATCATCCAGTGCCAATTGTTGCTATTTGTCCTTCCATTCCCATTAGAAAAAATAGTCCAGTTGCCTTTTGAAGAAAACAAGCACCTTTGAAACAATCCATAAGTGATTAAGAAAAGACTCTCAGTTGAGCTTTATGTCCATATAGTCTACTTTAGGACTGTGAGCTTAATAGAAATCATTCAACTCTCCAGCTGACTGTAAAAACCTTGGTTTCTACAGTCTACTCATGAGGAGCAGCTGTTCAGAGTACATGTGGGTGATCTCACAGTCTGTTAATTCTCTGGAGAGAATTAACTGGCTCGGATCTTCCCTTCAGCCACCAATGTATGCTAGAATCCTGTCTCACTCCCACTTCAAGGACATCTATTTTGCCATGTCCTCATCAAAAGTCTCTTGCCTAGAGTATGAAATTAATGAATAAACCCTTAATTGTGGTGCAATTTTCATGTATCCTTTCTGTTCTTTCAAGAATTGGGTGCAAATTTATTTTCTTTCAGTGAAGCTTGTAAAAAGATTTGCCTTCATTTGTGAAAAAGGATTGCTTGAGAAAAAATGTTCACATACATTTTCATATCCAGAAATGAGTATTGCATAATTGTTATTTCACAGCTTGCAGAAGTAACCTTTTTCATTTTTAATATTAGCCATTCATTAACCTGCCTTGCTTTCAAATTACTAACATTTATTTATATATTAAGCATAAAATAAAATACAGCCTCTGGACCTCAACCTCATGCTAAGCAGTTATTTTAACCATAATTTATTGAATAAGTCAAAAAAATCATGGTTTGAAAGATTCAAAATGATGTTTGCATTACATGCTAAACCAAAAACAAACTTCATTATGGTTAAATTAATATGAATTGTTTCATTCTATGCTGATATAAATGTAACTATGATGGCTACTATACTTCTGTCTTGTTAGGTTCTTAATGTTTGTCCTCTTTTTAAAGCCATATAACAATTCTATCCCAAGAAAACTTCAGTGTATGTTTTGAATTGTCAGTTTCCTCCTAAATACCAGTATTAAAGAAAAGTTATTTTATTTTTAGTAACAACAACCTGCTTGTGGTTTGAGTTCACATCTTGAAATTTTTGAGTTCTTCTTGTTCCTAAGTATTATGCTATATATTAAAGATCTAGAAGCTTCTCAATGAGCCATTAGCTCAATTCACAATAACCGAATCCTCATGAAACAAAATATACATAAAATTCTACCAGAGAAACTTTGTTATTGACTGTCTTGGATAATAATGGTCTCCCAGGCTACAGTTTCCATTATATTCCAAGACGTCTGCAAGCATGGGAATGCAAACTCTTTGACAGAGTACAATGTCACCTACTGGTTATTTCTCTCTTAGTCATCATGGTATATGAAGATAAAGCTTTTTTGTGGAGAGTCCACATATATTTTACCAAATATTAAGTCTTTTCTAAGACTCTTTCTCTTCCTTTTGAAATCTCAGAACTAATTGTTGCTAATTTATGAATGTTATTCTCTTCTCATTAGATCATTTCAGACTTAGATTCTTGGAATGATGAACTATCTCAACAAATGAATGATTTTGACACTGAGGATCTTACAATAGCTGAACAAAGACTTCAGCACCATGCAGACAAAGCACTAACCATGAATAACCTGACTTTTGATGTCATCCACCAAGGACAAGATCTTCTACAGTATGTCAATGAAGTTCAGGCTTCTGGTAAGATGGGTTTGCCCCACTTCAACCAGGTTAATGGATTTATTGAGATTACCTAGGCTGACTTCATGAGAATCATTTATTTTTAATCTTATTTTACTCCTGAAAGATATAGAATATGTCAGGTATTTTGCTTTTGGAAGGGAAAAAGTGTTTTATTAAGGTTAGTATAAAATATATTTTACTGAAAATTCATAAATATTTCAGTTTTTAAAATAAACAGCTATATAATCATGTTTCAGTTTCATCCATGTTATCTTGCATAAATAACAAAAAAGTTAACTCTGCCTTGCCAAATCTGCTTCAGATTCTGCAAACTTATATTATAGAAGAGTATCCAGTACTCATACTCATATCACTGTATATTATATTGGAGATATATTGAAACACCTATAATAATATGAATAAACCTTTAGGTTTTTAAAATACTGAAGTTTGCTTTATACAACATTGTTTGAAATGGAATGCCAATTACACAGAGACTGAAAACTGCAAAACAAAGGATTCTGATATTATCAGATTGTAATGTAAAGTATAGCCAAGCCACAAACCAAGAGGAAAAAAATGAGTGTTGATAAAATGCATTAAAATTTAGACTTGCATTGTATATCTCTTCTGAGCAATTATAATGTATAAACTATTCTTAACTGGGGGGGGGGGTTAGGTGGGGTTTGTTTTTTGAAAATCAACAAGTTAATCAATTTTGCTATGTAGTTGATGAATTTGCTATTTTGAGTTGAAATAGGAACAGAACAGAATAGAGTATTGGCCAAGTGTGATTGGACACAAGGAATTTGTCTCTGGTGCATTAAGTTCTCTGTGTACATGAAAACAACAAAGTACTATAATCATAAGATGCCAGCAGGAGAAGGTAGTAGAAAATAATGAGAAGGATAATAGTAATACAGCTCTACTACATAGGTTAAAATATCCTTAGACATAAGACAGTATTGTGGTATATAGGAATTTGCCATGTTAAAAGAGTATGCCATCTTAAAGGTAAACTTAGGTTCAGTTTCCTAACTCAACCTTTCCTAGTTTTGATGGCAACAAGCACAACATGATTTTGCTGCTATTCTGAGGAACAGAACTGTTTTTGGGGCTCTGATGAATCTGGTTTTTTTGTTTAAAAAAATCTTCTCTTTACCACCTCATCCCAAAGGGATATATGGACATCTTATAGCATATGGGCTAAAACCCTTATCAAACTCACCTAATCCAGTGCTCTCCAAATGAATTGGAATGTAACTTACTTAGAATTTCTGTCCACCATGACAAAGACTGTGAATTATTGGGGCAGTAAATTAACAATAATTGGTTGAGGGTGACTGCTTTAACACTCATTTGTAGGCCTGCTGAGGAGGAGAGATGCGGCTCTCCTCGACCCTGCTGGCAGTCTCCCCCCTCTTCACCACCTCTACGGGATGGCTTAGCCCCAAAACCAGCCAGCTCGGGGTGCTCCAGTGTCGAGCCCAGACAGAAACCACGCACGATCGCGGATTTCTGTCTGTCGCCGAAGCCCTTCAAACCCCTTTCCCGAAGGCGGTTGCAGCGGTGGTCAGAAATGGCCACCACAAAGAAGAACTCGACCAGAAAAGAATGTGCAGGAGGAAGATAAGAAGTGAGAGTTTTGCCTGACCAGGTTAAATTGTAAAAGCAACAACCAAGGTACCCTGGAATTTAAACTTACAAAAAATAACATTGCTCCCAAAGAAGAGTCAGAAGCAGCGAAGGAAAGGGAAAAGGGAAAGATTTGGCTTTTTTTTTTTCCTTCTCTCTCCTTCCCTATACTGACAACTAGGAGACTTAAATAAGAAATCGGAAAAATCCGCTTTGACATCAATAGGCAATTAAGCTGAAAATAAAACAAAATGCCAAAGGAATAATAAAGATTTCTGGACATTAAAAACTTTCTTTTTCATAAGCAGAAAGGGAGAGAAAAAGAATAAGGGCAGGATCTGGAAGAGGGAGGAGACTGCCTGGAATTAAAAAGAATCTAAAGTAAAACTTCAACAAGACTTCTAAAAGATACATTTTAACTGAAACTTTGCAACTAAATAGTAACCCCAGGAAGAGAAAGTAGAAAAAAAAGAGCAAAAAAGAAACAGCTTGCGTGTATTTGGATTATTTGGTGATCTTTGGATTTTTGGTTATTTATTTGAATGACTAAAATCAAATCGGGTGATTGTTTAAAAATTTATACAATGGCACCACTTCCGGATGAATTGAAAATGGAACTTAAAAAGTACAAAGAAGATGCACAAGAAGGGAAGGGTTCTTTTGGCTTTGTTTTTCAATTCTTAGAAATGGAGATTTGGAATTATGAGAAACAACAAGAAAAGACTGCAAAACAAAAAGACTGGGACAAAGAAGAAGCCATCTTTAATGAACAAGTAATTCTATGTGGGGAAGAAAAAGGAAAGGGGGGAAAGAGAATGGAGAATTTAAGACTTAAAAAAACAACCAAAGAAAAGAAAAATAATTTGAAAAATAAGTATAATACTGGAAAGCAACAGAAAAGGGGAATACAGAAGAGAGAAATAGAGGTAGAGAGACAAGGGGGTAAAAAGGGGAGAGAGAAGAAGAGAGGGAAGAAGAAAAGGAAAAGAAGTTACAAAGACCGGAGCAAAGATATAGAGAAACAGGACCTATTTAGAGATAATGGGTGAAAATCTAACTGAAAAAGGGATTCTGTAAAGGTACATAAGACTGTATTGTTATATTAGTAATTGAAATAACTTTAGAAAATTGGAAACAATGTATGATTAAAATGAGGGATAAAATAGTTAGTGTAATTTAGTGAAATGTTTGTAAATAAAATAAGTGAAATAAAATAAATGAGAAAATTGAATTAGGAAGGAACGGGAACATTTTAATTAATGTTTTATAAAATATAAGGTGGGGGAGAATTAACTATGGAAAGCTTATAATTGTTCCCATAGAAGTATGATATTTAATTGAAAAGTAATGTTAAAGATGTTAAGACTTTAATGAATATTAATATTAATGATAGAATTGGAATGGAATGTTGTTTTAATTATATACATTTATAATTTTTTTCTTTTTTTAAGAATACAGTGTGTATTTTAAGAATGTACCAAGCAGAATCTGAATAGAAGTTATGTATTATATTGAATGTTACAACTTTAGGGATAAGATATAAAGGCGTCATACTCCAATCAGTAACTGCAGGAGAAATTTTGTTTAATGAGAAAAGATAATAGATAATTGAAACAGGACAGACAATAAATATAAATACAATGATCTGAATTGAGATGAGATAATTAAAATAAAATTGAGAAAATTAAAAGAGGGGAGAAGCTATGCAGAAAATGTAAAATAGTAATAAGGTATGGAATAGAATATAAAAATGAGCATGAACCTGAATTTGTGTCTGTACGAAGAAATGTAACCCGGGATTATGCTGCTTTCAAAAAAGATGTTTTATTTGTTTTTGTTTTTCTCTTTGTGAAAACTCAAATAAAATTTACAAAAAAACAAAAACAAAAAACCCCACTCATTTGTAGGCCCATCTACACATAGATAATGAATGGGTGGACTGGTTGAGAAGTTTATATATATGCAGTTAAAAAGCTTTTACAATTGCAAAATTAAAATCAGTTGTGTGTCCTTTAATGGGACAACACAACTGATTTTAATTTTGCAATTGTAAAAACTTTTTAATTGCATGCATTTAATAGATCATGTATGTGAGTTTTAGTAAAGTATACCACATGGGAAGGTATAACTTATGGGTGTGGTTATAGGTGTTGAACTGCTCTGTGACAGAGATGTGGACATGGCAACTCGAGTGCAAGACTTGTTGGAATTCCTTCATGAGAAACAGCAGGAGCTGGACCTGGCAGCAGAACAACATCGGAAACATTTGGAACAATGTGTGCAGCTACGCCATCTGCAGGCTGAAGTCAAACAGGTATAAGACAAATGTAGTTCTTAATCTTTCTATTCCATGCCCATCCATTGGCATAAAACGGATTTGTAGTCAACCCGAATCATTTTTTATGCAATCATATTAATCTGTTAGCAGAACTGACAGGCATGTCTAACAGTTCATTTGAATTCCCACCAAAATTACCTTGAACGGTCAGCCAATTTCTCTTTGTTTCCATTTCCCAAATTCCATTTTTTTCAAGAAACAAACCGCATATATCTGTAAAGGATAAATGGTACAATCCAAAAAGAGAAATGTAGCGAGGCTCCATTGTTGTATCTATGCATTGATATGAATCTGCTATGGTTCAACATCTATTTTTATCATTAAGCCATACTGTTAATTGAATAGGTTGGCATATAACGTTAACACAACTGAATATTACCTATGGATAAGTGAAATGCTCTAAGGAAGGCAAAAAGAGAGAGAGAGAAAGATGTCCATAAGATGTTTCAAGTAGAGTTGCAGTTACCAGGAAAAGGATAGAAGCAAGTCAAATCTCCCTCCATTTCTGTTCCTGCAGAGAAGTCCTTGCAGAGAGATGGAAAGGCTATGGCGTTAGAGAGAGAAAGATATGGAGTTCTACTTTTTGCTCAGTTTAAAACCTGAATCTGTGGGGTAATTAATAACTTGTTAGTCTTATTGTCTATGGAGATTCTCAGTCATCTAGGTCATTGTTGTCCCAAAGGTACTTTTTCAGAAGGCAGTTGGACTTTCTTGTTTTTCTTTGAAGACATTTCACTTCTCATCCAACAAGCTTCTTCAGCTCTGACTGGATGGTGGGAATGGAAGGATTTACAGTATATTCCTTGCAGACAGCTGGCCATTTGCATTCTTTTTACAGAGTTTTACAGAGTTGTTGTGGCCACTAGGAGGTTTATCTGTGTCCTCAGGGTCACCTGAGTATTGCAAATGTATGTGGAGCCTTCTTGGCTGTAGGATGTTTTCTGCCCTATGTCCCTTCACTGTTGGAGACAGGTGTAGGCTGTTGGGTATGAGTTTGTATTGTCTGCATCTCAGACAGAACCGCAAATGGTTCCTATAGTCTGCAATTTTTCTAGAAATCAGTACATACTACCGCACTGTTCAAAGGGTGTTCATCCCAATGTGCATAGCTAAATGTCTATCCATGGGTTGTCCTAAAAGTACTTTTTTTTTGAAGACATTTCATTTCTCATCCAAAAAGCTTCTTGTAAGTCTTGTTCCAGGATTCTGACAGGTGGAGGCATGAACTTTAGGTACTTAAAGCAAATCCTTTGCTACAGATTGTGGTTAAACTAATGAACCATCAATAAATTATAATTATCAGAATAAAGTCTGTATCTTGCTATAAATGTTAAAGATTATATTGTTAAATTATAAAGTAAGGAAAGCATGATAACCATCTGGGATGAAAGTTTCTTTCTTTCTTTCAAATACACAGAGAGGGAGGGAGGGAGGGAGGGAGGGAGAGATTAGTAAGTAAACACCTATAATCTTTTGTTTACGAATAAGACCATTGATGTCAGTCTTACATTGTCAATGATCAGAATTCTGGAATTTTATTTCTCATTATTTCATATTTGTAATAATTTCAGGAAGTAGAAATGTATTCTGCTGCAAGTAAGCTTATTCCAAAAATATATGCCATTTTATTTTTAACCAAAGTAGGAAGACACGTTAGTATTTTCATTCTAAGGTAGAAGAGTCTTCATAGATCAGCAGGTGTTTGATCAGATATAGTAGAATAAATTGTGTTTGCTGTATTACTTTTTATGTGCCATTCAGTGCATGGTTTATTCAGTTTCTCTGCCAGATAGGCTGCCCTTGAACTCTGACATGTAAAAAACACTTAACAGAACTAAAAGAGGAATGATAAGAATGTGTTGAGACTGCTATTGCTACTTTAGTAAGTGTACAGCACTGAAATGCAAATGTTTGAACATTTATATTCTAATGCTTTTCTCTCAATATCTGATAAACAGGGTGAATTTGTTTAACCCTGTTGCAGTTGCATCTTCTTTTGAATTATGAATATCTTCAGTAGAGTCAACAGAAAAGACATTTTAGGGCATGAAGATGGACAAATGTCTGCACCATGGGGATCTGCCAACTTACTTGTTTTTAATGAATCTCTTCTAAACACATATCTACAATTGGTATTTTGTTCCAATAAAAATTATGTAATGCCATTTTGATCTAATGTAGAAATTAAATTATAAGATGATGGTTTATTTTCTAATCCTGGATTTATTTGGTGAAAATGAAAAGAATTGTAACTGTTATTACAAAATGATAATTTCTATAGCATTTGCACATAATTCCAGATGTACTCTTCTGTCAGGTGAAAACTTGGCTAACCTAGCCAAGTCTTTTCATTCCCTTATTTGAATGATACTCAGAACATTTAATCATGTCAGATTAAATCTAATCATTTTTACTTCTCCACAAAGAAGGCTTCAGAATCCTGATTAACAAACATCAAACATAATGGTCAGGCAGGTTTCAAGATATAGGTTGGAAGGTACAATTGTACCATCTAGTCAGCCCGGTGTTCCGAATTTTAGAAAAGTTACCAAAAGAGATGATCATTAAAATAATTCCTTACCAGTCCCCATCCAATATAAAACATATCTGCCATCTTTAGACCTTCTTAAAAAAATACAGCACATTTTTATTTGTTGATTGTTTTAAATGGTATCCCCCTGTCACTGGGACTGTTTACCAATAGAAAATGAATAGTATTAATTGTAAGATTGATTGTGCTGCTCAAATATAGAAGAGAAGCTTCTGTATTATTGCTATCTTGTATTTTGTTTTAGGTATTGGGCTGGATCCGAAATGGAGAGTCCATGTTAAATGCTGGCCTAATTACAGCTAGTTCACTACAGGAGGCTGAGCAGCTGCAGCGTGAACATGAGCAGTTCCAGCATGCAATAGAGGTAAAAGGGTTTTTTTTTCTTATTAAATTTCATTTTGTAGTCTGGGAGACTGTGTAAAGGCAACTTTTGAAATATTGACTTAAATGTATATATTTATTCATATTTAATATATTGCTAGGTGCACCACCTTAATGTGCCAGATTCTGTCTAAACAGATTCTTGACTCCCACATGAACAGCTGGTCCAGAGGCAAAATTATCCCGTGTGATTGCTTTTTCATAAATCTGCCACGGCCTGCATTTTCTGCATATGGAGCAATAGCCATCAATCATCTATACAGCTGCTAGGGCATAGTCACATATAAATAAATTGTTTTGTTACATTTGCACATACTTGCTACAAAGTGTACATTATCTTTTCTCACCAAATATGAGAAATGGGATTTGAAATCATTAGATACAGGGGCCTCTGCTTTTTCCTCTCTGGCTACGTCTGCTTGAAATGCAAAAGAGTTAGTTTCTGTTAGTGAGTGCAGAAAAATATCAAGTTGGATGGCGCAACTAGGGAGCAATGTCTTCAAATTAGTTCACAAGGACACTAATGATCAACTGCACTAGGCTAATATTGAGGTTAAGATTATCTTCACTTTTGTACTATTGGATATTTCTATGTTATAATTTCATTTATGATGTATTGCCCAAGTCTGTGTTGCCATGGTAACATATAGTATGCCTGGCTGAATCCTATATCATGGAAATAGGACTAATATGAAAGCAAAAGCACCAGTGCCTCTTCAGCAAGAAGCTGGTAGTGCTGCTATGCTTGCAAATTGATGTGAATTGGACCATCCCATAAAACAGTGACCAAGCAATTCAACTATGTTCTGAAATCAGGGTTGGTGTTCATGCTCCTTGATACAAGTAACAGGAATTCTAATCTCATCAGGAATAAGATCTGTCTTCGTTCTGTCTCTACAAGCTCCATATAAAACATATCTGCCATCCCTGTCTTGGGTTGAGGGACTTATAGGAATGAAGAGCAGGAAATCATATTTATTCTGTGAAACTTCCTCTCCATTGGATTCTCTATATGTGGGCAATGGTATGTGAGAAAGACCTTGAGAGGTGGGAAGAAATGCTGTCAGTCAGATGAAAGGTGGCATAGACCGCAACTTCTTAATGGGAAGAAAAAAAGGTACAGAAGGGACTTTTCCCTGGCTTCTCTGGCTGTAGACAGCCATGTAGCTTGGTAATAAAGTACAATTAGCTCATGTGATCTTACACACACACACACACACACACCACCTTATAATCTAAATAAAGACAAAGGAGCATACATTGGTCATCCCGTGTCATTGGGTAATGTGTTGAAATGTATCCAGCCAGTCAATCTGTAGAGAATGCTATATCTCTGACTGTCTATCTCAATTTTTTAATCTTTGCCCATGATGAGGATACAGCAAAAGAAAGGCAGAATTTTATTAAAATAGGTTTATAGTTTTAAATAGGTTTATAGTGATACTATTGTACATCCATGAACTTAATGGTGTATTTTACATTTCATCAGAAAACTCACCAGAGTGCCCTCCAAGTACAGCAGAAAGCTGAAGCAATGTTGCAAGCTAATCATTATGACATGGACATGATCAGGGATTGTGCTGAGAAGGTGGCCTCCCATTGGCAGCAGCTAATGCTCAAGATGGAAGATCGGCTCAAGCTTGTGAATGCCTCCGTGGCTTTTTACAAAACATCAGAGCAGGTAGGTTGTGTAGATATTTGTTTACCCCAGTAATACAACAGTTTAAACTTAAACTATTATAAAAGTTTCTTACACAGTGTCATGACTGACATTCTGCTAGCCAAGCATTACAAGCTAACAGCCTGACATTCGCAATGGAGGAAGGAAGAGGGGATTGGAATCTTCTTCATATTCCCATAGGTGCAGGGTCTGCTTTTCAGATCATTGAACACTACTTTGCAAGGTCAGCTGCATCTACAGGGCACAGGCCCGCAGCTTGCATATCTTTGTTGATGATGTCTTGCCATTTCTGTTTTGGACACCCACGAGATTGCCAGCCATTGACCTCTAGTTGATAGGCAGTCCATGGTGGAAGGTGCTGCTCTTTGGACATGTCCTTACCAGCAGAGTCAACCTTCTCTCATCTTCTCTATAATTGCTGCCACACCAAAATTTTGTTGAGTGGTGTCATTTGTGATGTGGTCAAGAAGGGAGATGCCTGATATCTAATGGAGCATTTGCATTTCCATGGCATAGGGATAGCTTTCAATCCCTGCTGTTTCTGCCCGGTATTATACAGTGCAACAGGGCAGATGGTTGTCTTGCAAATCTTAGATTTAAGATAGGTTGGCATTTGTCTGACACATAACACACCGGTGAGTTCTCGCCAACACGTTAAGTCTGCATTCACCCTTGCTCGCACCTCACCATTGATGTCAAGTTGAAGAGATATTGGAACATAGGGAAAAATTACAGTGGGAATAGAAACCAAGAAGTGCTGGCTCGACATATGAGAAACCATGGCAGCCCAAGGCCACTCATCAGAATGCAAAGCTGGAAAGGAGCTGAGGGTCCACTAGCCAAACAATATATAAGCACCCAGTTGGACATTAATTGATAACTGGGATGGCCAGGGAAAAGGGAAAGCTAATTGTATTGTTTTGCATGCAAAAATGCCACATCCAGCTTCACTACTTCTGTAGCCATTTAAGCCTTAATATATTCAGGGACATGGTGGCTCAGTGGCTAAGATGCTGAACTTATCGATCAGAAAGGTCGGCAGTTCGGTGGTTTGAATCCCTAGCACTGCATAACAGAGTGAGCTCCCGTTACTTGTCCCAGCTTCTGCCAATCTAGCAGTTTAAAAGCATGTAAAAATGCAAGTAGAAAAATAGGGACCACTTTGGTGGGAAGATAACAGCGTTCTGTGTGCCTTCAGCATTTAGTCTTGCCGGCCACATGACCCTGGAGACGTCTTTGGACAGCGCTGGCTCTTTGGCTTTGTAACTGAGATGAGCACCACCCCCTAAAGCTGGAAATGACTAGCACCTATGTGCAAGGGGAACCTTTACCTTATACTCCTGGTAAAACAATGGGCCAGCAATCTTTCTTTGCTAGATGACTGAGTGGGTTAGTTGACAAACATTTTGCTTTACTTCCATACTTTGGCAACCGAAGTATGGTCTCAGCAAGTAGCAGAGCCTAACTGATCTTAGCCAAGCCCAACAATGTAATGTAATAATATGTATTAATTGGAGTTAATTCTTTTTAAAAATATAATATTATGAAGATTTTGATATGAATAAAAGGTAAACATGAAAGCATATATTAAAAAAGTTAGGAAAAGGATGAAAGAAAAACTGTAAGAGACAATACAAGTAAAGAAAGTAAAGAAAAAAATTAAAGAAGTGACTTCCAATCTTTATAACAATTGAAAATGAACTAATCATCCCTCCTTTCTCTCTGAGATTCTATTACGTCAATATGCTTATTTATGCATACCATGAATTGGATAGGTTGAATATATCAAATATGAAGTGCTGATCAAATGCTTGTGATTTTTAAAGAAGCTAGCAAACCAAGTTGTAATCATTGGTTGTTTAGAAAAGATCATTTATCCCATATCACTTCTGAACCTGTTGGCTGATAGGTATGCAGTGTGCTGGAAAGTTTGGAGCAAGAATACAAGCGAGAAGAAGACTGGTGTGGAGGTACTGATAAACTGGGCCCCAACTCCGAAACAGACCATGTGACTCCAATGATTAGCAAACATCTTGAACAAAAGGAGGCCTTCTTGAAGGTAATGGTGACAGTTCCAATGTACATTTCTCCCATATTTTATAATGCATAATTTTTGGCTATTTATGCTCAGTATCAAGTACTCTTCTGAAAAACAGCTTTTGGTCAAAGTGATAGGAATAGCGTACAACTGCAGCTGCTCTTCTACATAGTTTTCCAGTAGAGTTTTATACATGTGTGCTGAATGACTTAGACTGGGAACAACTACTTGCTTTTAAATGAAGAAAGAGCAGGAAAACGAGGAATGAAAAATGGAAAGATTACAGAATAAGAAAAGAAGAGAGAGTCTTGTTTGGAAGTGGAAAAATAATTTTCAATTGTCTTAGCCCTTCATGACAAGAATACACCTATTACATGGCAGCTTAGAAAGAACAGACATACAAACAAAGCATTGATGTTAGTCCTGACAAGGTTAAAGTAGCATCATGTAACCCAATGTAACTTTTCTTTCCTGACTTTCTTGCTGATAAATATTAACACTCAAAGCATAAATATGAAAACAACATTGTTTGAGAAATACTACAGGAAAAGAGGATGTAGGAAGGTAACTGAAGAAAATGAGTAGGAAGCTGTGGTTTCTCAAAACACCATGTCAAAATGTTAATTAATTGGAGTAGAAAACTGAAGAAATTAGGAAAGCCCAAAGATACTATATTGCCTGGCTACTCATTTAATGCAAAGTTATTAAAATGACCAGATAAGACAACGTTTGAAATGCTTGGCAAAATAAACTATAGAAGTAAAACTTTTCTGGAAATAAGATGGCTTTTTTCAAGTTCAAAACAGATTTCCTATTTCATGCATATCCCTAGCTCTAAACACTAATTAATGCAATAATCTATAGCTGATATGTTGGAAAACTGTATTATTTATTGTAATAATATCTGGAGGTTCACTTTATTAAATACTAATTTTTATTAGAAATATTTCTATTGGACAGGGCCTCAATATCTCATATGATGCTGTAAAATCCATGTTTCTTAGACTTTGTTCTATGGCAAATGGTGTTTTGCAAACAATTTATAGCTATACAGTATGAGTGCAGCTTATCTCAGGCACAAAACCTGAAGTGATGCTTACGTCCCTGGCATGACTTGATAGGGTCCATATTTCCCTGTCAAGTCATACCTGCCTGGGGTTTTATCCTTCCTATCTACCCATGCTGTAGTTTTACAGATAATTGCCACAAGTCTGCAGCGCCTGCTGTCAGCACAACTACATATCATTCATGAGCTTGCCTTTTGCATCCCAGTTTAATCTGCACAACTGGCTTGCTATGGATGATCCTTGTAAGATTAGGACAGTTATGCAAGAATGAGGAGCTGTTACAAGTGAACATTCTTTTCCACCTGTCAATCCACCTAACTGTCAGAGAACTCGGTTACCTTCTCACTGCTGCTATGACTTCTGGCATGAGCAGACAGTCTGAAGCAGTACCCTCCCGATACAACATCTGGTACCCATTAGGTGATTCAGCCAATGGGTAAATACCTGTCATGAGATGGCTCCCTCTAGTGTGATTTAGCCAGGTAAGTATCTACTATGAGAAGAAGTGATTTGGGCAGCTGAAAATGAGAGCAGAAGGACTGCATCTCAGCTAGGTCTCAAAGCTGCAGAAAGTAGGCAGAAAAAAGATTTATCAGCTATTGTCACATTGGTTTGGCTTTATTTTAAAAAACCTTTATTTTAACTACCTACAGTCCTTTAGTTACTTAAAAAAAACATTTTCAATGATTTTTATAAGATGCGATAGCATCTCACCAAACCTGACCGATCTAAAAAAAAAAAAGATCCAAACTAGTTAGTTTATGGATGAGAAACAACTAGGGAATCTCTCAATTTTCATTTGTACTAGAGAATTTTTAAAAATCCATAAGAAGGCAGTGACAAATCTTGTCAATATTTTGTCAAGAAAATGTCTTGAATATGTCATCCATGAAGTCAATAGGAACTGAAGTTCAGTTCAGAGGAGCCTACTTTTAAATAGAGATTTCTGATTAAAAAGGTTAATTTTGTAGTGTATCATTTGAGCCATGGTTTTGAATGTCTAAGGAAACACTGCACAAAAATAATAGCTGGCTCTATGTAAAAGTTTTCAAAAAAAATAAATAACAAAAGAATATTTTATTTGGACAAGAGTTTATGAGTTAGAATCCAATTAAATCAGAAATATTGTTTGTTGTAAGATGCCCAGAGTTGTTGAGAGTTGAGTGGCATGCATATTTAATATAGCTATTTTTATTCCTTAGTAGAATGTAGGATAAGAATCTTCAGGCCTGACAGTTGAGCAGAGCCGTTAAATTCAAATGTCACCATCATTCTCTCCTTTTAAAAATAAACTTTCTGCTAGAATTAGGTATTTAGATCCACAGAGTCTATGTACTAATTCTGCATATAGATCTAACATTAGATTTGAGTAAGAAGAATCTTTGCACATCTTTGTTAATATAATGGAGGTGAATTAACACGTTCAAGATGCCTATAAAGAATCTCTGAGAAGAAACAAAATGTACTAAAATTATTAAGACAGCAGTAACTATGAAGTTGGTCACGATTTCAGCAGCTGTTCTTTTGTGTGTAAAAGAGACACAGTAAAAGACATCAAATATTTGAACTTGTTTCTCAGAAGAATATTAAAAAAGATTACTCAAAAATGACTCATATCAAACTCTTATCCTGGTTGATTACAACTTGCTTACTTCAGTATGTTCCATAGATGTCAGTCAATTCTTATTGGTGATTTTGATTTGAAAAGATTAATTTTGATGCTGTTTTAATTGGATATATATATATAATTGGATACATCCCAAGAGAAAAATCTTCCAGATGCCCCAAACTATACGGCCTCCCCAAAATAGACAAAGAAGGCATACCTCTCAAACCCATAGTCAGCTCCAGAGGAGCACCACTACAAAAGCTAGCCAAACACCTAGCAAAGCCTCTACAGCCCCATGCTGAAGCAGCAGCTTCACATATACAAAACTCATACCACCTTTTGGAAATGATCAAAGATCTACATGTGGAACAAGAAGGTCTGCTTGTAAACTTTGACGTGGTTTCACTATTCACTCAAGTCCCGATAAAAGAGACCCTCGAAATCATCAAAAATAAACACCAACCAGCTAAACACCTCATGGAACTAACAGAACACTGCTTAACCAACACATATTTCATATACAAAGGACAAAGATACAAGCAAATTGAAGGAGCCCCTATAGGATCACCACTGTCACCCGCCATTGCAAACCTGTTCATGGAAGAATTCGAATCCAGAGCCCTAGCCAATGCCAAACTATGGTTAAGATACATTGAAGACACATTTGTTATTTGGCCCCATGGAAAAGAAAACCTAAACAATTTCCTAACACACCTAAACAGTACACATCCCAAAATCAAATTCATCATGGAAACAGAAACAAACAAACAACTACCATTCCTAGATGTACTAATCCACAAAAAAACAGATGGCACACTAGGACACACCATATACCAGAAGAAAACACACACCAACTGCTATCTCAATGTCCAATTCTACCACCACCCAGCACAGATAAACTCTGTGGCCAAAACACTACTTGCCAGAACCAAACGCCTGGCAGACAAGACACACATAAAGACTGAATTATGCACCCTGACTAAAGTACTGACAGCCAACGACTTCCACAAAAGCAAAATCACTGGCTTGATCCACAAAAACACACTGAGACATAATGGAGACCTAGAAGATGAACAGACCTATGGGACAGCTGTCCTGCCCTACATAAGAGGTACTACAGACAAAATCAGTTGGATACTACACAGGCATCACATCAAGACTGCCTTCAAAACAAACAGAAAAATAGCAGCCATCCTAAGAAACCCCAAAGATAAAATTGACCTGGAAAACCAAGGCATATATGAAGTCCCCTGCGCATCATGCCCTGCCACATCCATTGGGCAGACCAATAGAAGAATAAGTACCCGCCTAGATGAACACAAAAATGCAGTAAAAAGGCTGGAATACACTTCATCACCAGTCCAACACATGAAAGCCACAGGTCATAGCGTCGACTTCAATGGCACCAAAACCCTAGCCACTATAGAAAACCCCAGCCCCAGAATTATCAGAGAAGCCATAGAAATGGAAAAAAGACCTGAAAGCATGAATAGAAGAGATGACTTCACCAGACTGTCAATTATCTGGAAGCCTGCACTCTCAAACAAAAAAATCTCCACACCACAAGCCAGGCAAACACCTGGGCACAAACAGACTCCCCCTGATACCTCCAGCTCAAACACACCCCAACCAGGCACCCAGATGAAACCTAGTTTCCTAATAAATGATAGCCGTCTGTTTAATCGGAGCTAAGTGCACTAAAAGCCTCCAATACAGGAAACAATGTTGCCAGCCAATCAAGACAAAAAAAGCTACAAAACAAACAGAAGATATTAGAAACACCAAACAAGCAGAACACAGCAAACTCCAAGACCAATAAACACAGACCTAGACTCCCAACCAATCAGGAGTTCCATCAAGAAAAAATCGACTACTTGGGATATCGTATCTCTCCCGAGGGCATTGAGATGGACCCAGTGAAAGTGCGAGTTGTTTTGGACTGGGCCCCACCGAGAACCCGTAAACAGCTTCAAAGTTTTCTGGGATTTGCCAACTTTTATCGGCAATTCATACCGTCTTTTGCTAAAATAGCCATGCCCATCACCAACCTCCTGAAAACAAAGGGGGGATTGAAATCAAAGCCCAGCCAACCATTGAATTGGACCATAGAGTGTCAAGCTGCATTTGAAAAGTTTAAGAGACTTTTTGCTGCAGAACCAGTACTGAAACACCCAGACATGGACGCCCCTTTCGTGATCCAAGCTGATGCGAGCGATGTAGCGGTGGGGGCAGTCTTACTTCAATTAAACGAGAAGGGGACACTACAACTGTGCGCTTACACCTCTCGTAAATTGACTGAGACTGAAAGGAGATGGGCCGTTTGGGAGAAGGAAGCGTTTGCAGTCTGTTGGGCTTTACTAACTTGGAGGCATTTTCTGGAAGGAGCGAAACACCCATTTGAAGTGTGGACTGATCATAAAAATCTAGAAGCTTTAAAAACCCCTCAGAAGCTATCCCCTAAGCAAGTTGGGTGGGCTCAGTTTTTCAAGGGTTCAATTTCTCCTTGAAATATATCCCAGGGGGAAAAAGTTTTATGGCAGATGCTTTGTCTAGAATGCCTCAATACAACAGTACCCGTAAAGAAGTGATAAGGCCAATCGTGTCCACTACACAACTGGCTGCCCCTGTAGCTACCCACGTGCAAAAAAGAAACCAGGAGAGGGATCTGTCCACTGATCTGATGGAACGGTTTAAGGAGGCTTTGAAGACGGATGAGTGGTTTCTGGCAAATGCGAATAACTGCACCGTTCGAGATGGTCTGGCCTGGATGGGGGCGAAGTTGTATGTACCTCAAAACCTGAGAAGCCACATCTTGCAACAAACTCATGATTCCAAGGTGGCTGGTCATTTTGGGTTTGTGAAGACCCTACATTTGGTGAAACGGCAGTTTTGGTGGCCGTCATTGAAAAAGGATATTGAGACTTATGTGGCGAGTTGTCCGATTTGCGCCTCAGCAAAAAGACCTCCTGGTAAGCCACCAGGGCTGCTGCAAAATGTGGCCAGACCAACTGCTCCTTGGAAGGAAATTTCCATGGACTTTATAGTAGATCTACCCGAGAGCAGTGGACACACAGTCATTTGGGTGGTGACTGACTTGTTCTCCAAACAAGCCCACTTCATCTCTTGCTCAAAGATCCCTTCGGCGAGGTCATTGGCCAGGCTGTTCATTCTTCATGTCTACAGGTTGCATGGTGTACCTGAGTGTGTAGTTTCTGATCGAGGAGTCCAGCTTACCTTGAATTTCTGGAGGGAATTTTTGAAGTTAATAGGCTCCACCCAAGGCTTAAGCTCCGCCCACCATCCCCAAACTAATGGGGCTTGCGAGAGGACTAATGGGGTGCTAGAGCAATACCTCCGATGTTACAAAAACAATCAGCAAGACAATTGGGTGGATCTACTACCTTTTGCGGAGGTAGCATATAATAACTCTGTTCACAGTAGTACGGGGTTTACTCCTTTCAAAATAGCAACGGGGCAAGATTTTGTATCCATATCTGAACTGCCTGGTGAAAAACCAAGTGTCCAGTCGTTGAGTGACTGGATATCTCAACTTCAACTAAATTGGCCGGTCGCCCGCAAAGCTTTGGACGAGGCGCACCAATCTCATAAGAAATTTGCTGACAGAAAGCGAACCCCGCAGATGTCGTATCAAGTGGGCGATAAAGTATTCCTCTTGACCAAGTATTTGCAGACTACCCAAAAATCGAAGAAGTTAGGTCCTAAGTATATGGGACCTTTTCCCATTGAGAGGATTGTAAATCCTGTGACCGTTCAGCTGACTTTACCAAAGACTCTTTGTCGTATTCATCCAGTTTTCCACGTCAGTTTGTTGAAACCAGAACGTACCTGTACCTTGAGACCGACCCAGTCTGATCCCCCCGTACCATTGTTAATTGAGGGTGAACAGCATTTTGAAATTAAAGAAATTCTGGACTCTAGAAAATGGAGGGGTCGTACCCAATATCTTGTAGCTTGGAAACATTTTCCTCCGTCCCATGCTGAATGGGTAAATGAGAAAGACCTTAGAGCTCCTGAACTGTTAAAGAAATTTTATGCCAAATACCCTGATAAACCATAGAAATGTATATCAATGTTAACATGTAATTATGTTTTTTCTTATAGGGACTAATGTCCTTTTTCTAGGGGATCCGAATGTCAGCCTCAAGATAGCATCAAGATATCTTCCACTGCTGCTTTTCTGCTATTACTTTTTTCGGCTGTCATGACAACGGTGGGAGGGGGGACTCTGAAGGGGAAGAAGACTGGAGGTGTTTTGCATTCCTTTGCTGGGCTAGCAAGGGGAGGGGGGATTCTTTTCTTTAACTTTCCATTTCTTGGCTATCTTCTGTCCTCTTTTGGGCAACTGCAAACTTTTATCAAAATGTGTCAAGGCCATTTGACAAGAAACTTCATCACCATCTGGAGATGACCACATGAGCTTATTCAGAAGTTTTAATTGGAAGAATCATTTGAACTTTGAGGGGTGGGAACAATTCTATTTCTTTGTATGTGTGTTCTACCCGCCAATTTCTCAGTTTCAGAATTGATTTGTAGCTTCCACTTTATTTTCCAGTAAAAGGATAACTTTGCTCTACACCATGGAGTCTGAGTATTTCTTTCTTGGGATCTAAAGGGAGCACAGCCTGACACATACATACATACATACATACATACATACATACATACATATAATATCATGTTGGCACTTAAATTATTTAGTTTGACTATGTTAAAATATGATTGAATATTTTTATGGTTTTGTTCCTCTATGCCAGAGGTGTCAAACTCAAGGTCAGGGGGACAGATCTGGCCTGCAGGGTACTTAGATCTGGCCCACAGTACTGCCCTGGAAACAGCAAAGGATCGGCCCACAGTACTTTTGCCAGCAAAAATCGGAGCTCGGGAAGGCCATGTGCAGTTCTCCTAACCTCCATTTTCGCTGGCAAAGGGTTGTAAGAGGCTGTCGCAGCTTAAAATGGAGCTCGTTTTTGCTGGCAGAGCGCATGGGCCACCACAGGCGCCCCTGACACAAGTGATGTTGAGCTGGTCACACCCTTCCCAGCCCCCCCCCTGAAGTCAAACACAACCCTGATGCTGATGTTTACTAACCTTTAGAAGTGTCAATATCTATTCCCAGAATTTCTTTCCCAGGCTGACCGTTACAGAGAATTCAGGGATGTAAATTCTACCCATCTGGAAGTTGCCATGATTGGGAAACACTGTTCTGTGCAATGAACTCTGAATCTCTTGTATTAGTATTCTTGCTGTTTAGAAACTGATCCAATTGGAAAAATAAGCCTCTCCCTTTCACCCTCTCTTTCTGTGTCCTCTGTCTGTGCCTTGTATGCTGGAGCCAATGCATTAATGCTTTCTTGCTACCTAATTTCCAAATTGTGGATCTTAGCAAAAATATATGTAATAAGAAAGGCAGTATGGTCTAGTGATTAAGACATTAGGCTATAAAGAAAAAGATCATGAGTTCATGTCCTGCCTTAGCTGGGTGACTTTGGGCTAGTCACTCTCTCTCAGGCCAACCCACCTCATGATGTTGTTGTTGTGGAGAAAATAGGACAAGGAAAGTGTGTTGGATATGTTTGCTCCTTGAGTTATTTGTAAAAATAATAAAGGCAGGATGTAAACAAAGACATAAGCCCGCACTGCTGTTACAAAGTTGTTTTGCAGTCCATTAATTGCTTAAATAAACATTTTCTCAATGATTCAGAATAAGGATGTCTGCATTATTTTGATCCTTTTTGGTTGATGCATCTGTCTTGTCCTTTCTAGGCTTGCACATTGGCTCGGAGAAATGCAGATGTATTCCTGAAATACCTGCACAGAAATAGTGTCAATATGCCAGGGATGGTGACTCACATCAAGGCTCCTGAACAGCAGGTCAAAAGTGAGTTGGAGTGTTTTATTAATATTAGCAAACATTTTGTACATTTATTATCAGATGGGCTTAAATTATATCTTTGCATATGATTTGTCCTTTAATAATTTCTCACCTGGCAGATATCCTGAATGAACTTTTCCAGAGAGAAAATCGTGTCCTACACTACTGGACAATGAGAAAACGACGGCTTGACCAATGTCAGCAATATGTAGTCTTTGAAAGAAGTGCTAAACAGGTCAGGGTTCATTTCTTCTTATAACTCTTCCTCCAGTTGTCATTCAAAAGTAACCAACAAAACATCATGTCACGATGGTTTTTCAAATATGTCCTGTCCTGTTCACCACCACCCCGCCCCGCCCTTCAAACATCTTCCTCCCAGATTCCTTGTCAAGCAAAACTAAAGTTTAAGGAATGTTTTTTAGCATTCTGTGCAACAGAAAAGAAAAACAAAACCAGAAAATCAGTGGACCTCCTTCCATTTTATATATTCTTAACAATATTAGAGATGCAATCAAAGATTACACACACATAGACACCATCCTTCCCTTCTACATAAAAATGCAGTATTGTTTACCTCTAGCTATCTATTGAGGGGAAGGGGAAGAGATAAAATGTTAATGATTTTAGAGTGAGCCAGGTTGGTATATTGGTTATGGCATCAGATTAGAAATTGGGAGATAATAAGATCAAGCTCCACTTTAGACTTGAAGCCACTTGGGTGGCCTTGGACCAGTTATATCAAAGGTCTTCAAACTTGGCAAGTTTAAGACTTGTGAACTTCAACTCCCAGAATTCCTGAGCTAACATGACTGGAGGAGGAATTCTGGGAGTTGAGGTCCACAAAGCCTTTAAGTTATATTCTCTCTCAGCCACATCAAGAAGACAGTGGCAAGCCAGCTTTGAAATCCTGCCAAGGAAACCTCAAGGATTGTCCAAGCAAGTGCTATGTGTTAATATTGCCTTGAAAACATCCACCCACCCACTCCCAAAAAATAGGAGAATGGAGAAAAGAGATGGAGTGATCAGTGTTTCAAACAGGGATAGTAATTGGTTTTCTCATACATTAAGAGCTGTAGCATTGAGATGATAGTGGAGCCTCTTGCTGGTATCTTCAGACTAAGCTATATTGGAGAATTATTTTGGGATAATCACGAAAGAGAAATAATAGAAGATGGAAAAAGACTTGGGAGGAATATGTGTAGGTAGTCCTCAACTTAGCACTAGTTATTTAGTGACCATTCAAAGTTATGACCCACCCAAAAAAGGGACAGTTCAACTGTGTTTTTGGCCATTTGCAGTGTCCTGCGATCACATGACTGTGCTTCATGATGGTTTTGCCAAAACCCAGCATTTACTTCCAATTTTTAGCAAAATCATACCCATAGCAAACAAAGTGTTTGCACTTATGACCTCTTCATTCACTTAACAACTGTCACAAAAGTGTAATATTGGGTCGGTTTTATGACCATAATGACTATTATATTCTCTTTTGTTTTGGCATCACAACTAATGAAGTTGGGTGTGTAAAGATTAATATCTCATATTTTATGTTGGGGGGGGGAGCATAACAGTCCTAAATGTTTTTATGTAGAAGTAAATTCAGTTGACCTAATTATGATTTCTCCTCCAGAAAGATTATTTCAGACTGTGACAAAAATATAATTTGAATGATGCAAGGGGGAAAAAGGACAAGACAAAAACTCCCCAAATTTTGAATAAATAATCTGTTGTTTGGAAATGGTCAGGTTGCTCCTCCCAGAAGATTAATTTTTCTTCTTCAACTGTCTTCTTAGGCTCTTGAGTGGATCCATGATAATGGAGAGTTTTATTTATCCACACACACTTCCACTGGCTCTAGTATCCAGCATACTCAAGAGCTCTTGAAAGAACATGAAGAATTCCAGATAACTGCAAAGGTAAATGTAATACTGTACATTTTCTCTCATATCACTATCTTGAAAAAGATACCAATTTGGCCACAGTTTGGAAAAAGTGGGTTAAATCCATCTCCCATGCCATATGATGATTCTGTAAACCTTACTACTGTGTTTCTCACATAATAAGGCCGGGCCTTATTTTTTTTTTTTTGACCCCCGAAAAACAGGCTAGGTCGTCTTTTCGGGGGTGACTTAATTCTCCCCGCCCATTGCATCCTCGGGTGGGCAGGCAGCGACAGCTTGGATGTTCGGGAGACCTTCCATCACCATTGCTTTTCCTTCTCCCTTGCTGCCGTGGCGTTACAGTAATGCTGTGGCGTTTGGCACAGCCACGTGCGGCCAGTCAGGGCTCCTCCCTGCAACCGGACCCCTGAGAAGACACTTGGCTTCAGGCGCTTCTGTCGCCGCCTTCCCTTTGCCTTCGAAGGTAAAGCGAATTATTTTAAAAACCTCTGCTCATCCCATCAGGGCCGCGCTGGGGCCGTGCGAGCTGGGCAAAGCCGGAAAAGCGAGCCGCGGGTGTTTCCTGGTTCTGCCCAGCCCGCACGGCTCTGCCGCGGCCCATGCGGGATGAGCAGAGGTTTTTAAAATAATTCACTTTACCTTCAAAGTCAAAGGGAAGGCGGCGACAGGAGCGCCTGAAGCCAAGTATACCAACAACAAAAGGCAATCCTCAAGGTGGGCTGGAGGGAGGTGGCTACATGCCCCCCCCCGGCTGCTTCAATGCAAGGTCCTGACTTGCAGCATCCTGCTGTTGCCGCCGCGTCCTTTTTGCCAACGCCTCCCTCTCTGACTGTGAAACTCGTGTGCTTTGCCAAACACTCTGAGTGAGGTGAGCTCTTTCATACACAGAGAGAGAGAGAGGGAAAGAGGCCGCCCATTTTTTATCACATCGCTGCCGCACCATCGGCTCTAGGCCAAACCCTGGGCCTTGCTCGGAAAGCAAATACCACGCATTAGAGGAAAAGAGGCACAAACCTCCTTCTGCCTCGCTGCTGCTCAGGGCGGTTTCGGGGGGGCTGCAGCGAGGAGCGTTTTGCACGCCTACCCCGAAAGGCTGCAGAAGCAGCGCCTCTAGTTTCTAGACGGTGGGGGATGGCGGCTGCTTTGGAGTTGCTCTTGCGAGACGAGGTGACAGCCGGCGCGGTGGTGGGGTGGCTGAAGTCAAGCCAGAGCTGCGCCGAAGAGGTAAAACGTGGAACCCGTTTTGGAAACAGCGACGCTTCTTGAAGTTAGCCCTCCTTGGGGTAGAAATTTGGCGGGGGGGGGGGCGGTGAAGTTTCTTCTCGCCTTCAAAAACCCCAAAAAGGAAGGCGGGAAAAAAGCAGGAATAGTCGCCTCGCATTACCTGTTAGGTACTCCTCCTGCGCGGCCCTGGAGGTTATGGAGCAGGGTGCCTCTGGGGCCTCCATGATTGTGTGCGAATCCGGTCTTTATCTTGAGGGACCGCGTAATCCTGACCCTGAGATTCTGTGCATGCCTTCCCGCAATTTCCCTGACCTGTACATGCTTGCAGGTCAGGCTTGGCCGAGGGTCAGTGTCTTTGCAACCCATTCCTTGGAGGAGGGTACATTCCCCCCTTGAAGGCAAAGGGAAGGCGGCCACAGGAGCGCCTGAAGCCAAGTGTCTTCTCAGGGCTCCGGTTGCAGGGAGGAGTCCTGACTGGCTGCACGTGGTTGCGCCAAACGTGGTTGCTGTAACGCCACGGCAGCAAGGGAGAAGGGAAAGCAACGGTGGCGGAAGGTCTCCCGATATGAAGTGCTCCACCAACGCAGGCAGCACCATATCCAGGCATGCAACAAAGTACTTCCTAACGGCAAGCCCCCTCCCGCCATTCCCCCCCCATTTCACATGTTTAATATGGGCCTTAATTTGGGGGGAGGGGCTTAATTTGATTTTATGCCAATAAATCATTCTGGGGCTTCCTATTGGTGGAGGCCGTATTGTTGGAGAAACTCGGTATTCATGATAATTCAAATGTGTTGCATGCAGGATCTGTTATATTTGTAGGAGATTAGCATTTATAGTTTGTATCAAGTCTATAAAATACTTGGATTTACCTCTCTTCCAATGTTTGTCACAGTATGTTGAATTAAATATGTATAAATGTACAGGTAAAATTTAGACAACATCATGGTCAAAACTCCCTGATCTTTTAGAAAAATTAATGATATTAAAGTGAATATAATATTGAAATGTATGTGTATTTCAGGGGAATTTCGCTGTCAATTCCCACTGTTTTTTATATAGATAGGTTAATCAACAATGTGTTAGGAAAGCTAAAGCCCCTAAAGTATTTTTGACCAAATTACATTTACCTTGTGAAGATGATGACTTTAATCTACCATTGAGCCTTTAATCTTACATCAGTATGCTTCTGGGATGTGACTTACTGTGATTTCCTCTTTGGACCCATTTGTAAACCAGATGTGTAAAAACCTTTGAAATCTTGGTTGAAGTTATGACATCTTAAATTAAGACTTTTGTTTGCTGCGTTGAAATTGCTAAGCATATTTGATAATTGATAGATAAGCACATGAAAAGTTGTTACTGTGGTGTAATTCAAATCAGAAAATAATGCAGAAGATGTGTTACTGAAGTTGCCTAGGCATTGTATGGTCTACATAGAATAACAGAGTTGGAAGAGAGCTTGGAAGTCACCTAATCCAATCCCCTGCTTCAGCAGGAGATCCTATACCATTTCAGACAAATGGCTGTCCAGTCTCTTCTTGAAAGCCTCCAGTGACGGGGCACTTACAACTTTGGAAGGCAAGCTATTGCACTGGTTTCTCAATCAAAATTTCCTGTTACAAAATATGAAATATGACATTAGGCCTTAAAAATGAAAATAATTTAAGAGAAATTATTATTTTAGTTGATTACCCTTAAAAGTGTGTTTTAAATGGGGTGGATTGGAGTTAAATCTCTTGTGTTGGTGATGTAAGAAATTTGAAGTTAGATGTTGTCTTGTTCTATGATATAGCTTTATTTTGGTTTCAGGTTAATATATATGTTAACATAATTTGGGGAAGAAATATTAGATTTAAGGATCTCAGTGGGATGCCGAATTATATTTCTAAAATATAGGATTTATCAAAGAGTTTTGGCTTTATCAGGCTTGGGGTATACCAAAAAGGATAATCCTACATAACTAGAAAGAGTATAAGAGGATAGGAGTTTATTATCTATTTTTGAAAAGTGCTCTAAAAATGAGAAGACACATAACTTTATGATCCGGGTTTGATGACAAGCTCTATGGCAACTAATTCCTTGTAGATTTTTATGCTTATATAGATATTTTCTTTTCCATTCCAATTGTCAGAGTTTGGATTTTGTTTTGTTTTGCTTTTCCAATTATGTTTAGTTCATTTAACCACTATAATTTATTCAAGGTTTTAAAAATTGTATTTTCATTATACAGTGCAGGCTATTTTTCCTTGTATTATATTATTTTAGTAATTTAGAAAGTTGATAGGTATTGGCCTGCTTGGTTTCTAATAAAAGATAAGTTAACCTAGCTTATTGTAAGCTTTGGGGCTTGAAAATATTGGTATTTGTTTAATTTATGCATACCTAAAAGAAAAAAAATGGAATACCTACAAAAATCATTTTCTTCTGGCTGAAATAAAATACACATTTGGTTTTAAAACCATGACATTCCAGAATATATATTTCATTATTGAACAGCAGTACTGAATCGATGTCAGTGAAGTATCAGTAACATGCCCAAGGAATTCTGTAATCAAGTGGAAATCATCTGCCTTTTTCTACTACTTTGTGAAACTGCTGGTAGAATCTTATATGTCACGATTTGCTTTTCATTGGTTAGTATTAAATTTCTCTATGCACAAATGAGAATAATAGATTATGTTCATTTAATTATTTTGAGAAAGTATATACTGGTGAATGTGGAAAGTTCTGGATAAATTTAGTTTTGAATGTTGACTGCTCAGTTGCAGGAAGTGTAATATATGAGTAAAGTAAAGCACATGTGAGCCTTAAAGAATGCTCAGCTAATATCTAACACTAAAGAGGAAAAAAAGTCAAAATAGGTGATGTCCACTTGGTTGTTTAATGTAGGTTTGGTGTGATATTAGCTGTTGATTGGTTATTGTGATTGATGGCGAAAATAGATGGAGACATTTTAACATATGTTAGCAGAAAGATGGTGGGTAGTATATACAGTATATTGAAAAGAATGAATATTAGCTTAAAAGGTCACTATTTATGAAACATGAATATCTCAAGAAAAAGCATAAAAGTAAGTTGAATGCAGTGAAGGTAATATCCTTAAATGTTGTGCTAAAATAAGAAAAGAAAGGGTCCAAAATGAATGGGTATTAATTGCATATTGATTAAATGTCCACATCGAATAAATAAGATGATTTATGAAGGTGGGGAATGGGTCTAGAGGAAAACAAAGAGTGAGAAAGTTCAAATTAACTGGAACAGTTAACTGGATCTTGAAAAAAAGAAAGAAGGATTTAAAGAACAAAAGACAGCATATGAAATTATGGTTCATTGCACAGTCAGCTAGATGTAGAGCTGGATTTGATAATTTTGTGCACCTATTGAGTCCTTACAGAGAATCATGGATGGGCGGGTGTGGATCTTGGATGGTGTAACAGATATTATCACAGGATAGAAGCTGTTCCAAGTAAAGCTGGCTTTTGCAATTGACTGGTGGTGAATTTGTCAATGCCAATAGTGTTCAAGTGGTACTTCAGTTGTTTTGGGATTACACCCAAGGTGCCTATTACTATTGGTACTACCTTTGCTTTCTTTTACCACAGTCATTCTATTTCTATTTGCAAGTCTTTTAACTCTGTTATCTATTAATATTAATTAAATCTGTATGTCATTTGACTGACAGTGGCTCTTAGAGTCTCACAATCAAACAAGATAGATAGATAGATAGATAGATAGATAGATAGATAGATAGATAGATAGATAGATAGATAGATAAACAGGGCAAGTGTGTTGAAAAAGGGGGTTTCTCACTGTCCTTCACCAAAGGCCTGGGTGAAGATCCAGGTCTTCTCAGTCTTCATAGCTCGTCTAAATAACATCAGAGTGGGAACTATCCAGATCTCAGGAGAAACCATGTTCCAGAGGGTAGAGAAGGCATGCTTCCAAGGTCCAAGCTTGCCAGCATGATAGAAGCAGGAATGATTGGTAAAGACAGAAAAGCATAGATATGCACAGAGAATGTTGGTGTTATAAAACTAGTGTTAGCTATGTTTTCTTTTTCTTTTTATCTTGTGCCTTTCATTTCTTCTGTTTATTGCTTTTCTGCATTTTTCTGCATTTTTCTGCGTTTTTCTGCATTTGCAGAACAGAGTCCCATGCTCTGAGCGGAGTGCTCAGGACATTTTTATAATAAAATGAAAATAATGTGGAAGACCCCTGCCATCAGTAGATCAGATTTTTTTCGGTCTAATATCAATCAGATTTCCTTTTTGCTAGCATTCATCTGATCATCAATCCCATTTAGAGTGATACATACCAACCGAATCTGTCACATAATTTTTGTATACCCATACTGAAGAGGAAAATAGGACTGTTAATGTTACATTACTCTTTAACATAATATACTTATTATCAAACTCTCCGCTACTATAAAGACTGAAACTGTTAAGTACTTGGACATGGGTTGGAGTAAATGGAGACAGCCTTTGAATGTGAACTTTCAGCTCTTTATTGCATAGTGATTTCTCAAAACAATAACAGTGAACTCTGCCTTATATAGGCAACCTTTGTGAGAATTGTCCAATAGCGAGCTATGAACGCTAGCTCTTTAAACCAAAAATAATCCTCTGTTAAGGGCCAATCGGATTCCTAAGAACTAACCAATCCGATCTGGCCGCCTAACAGCCAATCAGAAGTGCAGGGCCAGAACCCTGCACTTTACCTCAAGCTCATACTTTATTAACTATGGTACATACACAACACCCCTTCCCCCTGGCTTCTTAATTACGGTGTAGTTATATAGTCCTTTAAATAGGACGGTTGTCTTTTAAGTCTTTCGGATTTTCATTGGACTGGTTGATTGCAATCCTGTTGAGGTAGATTGTTGTTTGGCAGTGGCTCTGCTTCTTGCTCAGGTGCAATTTCTTGCGGTGCAAACGTTGCTTCTTCCTGCTCCATTTCCTGAGTCTCACTTGATTCGTCGCTCCCTTCGAGCAGGTTCCCTGGAACATCATCTTCTTCTGTACCTCCCCCTCCTCGGTTTGGTCATGGGGGAGTTGTTGACTGGCCGTTGTGAGTCGTGACCGTAATTGGTCGATATGCCGTTTTCACAGTCGATTGTCACAGCATTTCACTACGTAGGATTTGGGGCCGGTCACTCGCACTACCGTTGCCTCTATCCATAACGGATCGCCTGATAAGTTTCGTGTGTAAACGTGGTCTCCTACCTGGAAGGTGCGATAGCGGCCACTGGATCCTATTGGCTTTTCCAGTTCGTAAGCAGGGTGCAACCGGTCGAGGTGGGAACGGAGTCTTCGTCCCATCAGTAGTTCCGCGGGAGTTCTACCGGTGACGCTATGTGGAGTTATGTGTTCGCAAAAAGAGAATTTGGTTGACCTTGTCATTGATATTGTCATAGTCCATTTTTTGCAAAGTCTTTTTAACAAATTGGACCATGCGTTCCACTCGGCCATTGGTCGCAGGATGTGCAGGCGAGGTGAGCGCATGGCGGATGCCGCGGCCAGCGAGGTACTGCTCGAACATTAGTGCCGTAAACTGTGGCCCGTTATCGGACACCAGGACGTCAGGCAATCCGTGGGTTGCAAAGAGTCTATTTAGGATCTTGATCACTGCCTCGGAAGTTGTGGCCGTCATACGATGAATTTCTAACCAATTGGAGTATGCGTCTACTGTCAGCAGGAAGGTATATCCTTTGGTTGGCCCCGTGAAATCCAGGTGGATTCTGGACCAGGGTCCACGTGGCGTCTCCCATTCAGTAGGCATGGCTTTTGGTGGGGCGTTGCTGGCTTGTTGGCAATTGGTACACGCTTTGACCCACTGCTCGATTTGCCGGTCCATGCCCGGCCACCATGTGTAGCTTCGTGCAAGCGCTTTCATCCGCACGATGCCAGGGTGGCCCTCGTGCAGAATTTGTAGCAGCGTCTTCCGGAGTCGTTCTGGGACAACGACTCTATCGCCTCAGATGACACAGCCTTTTTGGGAAAAAAGTTCAGTCTGTCTTGCTTTAAACGGCGCGAAGTCATCTGGGACTTGGTCCAATAGCCATCCGTGTTCTACCCAGCCTAGGACTTGAGCTAGGGTGTGGTCTCGTTTGGTTTCTCTCGCGATGTCTCGGGCGGTCATAGGCGGCAAGTTGAGTGTTTCGATCTGCAACGTGGTTGCCGTTGGTGCCGGATCATCGAGAGTCTCTGGAAGCGGTGCTCGGCTTAATGCGTCGGTGTGGGGAATGGCTTTCCCCGGGCGATATTGCAGGCGATAATTATAAGCAGCTAGGAATTCTGACCATCGGGTCATTCTAGGGGATAATATGTAGGGGGTTGGCTTGTCCCCGGCTATTATCCCTAGCAACGGTTTGTGGTCAGTTATAATGGTAAATGTCCTTCCATACACATATTCATGAAATTTCTTTACAGCTGAAACGATTGTGAGAGCTTCTTTATCAATTTGTCCATAGTTCCGCTCTGCTTGTGAAAGAGTCTTCAAAAAGTATGCAACAGGGGCTTTGTTCCCATTAGGCAGTACATGACTCAAAATGGCGCCCACCCCAAAGGGCGAGGCATCGCAGGTTATAACTAATGGTAAAGTCTTGTTATACTGCATAAGTACAGAGTCAGATGTGAGCAATTTTTTAACATTCCGGAACGCTTGTTGTTCCCGGTAACCCCATACCCACAATGCTTTTTTATCTAATAACCGGTGTAACGGTTCAGCAACAGTCGCCTTGTGCGGTAAAAATACATTATAGAAATTAATGAGGCCTAAGAATGCCTGGAGATCGGCCTTGTTACATGGCCTGGGAGCATTTTTTATTGCCTTTAATTTACTTTCGGTAGGATGAATGCCCTGGCTATCAATCCAATACCCTAGAAACTCAACACTGTCAGTATATAAGTGACATTTATTTTTTTTCACCTTAAGTCCTGCCTCTTGGAATTTTTTAAGAACACATTTCAAACGATCCTGCAAGATTTTTTTGGTAGGGGCTGCAATTAATACGTCATCAAAATACGGAACCACGCCCTTGATTCCCTGTAACAACCTTTCCATGAGGCTTTGGAATATCCCCAGGGCTACACTAACCCCAAATTGCAATCGAGTACATTTTAAAGCACCTCTGTGCGTTACAATTGTTTGGGCTTGGGCCGTCTTTTCATCCACTGGTAGTTGTTGATAAGCTTGAGCTGAATCTAATTTAGCGAAAACCTTTCCGCCCCCCAAGGAATGGAGGAGGTGCTGCACCACCGGAACTGGATACGCATTCTGCTGTAGGGCGTGCTTTAAAGTGGCCCGGTAGTCCCCACAAATTCGGATTGACCCGTCTGGCTTAATGGGTGTTACAATAGGGGTTTCCCATGGAGAGTGATCGATGGGCTTCAACACCCCTTGAGCAATTAGCTTGTCGAGTTGTTTGTCGATCTTAGCTTTAAGAGCGAATGGAACTCGACGGGGCTTCAAGCAAATTGGGGCTACTTTTGGATCTAGACTAAATGAGATTGGGGTCCCTTTATACTCGCCTAAATGGTCCGCGAAGACGTCGCTGAACTCAGAAATAAGGTCTTCCTCCCACTCACAACCACCGACTCGGTTCACGCCAGCCACTTCAATGCTGAGTGGCGCGAACCATTGGAGGCCTAATAGACTAGGCCTATCTCTATCGATGATCGTTAGAGGTAAGTATGCTGTATGCTTTTTGAAGGAGACTCGGACTCGGCAGGACCCGACCACGGGGATTCGATTTCCTTGGTAGTCCTTGAGGATGAGGCGTTGAAATTGGAGGTCTTGGCGTTGGATTGTGGGGATAAGTTGCTTTGAGTGTCTTCCAAGACACCATCGAGAGGGACGATCCCAAGTCGACCTCCATGTGGCAAGGCTGGTTCTCGATGGCTGCCGTGACTCGAATTTTCTTAGTGTCCAAAACTGAGGCGTGACCTATAGTGATAGTATGGTGAGCCTCTTCTTTTTGCAAAGCTCGATTTCTGTAGGAGTGGTTTACTGGCTCTCGCCGTACAGGACGGTTTCCTGTCGATTGGCAATAGTTGGCCCCTTTTGAGGCCTAGCTGGGTCCTGGTAAGCTGCGGCTGATGTGGCCTCATTTCCCGCACTCATGGCAGAGTGCGTCGCGGAATTTGCATTCGGCCCTGGCATGGTTTGCTCCGCAGCCAGCGCAAGGGCGTAAGGGCTTAGGGTGAGGGTCCTGGTTGGACCGCAGTCGATGGACCCCTTCTTCGTTGCTGTCTGACGATGAAGAGAGGTCCTCGTGGTGCGTTGTTGCAAGCTGCCCTTCTGAGTTGAGTAAGATTTCGCCGGTCGGTTGTGTTGCCGGAGTGCGGCTTCGCCGTAATTGTGCAGCCGACTTTTTGGTCGCCTCCGCAGCCGTGGCTTCGGCGATGGCGTCAGCAAGGCTGATGTCGCCTTTCGCCATCAGCTTGCTTTGCACACCTAGCGCATCTGATCCCAGAATTACTCGATCTCTTAGTGCTTCTTCTAAATCGGCGAACCCGCAGAGGCCCCCTAAATTCCGGAGGTCTGCCACGAAATCGGCCACGCTCTCTCCTTTTCGCTGGTTTCTCTGATAAAACTTGTGTCTCATGAGTATAGGCACGGTTGGCACGTAATGGTCTCTCAGGATGGGTTCGAGGTCGTCCCAGCTCATGGCTTTCACTTCTCGAGGTTTGGCGAGTGCTTTAGCCATTTTAAATACAGCTGGGCCGCAGTGCATCAGGAACAGTGCCCGCTTCTTTGCTGGTGTGGCGTCCTTCAAATTATTCGTCTCGAGTAACATTTGGAAGCGATCCATGTAGGATTCCCAATCTTCTTGGTTTGGATCGAACAGAGCGGGTGGTACGATGCCGCTGGACATGGTTCCGTTGTTGGCGTCATCTTATCACGTGCTCGGTATTGCTTCCTGGCTTTTTAGGTTCAGACGTCTCCACATCCCATCCTCGTCGCCAGTGTTAAGTACTTGGACATGGGTTGGAGTAAATGGAGACAGCCTTTGAATGTGAACTTTCAGCTCTTTATTGCATAGTGATTTCTCAAAACAATAACAGTGAACTCTGCCTTATATAGGCAACCTTTGTGAGAATTGTCCAATAGCGAGCTATGAACGCTAGCTCTTTAAACCAATAATAATCCTCTGTTAAGGGCCAATCGGATTCCTCAGAACTAACCAATCCGATCTGGCCGCCTAACAGCCAATCAGAAGTGCAGGGCCAGAACCCTGCACTTTACCTCAAGCTCATACTTTATTAACTATGGTACATACACAACAGAAACTTCTTGAATTCTTTATCAATAACATGTGGAATTATAAATTGGGTTTTTTGCATGATGTGGCATATTTCCCCAAACCTGTATTTTCTGGATGCTTAGATAATCCCCAGACACAATCGTAGTGCCAATGCATGAGGCTGTCCTAAATCAATTCTGTCTTCAGGTCCTTACTTTCAGAACCCTAAAAGCTAGAAATTTAAAAAAAAAAGCTAGAAATTAAAAAAATGTTATAGTGATCCTGATAACTCTGTTCAAGTACCAAAAAGCTGTTAGCATGGAAACAGAATATTATCTTCTATTTATAGCATGAAAACACTGTTATTCATGAGAGGCACTGCATGTCCACTCTTCTTACTGCCTTCCCATCTTTCGTGTATCCTATAGCAAACCAAAGAGAGGGTGAAGTTGTTGATACAGCTAGCTGATGGCTTTTGTGAAAAGGGGCATGCCCATGCAGCAGAGATTAAAAAATGTGTCACAGCAGTGGACAAAAGATACAGAGACTTCTCTCTGCGTATGGAAAAATACAGGACCTCTTTAGAAAAAGCTCTAGGAATTTCTTCAGATTCCAATAAATCGGTGAGTGTTGCATTTTTCTTTTTGCTTGAAATAATTGGGAATGGCTTAATCTGGCTGCTCGAGTTTCTATCTAAATAAACCCCTTTTTGTGTTTGTTTCTCCTTGTCTTCACTGATTTTGATGTCATTTTCCCTTCCTTAATTCAGAGTAAAAGCTTGCAACTGGATATAATCCCAGCCAGTGTTCCTGGGTCAGAAGTGAAGCTGAGAGATGCTGCTCATGAACTTAATGAGGAAAAGAGGAAGTCCGCCCGCAGGAAAGAGTAAATCATTTGTCTCCTCCTAGCATAATGCATGTTTATCCATGCTGTTGGACTTGTGTGTAATTTTTCTCTATTTAGTTAGGTGCTTGTGCATTTCATAGCCCCAGCCAACGTATCATTAATATGTCACCAAAACATTCTTTTTTACATTTATGTAAATTATGTACATTAAATAATTAAGGGGAAAAGTAACTCATATCTTGGCCCGTGTCAAAGTATACAATATTTCATGTTCTCCTCCCTCCCCCCGCTGGCCTTTTGCCATTTCCACTTCTCAGCAATGTTATCTGTTAAAAAGAAAATGAGAATATGGATTTTAAGTTGTGCATTACTATTTGATAAGTCTGAGGCAAAGCATTTTAAAATAGGCCAAATGTCCAAAAAAGAACCTAGAATATTTTTTTTCTGAGATTCAACAACAAAAAAGAATGAGCAAATGTACCCTTCCTTTAATGATCATCTGTAATTTTATTCAGTATTCTTATTGCTTCCTTTAGCCATTACTTAAAGCAAAGTTTAAATTAGAGGACAGAATGTTTCTAAGATGAGACTTAATATTTACTTATGCAAAAGCCATGTTAAATCATTTTATGATCATTTTTACTGAACTTCATAGTCCATATGTTTTCTAGTTGCAGTTCTCATCTGCTCTGTGCTCTTGAGCTCATCAAATATATTTTACTATGTAAAATAGTTGCCGTGTATCTAATTTCTATTCAGAATGGTATATGGTGAAACAAATAGTCTAAAGTTGTCTCTCTCTTATGTGTATGGAAAGATTCATCATGGCTGAGCTTATCCAGACAGAGAAGGCTTATGTAAGAGATCTCCGGGAATGTATGGATGTAAGTTCTTGTTTCAAAGCTAAATGTGGGTCCTGAAATAGATTTTTTTTTCACTGTCATATTGTATGATCTGTAACCATAGAGCTAAGTTGTGCAGTGCTGTATCAGAAGTAAGCATGTTTGTCAATTAGATCAATCAGTGCTGGCTTGATCAGCTTCCTGTTTTGCTCTTTAAACATTCCTATGTTGATTGAACAGGGATAATAGCATATCTATTCATTTTCAGGCACCATAAACTGGTTGCTGCTTTTGTTCAGCTTTTACTGTTTTGTTGAAGGGATAATGTTCTATTATTACTTCCACTATTACACCGCACATTCGAGAACTGGCTTATTCTCTCTGAACAGAAACTCCTCTCATCTGTATTTTAGAGTCGGTTTTAAAGTTGTTACTTTTTCTTTGACATGTTGCACTTGTTAGGATCTCATGATTATAAAACCAAAAAGTAGTATTATACAATCTAAAATAGACATTTTATAAACTCCAGTATGATTTTGCACATATTCATTTGGAGATGGTTGGTTATATCTAGATAATTGTTAAACCAACTTTGCTTCCCCTCCTTTTTTTTGTTTCTATTTTTTTTTTAACCAGACATATCTCTGGGAAATGACAAGTGGTGTTGAAGAGATCCCACCTGGTATTGTCAACAAAGAGCATATCATTTTTGGAAACATGCAGGAGATCTATGAATTCCATAACAAGTGAGTGAAGAGAATCACCCATAACCCTGCTTTTAGAAAAAAAAAAAAAGAGTAATTTAATGTCTTCTGATCTATTAAATGAATCTATGGTTTTATTTTTGCTACTACAGATTGTAGATTCAATGAGTGGAGCTTGACAATTTTCAGATTTGCATTGTTTTATTCTGGTTTTCTATTTAAGTAGATCTTAAATGGACTTGCTTTATTCTGGTCTGGAATGTTTATGTAAATAGGTTGAACTAGGTTGTTCAACAGCCCAGAAAATGAGTTGTTTTGGTTTTGCTGCATAATACATAAAACTGATAAATAGAACACATCAGCTTTTATCTATGAGATGACTGATAATGCTAAATAGGATCTGAGAATAGCATTAAAGCCTTTATTCAGGCTTACTAGATCACATAGTCTGAATTCAGGATTTATTTGAAGCTCTAGACTCACTAGATGCACATAAAAATTATTCTGTGGTGTCGCCCACACTAAATCTCCTCCCCTTAGTAAGGATCCCTAATTTGATATACCCTTTTTCTCTGTTAATATTTGTGGAGTCTAACATTTTCTGTGAATAAGTAACAGATGAAAAATCTATTACTACCAGCCTGCAAGCATACCAGGTACACAATGCTTTGTTTGCAAGTGCCTTATTTAACATATAATTGTGTCTGCAAAGAGTGCAAGATGGGAAAAAGCAATTGCCTTGCCCTCTGAAGCCCCCAACTGTTGTAATTCTTTGCTCCATGCACAGTCATCTCCTTTGAATTTGTCTCAGTCCATGTGAACATTAGGTAGTTCAAAATTTCCTTTTGTGAAAAATGTCTACACTACATACTGTATATTGTCCTATGGTTATTGTTAGAATTATGGCTAATCCAGTTCTCAAGATGTGATGAAGGGGATTTTATTTTTTGTTTGGTATGGAAAAGATGTTTAGTTATAAAACAAATCAATAAGTGTCCAGCCACATCTTAAGCCATTAGGACTTGCTAAAAACTGAAGACTTTTGGGGAAGAAAGGGTAAACTGATTTTGTGGAGCTGCTGATTGTAGCAGAATAAAGAGCCAGCCAGCAAATGGACCAGTTTTTCATAAACCCTCTCCAGACAAAAGAGAGAATTGAGATCACCCACAAGTGCTCCAGGCAAGGAGATCCCAAGACAGCAGTTTACAGTAGTTTTAGAGCTCTGGGAGATGAGGGCCAATAACCATTTTGCTCAAACTGTCTTTGAAAGGACTGGGTTTGCATACTTTATTTTCTAATTACTTTTGGATATTGCTTGTTAACTGCTTTCCATCTATCGGGAATCTTTGGACTTACAGGTTTTACAGCATTGGATGTGATGGAATGTAGTAGGCTGGATTCCAAGGAGAGAGGGGATGCATTCCAGAGGAATAAGAAACAATTCAGTCCAGATATTTTGTATGAGAGAAAGGGCGAAGATAGCCTCTCCCTAATGTTTCTCAGAGTATATAGTAGATATAGATAGTAAAGTACTTAGCCTGGCAGGATTCTGTTTATAAGTATGGAAACAATAAAATCAGCTTGGAAGAATCACCACTGTGTTATTCTTGGTTTGGGGCCTGCCTGACACAGGTGAGTTTTCTTCTATCCTTAAAGAAAGACATTTTAAATACAAATTTAAATTTTTTTAAAAAAATCTGGAATAAACAGCAAAAGGGTGATATAAAATTTTGATTTTAAAAAGATACCAATGGATTAGGAGTCCAAATAAATTTGAAGTAAAATTTTGGAATAAATTATAAAGAATCCCATGGGGAAATGCTTTTGTTTTTAATTCTGTTATTTGTTTTAATTGGAAACTAGAGGGAACTAAAAGGAACTAAAGTTTACATTCAAAGAAGAGCAGTCCAATTCAGCTTACAAACATAGAATTAAATAACATATTGTGACATTAGTCATATTGTAAATTACTTTTAAACAAGGAACCCAGAAATTAATTTTGAGAAGGTCTACCCCTATAGTAGACTGTTTTAAAAATATTATAGAAGAAAAACAAGTTTTATCTGACATGATTGAGATTTTAAAATGACATGGAAAAAGATATTGTACTGGAGATACAAAAGAAAATGTCAGATCTTTTAATTAAAAGAGATATATAAATAACAAATCAAGAGAGTGGTAATTTTCCTATGTGGTATTTACAAGAGGGTTGTTAAAGCTTTGAAGAATTTTGTGAGAAGGGACAAAGAAAATCAAGTTCTTGGACATTATTTGAAAGATCTAGAGTTAAGATTGTTTGAAATAAAAGGAATTAATATAAAATTGGTTTATTTGATCAAGATTAAAGTAGATATGTTGTTATCTCTTGTAATCCTTAATGGATTTTTGCTAATACTGGGAGTAAAATGACAAGGCTTTATGGATTTGTTTGCAGAAAAGAGGTGGAATATCAGAATAAGAGACCATTTGTTCTTGTTTTTGGTTTTGGTTTTTTTTGAAAATTTTATTTGGGTTTTCACAAAAACAAAATACAAATAAAACATCTTTTTTGAAAATAGCATGGTTCCAGGTTATCTCTTCTTCATACAGACACAAAACTCAATTTCATGCTCATTTTTATGTTCTATTCCATATCTTATTGCCATTTTATATTTTCTACATAGTTTTTCCCCTCTTTTAATTTTCTCAACTTTGTTTTAATTATCTCATCTCAATTCAAATCATTATATTTATACTTTTGTCTGTCCTGTTTCAATTTCACATTATCTTTTCTTATTAAGCAAATTTTTCCCTGTAGTTACCAATTAGAGTGTGATACCTTTATATCCTTTAACTTTATCTATTCAAACTCTTATTTAAGCTTCAATATATACCTTTAAGATTATAGCATTCAATATAATACATAACTTCAAATCGAGTTCTGCTTGGTACATTCTTAAAATAGAGACTATATTCTTAAAAAGAATATATATATATATATATATATGTAAATAAAACACACATTCCATTCCAATTCAATTCTATCATTAATATGCATTAAAATCTTAACATCTTTAACATTTCTTTTCAATTAAATATTACACTTCCTTGGGAACACTTATAAACTTTCCGTACTTAATTCTTTTTTTCCCCATATTTCTCACTTATATTTTTATAAATCATTACTAATAATTAAAAATGTTCCCTTTTAATTCTCTCAATCATTTTAATTCATTTATTTATGAACAAATATCCCACTACATTACAGTAAATATTTTATCCATCATCATATTTTCTAAAATTATTTCTATTTGTAATATAACAATGCTATCTTATGTACCTTTGCAGAATCCCTTTTGCAATTAAATTTTCACCCATTATCTCTAAACAAGCTTATGGTTACAATCCTTGTATCTTTTCTCTGTTTCTCCATTTCTTGTTTCTGTTTTTTACAACTTCTTTTCCTTGCCTTCTTCCTCCTCTTCTTCTCCCTCCCCTTTTTACCCCCTCGTCTCTCTACTTCTAACTCTCTCCTCTGTAATCCCCTCTTCTGTTGCTTTCTAATATTATACTTATCTTTCAAATTGTTCTTCTTTTTGGTTGTTTTTTCTAGTCTTAAACATTTCACTCTCTTTCCCCCCTTTTCTTTTTTCCCCCACTTAAAATTATTTGATCATTAAAGATGGCTTCTTCTTTGTCCCAATCTTCTTGTTTTACAAGCGTTTCTTGTTGCTTCTCATAGTCCCAGATCTCCATTTCTAAGAATTGAAACATGAAGCCAAAAGAACTTCTCCCTTCTTGTGCGTCTTCTTTCCATTTTTTAAGTTCTGTTTTCAGTTCTTCTAAGAGTGATACCATTTTAAAAACTTTTAAACAACCACCCAGTTAATTTTAGTCATCTAGATGCAAAAACCAAAAATCACCAAATAATCCAAATAATCCAAGGCTGTTTCTACTTGCTTCTTTTCTCCAATTTCTCTTCCTGGGGTTCTATTATTTTGTTACCAAATTTCCATTAAAATGTATCTTTGAGGAATCTTGTTAAAATTTCACTGTAAGTTCCTTTTAATTACAGCTCCATTCCTTAATTCCAGGCAGTCTCCTCTATTTTTCCAGATCCTGCCCTTTTATTAATTTTTTTTCTCTTTTCCTGCTTTTAAAAACTTTTAAATGTCCAGAAATCTTTATTATCCCTTTGACTTTTATTTTCAGCTTAGATGCCTATTAATGTCAAAGTGGATTTTTTTTTTTCAATTTCTTGCTTAAGTCTTTTAGCAATCAGTACAAGGAAGGGAAGAAAAAAACCCTAATCCTTTCCCTTCTCTCTCTCTTCTTTGCAGCTTCAAAATCTTCTTTGGGAACAATGTTGTTAAGTTTAAATTCCAGGGTATCTTATTTGTTACTTTTGCTGTTTGACCTGGTCAACCAAAATTTTCTCTTCTTATCTTCCTCCTGCACATTCTTTTCCAGTCGAGTTCTTCTTTGTGGTGGCCATTTCTGACCACCACTGCAACCGCTTTCAGGAAAGGGAGTAATGGCCAGCTGGGGAGGAGAGATGCAGCTCTCCTCAACCCTGCTGGCAGTCTCCCCCCTCTTCACCACCTCTACGGGGTGGCTTAGCCCCAAAACCAGCCGGCTCGGGGCACTCCAGCGGCGAGCACGGATCAAAGCCTCGGAGAGACAAGGTTTCAGTCTGTCACCAAAGAAGCTCAAACCGGAAATCCAAGAGACCATTTGTTGTATTTTAGGAGAAGTGATAAATTACTAAAACTGGTTATACTTATTATGATAAATGGGGAAGTCACTTCTTTATTTCTTTACTATATTTTTATTTGTTTCTTTTCTATTTTTTCTGCTTTTTTCTTTTCTGCCTTTTTTATTTTTTCTTATTTTATTTTTTAGTTTGTATTGTTGTAAATTGTAATCTTTAATAAAAATTGTTATAATAATAAAAGAACTTGTTAATTGTTCATAAACTAATAGTACAGATTGATTTTATAAAGCTTGGAAATGCAAGCATTCTCTTCCTAATAGGCTTGTTTGTTAGTTTGTTTGTACGGTCAATTTTAGATCATTTAAATTGCAATGAAGTCAGTAAATAAGTGCTAATTTTCCTATTAGTTATTTCAATGTGTATGTTTTGTTCAATGCATAGGGAACTATGAGCCAGTTCTAACTCATCACAGCTAAAAGGCACCACATTTTGTAAGTCTGGAATGATTACAATGTACCATAACCTGACATAGCATAGCTGTAGCTATAGCAAGATCATTGTTTTACTGGAACTATAAAGTGTAGTTTAGTTCTAAGGCTAGATTGATTGGATAATTCTGCACAAGTGTAACATTATGTTATAGTCACTATGGGTAGTATAATGGATAGTATAATTACAATGTAGAAAGGGAAGAGAAACATGTTAATTGTTTTATTCATCATTTCTTTAAACAGTATATTCCTGAAAGAGCTGGAGAAATATGAGCAACTTCCTGAAGATGTTGGTCATTGCTTTGTTACTTGGGTAAGATGTTGGTCATTGCATTGTTGCCTTTCTCTTTACTAAATAATCAATTGTATTTTGAGTTGTGATCATCCACACCTGAAAAATAAAACTGTAGCCTAATAGAAGAGATTCATAGTTTGAGATAGTAAATACAGATAGTTCTCAAGTTATGATCACCATTGAGCCCAAAATTTATGTTGCTAAATGAAACATTTGTTAAGTAAATTTTGCCCCATTTTATGACCTTTCTTGCCACAGTTGTTAAGTAAATCAGTGCAATTGTTAAATTAGTAATAAGGCTGTTAAGTGAATCTGACTTCCCTATTGATTTTGCTCATCAGAAAGTCATAAAAGTTAATTAGATGGTCCTGGGACATTCCAGCCATCATCAATATGAGTTGCCAAGCATCTGAATTTTGATCACATGACCATGGGGATGTTGCAACAGTTGTAAGTGTGAAAACAGTCGTAAGTCACTTTTTTCACAGCTGTTGTAACTTTGAACAGTCACTAAATGACTATAAATAGAAGCCCCCCTTGGACTCTTCAAGAGTCATAGGACTCTTCAGCTGAGAAAAGAGAGTTCCATTTTAACTGGTGAATATAGAAAAGTATCTTTTGAATTATGGGAGATGAATAGGCATCCTGTCAGTTTCATGTAATATTAAGCAGCTGTACTTCAAACTGTGGGATGTAATATTAACATGAATTTGAAGCATCTAATAACTAATCTTTAAAATGTATTGTTGCAAAAGAAGTATAATAGGCAAGCTACTTCTTTGACTTCTGTTATGATTCAGGATATACAGTATTTGAACACATACATCTTAGGAGGCCGAGTGAGTCAATTTACAACCTGACTAATATATAACATTTCTTTCCTTTTGTAATAGTTAACCTTCTTGCATGCCAGCTTCTTTATCCAACAGATTTAAACTCAAATAATTATTAAATAGCCATGTTTCCACCAGATGGAGCTTTTTACAAATCATTTCAATCTTTTTTTTTTCTTTGCAGGCAGACAAGTTCCAAATGTATGTGACTTACTGCAAAAACAAACCAGACTCAACTCAGCTAATTTTAGAGCATGCAGGAGCATACTTTGATGTAAGTACAGAATTATAGTGCTTCATTCATACCACTTGAGCTCTGAAAGTATATTTATGGGCATAGCACACATATTTGTATGTACCTATATGCAGATGCACATAGTGAGAATTCAGTATTTCAGCTTTGAAAGGACATGGATGAAAGTTTGAACCCTATTCAAAGAATATGCCATAGATCTTCTCATCACAGTGAACAAAGATTACTCTTGGCAGGATTTAGTTTCATTTTAGTTCTTAACATTCACTATGCTAAAACTGGAACATCATACTATTTGTGACATCATGATGACATCAGAATGATCTGGGTTTTATTCCAATGACCTCAGGTCAGCTTGGCTGTCCAGTATATTTGTTTATGTTCTTCATTTGCCTGTTCCTATTAAAAGATAGGTGTATATTGATATGCCACAGGAAGAATTTAGTTTTGAAAGCCTGTTTCCAGGACTTTTTTTTTCCTTTCAAAAAAGAAAAGGAACAGTGAAAGATGTAAGGTAAGACTGCCAACTGTCAGTTACTGACAAGGAATGAAACCAATAATGTAATACATTGTGTTTTGTAAATCTTTAAAAAGTAATGGAGGGGGAGAAGTTTATAGCTATAATTCCTTTGATTGGATTTGGAAGGCCTGTTTTAAGAAAGAAATTATCTTTAAATCAATAAGCAGTTCTTATATTGGCATATATCTTTCTTAGTCCAGCACTAATCCACCCAATTTTATACCTATCCTTATTAAAGACACATTCAGAACTCCTATGAATGAATATCGCAATATCCTAAGATGCTCTTTATGGAATTCAGAATGAAGTCTGAACAGCAATTAACATATTTTGATATATCAGAGTATTCAACAATAGCCACCCTCTCAGAAACATGACTGTAAGCAGCACATAACAAAACAGTTAAAAACTAATATGAACAACTATTAAAAGCAATTAAATATAAATAGAAGAATTTTGCTACTATCATTGCACTTCAGAAAGGTTGCTTTAAAGTAGAGAAGCCAAATGAAATGGGGAAGTGATTTTCCCTCAGAGCAATTTATTTCAAAATGCTTGATAATACAAAAATCAAAAAGAAAAGCATAATCAAATTGTTAGAACATAAAGCAGGATTCTTCACACTGTACTTGGAGCAAGTACAGCGGTCATAATTATACTACTCATTTAACAAAATATAAAAAAATTAACAGCTTGAATAGTCTGTGTAGTGGTCTTGATTTTTTTTGTTTCGTTAATCTTTCACAACATGCTGGCGTAAACTATATTCTAAAAATGGCATTCTCATATTAACAAAATATGATGGAAGAAGTTTATACTTGTGCATAAACACCATTGGACCAAACTGGGTTCTTAATAAATATTCAATAAAAGTTAATAACTTGAGTAAATCTATGATTTCAGCTGAGCTAGAATTCCTTAGAGGCCTGGCTGGCATGGCTAGTGGTGAAATGCCTTTCACAGTTTTTAATGTATAGGTGAAGCATAAATATACATATGCCGATTGATGAGGGAGCATGGATTTAGGACTTCCTCTCAGTTTTCATAATGAAAAAATCATCTGCAAATTTTATAAGTTAATTTATATTTGGTTGTCAAATGTTTAACTGTACTGCAGGAAATACAACAGCGGCATGGCTTAGCCAATTCAATCTCATCTTACCTTATCAAACCAGTTCAACGGATAACAAAATACCAGCTCCTTCTAAAGGTGAGTATCAATGTGGCCTTCATTTGTGTAGCTGGGTACCTTTTTTACACTGAAAATATGCTTTTTTAAAAATACAGTTCTATTGGGCCACAGCCAAATTAAAAAACTCTTTATAAGTGACCCAAAATACATTATGCTGATCTAGTTTGGAATAAAAAGTACCTTAAAGCAGCATTCACCAACCTTTCCAAGTTGACAGCCCGGCATGGGGAGGGGGGGAGAAGAAGGGATGGTTTTGTGCAAGAAGCAGGAGCTCATGCGTACCCACCACTCGGCTGAATGGGGGTTCCAAGAGAAATATACTACCAGGTGTATAAAGTAATCTTACCAGATTCTTCCAAATGGGTGGTTTAGAAATCACAAATGAAATCAGGTTCAGTTCCAACAGTATACAGCATTAGATATCACCAACTCTCACCAGACGTTGAGGTTATCTTTCATTTTTTTCCATATTTTACTTTATTTTATTTTTTTATTGAATTTATATTGCCACCTATTTGCCCATGGCAACTCAACAAATAATTCCTTTAAGGCAGACAGGTGCTCCCAACCTGTAGGCTGCGGCCCACTACAGGCCATAGCCTATTTGTAACCAAGCTGCATGAGTAAGGATTACTTTTTTTTAATGGTACTGCCACTTGATCTTATCTGAAGTCTTTTTAAACTTGACTGGAATTTAAAAAGAGAAGAATAAGATTACAATATATGGTTAACTAGAATACGATAAAATGAGGTTTTCACCGCAGTTCAACCCAGCCATGGGACTGAAACTGTATTACAGTAGTTGCTTTTGGTGATGAGACCTAAATCTGAGAAAAATCTTGTTCAGTTTGGATCTTTCAGTGGCATTTGATACATAGATTATGGTATCCTTGTGAACTGCTTGTGAGACTTGGTAGTGGAGGACACTAATTCTACTCCTATCTAAGCAGATGGTCTCAATCTGTAGTAATAAGGGGTGATGGATTGAATCTTTGGCCACTGTTATAATAGGTGCCACAGGATCTAGGTTCTTTCTATCTTGTATATCATCTACATGAAATATTTGAGTGAGGTCATTTCTCATTTTGGAATGAGTTATCATCACTATGTTAAGGATAAAGGCAATGAAGTGGATATTCTTATATACTACAGAGTTTGATGGCAGTAAGGACCTGGATGGGATGAAACAAATTTAAATTGAATTTTAACAAGATGGAATTGCTACTTGTCCAGAATTTTTATATTCTACAGTAGCCCCTTTGCTGGCTTGCAATAGGGTTGTATAGGGTTTCTCCATGATGCATGCTTCCTGTATCAGCAGCTGCTGGCCTGGGCAGTCTTTGCCCTTCTCCAGCTGATGCCAATTACAGCCTTTTTGAAAGTAAGAAACCCTGGTGACCATTATTGATGTCCTTGAGGGCCTACTACTACAAAACACTGCATTTGGAACTGTCTTTTTACCCAGATTGTAGGCAAAAACTGTTTTAAACCGCTGTTTCAAACTATCCTATTTGAGTTTTTGGTCATTTCTCAGTCATATCCTGAGCAACAGTTAGAAACTTAATCATAATATTTTTTCCCAGTCACATCAACTTTCAGAAGCAGCCCATCTATAGATACGATCATGATGTGAATGGCAAAGACTTTAAGGTCTTTTTTGATTTGTATTTTGGCCTAAGTCCTTGGCTTCCTTTTCATATGTTTTGGCTTTATGTAAGTAGGCTGCATAGCCCCCAATCCTAACTATGTAAGATCAAGAAGCTGAAGAAAAACATTTTAAAATGAACATGTATCTTCTGTGCATACACATTCTTAAATTTCATGAATCAATTCTTATAGTTTCCCTTATTTCCATTTCCCTCTATATTTAATTTAATTTAAAATGTTGCCTATCTTTCCTTTTCACTCAAGTGTGTAGCGGGCAAAAAAAGGACTTTGTGCATCACAAACCAGTATTTCTGCACATTATAATGTACTGTCAATGGATCAAAAAGCCTATTAAAAGTAATTAAAGGAGGCTTAACAGATGGTAGAAGGTGCATTTGATTAAGCAGTGGAAACTCAACAATCTGTATATTGAGAGAGCTATGTACAAAATGTTAGTGATATTTAGAAAATTTCCTTAATGCAATTAATTCATCTCATAAAAGAATAAAGCAATATCTTGGGGGTTGCTATGGGTTGCTATAATTTTTATTGGAATGCAGTAAAAAAAAATGGAATGCCATTGGCATTTGTTAAATGAAAAGACTGAGTGCTGTTTTCCTGTACATTGACTTCTTAAATCCTGAAGTAAAGCTATGGAGATGGCTTACGGCAGAGATCTTCAAACTTGCCAATTTTAAGACTTCAATTCCCAGAATTCCCCAGCCAGCATGGCTGATTAAGGAATTCTGGAAGTGCAAGTCTACAAATCTTAAAGTTACCAAGTTTGAGGCATCTGGCTTGCAGTTATGTAGTAAACTGGAATATGAGAGTTAACAGTTCATACCAGCCTTAATCAAATACATTTCAGCCTACTACTAGCTACTATGCAGAACACTTTGGCACATTGTTTTTCAACCTTGGTAACTTTGCTTTGGTTTGTCCTATCTTTTACACCAGAGCTGTCAAACTCATGGCCCACATGCCAGATGCATCACACGCTGGCCCTGCCCATACCCATGCCCAATTTAGCAAAGGCGGGTGCGGTATCTGCCATCCCGCATCTGATGGGCGGCTCATGAAAGGGAGCGAAGGGGAGAGAAACGACAGGAAGCGAGGTTTCCTCTGGATGAGCGCGCCCCGAATGTCTTGGCACACGCTCTTTTATTGTGCTTTTTTACAAGAAAATGATTTAATCAAAGCTCAAGTCAAACATGATAATCTCATCAGGATGTGCATGTTTACAAAGCTGCATACCGGACAGATCATTTACAGTGTGGATAAGCTTATTAACAACCGTCTAGCTCCTTGTCCCTTGTACGTGCCTTGCAAAGGTCACTGAAGAGACAGAAGTTAATGATTACACGTGAATGATACAATGTTGCAAACACATGAATGATACATAGTTGCAATGATACATAGTTGCAATGATACATAGTTACAACATCTCCTCTGTTTTTATTATTTATGACGAGTCTTCTTCCTCGTCCGAGAAGACAGGAACCATTTTTATGAAATGTTCGCTGTCCCCGTCATCTAGGCAAGAGTGCGACCCGTCAGCGTCAGGGTTGTCCAAGGAGCGGTAACTCAGCAATGACATTTTTTCGTCCGGTGTTGAGGATATAACATGAGCTTGCAATAGCACATTAACATCAGCAGTTATGGAGGATAATTAATTTTTTTTAAAAAATTGCAATTTTCTATTAAAACAACAAGGTCCTATAATACATATCAATATAATGATGATTAATGATCCTGCCAATGCAGTTAAAAAGGTTGTAAACCATGGCGAAATAGAAAATGAACCCCCCCTCCCTGCCATCAGCATAAAGACAACATTCTTCTTTAAGCATAGCACACAATCCCTCTTGTGTTTTTTTTTTTTTAAATAACAGATCTAAATCTTTACGATTTTGCAAGAGGGGGTATTCCATGGGTACCTGTAGGGATATAAAATCATCAGAGTTATACACACAAGCCATACTTGAATGCAAAATGATTTGGATTTAACAATTTCATCCCCGTGGACACATGCCATAAGACCGGTGGAACAAGTCCAAACAAAATTATTGCCAGGGATAAAATACATTCCTTTCAGGCGTGATGTTAAAGTTCCTCCTGAAGTGGTGTAGATTGCAGAATATCCCCTGGTTGTGTGGGTGCGTCTGCCAAATCGAATTGAAGTGGTGGGTAGAAGTCTTCTATGCGAGAAAAATTGGTTGTAGAACTTAAATGAACGCCTTGAAAGTCAGTTATAGTCCAAGCAACATTATATCTTCTATGAGGCTTCTGCGGATCGTCATGGACAGTTCTTTTGAAGCGTCGTTTGTTGACAGGATCAGAGTTCGGGTATATAAAAGCATGACAAGTAGGAGAGAGGGCTATGGACAAGTTAGTTGTAGAACATTTACGAGATGAGGAGGGAATGCAATTAGTAGAAAAAGGATAATAATTACAATAATGACAATAAAGATTAATTTGGTAATTCATCAAGGATGTTAGTTGGGGTGGGGAAACCCATAATACAATAGAAGGACATCTAGGTCCCCTTATGTTTTAGATTGAATAGAGGAAAAGATTTTAAGGTTCCTTTCCATAGGAAGAGTAAAGAAGGAACAAAAGAGCGAGTGGTAGAGTGTTCTTTAAACAAAACAGAAGTGACAGAGTGAAAACTATGGGTAGCATTTTCATGACGTACCCACATGGAACAAGTATAATAGCCTTCTGTTAATGAAATGGTTTTAACACGAATAGTCTTTTGACAGGAAGCATAGGTTTTGTTGAAGTAAGGTAGAAATTGCAAAGAAGATATAGGCAAGAATATCAGGAAGAGTTTTAAGATACAGATGTAGCAGAGGAATTCCCATGATAGGGTCTAACCGCCCTACCAGGGATCCAGCAAGTGGTTTTGTCTGGCAGTAAGATCGCAGCGTAGCCTCGTCCCCAAGTGACAAGCTCAGTGGGACCCTGCCAGGCAGGATCTGGCAATCTGCGATAATATACCAGAGGTCTGTTAGGCGGGGGTGAGGGGGAGGAAAAATGACGTGAAGCAGCAGAAGTGGGAGGAATGCCAGTCAGATTAAGAAAGTTTAAAGTGTAAAGACAAATATTAAGAGAATTTTGCAATGCTGGGAGGTTCGGGGGTTTTTCCCGCAACGAATATCGATCAAGAGCACGTTTCAGAGATAAGTTCGCTCGTTCCACAATAGCCTGCCCCTGGCTGTTGTAGGGAATCCCAAACTTGTGGGTTACATCCCATCTGTTACAGAAGTCCTGGAAAGCAGAACTTGTATAGGCAGGTCCATTGTCAGTTTTGATTTCTTTTGGACGTCCCAGCGAGGCAAAGGTACGAATTTAATGATTGATGACATGTTTTACAGTTTCTCCCCTTTGAGGAGTAGCCAGAATAAACCCTGAATATGTATCGATGGAAACGTGCAAATATTTCCAAGGGGCAAAAGGTGGATACTGAGTTACATCCATTTGCCAAATTTCACAAGCTTTTAATCCTCTAGGATTTACTCCTATGGGAATGGAATGTCCTTGCTTACTACATGTGGGGCATTGTTGAATAATGGCAGCAGCTTCTGCCTGAGTTAGAGAAAATTGAAAAGTTATCATAACTTGGCGGGGGAGATTCAAACACACTCCCTGCTTCTATTTTATAATGGACTTTTAAAGCCTCCATAATTTTCCTCCAAGTGACCAAAATGCCAATAGGTGCACGAGGAGGACTATGGAGATGTTCACCCATTTTTTGCCAAGTGGAAATTTTTAAGGACCCTTCCTCTGAATAATTGGGACAATGTTGCCACACATAAGCCAATAATGTAGCAATAGGTTTCATTTTTACAGGCGAGCCCTTTAAATTAGCAGAATATTTAGAAGAAGAAGCGACTAACTCCCTCAATTCCTTCAGATGCTGTGTCTGTTGTTGAGAAAAGTTTCCACCCATACTTACGAAAGTCGAGACCGTGTTTCAGATCCGATGATGTGCAATTCGCTTCAGGCCTGGCGATGCACAGCTCCCATCGAGCTGATAAGATATGGGCGCGTCGCAACGTATCCCCCTTAGGGAATCACATCGGGGTCACCAGAATGCGGTATCTGCCATCCCGCATCTGATGGGCGGCTCATGAAAGGGAGCGAAGGGGAGAGAAATGACAGGAAGCGAGGTTTCCTCTGGATGAGCGCGCCCCGAATGTCTTGGCACACGCTCTTTTATTGTGCTTTTTTACAAGAAAATGATTTAATCAAAGCTCAAGTCAAACATGATAATCTCATCAGGATGTGCATATTTACAAAGCTGCATACCGGACAGATCATTTACAGTGTGGATAAGCTTATTAACAACCGTCTAGCTCCTTGTACCTTGTACGTGCCTTGCAAAGGTCACTGAAGAGACAGAAGTTAATGATTACACGTGAATGATACAATGTTGCAAACACATGAATGATACATAGTTGCAATGATACATAGTTACAACAGGGGGGGGAAGTCATGAAACGTCACGTGATGCCACCATGACACTGTGAGTTTGACACTCCTGTTTTATATCATTTTGTGCATAGCTCCAACAATATACAGGGTGCTTGAGTCTTCATTGCTTATTCATATGGACCTTCTACCATCTGTTCAGTCTCCTTTAATTATGTTTATTAGGCTTGCAAAGCCAGGTTTTCAATGCCTTGTAAAAAGCCAGCAGGGTTGCCTGGCTTGTCTCAGGAAATGTTGTTGTTTTTTAAATTATATTTAGTTCAAATCCTATATTATTTCCCAAGTGTCTGGGTGTCAACCTCCGAAATGGCAAGCCTCCAGCGGACCATTTCGGGGTTGCCATTCGGGGGGAAGGATTACAGGGATAATGAAAAACAGTAGACTCACGGCCTGGGAGGTGGACAATGAAGAAGCAGCCGGCTGACAATCATCTGGAGAGCAGGCCAGCAGCAGAAGAAAAAACTAAGCCCAACAGAAAGATTCCAGGCCTCTCAGGCCTCTCTAGAAGTACAACAGCCATATGGGTGGGGCAGGCTAATGCGGGGGGGGGGGGGGAGAGGTTAAATAGGTGGGGAAGCAGCAATGGTTATTGCTGCCTTTGTTTTGGTTGCTATGTGCCAATGTTTCCAGGCCTGCCAGAATTAAAAACAATTAATTGAACCTTTTATTTCTGTTTCTTGGTTTTGGCAAATTGGAACAGTGACACTGGGAGATAATAATGCACTAGAATAAAGCACTAACCTGTAGCATAATTTCTGTTTTTTAAAGATTGATTTAGCTTTTATAGGCATTCTCAGAAAATAAATGTGTCTTTCCCTATAAGTTCTGTATATTAGTCTGCCCGTGAAGAAGAAGAAAAAATGATATGGCAGAGAGCATCATTAAGCTAAAGAAGATTGGTACAACATTGCCAGTTTTGTTACTTGCAAATGGGTGTTTTCTTTCTTGGGTAGCATCCATTTTATGAGGGCACTCTGAAGATGCATTCAAGACTTCAGAGGAAAAAATTGTGATTTGGCTAATGACTTCAAGTCTCCCACAATTTCTCTGAAATGCAGACATACAAGATAGATCAGAAAGTTAAGTGTTCACTATGATATAAACCTCACCCCTCATGGTTTCTTTGTGTGATGTCACAGTACAAGTATGAAAGAGCAGAATTTGTGCCATGTGGTCACTATGCCCACTTTGATCTTCTGGTATCACTGTAGTTGGAAACAAACACCTGTATCCTAAACATCTCAAGTTAGAATATTGGCATCTATTTAAAGACTGCAAATGACATATTCTGGGTAGATAAGATTTAACGGAAATAAAGATTGAATAGTAATGTGATACCTTTGCAGGAGCTACTCACTTGTTGTGAAGAGGGTAAAGGTGAGATTAAAGATGGCTTAGAAGTTATGCTTAGTGTGCCCAAGCGAGCCAATGATGCCATGCATCTCAGTATGCTGGAAGGTAAGATTCATGATTATTTCTTTTTCGTGTATTCTCTTCTAAGAAATTATCAAATGCTTGTTTAAAGTAGGTTTATATAAAATCATGTTTTAATCTTCTGATGAATCTTCTGAAAGTTTTTTTCTCTCCTGTAACCTTAGAATTATGATTGTTCTATAATGAAAAAACTAATTGCAGGGTACTTGCTTATAATGATGTTGTGTTAAGTATTTGAAATCAAATCATTTAGTTATGGCTAATGTTTTTTAACATTTTTTTTATCAATGGAGAAGAATGCAACTAGTCAACCTCTTGTAATTTTTCTGTGGTAAAGCTATTAGCAGCAAATCTGCTCTAAAGTCACCCAAATTTGGACAACACTACTTTTAGAACTTCCACTTTTAGAACTTATATGTTGTGTCTAAATGAAATATGAAATAGCTTGAAGAGTCCTGTTCGGGCAGAGCAGAAAATATATAGATCTGCAAACTTATGCATTTGTCACTCATCAGAAAAACAATAGTAAAAGAATAGCCATTCTAATCTTGATTCAGCTCTAAATATTTTTTGTCTTTTGATTGCCTTTTGAAAGAGCATTATATGTTTTCATTTTTAAAAAAAAAGCTTTAATTCAATATTTAATTGCCTCTTGGAAAGCTGGTTAGACAATGAAATGTTATATTACTTATACCGTCACATAAATTAATGGACAGCGTATTACATTTAAGAAAATTTAAAATGTTTTTAACAGAAAGGGTACAGGTAATCCTCAACTTAAAACAGTTTGTTTAGTGATTGTTCAAAGTTACAGCAGCACTGAAAAAAGTGACTTTACGACAGTTTCAGCATCCCTGTGATCCCTGTGATATTTTTGATGGTTACAGTGTCCCAGGGTCATGGGATCAGCTTTTGTGACCTTCTGACAAGCAAAGTCAATTGGGAAGTCAGATTCACTTAACAGCCATGTTGTTAACTTAACAACGTAAAATGGAACAAAACTCACTTAACAAATGTCTCAGTTAGCAACAGAAATGTTGGGTTCAATTGTGGTGATACATTGAGGACTACCATACATCTCAATAGATTCTCATATATATTAGGCAATATAATGTTAATATTTTCTATTATGGAGTTTAACTTTTTTGGGCATGTTTCTGTTGGAACCTCTAACTATAAATAAAAGTTTGTCACATTGTACATTAAACAGAATAAGATAAGATTAGTAGTCACCTTGTCAAGAAATATGTGGGTAGACTACATGGAATATTTTAATATTTCTCTTTCATAATCATTCTTTCTAAACAAATGATGCTGAACATTTGTGTAGCAGACAAGTTGATGTGATAAATCAAAGCATTTCATTTTAGAAACTAATTTCTAAATCTCATAATCCATTTATTGTTTTTTAATTGACTGATTTTTTTAGTTTGATTATGCTGATCATTAAAAAGAAGTATTTGTTATTTCTGAACACATATTTTCTGCTTGGGGAAGCATAACTAATCATGATATAAATGTAAAATGCTTTTTTGTCAGTATTATGTTTTAGTGTTTTGAAATCTAGCTAAATCTAGTTAATGCAGATTTTTATACTGGTTGCCTCCTTATTTTAAATAAAATTCTTGTTATGTGGCTTTAATAAATCAGTGCTGTCATAATGCACATTTAACATTTATTAATGGAGATTTCCCAAGATCTTTATAATGTTTGGCAGCTTTGATGAAGACAACATACAATTTTCAAATGACTACTGTACAGTAAAGAAATGTCATTAGGGCTGCTTCATACATAATGCCATGGTTCCTGTTTTAAGAGCATAATTAACAGAGTTTTGAACAATATACACAGAGTTTTCAACTGTACACATAAAAAGTTGAAACAAAATAATTTTTGATTGTTTGAAAACATTTTTGATAGAAAATCAATTCATTCTAAAATGTAGTAAAGAGAACAATATTAATAGCCTTTCTGTTTGGACAGATCTAAAAATTATCAAGTACTAGTTCTTTTTAAGATTTCATCTAAGAAAATAGTACAAAAACCAGGGAAAGTATTTTTCTTGGGAAAAAGTTTTATGTGATCTGAGAAATATATCATAAGATTTAATTGCACATCTCTTGGATTAGGTTGCTGCTTAGTTCATTGTTTTAAAGTAACAAAAAATACCACATTGCTTTTTTTAAAACTTAATTAGTAAAGAAAAACTTTCCTAACTTCATTAGTTTTCCAATATATAAACGTTGAGGTAATTCCCTGCTAGGAGAATGAGTGCATACAGGGAGACGTATTTGAGAGAAGTGTTTGAATAATACACACACAGCACACAGATACACTGGACAGTAAATGTAGGTTTTTACTTCCAGAAACTTTTAAGCAAAGTTCAAGATAAACAGTCCAAAGTCATTCACAGGTTAAATCAGTCAGTTTTCAGTCCAGGGATAATCCAATAACAAAGTCCAGTGTCAAAAACAGTTCAGTATCAGACTTACATCAAATCCATGAATAACAGTCAAGTAGAAGGAACAGCAAAACTCTCCAACAGAAGGAAAAAGACTCACTGAGACACACTCTCTTCTGAGACTAAGACTAAAATAACCCAGGTTTCTGGCTCCATCTTATGGCCGTTTGAGAAACCACACCAAATTGCACTTTTAGGATTCTCTTAAAGAGACAGTATTAAAATGGCTATCCTGATTTATATATTTCCAACCCAAATAGCTGTTAGGTGACTTACATTCCTAACAATAAATATTGCTTAAATGTCAATATGTTAGTATCTAATAGTTAATTAATTAGAGAGCCATGGTGGTGTGGTGGTTAGAATGCAGCATTGCAGGCTAACTCTGCTCACACTGCAATGAGTTTGATTCCTTTGATCCTGACCAGCTCAAGGTTGACTCAGCCTTCCATACTTCTGAGGTTGGTAAAATGGGGACCCAGATTATTGGGGGCAATATGCTGACCCTGTAAACCACTTAGAAAGCACTATAAAGCACTGGGAAATGAATTTAAGTCTGAGTGCTAAAAGTGCTAAGTAATTAAATGTTATTATAATTGCAAATTAAATGGAAGAATAGTTTTACAATTCTTTGTAACACAGTTCTTTCCAAGGCAATTTATCTCCCAAGGAATCCTTACACTTTGCTACTAAATCTTATAAAATGTTTTGGTGGTCCTCACTTAATGATCCTAATTGGGACTGGCTACACCACTGTTAAACAAAGTGATTGCTAAATGGGAAATTATGTGATCATACTTGTGCTTTCCAGCTAGAAAAAGTCATGACTACTCAGTTTCACACCTTCAGTTTTTGTTTGCTTTCTAATTGTTCCCCCATCCTTTGGAATGCTTGAATATTCACTTACTGTCTTAAACATATTGAAAACAATGCAATTTCACTGCAGCCCAGGGCTGGGAATTGTGGGCACAGTACACAAACAACCTACTCTTTTGAAGTGGTTTTCTCTCCAATCTCTCTGCTCTGCAAAGAAGGGAAAGAGTTAGGCAAAGGAGAGGTGATCAGCAGAAATCACTTGCTTTTTTCCTTCCCTCTCCCTGCAGAATGGAGAAATTGGTGAGAAAGAGATTTCAAGAGAATACTATAAGCTGTTAACAGTTCACCTGTGCTTGCCAGTATAATTACATTGCTTTTGATGTATAGAAGAGCAAATAGCTTACTTTCTTGCAACTGCTTTCTTTCCAATCTGTCCACTCTGCAAGGGAAAAAAAGAAAACCTGTCCCGATTATTATGGTGATCACTTGACTGAGATTGATCCTGCAAAGGTCATAAATGGGCTGTAAAGTTTATTTTCCAACACTTTCATAATTTTGAATTATTGCTGAATAAAATGGTCAGTAAGTGAGGATTACTTGTTTGCAGTCTCTGTGTGGCTTAAGCTACAAATATTTATATACTGTATATAGTTCCCCTTCATGACAGCCAAATCTCTAAAGGAATTATTGACGATGTAAACCTTACATATATTTACTAAAGAACAACTTCCAAAACCTACACTTCTAAGTTCTTCCTGAAAGAGTGATTTAAAAAAAAACTATAAGAAAATGAACTAGTTTTATCACACACCCATGTCTCTTTTTCTCTCTCCTTTTCTTCTTTCCTTGAATTCTTCCAACTTGTTTCCTAGGTTTTGATGAGAACATTGAATCTCAGGGAGAACTCATCCTTCAGGAATCCTTCCAAGTGTGGGATCCAAAAACTCTCATCCGGAAAGGGCGTGAAAGACATCTCTTTCTTTTTGAGATGTCACTTGTCTTCAGTAAAGAAGTGAAAGACTCTAGTGGAAGAAGTAAATACATCTACAAGAGCAAGTTGTTTGTAAGTTACTATTACACTGGAAAAAAACAAAGTCAAACCTAGATGCTAACAACTTGCAGTATGCTCAGATGTTGGAAAATGGAGTAAATTGGCCTCAGATTTTTCTTAAAAGATCTTCAGTTTGTTAAGTTATAAGCATATTATTGAACATATCACCTTTTACATAACTTCAGAAGAAACTGGTAGCTCTTTTGGACACCAAGGAATAGATTCTGAAATATTTTGAAAAACGTTCTCTTAAGCAAAGAGACATATAGTAGCATTACTCTTTAATCATGAAGCAGTAAAAAGAATATTTGAAGGGTACATATTGACAATCATTCCAATTTGCATGAAAGCTTTTGATTAATACAGTGAAATATGGTTGACCCTAAGTCAGGATTTGAAATACAGATGAAGTTATTCTTTTGAATCGTATAAGCCAGCCAGGAAATAATAACTGCTTATTACCACACAACTGCTTATTATGTACTTTGACTTTTGTTGAAACATTTTGATGATTAAGGGGTAATTGATTTTTAAAACCCATTAAATGTGGTTTTGTGTTACAAATTTTTTCCCACAACTAACAGCTAATCCTTCTTCCTTTAATTTTCAGACTTCTGAGTTGGGTGTCACAGAGCATGTAGAAGGTGATCCCTGTAAATTTGCACTGTGGGTTGGAAGAACTCCTACTTCAGACAATAAAATTGTGCTAAAGGTAATTGGTATTCATACTGCTAAACAGAGTGGGCAACCTCTGAGGCAGTTCAACATTTTGACATGAGCATTAATGTTTTTATCTTAATTTGGAGCTATTTTGAAGGCATAAACAAAGAAAGTGGCACTGAAAATTGTCCATTTTAAAACTGAATATTAATGGTACAATCTCAGAATGCTCAAAACTATTTATGGCCTACAATCTCAGAATGCTCAAAGTTACAGTGGCACTGAAAAAAGTGCCCTCTGACCATTTTTCACACTTATAATAATTGCAGTGTCTCCATTGTCATGTGATCAAAATTTGTGCTCTTGGCAACAACCATGTTTTTATGACTGTTGCAGTGTCCCTTGGATCTTGCAATCACTTTTGACAAGCAAAATCAATAGGGGAGCCATATTCACTTAACAACAACCATGTTACTAACTTAACAACTGCAGTGATTCACTTAACAGTTACAGCAAGAAAGGTCATAAAGTGGCACAAAACTCACTTAACAACTGACTTGCTTAGCAACAGAAATTTTGGGTTCAATTGTGGCCATAAGTCAAAGACTATCTACAATAGAATATCATTTTAAAAGAGACCTATGACTCATAATACCCAAAATTCAAAGCAATATTCATGTCTTTAAGACCAAAGTTGCAAACAAGACATGACACTTCTTTTGAGTAGGGTGTCATCCCAGCAACTCACACAAATTTGTGGAAGTAAATGTGCCAAACTGGAAATACCTGTGTGTAAATTTTAAATAGGATTTTCTGATGCCTCTAATAAGTCTTATGTTATATTATATATTCCTGTCTTGCTGTCATGATCCCTGGAGATTTGTATATAGATCAGGGATGTAAAATGCAGGAAGTAAGTCTTATCTTAAAAACAATAAATAATAGCAAAAGAGAGATTCATTTTTCAGAACTAAAGAGCAAACATATTTCTACCAGTGCTTTGTATCATTCTTGTTCAATACATTCTGTTAAGTTGTGAGCATGACTTTTCAAAAGTTTATTCTTAACAATATACTAGAACAAAATATTCTTTATCTTCAAGGCTTCCAGTATTGAGAACAAACAAGACTGGATCAAACATATCAGAGAAGTAATACAGGAAAGAACAATTCATCTCAAAGGGGCCTTAAAAGAGCCTATTCACATTCCTAAAACTGCACCAACCACAAAACAAAAGGGAAGAAGGTTAGTAGAAGTCCACTCTATTACAGGAAATGGTTCTCATCTTTGGTGAGATCCATCTTAACAGAGTGGCTACACTATTTTGGGGGGTGGGGGGGAGAGTACGTTCTGTGCAACACAGCATTTTGGATGCTGCTGCTAAGTTGCAATATATTAAAAACGTATATAGGTGGATTAGAACCTTAAATATAGGCATGTATATCAGATTTGAATGATAAATTACTCTGCTTAGAAAGTTTACTGTATAATGTACAAAATTGCAAGAAAAAAGTTAAATGCTAATAGGAATGGAGCAAATGGAACAATGTTTCTGTAAGAATTATAGTACTTTGAACTTCTTAAAAAAGGTCTGGAAGGAAGAAGTCCTTAATAAAATATCTGTATTGTCCTGAGAATTAAGTGCATATCAAAGAAAGTATTAACTATGAAATACTGGTAGATATGAACACAAGGTGTAATACTACAATGAAGAAAAGATAGATGGAAATATGTTTTTTACACTCTCTCAAAATATTAGAACCCAGTAGCATATCCTGGTATGAGACTCAAAATAATTAAAAGATACAGAGATAAACTAGGGTTTGCAATCACATGAGATATTAATTCAGGGAGATTTCATCAAGAAATTGGACAGATTCATAGAACATAAGGTGACTGATCAGTTAGTACTGTACATCTTTAATACTTGTTATATTTAGCTGTAATAGTATTTGTTCAGGAATTAATGAGCAGAAGAATACATTCTGCACTATTTTGTACTGAATTGAAATATCAAGCTATTTCAGTATATAAGATGATCATTATTAAAGAATTGAGTTAACAAATTTCTGTAAGAGACATACAACATCCTTTGCTTGCAGAGATGGAGAAGATCTGGATAGTCAAGGAGAGGGGAGCAGTCAACCTGATACTATATCAATTGCATCACGAACCTCCCAAAATACATTGGATAGTGATAAGGTAAGCCAAAGATAATGATTTGATTATTTCCTTTGTTATTTAGCACAAGCTACAACGAAAGGATGTATACCTTTTTTTTCTCCCAGTGAGCATAAATGACTCTCCAGGACCTAGAAATTAGAAACGTGAAGCTTATTTAAGAATTGGATTTTATCTTCATTTTTATATCCTCTGATCTCCAGTAAATTCAGAACTGGTTGTATATGTCTTCCAGATGGTCAATAGTGCTAAGCTATTAATGCTCATATTCCTTTAGCTTCAGCTATGAAAATTAAATTCTTTCAGTTTGTGCAACGCATTCACATAGATGAAAAACATATCTATATGCTTAAAGAGGCATTTGTACAATTACAGAGAAAGAAGGTGGTTGTTTCTCCATCAGTTGAGAGAAAGAGAGGGAGGGAGGGAGAGAAAGAGAGAGAGAGAATTGGTTGGTTGGTTGGTTCGTTAGTTAGTTAGTTAGTTAGTTTATGTGAAATAAAATAGAGAGCGGAGCGGAGCATGTCCCTGCTCTGATAGAGAGGTTTTCTTCTTTAATCTGCCTTCTCATTTGAAAAGCAAATTACTGAAGATGCATCCGACTTTGCCCCTTTGGCCTAATATTACCCTTCCAAAAACTTTCATGAAGGGAAACATTTCTTGCTCGACATAGCTTTTTGATCTTAGAGGATGCTGTTTAACAGTCCTTAAGTGCATGTACAACTAGCAAAACTTTAAAATTCTTCTATCGTAGTTAACAATCACATAATGGCTTTTGGTATTTTGACCTGGTACAAAGTACTGGGTTGATTAATGTATGCTTTTAACATTTCTGTCAAAACAATGTCTATTAAATGACCAGAGATAGATTTACATCCCTAATAAGACATGCCAAGATTAAAAACATCCATATTCTATACAGAATATAATAGAATTCTTTATTGGCCAAGTGTGATTGGACACACAAGGAATTTGTCTTGGTGCAAATGCTGTCAGTATACATAAAAGAAAAGATAACATTCATCAAGAGTCAAGAATCATAAGGTACAACAATTAATAATAGTCATAGGGTACAATAAGCAATCAAATCATACTAGGAAACAGTCAATATAGATCGTAAGGATACAAGCGACAAAGTTACAGTCATACAGTCATTAAGTGGGAGGGGATGGGTGATAAGGAGTGATGAGAAGGTTAATAGTAATAGTAGTGCAGACTTTGTAAATAGTTGGACAGTGTTGAGGGAATTATTTGTTTAGCAGAGTGATGGCATTTGGGAAAAAACTGTTCTTGTGTCTAGTTGTTCTGGTGTGCAGTGCTCTATAGTGTCGTTTTGAGGGTAGGAGTTGAAACAGTTTATGTCTGGGATCTGAGGGGTCTGTAAATATTTTCACAGCCCTCTTTTTGACTCATGCAGTATACAGGTCCTCAATTGAAGGCAGGTTGGTAGTAATTGTTTTTTCTGCAGTCCTAATTATCCTCTGAAGTCTGTGTCTGTCTTGTTGGGTTGCAGAACCAAACCAGACAATTATAGAGATGCAGATGACAGACTCAATAATTTCTCTGTAGAACTGTATCAGCAGCTCCTTGGACAGTTTGAGCTTTCTGAGTTGGCACAGAAAGAACATTCTTTGTTGTGCTTTTTTGATGATGTTTTTGATGTTAGCTGTCCATTTTAGGTCTTGTGATATGATAGAACCTAGAAATTTGAAGGTCTTTACTGTTGATATTGTGTTGTCTAATATTATAAGAGGTGGTGGTATGGAATGGTTTCTATTTCTATGCAGATAGTTATACTTATAATTCTATTAAGAATTTTATGTAAATTAAAAATGAAGGTCAAATTTAGATAGGCCGCTCCTTAATTGGGGCTTCTTGGTGCTCTTTGGTATTTTTTTTAATTATCTAGCTAAGAGAAAAATGAGTTAAATTTCTTATATTGAAAAAGCTTATGTCACTGGTAATATAGATAGTAAGCCTCAGTTTAAGCTTGTAGATAATATTAAAAGCCAATTGTCAACTCTTCTTCATCTGATACATTAATGTGAAAGAAGCTGTGATTTATCAAACAATGTGAGATCATGATTCATGTTCATTAATTGGTAATTCTGTTACTTAAATAAAAGCGTATGATTTCCAGTAATACTTTCTGCTCCCTTATTTTGCTTAGATTTTCCTTATTTTACTTAGAAATTGGATTTTCAAATGTTTTTTAAAAGTCATATAAAACCTGAGTGAAGTTTCTTGGCTTTTTTAGATATTTTAAACGAGTAAAGAAGTTATTAAGAATCCCGGGGCTGTTAGTTTGTTTGTAGTTGTAGCAGCTGGAAGCATTTCTATATTGAGGAAATACATTTAGCCTCTATTTAAAGAAACAATTTTCTCTTTTCTGCCTTAACAAACTTGGAACAAAACTTTAGAGGGAAGATTCATAACTTCTGCACTTTGAATGAAAGTTTGGAGAAGTCCATAAGGCCACATTAGTCTTGCTTTGCTATTCATTTTTAGAACATTTCCTTACAAGTGTCTTTGTTATATGCATCAGACACACAGATCCTATCCAAGCATTTTGAATGCAACCAGTAACAGCTTGATCAGTCTGCACCATCTTAATGCTTTGTGATGTTTACTAACTTCATTTGTCCCTGCAGATGTTCATGTTGAGTGTAGTTGACAGCATCAGGGAAGCCTTCCAAGATACAACTGCACTTGTGTTGTTTTCCATGTGATCCAGAATTCTAATAATGCTTCCTGATTTATGGAAACCAATATGACAACAGTTGTATTAAGAAAGACTTCACTTCATATGTTTGTAGTAAAAGTGAATGACTGAAGAAAAAAGAAAATTGCTGGAGTAAAATTGATCGAGGGGGGCTGAATGCTTCTTATTTGTAATATCTAAAAATTCCTCCTGAGAAAATATCATATATTTGAGGAAAATGGCAACTGTGTGCAGATGGGTACCACTTAACTGTACTTCATCTTGGCCAGGATCCGATGGAGTATCATGATGTTTGAATAAAAGGGATGAAAATGGAACATGGGTTTCCCACAGAGAAACCAATAGTATAGGCAGAATTTAGAGTATGTGTTGTCTTCTGATTGAAATTTATAGTTTTATTGAGGTTTGGAGGATTGGAAAATTCGTTAGGAGCATTTCTCAGATGAGATCGTCCCAGTTTGCAGTTTGAAATTGTTGTACTGAGAAATTTTACAATTAAGTGTACACAAAGTAAGAACTTTATTATTAAATTACAGTCCTCCCTCTCCCATTAGCCATTCACTTCTTATTTCCAATCTTCCTTCCTATATCCCTTCATTCTTCTAGTTACATCTCACTATTTGTTACTAAAAAGGCACTCTTCTAATGTGAACATCACTACGTTTTTTGCTATTTCAATTAGCATCTACACTAACAAGGCCAATTTTGTATTATCTATTCGGATGATTCAAACACAAATTTTCTATTTGCTGCATTCTTTCCTTAGAAGATGTGCATATTGTCTTGTTGTTTTGTGGTCAGACTCTAAATCAAAAAAGCCCCTTTCTCAGACTGATTCAGGAATACAGCTGTTTTCAATTGTTTCTGAGTCCAATCTAAGGGAAGTAATATAAAAATAAATCATTTTTAAAAGCCCCAAGGGCTTTTTTTTTTGCCTGCCTAACCTTTCCAATCCCAAATAAATTATCTTTTGACATAATTTTGAATGGATGGAGTGCTAATATAAGCAGAACAGAATGGGTGTGGGTGAAAAAGGGTATCCCCTCATACACTTAAGGGAGAAAAGGCAACATGTTTCTGAAAATGCACATCTCTTAACTTGAATGGAAATTACCCTGAGATATTAGATGGGAACAATTCCTGCCTGTGTCTTGGTGAATAGAAGCTGATTTATTTTGCTTCATTATGAGAAACATGCATTATCTTTTCTCTTTATCCTCTCCCCCTTCCCCCTTTCAAAACTAGGATTAGAAAGCCAAGCTTTTACAGTCTGTGGTCATGGGAAAGTCTTGGGGAAATTCCAGCTAGACTAACTGAAGTTATAATGCATTATGTAGAAAGGAAGTGGAAAATTAATCTGTACATTTATTTTTATTTTATTTATTTATAAGGATTGTCTTATGAACTAGAAAAATACACTTTAGCCCTGGATGACCAGAGATATACCAAAAGTATTATTCCTCAAAAAATGAACTGGTTGCATCCCTTTTGTCATGCAAATCGTCAAGAGTAATACATTCCTAATCCAGACCACATGGTGCATTATTCAAAGCTCAGAAGTGAAATCAAATTCTGAATATTGTATGATGTAATTTCATTGTATTATGTGATGCTTTATAATCAAGATTATAAATCCAAAAAGATGTGTTCTTTTCAGAAATGTTCAATACATTTTTGTTACTAAATGACGAAAGGAATATTTAGGTAGTGGCATAATGTACCATGAACTTTCTAGGGAAATCTATTTCAATTATAATAAAATCACTGAATATTTTTGCATATAATGTAATATGTAATATAATGTAAAAACCTGATTCAAAGATCTTTTAATGACAGTCATTATAGGAAAACTTCATGTAAATTATTTAAGAATAAATTCAGTTTTTCAATATTTTTTCTTATTAAACTTATAGCTGTTCTCACTGAGAAGGCAGACATACTGATAAGAACTGAAAAAGAATAATTATGTAAGGACTATCACATATAATGCAAAGTGAGAATTGTGTTAATGTTACTAGCTGTTCAGTTTGTTATGGAACCACTTCAGATGGTCAAAAAAATTATCCAGGTAGGTAGATATGAATGAATTCTTCAACCCAGAACACTGAGGTTTCTGTTTTGTTTCCTTTTTCTACAGTTATCTGGTGGTTGTGAGCTGACAGTGGTCATCCATGACTTTACAGCATGCAACAGTAATGAACTCACAATCCGTCGCGGTCAGACAGTAGAAGTGCTGGAGAGACCTCATGATAAACCTGACTGGTGTCTAGTACGGACTACTGACCGATCTCCAGCTGCAGAAGGACTAGTTCCCTGTGGTTCTCTCTGCATTGCCCATTCTAGAAGTAGTATGGAAATGGAAGGCATCTTTAATCACAAAGGTAAGAGAATTAAGTTTTCCAATTATCTGCTTTTTTCCTTGACCCATACTTCTGTTTAACAGGACTGTGATGGATATTATAAAAATGTCGTGCAATTTAGGACTACTTAGTTTAGATAGGCTGAGACTTTGTGTAACTTTTTTGTAGATTACAAACTATGACTTTTTTGTAGATTACAAACTATGGGTTGTTGCTTGTTTCACTGAGGCCTTCAATAAAATGTAACATGATTATTTTTTAGCAGATTTGTATGACTGTCCATCTTAAACACAACTCTGGGGCTCACAACAATAAAACCAATCATAAAATAGGGTGCCACTGAATTTTTCATGATAGGAAAATTAAATATAGCTAATAATGTAAATCAGCTTATTAACGTTGACTATATTACATGCATGCTCAAAAAAGAGAATTTTTTTTGTAGAAATCTCGAAGTCAAAAGTGTGAGTGTAAATGATCAATTTGTTGCCAAGGTGTTATTTGTTATTGATATGATCAGGAAGTCAACAGATTTACATCTTAATCATATTAGCCTCCTGCACTTTCCCCCTGTTAATTGCAAGAAGAAAAGCTAAACGTTTCTTACTGTGCCATATATATTAGAGTTAGACCAATCTTATTATCCTCAAACACCAACAGAGAAATGGGAGGGGCCTGTTCTCTCAGTTTGCCCGATCACTGGAAAAGGAAAAAGTGACAAGAATGACATGCATTTCTGCTTTCCTGTAAAAGCTAGCTGCATATGCAAGACAGATTTTTCCCCCTGAATTCTTTATACATACCAAAGTGTTTGGGTAGACAATTTCAGTGGTCACCACAGATAACACTACCCTTTTAAGCTAAATCATGATTTATCGCTTCCTGTATTTGAGAATACTTGGCTGCCTAAGGAAATTGTATAGAATCATCAAAAATGATTTTTATACATATCTGGTTTGTGCTTCTAATGCTGCAACTTCTGCTCTGTTTCCAACCTATAGTTTTTTCCTCATCTTCCTCCTTGTCTTCGTAACATAAAGCTGATTTTTAAAAAGTCACTGCTTCTCCTAGAAGAAAGATTTAAACTGAAAATAATATTTTTTTTCTCTATGGGACAGGAAGAAATTTTAAGCCCTACCAGCTAACTAGAAAGGGTTGATTTAATATTTTCTTTCAGCTCCATCTTTGGTGGCCAAGAATATTCCTTTGTTCTGCTCTTGATAAGTTTTAACAGTTCCCATTTAAGTAGCTATTTGATTTTTAATTGACTGTCTTCTGAACATCTTGAAGCAATTCCCAAGATTTTCAAATTGTTTACCCTAAAATTTATTATACAATGACAAAAAAAAAAAAAAAGATCTAGAAGTTTACTGTATTGGGAGAGGGGCAATGAACTTTAAGTTATTCTTCATTCTCTGGGGGGAAATGGCCTTTGGATAGTTTGCAATCAAAGACATTAACTTTCAGCCAAGCATATAAAATATTATTATTTGAAAAGCTGGAAAGCAAGATGAAATAATATCTTTAATGCTTTCCAAAAGTCTTTAAACTCCTCTCAGTTTTTGAAAGCTAGCTAATTTATATCGCGGGGGGGAGGGGGAGCATGCAAATTTCAGCAAACAGCACAAGTTTTGTGTTGGTAACTAAATATGTTAAATCCTACTGAATGCAGCTGGTAACACTGGAACTGTAATACATTGTATAGTAAGGACAAGTAAACCCTACTCAGTCTAGAATTTTTCTTAATGTCATGTTGTGTTTTTTCATCTAGTATTGATTATGAAATGATTTGCTGAGGCTCCCTTTTTAATGAGAATACACAGGGCTTTTTTTTGGCTTACTATAGAAGACAAGGGTGGAGAAAAGGATCAAACTGGCTGGCTATAATAATTCTTTGCTGCTGAGTTCACAACCAAGAACACCCTCTTTAGTTCCGTAGAGAAGAACAGTATCATAAATAAAATGTCTGGCAATTTATGTAAACACAGCTAGATAGTTGACTTTTCTCTTCTGGGATTGGGTGGCCTTTGAAACTGAGAAATTTGGCATGATAATTCATGTTGCATTTTAGAAAAATAATCTGTTTAAACTATAAGATTATTATATCTAAGCAAAATTTATATTTTCCATTTTCATTGAAAAATATAGTGCTAGAACCCTTTCTAGGTTTCTGCAGTCACTTATGTATAATTGTTTTTACGATTTTACTTCATGCATTCATCAGAGAAATATTTTAATATTTTAAAAAATTAGAAAAACCTTAAGCATACATTGGGATGATTAGATAAGTTAAATAGACTAAGGACATTTATTTATACAACCTTGTTGGGTTACTGTCTCGCTTTTTGGGGAATGCATTGTCTTCTGTTCTCAAGATATTCCTCGTGGAATGAGACAACTCGCTGCAGAAAACTTGCCGTGGCCAATTTTCCACAGGACAACTCACCATGGCCAATTCACCATGGAACAATTTGCCACAGGATAATTTAATTATTATTTGTCATTCACATTTCAATTTGTTCTTCGTTTTGAATCCTTTTTAAAATGATTTTATTCTATCATTTTTTTTAATATTAGTGTAAATTCTTGTCCCCCAGTAACTTGGCTATGGCGAATTGTCCCACAGGAAGTTGGCCATGGCGAGTTAGCTGTGGTGAATTGTCATAGACCTATTCTTCAGCAGGAAAGAGATGTGCACATATAGCTGTTTACAATAGCTAGACTTGGCTTTTAGAAGTTAACACAGTCACCTTTCACTACAAGGGGACATCTCTACCAGAATGAGTGAACTATTGAAATAGAACTCTGTGGAGATTCTCAGTCATCCAAGCCATGGTTGTCCCAAAGATGCTTTTTTCAAGAGGCAATTGGACTTTCTGGTTTTTCCATAAAGACATTCAGCTTCTCATCCAAGAAACATCTTCAGCTTTGACATTCCTTCACTATCCAGTGAGAGATGAAGCAGCTTCTTGGATGAGAAGCAAAATGTCTTCAGGGAAAAACCAGAAAGTCCAGTTGCCTCTTGAAAAAAGCATCTTTGGGACATATTGAAATAGAAGCAGAAAATAGATGTGAAGAGGCCATATGTTTTCATACTCCTTGAAAGTTACTTAAAACTGTAATAACTGAAATTCCACTTAAAAAGTTCCAGTGTTGGCAGTTGTCATCTAAGTTCAGGAAAAGATCATAGCTTTCTTGTATGCAGGAATCTGTAAAGCTAAATGTCTGTGGAGATTCTCAGTCATCCAGGTCATGGTCTCAAAGGTGCTTTTTTCAAGAGGCAACTAGACTTCCTTGTTTTTCTTTGAAGATGTTTTTGCTTTTCATGTTTTTGCTGAAGAAACTTCTTCAGCTCTGCCTAAGGAATTTTTCCTTCAATAGGTAGAAAACATTTTGTTTATGTTTGTTTTTAAAAACCAATAAAATTTACAAAAAAAAAGAAAGAAAGAAAACATAATTTGAAGAACAAAAGGATATACATTCTTGATGTGACAAAATTTGGTATCTTAGGATATCTTGTATGACTAAGACTTAGCAAATCACTAATAGCAATAGCACTTAGACTTATATACCACTTTGTAGTGCTTTACAGCCGTCTCTAAGCAGTTTACAGAGTCAGCATCTTGCTCCCCAACAATTTGAGTCCTCCTTACCAACCTCAGAAGGATGGAAGGCAGATTCAACCATGAGCCAGTCAGAACTGAACTCCTGGCAGTGGTCAGAATTGGCCTTTAATGCTGTATTCTAAGCACTGCGCCATCACGGCTCTTGTCACGTAACTAAATCCTGGTTATATCTACCAATAGTTATTAAAGAACTCAAATATGACACTTAGCAAAATATGTAACTTGTCCTATAAATAATTTCAGTGCCAGAAGACTAGATGGTAGCCTACCATCGCTAGCTTTTAAAAATGAATCCAAGGGAGTTTCTAGGAAACTACAGGTTAATAAGATTAATATCTTTTCCAAGCAAATTGGTAAGAACTATAAAATTAAACACACCAGAAGATGTGTTTTGTGAAGGAAAAACATTGTGACTGTCCCAGAGGCAGATCTTATCAATCTTCTAAACTTCTTCGAGAGTATTAACAGGCACATGGGTGACATTATGTATTTGGATTTTCCAAAAAAAAAAAATTGACATAGTTTTTCCTCAAAATACCTGAGTAATTTAGTCATGAGATTGGAGATTCTGCCTTTTTATGGATTGCTAACTATGTTTTCTTAAAAAAACAAAAGAACCAGAAAGCAAAGAATAGGAATAGAGTAAGTAATTGTCTTTATTAATAGATGGAAGTAAGAAATATATATTCTAAAGGATCTGTGTTGAAACCAGTCTGAAATACCCTGATGAGGACGAAGTCATAAAACGATCTCAACGTTACTTTTTCTCCACTTACCATCTTATCACATGAGCTCCAGAAGCTTTTGGTGGAGCATATCTCCCTTTTGGTGTAAATAAAAGGCAATTTTGTTAGGCCCTGGGGAATCTGTTAGACATTGCTGGTGTTCTATTTTTGCTGTATGAACTGGAGCTGCTGTGTGAATCTAAGCAAAATAGGAAAAGAAATGCAGAAGAAATCTGCATTTGAGGACTCAACAGGACCAAAAAATAAGATTTTTCTTTTTAATGGAATGGCTGATGCAAAGGCTACTGCATTTGGAAAGGACAAACCAGATGTCAGAGAAAGAAAGCTTGACAAAAGTACTGGAAAATTAAGAAGCTCAAGAAAGAGTCATTTTTCTTTCTTTTGTTTTCTGAGCTAAAGTTAACCTGAAGTGTGAAAGTATTGAAGCTCACTAGCAGAATCAGAATCATGTTAAGGAATATACCTGTATGAATCAAGGAAGAAGGAAACAAAACATTTAAGAAACTAGAAAAGGAGGGCTCAAATATTTTTCCTGAGAGATTGGGATTGGGATTCTTTCACTTGGAAAAAAGCATTTAAAATGGGATAAGTTTAAGGTAAATAAAATGAGGAGTTTTTTTTCTTCTCAAAACATTTGAAAACTATTGGCGATATAGACATTCTATTCATTCATTGACATTCTGAAAATCATTGGCCCTGAAGATTCAACATTACCTGTAAGCTAAGGGAGGAATGTCAGTTGCAGAAGCACAAGCGAGATGTTAGTTTCCACCATCACACACAAATTTTGCTTTTGCCAGAGTTGATCACTTCTGGACTATATAAAAATGGATAAATATATCAAAGTTCCTATTCTTGGCAACTATAAAACACATGGACTTAAACTCCCAAAATTTTCCAGCCAGCCACATTGACTGGGGAATTCTGGGAATTAAAGTCTATGTATCTTAAAGTTGCCAAGATTGGGAGACCTTGATATATGTTGTCAGTTGTTGGTGGGCACTGAGTCAGTGCACATTTTTTCCTCAGTTAGATTTCTTTCTCCACATCCAATTTTAATTTTAATTAGTCATTATTTATACCATAGGCTGAGGTATATTTCTTGCTGTTCATAACAACATTTTCCAAACTATTTCCATCTGATTTTCTTTTAGGAAATTGAAAGTAACTGTAGGTCTGGGCATAGATATTTTTGTCAGATGTTTGAAGAGTTGCTTGCTTGAAGAGTTGCATGAGAAAATATATTAGACACCTGAACCTTCATAGAAGATAGACATTTACTGAAAGTCTATAAGGAGACCTTGTAGCTGCCTTACATCATTCATGCATTGCTGTTTGCTCAACCAGTTGCTTTTACCTAAAATACTTTCTGCTGCAGCTCTCTTTCTGTATACATTGACATCTTGAATTGAATCTTATACTGTTAAGTTTGATTGTTCAGTGTTCTGTTTCAAGCCATAAACTTGGAGCTAAATTATTTGTGTGTCTGTGGTACTCTCAATACAGGTAGTCCTTGACTTACAGCAGTTCATTTAGTGACTCTTTCAAGTTACAATGGCACTGAAAAACGTAATTTATGAATGCTTTTCACACTTACAACCATTGCAGCATCCCCATGGTCACATGATGAAAATTCAGATGTTTGGTAACTGACTCATTTATGATGGTAGCAATGTTCCAGGGTCATGTGATCACCTTTTGCAACTTTCTGACAAGCAAAGTCAGTGGGGAAGCCAGATGTCACTAACTCAACAACTGTGGCAGGAAAGGTCGTAAAATTGGACAAAGTTCCTTTAACAACTGTCTTGCTTAGCAACAAAAATGTTGGGCTCACTTATGGTTGTAAGTTGAGCACTGCCTATAGTAGCTAGTCCTCATTCCGTAAAATCAGCCAATGTGGATTTAAGAATTGGGTTCATAGTACTGGATTAATCTGGCTGTGTCAGTTACATCAAAGAAATTGACTATCGTTAAACAGTGTGCTAGATCTTACTGACTAGTATATCTTGGTGGATCAGCTCTTAGATTTTTAATAAATTTCATTGCCCAGTTGAAATACCTCCCAAAGAAATAAGTGTTACAGACATGCTTTTTCTGTATCTCTTATATTCCAGACCTTTTCTCTGATGATTTCCTTTTCTAGTTTGTCTTGATGTTTGAATTTAAAAGACTGATGGGCACTAACTTCTTACTTTCTTATAATTTCCAGCTCTAATCCATTTGATGTGTCCTATTCATGCTTTAATAACATTATTATTTCTTGGATGATTTCTAATTTTTTCCCCAAAGCTAAGAAATGTTTGAAAGTTAACTCTGCAATGTAATGAGAAATTTTCTTGAACTTCAGTTAGGCTAGTTACGGTATCACATCTGGCTGTTCCCAAGTGTAAGTCTGAAATCTGGAGTTGTGCTGGGGAGTGAGTCAGAGGATAGCATCCCCTGAAGGGAGTAGCTGTGCTGAAGACAAGGGAATTTACAAGAGCTGAAAGCTTAAATGCATTCTCTACCCCACCTCCTGGCCAAGGAGTACTTAGAGTGGAGAGGAACAGAACACAAGCATAGCCTTTGTGTAGAAATTCTCTTCAGAAAAGTACAGCAGCGGCGTAAGGACTTTACAGCCGCTACAATTCACCATGTCAGATAGAACCGACACTCTGCAATCTCATCATTCTCCATACTGTGGAAATGGACAGTCTGACAACTGTAAATATTGGATCCTGGACTTAGGTATAAATGTTACTCAAAATTTCTTGAAAGCTGGGATGCATGTTTCTGGGTGTTCGTGATATTTTTCCATTGCAGAAGCAGATGCATGTAGATGAATAAATCAGGGCTTCAAAGTAGAATCAAATGTATTTCCAATAGATTCTGGGAAATGGATGAGAATCTTTAGCAAATAAATGGGCTGATTCTATTTGTAGCAAGCTTTATAAGGAAAATGCACATAGAAATGGGAAGTTAGCACTGGTATAACGTATCTCAAGCTGCCTAATTATATTTATTTGTAACCAAATCAAAACTAAAATTAAAAATGTAATGTATGAAAATATCAGCATTCAGTTAAGTATCTTCTAGAAAGTATACCACATCAAATTAGGCAAAAAAGGTTATTATATTTCCTTCATTGTGCACTTTGTATAGAAAAGGTATAGAAAGATAGGTATAGAAAGGTATAGAAAGTTGTGCCTTTGGTTCTTAATTGTTTTGGCTGTTTTAGTCTTTTTCATAAAGACAGCATTGGGGTGGGGAGGTATTGATGAATGGATATGCATTTTTCGCTTTCCTACATGCAAAATAATGAATTCAGATAGAACTAACATACTGGTTTTGTTTTCTGGGCAGACAATAATAAAACCTTAAAAATATACCTTTAACATAGTTTGTGAAATGCTTGAGTACATTTTAATCTTGCCAGTGCATAAAAGCTGGAACATCTTTTGATAAAGCCTTTGAATTTATATTTTCATTATCATACAGTTTGATTAAAATATATCCAGATATATTTGTATTTTTCTGCATATATTGATGGCAATAAGCAATCTCAGTATTCTAAAATTTTAAAGTACTCTAATGTAACATGTACATCCCAGCCCTTTGTATAATCTCTCAGAGGTTCTGTCACTGTAAATATCTGTGGCAGCTGGTTGAGTTCAGAATAATTTCAGTATAAACATGTCAGTGTCTGTATATCTCAGTTAGAGGTATTTACTTATTTATGGGTATATTAGTATTTCAGACAAGTGTTATGCTGAATACTGAAATGATAGGAAAACAGCAGGAAACTATTTTTATTGTTATTCATTCATGAAAGTTTTACTTCTGCCTTCTGAAAAGTGTGATAGTTTCTTGATGAATATTTGATATCTTCCCAGAAGCATTAATTGCAAAAATATTTCTCAGATGCTTCAACCTGTAGTATTGGTAGGATAGATACTGTAAGAGGTCAAATAATCATATTGTTATAAATCATGTTCTTGCCATCTTAGGCTTAATGTATGCTCCCGCTTATCATAGGCAACAGGAAGTAAGTGCATCTTATTATTTGACACAAGTTTTTATAAGTTGCTGGATTTATGAGGTGTCTAAAAGAGGAAAATGCCAGGTTTTTTTAAAAAAGAAATTTCTTTAATGCAATAATATATCTCTTTTCTTTTAATATAATCTGTATACTAAGTGTATTAAAAAAAATAAAATTACCAATTACAAAATATTCACATTTACTGGATTTTTGAATTCTTGATTATTATCAAAATATCCAGATATTGCAAATTTTAGGGTGGAAAGGAATTCAAAGAGCTCTTCTGAGGCATCCCTTATGCCTCCAGTTAAACATGGCTAGCAAACAGATCTCATTCCAATGAGGTTACAAAGACTGTTGAGTCACCTTGCAATAAGTTTATTGTTCCCTGGGGCTTGTGCAAATCAATCTTATTCTGCCCTAAACTTAATCCATTGCAATATCTATTAAATGCTCACACATTCACATCTATTAAATATCCCCATGTAAAATTGCTATGATTTTATAAAGTGACTATTTCTTTTTAAATACGGGGAGATTATAATTAGAAAGATGTAATCTTTCTTGATCCATTGCTTCTCTCAATGAAAATAAGCAGTCCTGAAATACTATTTTCTCCCAAATATCTAGAATTACTGAATCACAATTTTAGGGTACTTACCTGTTGAGACAAATATTTTTTGCCATAATGTAATAGTATAATATTTTTTATAATGCTGTAACTCATGTTTTTTAAAAAAAAAAAAAATAAGGGGAATGTTTATAGTGTAATATGCCACACTGATTTAAAATAGAAATGCAGTTTAGGATTCTCTTGCCTCCTTTGCAGTCAACACATAATCTTATACCATCTTTGAAATGTGGAAGTAGCCTGGATAGTAGATACTTCCATTTCTCAGTGTCCTCTTTCCTTTTGCAGACCCAAGTCTATCAAAAGAATGACCACTTGAATGGAAATGGAGAAAATCCTAGGGTTATTCCAATCAAGCCAAATTAAACCGTATTTGCATTGCTATTCCGTGGCATTGAATAATTCACAGTCTCCATTGTTCCCATATGGAATAGGATGTTATTGTTTTCCCTTTTATGCAACACTTGTTCCAGGATATTGGATAGAGAAGCCAGACCTTTAGATTTGGTATATATTTCTTCTAAAAGAGTAGATCAGCCTGGGAATTATTTTTTATTCTTACTTATCTTTGGATTCTCAGGAAATATGAGCATCCATAAAGGTGGGATGGCAAGGGGGGAAATAGTGTATGCGTGACTACATCACCATATCGGCTTACATCAGAGATTAGGATCATATGAAATAGTGATATTTGTATGAAGACCTCATAGGGGTGTATGGTGTCATTTTGGTGTCATATTTTGCTGTGGACAGTTGCAGTTATCTCTAGGTCACCAGCAACTATCATTCTTGTGCTGTTGGATTTGGTGGTATCTCCCCTGGCTTAGTTCCACCCTGAGTTGGCTGTTACAAAAGGCAAGTATCCAAAATTTCATTTGAGGAAAAATATTGCATCTAAGGCTGTTAATGAAAGCATAATATTGAAGCATTTTATGTCTATACTGAAACATTTGCCCTGCATTGTATTTGTTTTCTAGATTCCATTTTAAACAATGGTGTTGGCCTTTTAAAATCTTACATCGTTACTTTAGATATTAGTCAATAGGACAACCCCTACCATATTGAACAATGTCTTCCTTTCTAATATCCATTTGTCAAAAACATAGAAGAGGATCCTCTTCCGTGTTGCTTCCAACTTATTGAATATGGTTCCCTAAAAATGCAATTCATAGTTCACTTTTTCAACTTTCAGGAAAGAAACCTTCCCCCATCTTTAGGGTTTATGTATTAATCTAAAATTTATTAAACTGTTCTTATCAATATTTTAATTGTTATTGTTTCAAGCCTTGAGTGTCCTAGAGACAGTAAAATGGAAACCAGTGAGATATAGTGGATAAGATGCTAGAGCAAGTTTAAATCCCTTGTCAGGTGGTGGTTATGGGAAAATATTGGAGGAGAAAGTATTATATATGTTACCTCAAATTCTTGAGGAAGGTGGGATATAAATTTAATAAATAATAGTATATATAGTTAAAATAAATATATAAAAAGAGTGTATTAAATGTTATTGTTGTGGAGAATTCCTCCCAGATAAAGGAGGGGCAGAAATAATTAAGAGGAGAAAGTATAACTAGAAATTATAAATATCATATGAAAATATTAGTGGTTAAAGAACATGTATCAGTATGGCAGAAAAAACAAAAAATATAGGTATAAATGCTACTTACTTAAATAGCGTCTACCTTCATAGCCAGAAAAAACGTAGATTTACAATACATCAAAACAACAGATAGCATTATGTGACTTCAGTAATTAAGTGTTAATACCGTTAATGCAGAATAACATTATTACATTACAGTTTAGATTACCTCAAATTAATTATTTAATGATTCATTAATATAATTAATGAAGTATCCTGCTACGAACAGATCATATTTGTATAACTGTCACTGAGAGATGGGAAGTCAATAAGAAATGTAAAGTTTTTTTTAAAAATTCAAGAAACAAGACAGGGTAATCAAGAGTGCAAAACTGTCTTTCCTGAGCCATGTTGGCACAGTGGTTAGAATGCAGTACTGCAAGTTAATTCTGCTGACTGCCAGCTGCCAGCAGTTTGGTAGTTCAGTTCTCAACAGCTCAAGGTTGACTCAGCCTTCCATCCTTCTGAGGTTGGTAAAATGAGAATCCACATTGTTGGGGGCAATATGCTGACTCTATAAACTGTTTAGAGAGGGCTATATAGCATTGTGAAGGGATATATCTTAAGTGCTATTGCTATTCCCCGTAATATTTCCTCCAACAATTTCATTTATAAGATTAGTTATCATTGGTCATTAGACATTTTTGGTGTGAATGATGGGAATTGTAATTCAGACCATCGGGACTGCAGCATATGGAAGGAGTTTTCAATTAAGCTTTTACACGTTTTGATGGGTCTAAGTTTCATTTTTGCACATTCAAGCAAGATGTGGGAGTCTCATTTTCTCCAGTTGAAAGAAATGCTATCTTTCTTCACTGAATAGCAAGTATGGAATATTTACAAATACATACAGTTTTTATCACATGACTGTATTTCAGGGAACTGGCACCATAGATTTAGCACATCTGGTTCCCACAGTCTAGATTTTCTGCTTCTGTTCCCATTATTTTCTGGATCATGTACATCCTTGTCCATGACACTTCCTACGCCTTTGGTTTGCATGTTAGACCATAGTGTGAGTCATACTTCCATCTGTGGTATTTATTGGCATGATTGATTCTAACTATATTTCAGATACATTTATGGATTAAATGGAACATGCCTCTTTTCTCCTTGTATTTAACATTCTCTCCAGGGTGATGATCATGTGTAGGGATCCCTGGGAAAGGCCATTCAGGAAAAGAGGGTGAAGACTGGAATGCAATAAAATAACCAGTATAGCTGACAGAGTGGTGTAACTCTTGGATTTCAGCCAGCTCCTAAAGAAGCATATAGCCTTAGCTTTTCTGGCACAGATGGAAGCTGTTAAATGTGTTTCTGTAGACCTCACCAGTCGGCCAGAACAATGACTGCAAAATCTCTCCTGGAATGGAGCACATCTGGGACCGTAGGAAGGCATGTCTGAGGGTTAATATACTGCAGGCCCATATTTCCTTTCTACCTTCTCTCAAGAGCTCTTTTGTGCACGTTTTATAAACAGGAAGTTTAAGCTAAAATATCATGTAAGAAACCTGATTTTTTTTAAAAAAACAAAACCAGTGTATATATAAAGCTTACTAATTTTTAAGTCCATTATTTCTATATAATATTGATTTGCATTGGTATTGTACTCAATTTTATGTATTACCAAACGTAGCGTGTTTTAGACAACTGCAAGGCATTATAGGTTAAAATGTCTTAATATTTATATAGGCTAACAATGGGGGAAATCCCAGTGTGGGGAAAAATTTCACAGTAAATAGGGGGGAGGGATTTGTTTCCCAATGTCATACTTAATGAGTGAGAGAACTGAAGAAGCATTGAAGATGACGAAACAAAAGAAGAAAATTGCCTTCAACAAATCTACCAGATTGGTAGAAATAGCCTAACAAAATTTATGCCTCGTTTCAGATTGTTGGGGAAAAAAGTAGAACCTACTCCTAAAATAAATATTTTTTTAACAGGATAATTTCTTGGCTCAGTGTTGACCAAACATAGAGCATGCAGGAGAGAATGGAATATTGTTGCTTTAGGCTAATGAAAGTTTCTGCCAATTTGCATTCTCCTTTTTCTAGTAATTTCTATGTCCCCCTTGCAGAGACAGTTCATGCCTATCACTCTAAACTATCTAATTCACTGAATAGGATTCATACATTGGCAAAAAGAGTTTTACTCTGCAATTTGAGAAAGAGAACATGACACACACATCCCTGTGTTTCCCCGGTTGTGGGAGACTGCTAGGCAACTGAGGCGGTTCCATCTGCTCATTTTGTAGCGAGTGCTGCTCATCCACGTAGGCCTTGACCTGTGTATCTGGGCTTTCTTCTCCCAAATCTTCGAGGTTGAAGTGGAAGAAGGCGTTGTCGGCCATCTTCCGCCATGCTGCAGCCTGTGCCGTCTTTGTTGCGGAGTCTCTTTGCTGTTTGGCCAACTCTAGTTTGGCCTGAGCTATGGCTTGAGCTTTGGCCATTTCTGCCTGTTGACTGGCCTGGGTTTTGGCCATTTCTGCCTGTTGAGCCGCTATTTCTGCCTTCTGCCGTGTCACCTCCTCTGTTGCGCATAGAGCTGCATTTGCTACTGCAGCTTCTACTTGAGCTTCTGCAGCCTGATCAGCATAGCTTGCTGCTTTGGAGGCCTTAGATGCGCCACTGCGCTGGAAGGAAGCTCTGGAAGGATGGTGAGAGCCGGCAGCAGAGAATTGGCGCAAGACACTGGAACCTGCTGCAGATCTAGTGGGCTTGGGGTAGAGGGGGGAGGCTTTCTTAGAATGGTGCAAGGAGGCTGCTTGTGATTGAAGACTTAGTTCAGATGTGGCCTTCTCCCTTGGTGTTTGTTCCTCCTGTAGTGCATCGAAGAGCGTGGCCTGGAGGGAGTTTTTTCTTCCCAGATGTAGTCTTCGCATTCTTTGTTCACCTCCTCGAAGCATTGAATGTATTCTTGGAGCTCTGGGTCTTCCAGGTTCGACTGTATGTACTTAAGCTTACTTTCACTGTCTCTCTACCATGCGAGATGCTCCTCTATCTTTTTCTGTATTAGTAGGAGGCTTTTGAGGGGCAACTTGCTTTGGGGGGTATCGCAGATCTTACCAGCTCTATCCATGCATCTGTATGATAGCGATACTGCCTGGCCCAATCCTCTTTGAAGCATGCCACCGCAGGTGAGGTAAGCTTCCTTATGTGAAACTTTTTGAAAGCACATTTAACTCCTTTCACAGCCCAGTGAACACCCAAGAAAGAAATAAGTTCTATCTGGTTTCCCCACCATATGCATAAATCTGTTGCATCATTCCTAATTTAACACTATAGTTGATTGCTCTGCAGCTACATCTGTTTACTGTATAATCTAAGCAAGGTTGACCATCATATTGTTGTCTGAGGGAGGAACATTTGTACAAAAGTAATTGCATGTAATCAGAAACAGTAGCTTTTTTATTCATTATTTCTGGAAGGAATTTAATCAGATTGAGCATTAAATCAGGGGAAATCATACAACTCCCTCCCCTCTCAGTTTCCTCGCTGAAAGGGGAAAGAGTTGTGTAATGCCCCTGATTTTCCTTCTTACTAAAGGTTGTTTTTGGATAAAGTGTATCATTAAAGTATATTCTATTCCATACACTGCAATAATTTATTAGTTAAAGCATGGAATTTTTGGCACATTAAAACTAAACAAGCCAAAGGAAGTATTTTGATGGAAGAAAACTCTTGTCAAATATACAAATCTTAAGCTTCGGTTTCCATCTGGAACAAGACCTGGGTTGGACCTTATTAACTGTATCATTTAAGACAATGCCTGTTTCTGTAATAGGGAGAGTCATTGTTCATAAGTAACATGAGGATTATATGGTCATTGATTTAACAAGCAATTCCTATAGGAGGAATAGATTCAGATTTCCTCTTGGGATATGGATTTACATTCGGAACTCGTGCTTATTTCAAGGGAGTATGGAAAACATGGCAGTAACTTGGCAGCATGTTAACTTGTATAGATGAGTTTCTCTCTGTCACTTGACAAACATTGGCAAAGATCCTATGCAATTCTTGTGATTAAGATTAGCGAAAAACCAGCACTTTCCTGGATACAGAATAATAAAAAATGTTGTGCAGGTAACAAACATGAGACAACTACCTCCTTTCCTTTGTAAATTGAGTGGCTTCCAGCCAATGGAATTAAGAAATTACATTATGACTCGTAACTGTTGAATATATTCATGTATATTAACACTTCATTGGTTCTAAAGTTATAGTTTTTTTTAAACATTACCCTAAACATAAACAATATGTACCATCTAGTACATATTGTAGTTGATTGAACAGCACCTATTGAATTTATTCATAATAGCAAACCTGAGGTAGTCTTCTGTGATGTATAATACAGCCTGTTTCCTCCTTGTGGTTGTAAATTCCTGCCTTCTTTACAGGCTGCAGCATCATGCCAATCTTGGATCAACATGAAGGAGGCTTCATTGATTTTATAAATGGATGCAGGTGTTTTGATCTAGTATATAAAAATATGTGCCTTCAGGGCTACACAATCCAATGTGATTGTTAGTCATGTAGAATCTGGCTTGTAGATAAGCTACATGTCAGAAGTAGGCAAAGATCCAATTAATATAATATATTAGTATGGCTGAAAGCATCCCTAAAAAGCTAATAAGCAATAAAATTAGATCTATTTCTTCTTTAGCTTCAGGCGCTGATATATACATACCTAATGATATATAACAAAATATAAAGTACCAGTTCAATGAGTTGACCTCTTTATATTCTACTCATTTTATAGTTTTTAAAAAATCTTTTGCTTTTTGAAGGAAATGTGAATTACTTGCTGTACTTCTGAACTTACATAACTTGCCAGCCTGTATAAAACTTCGTTTTATGGGTCCTTTGCCATAGTCCTTGACTGGTCTAATGAAAATAATTCCCTGAATGCTTGGTGGTGTTTATTTTTCTATAGTCTTTGCAATATGTAACTTAAAGATATATGTAAGATCTGAGATTTCATAAAAAAGAATGGCTAGAATGGGCTAATGAGTTAATGGGTTTCTTCAATTTCTGAAATGCCCGAAGAAAAAATGTGGTAGGCTGCACAGAATTGCCTTAGAAATAATTTTTTTCATTTGGTTCTTTATTCCTTACTTTGTTCATTATAGTCATTTGGTTCACAGCAATGGATCATTGTTGACAACTGATTAATTGAAACATGCAAACAGTAAATTTGTTTAAAATAAATCATAAATCATACATTTTTACCAACAGCATGAGAAATTCAGGAAATTAGATAATTGACAACTGTAAAATTATACAAGACGTTCAGAAAGCAAAGTAACATACCTGATAAAGCTTGAGATCCATTTTCACTTGGTCCCTGTGTATTCAGAACATTCTTGACCAGTACATTTTGCTTAAATTTTATTCTAAATAAAGTACACAAAATCATTCCAGTGGCAAATACATTTTGGTTAGTTGGAGGTAGTCGAGTGTTGTGGTTAAGGCACCAGGCTAGAAACTAGGGAACCATAATTTCTAGTCCCACTTTAGGCACAAAGCCAATTGACTGACCTTGGACCAATAAGATACACTGAGCTTTGGCAAGCAAGCAATTTTTGGAAAAACAGGAAGTGATGAAACAGGGCTAGTTTTCAGCCTGCAAAGCCTGCAGAAGCCTTTCTCAAGCCTTTGGGAGGCCGAAAAAGGGCTCAAACCGGCCGAAAAATCAGCTGTGAGGTGTGTGCATGCCCAGTGAGGTAAGTTTGCCTGCAGCTCTCATGCTGGCACAAATGGCTCTGTGTGCCACCTGTGGCACATGTGCCATAGGTTTGCCATCACAGATATATACTATACTATTTATTCAACTTGTATATTCATCCATTTCACATATGTGAAACTGTGATAAAAATGAGCAAGAAAGATAAAAAATAAAAACAACAAATGTTCTAAAACCACTATTAAAAATGAAATTAAATACAAAATATAGCCACCATTAGCAGTGAATGCAAACAGTATATTCCATTCAATATGGTAGTCTTCAATCTATAACAACTATTCATTCAGCAACTGTTTGAAGTTACAATGATATTAAACAAGTGTTGATCATGATGGTCAGGGTTCTGGCCATCCAAGTATTCCCATGGTTCTGTGATTGTGATCTGAATGCTTGGCAACCAGTTTGGCTGCAATGCCCTACGACCACATGATTACCATTTGCAATTTTTCCTGTTGGTTTCCCTAGAAAGTCAATGGGGAAGCCAGCAGGGAAGGTCACAGGATCTTAGAGTAAGTCTCACCTACCTACCTCACTGTCCCCCAACCCCTCTGTGACTGCTGATATGCTGGCCATTTACATACCTGAGTGGACTTTTTGTAACCCTCCTTCATACCCTCCTCAGACAGTGCTATACCTCTCATGCACATAGTGTCACCCAACTCATACTTTGCTTCTTCCATACTCTTCCCAGCATTTCCACACACACACTTTTTCTCCCACCTAGCAGGAATCACTTACTTGTCTCTTGGCCTGGGACTTGCAACTTTAAATGATTTTGATAGGGGGAAACCAGCAGGAAATTGTTCTTTCCTAGTGACTATGAGATTTGGTACAATGATTCAATATATATAACTACAATATTTATAATTACATTGCTTAGCGGCAGAAATTCCATTCCTAATTGTCTTTGTAAGTCAAGGGATACCTGCATAACCATTGGAAAGGTTCACTACTACTACCGGACCCCTAATCATGGCGGCGTAGCCATGTCTTCAGCCCCTTCCTAAAGGCCAGAAGGGCAAGGGGAAATCTAAATTCCAAAATTAATGTTGTACTGTACTGTACGATTCTGTATTATACTGTACTACTATTCAGTACATTTTGCATTTTTGTTGGCTACTAATGACCCTCTGAAGGAAAGAAATGTTGCAGTGTAATAGATGAAGACATAAATGAACACCTCTGGATTTGAAGTTAACAATGACAATTAAGTTAATGTTGTTTCAGCTTAGCCTAAAAACCCGAGTGATTTAGAAAGTGGCCTGTTTCCCATGTAAACAAGAAAGGAAATGACTTCAGACTAAGTTCTGTCCAATACTTTCTCCAACTCTTACACTATTTAACTGTCGTGTTCTTCAGATGCAACAACTTCTTGCAACTTTTGAACATCTACACAGGACAACTGAACAAAGACTTCATATATACGAACAACAATTGCTTATTGTTTATATAAAATCATACAAACATATGCACGCACTTGCACACAAGTGCACATAGTTCAGCATTTTCAAGGTGCTTTTTATATGAAATGTATGATTTGTATTATACTTTTAAGGTTTACTGATACTGTTTTCTTCATGATAGAAAATAGGACTTTAATAGTGTGACTGTCGTGACAAATTCAAAAAACAGCAGATTTAAACTTAATTTATTCTAATTTGCTTTCTTAGACATTAGAGATATTGTAATATATATGTTATTATATATAATAAAAGTCCTACTTGCTATCATGAAGAGAAAAATATTAATATGTGTGTGTGTATATCAGATTTAACAAATTATGGATACTTGCTGCTTCTGAGAGAGAGGGAGAGAGAGTGGGGCAGGCCACCAGCTTATCCTGAAGGAAAGAAATAAAAGTAGTCAGCCTGCACTTAAGTTAATGTATCATGACATCCATGCGTCTTATGTACACCATGCTTAAATTTAATTTTCTTTCATAGTACCCTCTGAATAAAGAAAAGTAGGTTCATCTGATAAATAGAATTTTTTTTCTTCTTTTGCCTGCTAGCATTTGGGGGCCTGTGCTGCATGCATGTCAAAGTCAATCCCCATTACTTTTAGTAATATATTCCTGATGTAAAAGATCTTGGGTAACAAGTAGGCTGTTTTATCAGATAGCATTTCCCTGAAATACTTCGTTGGGCTTAGATGCATTTAATCTCTGCATGTACTCACACAGAAGGAATGTCACATGAAAATAATTTGCCAAATTCTTGTAAATTGGCAGTTTCATCATGCTATCTTTTTCTGCAAGGTCCCTGACATTCTTTCCCTTGTTAAAGGATAATAAATGTTTCTATGTAAAAAATTAAAATCAAAATGCTTCCTCATAATGATTCCTAATAATGTCTTCCACATTTTCATTAAATTACAAATTGATCTTGTCATTGATTTAATGGAATAGAATGGCTTATTGTGCAATTTTTAGTAGGAACGTGTGATATTTTGTAGTAACAAACATTCAGTTGAGAAAAATCTAACTCTGTTTTATTTGCACTGCAGTTCCACAATTAAAGATAGACTCCCTGGTCTTATCTTAAGTAACTTGGTTGGAATACAACCAAGAAATGTAAGCAGCTGCTTTTGAAGTATCAAGAACCAAGGCATGGTTGGTTTTTAAAAAAAAAAAAAAATCAAAGGCAACAATCCCAGATAACCAGGGTCATATTTCTCAAGTTGAGAATGAACAGTAATCTTTAGTTTGGCTGGAAAAGTAGCTTTCATTATTTGTTTTTGTTGTAGCTTAAGTACTCTGCTTCCCCTTCAGGTTTTTTTTAAATGTGTATGGACTTTCTATGAACTTTGACCTCCATTTGCAGAGGCCCATAGGGAGCTGTATTTCAAACCTGAGGAGACAGCAGCAAATTATCCCTTGGAGGGTTTATGGGCCATCTAAGCAAAAGTACTGTACATCCTTAAGTAATCTGAAAAAATGATAGGAAAGTCCCAAACGCTCATCTGGTGTTTGCACTGTTTAATGGTGTTACAAATTTGAACAATATTTTTGGTTCTTGGTCAGATATGGGTTAACAAAAGAGAAAAATGTTTATTAATTTGTTATTTAATCAATGATTAAATGTTAATAAATAATGCAGGAACAGCAACAAATCACTTTGCTCATGTGTTTGCATATAACAATTGGGCTGTATTTTCATAGCATAGCAACATCATTTTCTCCATCCAGTCCCTTTTAGTGTGAAACCTTTGATTTGCTAAAACAAGTAACTTTCGATTTTGCCTATGTTGGTTGGGAGTACTGTGTGCTATAGTGTAGTAAAAGATTTTCCATTTCTGCCATGAAATGTGCCACTTAGCATATAATTTCATCTTGGAAGAAAAGGAATTGCAACAATATAAAGATAAAGGATGGACATATGAAAAGTTATGGAAGTGTGATTCCAGTGGGTTTTCCTTCCTCATGACTAATGCAAAAGAGATTTTTAAAAGAATGATAAATTGGAGAGAGAGGGAGTGGGGAAAAGAGAGTTGCTTTTCTAAAGTCCTACCAGTAGCATGATTAAGAGTACTGGAATTCAGAATTATCATGGAAGGGTATAGAATGCTTATATCCTTTATTACTTGCATCATGTTGATCCATATGAGAAGCTAGCTTTTAACCATATTCTTTCAACGGATAGCCCTGTGAGTGCGAAAGGGGTAAAACAGATATTTAGTAGAAGAGCATTCAAATATATCAGTCTCCAATATATAGTCAAAAATAAAATTACATGTTATATTTTGTTGTTGCTGTACAAATGAGGTCCTTATCTGAATATCAGATTGTTGCCGGTGCATCAGTGAAACAAGCAATGCTGTACCAATGACATGGAATTAATTTATAAAAGACCATGTCATTTCCACAATATCTTTTCAAGCCTTGAAATACTGCATAACACTATAAAGCAAACATATTCCTTCAAAATCAGTTAATTATTGCGCAGTGATGAAGGTACATTGAAATTCTCACAATGGAGGAATAGATTATAAAGATGTCCTCTTTGGTTTTTTTTATGAAAATGGAAAAAAAGTGAAGTGTGGTTTTTTTACAATTAAAAAAGGACTAAAGGACTGGAGAAAGCTTGTAACCAAGAAGGAGAAAAGAGAATGAACTTGTTTGTAACTATTGTAAAGAAAGTTGGAATTTGTATACTTACTTGTTTCTTTTAAGCTATTTTTCTTTCTTATTCTACTTTGCTTTTTGCATTTTTCTTTCTCTTTATTTCTTTCCCTTTTTCATATATTTTTTTCCTTTAGTTTGCTTTTTACGTGTATAAAAATCTTAATAAAAACTATATTTAAATAATTGTGTTTTAGATACTTGTGTTTTAAGGATGGCTTATAAGATCATTCCATCATGAGTTAGATACATTCCTTCATAACATGCAAGGAACCATAGTTATGAGCCATCTGGTTGCTAGCTAATATGTCAACGAAGGAATCCTTAGAATGGCAAAAGTATCAAACAAATTGTAATATGCATACAAACTGGTATTTATATAACTGCTACCGTAGCAAGTAATAATAGAGTTTCATAATGATTATAGAGAGAACATATAAATTTTTTTAACTTGCTTTAGGAAAATAAGTGTTTTGTGAAGCAGTTATCCCCCCCCCCCAGTTATTTCTTTCTTGTATTTTCATTGTTTTTTCTCTTTTTCAGATTCTCTTTCAGTTTCCAGCAATGATGCAAGTCCTCCTGCATCAGTAACATCACTCCAGCCCCATATGATTGGTGCACAAAGCTCCCCTGGTCCTAAACGCCCAGGCAATACCCTGAGGAAGTGGCTCACTAGTCCAGTGAGGCGACTTAGCAGTGGAAAGGCAGACAGCCATGTAAAGAAACTGGCCCACAAACATAAGAAGAGCCGTGAAGTCCGCAAAAGTGCTGATACCAGCTCACAGAAGGACTCCGATGACAGTGCAGCTACACCCCAAGATGAAACTCTCGAAGAGGTAGGTGGTTTTTGTTACCTTCTTGTAAGTAATTGCTTTCACTGCATCCACTTTTTTAACAACAACAAAAAGGAACCCTTAACAAGCCATTTGTTTCGATATATTCCATAGCAGTCTTCCAGAAACAGCTATATCTGGCTATTTTCATTCTCCAAATTATCTGTTTTTATTGATGATGCCTCTGTCAAAAATATATGACTAATGGCCCTGCAGGTTATTAAAATAAGCATTAATTGTGCATCTAGATCCATGATGGTGAACCTATGGCACGCATGCCACAGGTAGCATGAAGAACCATTTTTGCGGGCACGCAAGCCCCAGCCATTGCGCATGCACGTGCCTCCCAGCTGATTTTTGGCCCGTTTGAGGCCTTTTTCGGCTTCCCAGAGGCTTGAGGGAAACCTCTGCAGTCTTTGGAGGCTGAAAAACAGGCCAGTTTCATTGCTTCCGGTATTTCTGGAAATATCGGAAGTGACAAAATGGGTCCATTTTTTCGGCCTCCAAAGGTTGCAGAGGTTTCCGTCGAACCTCTGGGAGTCCGAAAAAGGCCTCAAGCAGGCCAAAAATTAGCTGGGAGCATGCACATGTGCAGTGCAGGTAAGGGGGCGGGGGGATCATGCATGCAGATGCAAAGGGCAAAATAAAGTGCTGTGTTTCAGGACTACTGGCCATTTGTATTTGGGTATTTCAAATATAAAGGTATCAAGCACTTTATACATCATTGATCTAACCAATAAGCATGAATATGATTCTCTTTGCAGAGAGGCCGGAATGAGGGCTTGAGTAGTGGCACCCTCTCCAAATCATCTTCATCTGGTATGCAGAGCTGTGGAGAAGAAGAAGGTGAAGAAGGAGCTGATGCTGTGCCACTTCCCCCTCCAATGGCAATCCAACAACATAGTCTGCTTCAACCAGACTCACAAGATGATAAGGTAAAATGGGTGGAGAGACCTTCTCTGGCAGAATAGGGTGGGGGAATAACTGGTTCTCAATGGTCATGGCCTATTGTCATGCCAACTGGATCATGCCCAAAGACCCCAGTTTTCTAAGGTGATAAAATACTAGACAAGAGATTTTGCAGAAATTATTCAACTTAAGCTGATTTATATAAGTTTTTCCTTTCATTCAGCTGTTGCACATGCTTTATTCTAGTTTTAATATTATTATGCACCAGCTGAAGACTCCCTATACTCTTTTAAGTAGATTTTGATATAGTGGAGTTGCATGCAGTTCAAAAACATGCTTTTGTACTTAATATATACTTGTGAATAACAAATACCTCTTGCCTTAATTGGTTTGTTAAAATGAGTTTCCATTGTACTCAGAATTAATTTTACAATGTGAGCTCTTGGGTTGTCTATTTTCTTGGCAAAGTGCCATCATTCTCAGAAAGCCAGACATTTTCAACAGTTGAGTGTATAGGTTTTTTATTTCCTACTTTGCTTTTTGGAACTCTTGTGGGTTTCTCTTATGGATGTTAATCATTGCTAAGGTAACCACATCCTTGATGGTGGAGGGAATTTCCTGCATATCTATGAAAAAGACTCCCATGATATATAGAATGATGACAGAATCTGCAGTACAGTGTTCTTAGACATTAATAAAAAAATCCCTAAGGCTTAAAATCCTTTCTGCTCTTAGTTAGCTTATTTAGAAAAATCAAATATTTTGGCTCAAATTCAGATCTTGCTACAGTAGCTGCAAGTGTATAGAATAAACCCTATTTGACAAAGAGTACATCCATACTCTTCTCTGAGATGAGAAGTACTTCCATACTCTTCTCTGAAATGAGTACATCCATACTCTTCTCTGAAATGTTTCCTATATGCAGTTGTGCCATGTATTTCACAGACATACAATATATATCGTACATACATTTTTCACAAGTAATCCAGCTGAAATGTTAAATATTAGAAATTATTTTAACCCTTGTCTTTTATCTCTTCCATACAGAGCTTAGGAACCAATCTGAGATACACAGATTTCTCAGCTTTCCTTCACTATCTCTATTGCCTCATAGTATTAATATTAGTGTGTATAGCAGAGATGTTCTAATTTTAGTGTGCATGGACATACAAGGAGGAAAGCAGTATTTTAACAACACTTCCACTCTGAAGATTAATTTTATATTACAAACTCCTTCCATGAAAAAAAGTGTTGATTTGTATAGATCTTCCAGCAGATGAACGTTGGTTACATTTTGTAAAAGAGAAATTTCCGCTTTTGTGGGTTAATAGCACTTTAGCACATGCCTTTTCAAATCAACAAATGTACAATAGTTTCATTTATCAATTGCACATTTCTCAGATACTTGGTGAAGAGCAAAAATGTAATCTGCATATACTCGCCAGCATAAAACCAGGCAACAGTTGCTAAGTTTTGCTTATCATTGCTTCTTGTACTTTTTCAATCAAAATTCTGCTAAATAACCTTTCCTAGCACATTTAACAAGCTAAAATCCCTATAGATTTTGCATTCATTTTTGCTATACTTCTCTTTACATAGGGAAACGATTATTTCAGTCTTCAGTCAGAGATGCTAACCAAGTCAGACAACTACTCCATAAGCAAACTACATTCAGATTTTAATATTACTGAATATGTCTAAATCTGCACCATTGCCATTTTACAAGATTCTTACAGCATTTTTACCTTGTTTTCATCATTTGATACAACTATTTTAAATATTTGTTTCCATTCCATTTTTGACATACATATTGCCTTCTATATTAACTATGAGGATATACTGATCAGTCTGTACACTCAAGAACAATCAAAGCTCAGTTTTACTCTTGGATTTCGTCAGGTCTGTAACCTGATTATTATTTTTTTTTTGAAACAAATTTTTATTGATTTTAAAGATAAAACAACACATCATTAACTATTAAATACATAAACACATAAAACCTCTTAACATTGTAAATCCTTACAAGTCAAACAAAACATTATTTTTATACAGCATAATTCCAATTTATCCCATCTCCATATGGACACACAAACATCTTTCAGCAAATTTCTCATTTTTTCTCTTTACTCCTATTCAATTTCATTTCTCTTCCATATTTATCCATTTTATAGTCATCATATTCTTTTCTTTCTGGCTTGTATAAATTATTCTCATCTAACATTCCTCCAAGGTTTTATTGATTCTTTCCTTTTTTTTTTTTTTTATAAAAAACAAATTTTGTTAGTTTTACCATAAGCACAATACACAAACATACAGACACAAAACATAAACAAAACTAAAAGATCTTTTCTGAAGGTTGTCTGTTCCCGGGTTAAAACTCTTTACACAGACACAAATTCAAACATCATATTCAACCCATATCTCCTTCCAAATCTTATTATCATTTTCTTTTTTATATATATATATAAAAACCATTTTTATCAGTTTTATAAAAACAATGCACAAAGAATCAAGGCATAGCAGTTAAAAATTCTTTTCTAAGAAAAAATAATAATAATAGACCAATAAGGCAAAACATTTCCAGATTATAATATCAATATTTCATATAATATTAACTTCATATCTTGTCCCTACTTCTCTTTTCCATCCAAATTATTTATTAATTAAAATTTTATTGCCTTTTATCAATATACAAAATCCAAAAAAAAAAAAAGCACATATATCCTTCCATATCTTATTACCATTTTCAACAACATTCTTTGTCTGTTCTATTTCCAATTATCCATTCATCTTTTTTTTCTTTTACTATACTTCTCCTGTACACCAATTGGAGTAACATCTATAACTCATTACCCTAACTTAGAAATACTACATATAGCAATCTTTCTTGGGATTCTGTTTAAAAAAAATTCTAAAATTACTTAATAAATTTTATATTCTAAATATACATATAAAAAAACACTCTTATATACCCTCCAGAATCCCTCTTTTAATCTAAATTAAATTCACCCATTGTCTCTAAATAAACTTTTTTTCCTTAGGTCTTGCTTCCCCCCATTAAGGCTTCTCCTCCCCCCCTTTCTCTCTTGCTTATTCTTCTCCTTGCCCTTTCTACCCCTTTGCTTTTTCTCTTCGCTTTTCTTGCTCCTTTTCCTTTGCTTTCTAACCTTGCCTCCATCTTTTCGCTCATTTTTCTCTCTTTTGGTTGTTTTTATAATTCTTAAAATCCCCTTTTTCTTATCCTTTTTCTCCTCCTCTCCAGAAGGGACCCATTGTTCATCAAAGATGGCTTCTTCTTCCTCTTCTTCCTTGTCCCAGTCCTTCTGCTGCGTAATCAACTTTTCAAAGGAACATAACGCCATTTCTAAAAATTGAAACAAAGCGCCCAAAGTATCTTCTTTTTTATATTTTTGATATTCAATCTCTAGTTCATCCACAGACGATGCCATTATGAAAAGGGAAACTTTTTCCAAAACAACCACAAGAATTTTTAATCAAAGACAATCAAAAGCAATTAAAAAAAAGAAAAAAAGTTCCAAAAGTTAATACTTTTCTTCCTTCTTCTCTTTCTCTTTCTGAATTAATTTTTAATCAAAGAGGTCCAATTACCATATATCTTCTTTTGGGATCCACAAAGACGTTCTAATCAATCTCCTCCTTTTTCAGCTTCTGCTCCAATTTTTTTTTTTCTCCTTTCCCACTTGCAATGAGAATTTTAATAATCAAAAATCCATACCTCCAGCAGTGATTTTCCAATTTCTCACATTTTTCAATGTCCAAAAATCCCTTTGTCTCTTATCTTAGCTTTCAAAACAATCCACTTTCAATGTCTAATATATCCAAATATTTCTGCTTTTTCCGTGGGGTGGGAGAGTAAAAAAAAAAAAAAAAATTCCCTTTAACAGCTTCTCCGCCGCTTTTCGCTCTTCTTAGGGATACAATGTATCCTCCAGCAACAAACAGCTCAATTCCAGGCAATTTAAAAGGTGTTACTTGACCCGGCTCAGACAGAACTTTCACTCTTCACACTTCCTCCAGCACAGTTCTTACCCGGTTGCTGGCTTCTTCGTGGCGGCCATTGCTGACCGCCGCTCCACCGCCTTGGGAAAAAGGGGTTTTCCCGGAGAAAGGGGGGGTCTGCGATGCCCCCACCTCCCTTTCCGACTCCCCTCTGTCTTCAGCTGTCCCTACAGGGCAGCCATATCCCCCTGACCCATCTGGATTGGGGGTACCTCGACAGCTAGCACAGCAGGAATCGCGAGCTGTCGCGAATTCCTGCTGCCCCGAAGCCACGCAAACCGGAAGTTCCTAAAGCTCAGTTTTACTCTTAAGCATTCTTTTGTGAAGCAACCCAAAATCTCCAATCTAGAGACTAGCTTATAACTCAATATATTATTACAAATATCACACCAGGTAAATGCAGTAACATACACAGATACAGTAACATGTACAGTAAAATGCAGTAACATACACAGATCTGTCAATCTATGATAATTTGTGTCTCAACAAATGAAGACTTGTGTCATTGGAAGGCACTTGCATTTATGGTCAATCTGTTTAGTAGTGCTTTATAAGTAGCTTTTTATAACTATTGCTAAAACACTTGCTGTGCAGTATTTTTTTCTTTGATTTGTCTTTTTTTCTTTAAAAAATCACCTTTATTCAGCATCATGTTGCTTTTTTGTTCTGTTGGATTTGGGACAGTTTCTGTGATTTCTTGTAAATCTTCCTTTTCCTTTGTCCCCATCCAGCTTAAGCTGTTTAATGCACACTAAAATTTATTTAGTATCTACATTATGGGACAGCCAATCTTCCAAAGATAAAGATGGACAACATTCCGTATTCTAAAATTCTTGATTATTTTTAAACTTTCTGTATAGTAGTGGAAAAAAAACCTTGAAATATTTAGCCCATGGGACATTCATGCTGTGCTTTCACTATGAAGTGAGCTTTATATTTCTTGTGTGTACAGTTACATAGGAATAAATGCAGTCTGCAGTCAGGCTTGTTTATTTACTAATTCCTCCAATCTCTTCCCAAAAGCTTCCTCTGGCCATACCATTTCTCATTATTTGCAGCCAGAAATTAGAATCCTGTAATTTTTGAGGTTAGAGATCTCCCAGACTTCTGTTTCATGTTTATGATGTTAAGGAATCTCATCTATATGAGTTCTACTCCCCTTTAGATGTTCCATTTTAAAGAAGTTTCACTCTGACCCACAGATTCTTTATGTTTAGTTCTTTTCTGTGCTGCTTCATGTTAATATGGAATTTGGGGTGGATGAGGAAACCAATATAATTAGTTTTAATAATAATACAGAAAGATTAAAAGATTCTTCACAGGCCAATTGTACCTTACCATTGCCAAATGGTAATCAAGGAGTACAAATAGGTGAGAGATACGGAGACTATAACATTTACAAGTAACAGGATTTGCTTAAAACAAACTGTGCTTCTTTGAAATGAAATGAACTATTCATTTCAAAGGTATTAAAATATTTATTGGGTAAGCTGGTTTTCTCACTTTATCTCCCCATCTCAATCTTAATTCCATTCTGTAGACATCTTCTCGTTTATTGGTACGTCCTACCAGCTCAGAAACCCCCAGTGCAGCAGAGCTGGTCAGTGCCATAGAAGAGCTTGTAAAGAGCAAAATGGTGAGTGCTCTTTTTTATTGTTGTTGTTGTTTACTGCTTCTTGTAGAAAGCTCAGACTTGCTTATGTGGTATATTGTCTAATGATAATAATTAAGAGACTATGAGAATCTTACTTGATCTAAATAAAAATGTGCTATCCAGCATTAGAGTTTTTCCCCTCCCAACTATATCACCATCCAAATAGCCCTGGGAAAAATAAATTTGGAGGGAAAGCTTTTTAACTCCCCTGGAGTAATTTTTTAAATTTATCTAATAGTAAAAATTAAAGTAGCATGTTTGTTAAAATAATGATAGGCTATGTATTATTGATAGTTAAATGTTGTGTGTCATCCAGCTATTGCCATATTGCATTTGCAATGCATACAATGTAAAGGAAATAATAATTGATTTTCAACTTGATCTTAGGCTCTAGAAGACCGCCCAAGTTCATTGATGGTAGACCAGGGTGACAGTAGCAGCCCATCATTCAATCCCTCAGACAACTCACTTCTTTCTTCCTCATCACCCATTGACGAGATGGAAGAACGGAAATCCAGTTCTTTAAAGAGGCGACAGTAAGATTAGACTATCAATTTCTTTAAAGTGTGTCAGTTTAAAGTCTTTAAGGTTGTTTTCATTCTTCTCTAAGACAAAATTAAACTATCAATTTTTTTGAAGACTTTGCCATTTTTTTTTGAAAAGAATTTTATTGATTTTCTACAAACAAACAAGACAAACAAAACATTAAAACATCAACTCTCATATGTACATCCAGTGTGTCGGTTGGTTCATCATTTTTGTGCATTCATTTTGTAGTCTCAATTACAATTATGTTACATAACAACTCATATTGTCAATCCAAACTTATATATCCTAATATCACTATTAAAAAAAAAAAACTGGATGGATAGCAAATGGATAGCAAAGAGATTGATTTTTAAAATTTTTGTTCCATCCTATATCTGATCAATCAAGACTGCAGATATAAAAACAGAAATTTCACCATTAAAATTGCCCTTTCAAGTACAATAATTAACATTGCACATTAAATAATGGCGATAACATCACCAATTGAAGAACTAAAGCAGAACTCCCTTAGCAAGGTTTGGATCTTACAGCTAATACGCTCAAATTTTTATCTTTAGCTTTTAGTTTTCTTCAATTTTGCTCAAATGATAACAGGAAGGATCAAGAATGCACTTATAATACATCTACTTGTAAAATAAAGTAATATATAAAATCCAATAGGCATAACAGTTTTTATACATTCTTAAAATGAATTTTAGGTGGGGGGGAATGGTTACATTTAGGACAGAGGTCTCATTCTCGCGGCCCGCAGGCCAATTGCGGCCCGCAGGACGATATCCTGTGGCCCCCACCGTGATATGAAAGTATAATATTGGTGCGCTCTCCATGCATTGCTAGCTGGCTAAACACTTCTATGCATGGCCCATCCTTACCCAGACTCTGCCTCCAGCGGCCTCCAGGTAAATTGTGTTTGAGACTCCTGATTTAGGAATATCTTGTTGCTTATTCTTTTTTTTTAAACAAAACCTCCTGAATGGTTACATTTAGGAATATCTTGTTGCTTATTCTTTCTTTTTCTTTTTTTAACAAAAGCTCCTGATTTTGCACTGAAATCTTCATAGTCTTCATTGCAAAGCTACACCCAAGTATCTTCTTATGGGAAAACCAGTTGCTTTTCCAACAGTCGAGAGGGGATAGAATGATAGATTAAGGACCAATGATATCAAATATGAATCTAGCCCAAAGCATGAGAGAATAGCCAGCAATGTCATCAGGATGGGAGTCAGACAGATCTATGGGAGGAGATCATTTTGTTAATTTCTTATTATAACAACCAGACAGTTCTTCCTTGTGTCTTCCAAAATATACCTTATCTGTCTAGTTATAAATAGTTCTTAATTTATCAATTAATAGCTAAAATCATCTCTCTGTCATTTTAATTGTTCATAATTTTACAGGTATGTCCTACAGGAATTAGTGGAGACAGAACGTGATTATGTGAGAGATCTTGGCTATGTAGTAGAGGTATGTCTATCCTTATCTGAGCAGATTGGTTTTAATTTTTGTCAAATCAGAAGCATGAATTTACCATTCCTCTCAATCCAATCATCTTTAGAAGACATTGTTAGCAATACAGGTAGTCCTTGACTTACAATATATTTTTAGTGATGGTTCAAAGTTACAACAGCACTGAAAAACGTGAATAACCGTTTTCCATAGTTACAACCTTTCTCCGTGATCATGTGATCAAAATTCAGATGCTTAGCAGCTGATTCATATTTATGACCTTTGGTGTGAGCCAGGGTCATGTGATCACCTTTTGCAACTTACTGACAAGCAAAGTAACAGGGAAGCCACATTCACTCACAACCATGTGAGTAACTTATCAACTGCAATGATTCACTTAACAACTGTGGCAAGAAAAGTTGTAAAATGGGACAAAACTAATTAAATGTCTCACTTAACAACATAAAATTTAGGCTCAATTGTGGTCATAAGTTGAGGACAACCTGTATGTTAAGAAAACTATTTTAATTTGTTTTTAATGAAGTACACTAGTCCTTTTGGTTAAAAATAAAATCAGTTAAAATTTGCAGTCACTGGATTTTCTGATGTTGTTTGGAGTGCTAGCCATAATATTTCAAAAGAAATTATTACTTACTGTCAGTATAACTGTTTATAGATATCTAGACATGTAAATTTCAAAACTTGGCAATAATTAATTTCCATTCCAACACAAGACTAGCATTGCATGGTGTTTATTGACTCTGTGGCAAAATAAGTCATTGAGTGTTTAGAACTGGCTTGATGTACAGTAATATTTGTAGTTAAGGACTCTGTTGAATCCTTGTGTAGGAATATAAGCAATGAAATAACTGACAGCCTTGGTGTTTTAGAATGGACAGCTGAAGCATATTTTAATCGTTGTGTGTGTTAATAAATACAAGAATCCTTGAATGAAGAAACAAGTTTAAAAGCTGAAAGGCAGCTAACATTTGGGAAGTTAATTAAACCTGGGCTGATTACAGGTATACACAAGTTCTCACACATGTCTACCATAGAGTTTTCTAGAATTTAATTATTTATATATTTATCAATTTTATTATTTTATTGGTATTCACTGTTAAATTTTTGATTTGGAGGATCAGTATTGTTCACTGCCTCAGTGATATTATGGCTATAATTTTTTTCACTCAGTGATATTATGGCTATAATTTTTTCCACATAATAATGTATCTGGGTATGTTCACAGAAAAACTGTTCATAGAACTACAAGCTTCTGAACAGTGAAAAGCATAGAGCTATAATCATAAAATTATTGATTCTGAGCAGATATAATTTGATTCAGAATAAATATCTAGTAGATTTCCTATGTACTCATGTAGCAGAATTATAGACACAATTAGAATTATTAGCTGGCCCAAATTGTCAGGCTAACTAATTTGCCAAGCAGTTACAAGTGTAGATAGACTGACAGATAAAAGTATATACAAGTAGTCCTTGACTTATGACCACAATTGAGCCCAAAATTTATGTTGTTAAGTGAGACATTTGTTAAGAACTTTGCCCCATTTTACAACCTATCTTACCACAGTTAGTGAATCACTGTACTTGTTAAATTAGTAACACAATTGTTAAATTAATCTGGCTTCCCCATTAACTTTGTCAAAAGGTTGCAAAAGGTGAACACATGACCCCAGGACATTGCAACCGTCATAAATAGGAGATGGTTGCTGTTAAGCCTGGGTTCCCCAACCAGGGTTAAGGAGACAAGCTAAACAGAATGTGCAGCGTTAGTCAGATAGGCACACAGATAAATGAGTGAGATAAGTTTGTATGTTTATTAACATACAGTAAAAATAACAGATACGCTTGTGCTATCAAAAATATAGTTTATTCCATTATGAGTTAATAGCATAGTCAAAATAACAGTCCATTAGTCATGTATCATTTTAGTCAGTCCATTCAAGGATATTCAGTTAGCAAAGTCCGTATAGAATATCCAATGTCAGTTCACTGACAAATCAGTCCTTTGTCTCTCTCCCGTTCGAGTAACGCAGTCTTGAGTCCATGCAGTAATTAGGGATCATCAAAGCCAGAGAGCAAGCTGCAGTGCCTTGCTTCTTTTATGGTGCTTTTTACAACCACTCCCTTAATTACATTCCTACAGTTAAAGTTGCAGACACTTTAACTAACAAACTATGATAACATATTTATTATTTTACCTAAACCAGTTAGGGTAAACAATGTTATCCCTAACATTCTCCCCGTTTAGGAAATAATAATAAATATAACTATTTACATCTTTAAATCATATTTGTTACAACTCTCTTTAAATTTGATTACTCCTTGAGCTTTTGTAAATTGGTCTGCAATGTTTTCTTCTGTCATGCAGTATTCCAATTTAATTAGCCCATTCTTTACAGATTCTCTAACATTTAAGTATCTTAAATCAGTATGGTTTGATCTAGTTTTTACAGCAATACTAGTAGCTAACTTTATGGCTGCCTGGTTGTCCTCGTACACAATAATGGAATCTTTAACAGTTACACCCATGTCTAATAATAACTGTTTGTACAAAATTAAGTCAGTGCATAGTAATGACAGACATGAAAATTCCGCTTCCATCGTGGACAAGCTAATATGCTGTTGTCTGATTGACCTCCACCCTATTAGTGTCTTACCAAATAATATAGCCATCCCAGATGTTGATTTTCTAGTGTTTATGTCAGTTGCAAAACTTGCACCTGCATAGGCACTAAGACTCAAATCACCCTTTGGTTCTATATACAATGCATGGTTCATTGTTCCTTTAAGATATCTTAAAATTCTCTTTAATGATTGCCAATGACATTGATGTGGATCTGAATTAAAACGTGCCAGCTGATTAACACTATAAGCTATATCAGGCCTAGACCAATTGCTTATATATGATAAGCTACCAATCAAAGATTGATATATGGACTTATCAAATTTGGGACTTTGATCATCAGTTTGGCAAACTTCCTGACTCACTGGAGTCTTTGCCGGTTTACAAAGTTCCATTTTATACGCTTTAATTAATTGGCAAATTTTATCTTCTTGAGATATCTTTAAACCATTTTTTGTTTTGTTAATTGTCAATCCTAGATACTTTTTAATTTCACCTAAATGCTTTAATTTTATCTTTTTGGCAAATAAAGATATAATCTCATTAGCTTCATAATTAGTCTTAGTTATCAAAGCAATCTATCATCTGTAAATAATAACAATAATAACACCGTTCCATTATTTTCTCTTTTAAACACACATGGATCTGCTAAACCAGATTTAAAACCTATATTGTTTAACTCTTTCACAATATATTGGTTCCACTCAAAGCCAGATTGTTTCAACCCGTAAAGACTCTTTTTGAGTTTCCAACAATCATTACTATTTACTTTATTGTCTTTTATAATAATTGGCTTTTTCAAATATATAGTGTGCTGCAATGGTGCATGCAAATAAGCAGTTTCTACATCTAAATGGTTAATGACATAGTTTTTCTTAGCTGCCCACACTAAAGCTGCTCTTAAAGATGTTGCTTTAAGACTTGGTGCAAAAACTTCATCATAATCAGATGCAGTGTGATTAAATCCTTGAGCTACCAACCTAGCTTTATGGGTAACAGTCCCATCATTTGCAGTTTTTACTTTAAATATCCATTTGCACCCAATGGATTTTTCTCCTGGAGGTAATTTAGCATCTTCATATACTTTCATTACCTTTAATGAATTTAGTTCTTTTTCCATTGCCTTTTGCCAATTCTCCTGATCCTTAGCAGGATACATCCTAAGTTCATCTACACTAGTTGGAACTTTAATTACTTGGCAAACTATACTTGCTTGATACCTATCAGGTGGTCTAGTTATACGTGGAGTATGTCTAGGTATTACAGGACTTACAGGTGGACTTTCATTTATTAACTGTTCTTGATTATCTAACTCTTCCTGATCAAGTGTTTCCTCTTGTTCTGGTCCTATTTGCTCTTCGTGGACTTCTTCTTTAATTGGACTCTTCTTATAACAATTCTGTTCTTTCTGCCTTTTGTAGGGTTCAATAATTACTTCATTCTTTAAATCTTGCTCTAATCTATTCCATCCTACATGTTCTAGGAATTTAGCACTAGCACTGGTGTAAACTCTAGATGTACCTGGTTCCCAGAATCTATAAGATCTATGATTAGATTTATATCCTACAAAAAATAATCTTTTAGCTCTATGCTGTCCTTTGTGTCTGAGTTGTGAAGGGATATGCACCCATGCTGGTGCTCCAAATGTGTGCATGTAACTTAAATCAGGTTTTGTACCATGCCACAGTGTGAATGGTAATTCACCTGTTGTTGAATTAACAACATTATTTAATATATGATTCCCACACATTATTGCTTCTCCCCATAAATTGTCAGGTAATCCTGAATCAGACATCATAGTTCGTGCCATTGATTGTAGTGTTTGGCCTCGTCTCTCTATAAAGGCATTATGTTGTGGCCTATATGGTGCAGACTTTTTATGTTGAATACCTAACATTCTTAGTCTGTTCTGGAATTTATTATTTGTAAATTCCGCACCATTATCTGTTATAAGAGTTACTAATTTCTTTTTAGTTTTCCTTTCAGCAAATTTTATCCAATTAAAGAGATTTAGATACGTTTCAGTTTTGCTCTTCATTAAATAGCAAAACCCATATCTAGAATAGTGGTCCATTATACTTAGTATGTATCGAGCTCCTCCTACACTTGGTTTTTTCAGACCTATTAAATCAGCAAATACTACTTCTAAAGGCTCTTTGGTAGTAAATCCATCAACTCTATTAGCCGGTTTGACCTTGCTCTTGCTTTGATTGCAAGCATTACATTGCAAATACTTATTACAAGGTTTCAAACTTATTCCTTTAGATAGTTGAACCGTTCTCTTAAGCATTTTAAAATTTAAATGCCCTAGCCATCGGTGTAACAAGTGAATACATTCATCATGAGGTTCCTTATTAGCATAAACCGTGTTAGCCACCTTTAAACCATTATCATTTAACACATATAATTCACCTCTTAAAGATGCAGTAATTTTCTTATCTTCTTTCTCAATTATGCAGTTATCTCCTTTAAAGGTAACTACATATCCTAGTTTAACCAAAATTCTAACTGAAATTAAATTAAACTTAAGTTGTGGTACATATAACATTTTTACATTCTCTTTTATGAAAGAACAATATGCTATACCTTGACCTTTAGCTTTCAGTTTCCAGCCATTGGCTAACGATATCTGCTGTGTACTCTTGGACATTTTAATAAAATTTCTGTTATCATTTGTTATACAGTGGGATGCTCCACTGTCAACCACCCATTAATTATTTTTTACAGCTCCGTTAGTATACATGGCTAACTCTAAATTTTTATTTATCTTTTGATGACTTTTAGTATTCTGGCCAGCGTTCTGGCGCTTTGCTTTTTTACAAAATCTTGCCAAATGTCCTCTTCCTCCACAATTAAAGCACTTTTTAATTGCGTATGCAGTAGGAGATTCATTATCTTCTTTTTGAGGTTGCTCCCTCCTTAACTGATCTCTTTCAAGTCTTCTTCTTGCCTCTTCAATAAATCTGCCAGTTATATCAGTTAAAGTTAGACTTTCCTTAGGCAAAAATTCAAGGGAAGTGACGTACTTGTCATAACTTTCATCTAGTGAAGATAGAATTATATAGACTTGGTGTAGTTCAGAGAAAATAAGCTCTTTCTCGTGCAGTTCTTGAAAAATGCTTTGCATAGTTTTCAAATGACTAAGCATATCACCATTCGTCTGGAGATGCATCCTGAAAAGCTTCCGTGTTAGATATATGTGAGCACCAACGTTAACTCGGACATAAATCCTCTTCAGCTTCTGCCAACACCCAACCGCCATTTGCTCTCCACGGATATGAACAAGTTGCTGGTCAGTTAATGTTAAAGCAATTATGCAAATAACTTGTTCATTTTTCTGCATAAATTCTTCTATTTTTAGTCTATCTTCATCATCCTCTGGATCCCATTCCTCTACGTTTGGTGGGTTTTCAATTATGTTCCACAGACCTTCTCTTCGTAGAAGTAGACTACATTTCATAGACCATGATACATAGTTTGTTCCATCCAGCTTGGATATAAGGGACAAACTTTGTAGATTGACTTGTGCCATGTTTTCTTTATATGGATATAAAACTATAATTAATAAAACACAGCTGTCTGTTTACTGTAATGTTTAACAACACAAACTCTCACTTTTTACATAAATCTGTTTTATCCTAGTTAAATGACTTTGCAGCCTCTGGGCCCATAACCAGTGTTACGCCTGGGTTCCCCAACCAGGGTTAAGAAGACAAGCTAAACAGAATGTGCAGCGTTAGTCAGATAGGCACACAGATAAATGAGTGAGATAAGTTTGTATGTTTATTAACATACAGTAAAAATAACAGATACGCTTGTGCTATCAAAAATATAGTTTATTCCATTATGAGTTAATAGCATAGTCAAAATAACAGTCAATTAGTCATGTATCATTTTAGTCAGTCCATTCAAGGATATTCAGTTAGCAAAGTCCGTGTAGAATATCCAATGTCAGTTCACTTACAAATCAGTCCTTTGTCTCTCTCCCGTTCGAGTAACGCAGTCTTGAGTCCATGCAGTAATTAGGGATCATCAAAGCCAGAGAGAGCAAGCTGCAGTGCCTTGCTTCTTTTATGGTGCTTTCACAACCACTCCTTTAATTACAATACTACAGTTAAAGTTGCAGACACTCTAACTAACAAACTATGATAACATATTTATTATTTTACCTAAACCAGTTAGGGTAAACAATGTTATCCCTAACAGTTGCCAAGCATTTGAATTTTGATCACATGATTACGGAGATGCTGCAATGGTTGTAAGTGTGATAAATGGTCTTAAGGCATTTTTTTCAGTAATGTTAACTTCAAATAGTCACTAATGCCCCATTTTTGGTTGTCTGCCTTGTGCAGATTAGAATTATTGCTTTTATTTATACTGGCTAGGAAATTTGCAAATTTTAGGTTAAAATGTCATTAGCTTGATAAAAGGCTTGGATAAGGTAAAATTTCATATCCAGCACAACAGCATTCCACAACAAATAACTTGTGTAAGATTGCCATGCATCATTTTTCTATAAAACATTTTTGTAAAGTTTAAGCATACATCTGTGAACAGCGAATGGGATAGTACAAATTTAAGCATAACAGGGTCCTTATTGATTTTTCTTGCTAATTTATTTTAGGGTTATATGGCACTCATGGAAGAAGATGGTGTTCCTGATGACATGAAAGGAAAAGACAAAATTGTGTTTGGCAACATTCATCAAATATATGACTGGCACAGAGAGTATGTATGGTTTTTATTTTTGAATAAATTTCATACTGTTTTTAACCTTGCAAGACTCACTGAAGAGTAAACTAACTCAAACATTACAAGATACCATGTTGGAAAAATATTTGGATGGGCCTGAAAGATGATAAAGGCAAAGAAGTGACTTCTTTATTTGATATGTTTTTGTTTTATCAAAATTGAGCCCAAATTTACCTGCAGATAGCCATTATGTCACAGTAATTATTTTTAATTTGTACAGTTCCACAGAAGTAACAATCAGATGTAACCAAAAGTATTGATACTCCTTCACTTCTCCCCCCCAAAAAACCCCAAAATTGCTATGATATAATTTGAAAGTGATACAAATAAATGGCATCCACCATTCTTTATTTTGTAATCCACCGGTATCAAACTCACAGCATCACATTGCCATTGTGACATTTTGCAATGTTTTTCCCATCCACAGAGCTGAGCTGGGCATGGCCTGCTAATGATGCATCCAGCTTACAGGCCACCAGTTCGATAACCCGGTTGTAGTCCGTAGAACTGACACTTTATTTTGGTGTATTATTCTGGAAAATAATAAAACATATAAAAGTGACATTGTCATTTAGACATTAATTATCAAAAGAAGCACAGTTGTTTACTTTCAGTAAATTGCTATTCAGAATAAAGACCCTGCACTTGGCATGAATTTTCCAGAGCCCAAGAGCAGACTACTCTGTGCAGATCAAGATTAGCATGGAGATGTAGATAATTCAAGCTGGTTATTAGTGTAACTCCCTGTATAGATTTCCAAGTCCCAGAATTCTCAGCAAACCTAAGCTGGCTGGGAAATTTTGGGAGTGATGCTTCAATAGCTACCCATTATTTCTTATAACCTATTTCTATTAGGCATCCTACACAGCTTTCAGCAGGATCACCCTCTACTTATGTGGATTGGTCAAAATCCTTTGTATATACAATAACATTTCTTTTAACTGTGGGGAGGAACTTTTATTAAACTGACAGATTTAGCTGAAAATTTAAGTCCCTCCATTTTATAACTGAAGAAGTCTGCCATAGAGAACGTTTCTATTTTGAGACCCAGTTAGCATTTGGCCCCTGGGCTGAATATATGAAAGAGAGATATTGGAAAGTCTACAGGTAAAAGTAATTGTCTTGATGAACTAATCACACTCAAAAGGCATTTCACAGGGGATTTGGCTGTCTGAAGAATTTGTATGTGAAAGAACTTTATTACCATTATTATTAGATCTCAAAATGGCTACCTGTCTCTCCCTTCTCTTTTAATATGTCTGTGAATGAGTGATGATGACTTCTTAATAGATAGGTCTTGGACTAGATCCAGTTGTTAGCTTTTAGTATAAGCTCTTGAGACTTTATTTGTTGAAGGTAATTTTTCCCCTTAGCATGCTGATTAAAGTTAATGGTTCAGTTTGTTTTTATTTTATTAGAGGTAGGTAAGAGTGAATTCCTCATGTGTTTAGTACTACTAGTTCTACATGAAAAGAAGGAAACATTTGCTACTTGATTCTTGTTTGATAAAACCCAGTTACTCATGGAGCATCTTATGTAGGAAAAATTGCTGTTTAATCAACTCCAGGCAAGGTATCTCAGATTTATTCTCCGCATGTCTCCATTGTAGTAATTGATATTCTTCAATGGAGCAAATATACAAAAAGTTTTGTTTTTGTGTTTTTTTTCTCTGCAGTTTCTTTTTTGGAGAATTAGAGAAGTGCCTTGAGGATCCAGAAAAATTAGGATCACTTTTTGTTAAACATGTAAGTCTGAACACCAAATTTGCATTTTTATGTACAGAACCTTTTTTAAACTAAGCAAAAATGTTTTAAAATGCAGAGTAAACAAAAAATAGTTTGGCAGTACAAATATGTACATTTGTGTATATGTGAATATATATGAGATCCAAGAAGAATGCAAACATTTTAAATATCAGGATTCAGTATTTTGAACAACATTTGAATAGAGAAAGGGAATATACTGAGTAAAATTTAGTTAACATAAGAATGACAATTTATAAAATGTTATAAACGAAGGAGAAGAGCAACAAAGATGATTAGGGGACTGGAGGCTAAAACATATAAACATATTGCTGGAATTGGGTATGCCTAGTTTAATGAAAAGAAGGACTAGGGGTGACATGATAGCAATGTTCCAATATCTAAGGGACTGCCACAAAGAAGAGGGAGTCAACCTATTTTCCAAAGCACCTAAAGGCAGTACAAGAAGCAATGGGTGGAAACAACAGAGAAATTTCCTGACAGTAAGAACAATTAATCAGTGGAACAACTTGCCTCCAGAAGTTGTAAATGCTCCAATACTGGAAGATTTTAAGGAGAAATTGAACAACAATTTGTCTGAAATGTTTGAGCAGGGGGTTGGACTAGAAGACCTCAAAGGTTCCTTCCAATTCTATTATTCCAGATATTAAGGATATTTTATCATTTATAGGTTATCTTCTCAATCAGTCACCCACATATTGCCCCCTTTATTCATATGCAAAATAAAAATCTTTGTACTACTTAATGGCATAATCTTCTTTTGCTTTATTTATTTATTTTTCTTGACTTTGTGAAAGTGGCAGGGCATGAAAACCTTGAAAAAAGCTAGGGATTCACAGTCCTCTTGGTTCATAAGTGATCTTTTAGGAACTGTCATAGATTTTCACGTTGAATCTTAGCAGAGAGAGTAATATGGGCAATCAAAAATTAGGAGTAAAAAATTAAGATAGATAGGCATTTTTGAATTGTAGTAATCCAAAACCTATGAAATATTTTCTTTAAAAAATGTTACTGGGTATTCTTTATACTGAAAATGAACTTTCAGGATTCCTTTCTGGGCATCTAGCAGAGCATAGTAAAGTGCAACATATTTAATAAAAATTAAACATTTTGTATAGAACCAGTGTCCAATCTCAGCTGTGAAAAAAAAATTAACAAGTATATCTTGCAAAAAGTCATACATTTACATTGTAATTAATCTGTATGATTAAAGCTGTAAAGGACCTAAAGATATTTCCTTAAGGAGGAAGCCATTACTGAAGTCTTGCTCCAGTAATGAATCTAAAGGCAGGTTTTGAAAAGGATATAAATACTCTCTGCCTGGAGGGACCAAGGGGATCTTCTTTCCTCAGTGTTTGTCTTCATGCTCACCAACAGCTGATTTAAGACCCAACTACCTAGTAATTCTACTTATTGCAGAGAAGTTGGAGGAAGATATCCTGAGCAGTCAAGAAGACAGGGATGGATAAAACTCCTGCCAAGAAGACTCCTTCTCATCTCTGGGGGCTGGCTGAAAAAGCTGCCTGCCAAAGGATTTCAGCTTCGTGACTGCTTGGATTTCAGCATTTCAAGCAGGCACAGAGCTGAAATCTGGGGGTAGGTAGGTCTTTTGTCTGGGCTCCAGAGATGAGAGAAAGCTGAAATCTAAGCAGACTTCTCAGCTCCTGAGTGGAGAGTCAGCATGATGAGAAGGAATGTCTCAGGGATGGGGGAGGGCTCTACGCTGTGTCTCTGCTAAAAATCCTGTTTGAATTTTGGCAGAGGGGATTTTCAGTTCCTGAATGGAGAGAGACACATGTAGCCCTCCCAGATTGTCACGCACACACCCAGATACCTGAGACTCTGTCCACTTAATGGCCTGTGAGATCACTTCATGACTGCTTTCCATCCAAAGTGTGATCATGAGTCAAGGACTATTAGTATCTATCTAACACAATTTCATCTTTTCTGGAGACATTTTTTTAAAAATATGTCTTTCTTTGCTGTCAGACTTCGTTCGCTTAAGTCTTAAGTGGTGCAATTTAAAGAAATCAGCTTACATTGTGTAGAAATTAGATTGTATTTGTTACAGTCGTTTAGTTAGCAGAAGATCGCATTCTTTAGCTGATAGGGATCTGCTAGATTTCATCACATTGAGAAAGAACTGAATAGATGGAAAGGTAGCAAGATCCCGCCTGGTTAGAACATCTGAAAGTTCCATGATTGCCACTACTCTGTGGGAAAGAAAAGCTGGAAAGCATTTGAAGCTTTCCCCTTTCAGTTTTTTAATGTCAAATCTTTGACTTCTATGAAAATAGAAAGGGGGAACAACCAGAAAGAACAATAAAAGTCCGCTATTGGCTCTCTTCCGTGTAAATCTCTCCAGCATTCCTTGACAAGTCATTAGGGAACTTTCAGCATCCTAGAGTGCAAGTTAAATTATCCAAATTGCATAGCATAGGCTCATCTACACATTCTGTTTGCCCCAGCATGGAGATGTTTCTGCAGAGTAGAAAAGCCTGATATCACCTGCAACATGCCTCTATTTTTTTCCGGGAAAGCAACCTCTACTTTGTCTTTTCTTACTCCACTTCAAAAATCTGTTATCTAACTTCTAACAGTTCATTTTGTTATAGGCAAATGCCTTCTCCATCTGGCTAGTATTTGCTATAGCAGGCATATAGCCCTTCTCTTTGGCGATTAGTTGCTCCCCCTTGCAGGCATTTTGTCCTGAGTTCCTGGATTGACTGTTTCTTTCAGAAGTACTTTCCCACATAAAGCTCAACCAATGATAGTCTGTCAGAGAAATTCAGTGAACCTCTGGACTTTCTATCCACACATATTTTTTTTAGGTTTTTCACTGTTTTAAAAAAAAATCAATCTACACAAAAATTGATGGAACGGTAGACTACCTTTCATCCTCTCTTGTTGATGAATGGTAAAATGCTGGGTTGGTACTGACTAGAATTCTGCCAGTTTCCCTTTCTATCTGTGAAGTAAATGCAGAATGATAAACTGTCTACAGACCTCTGTTAAGATTGGAAAAGCCCTGTCCAAAGCGGAAGGGGAGTCATGGAAAAGGTTGGCAAATGGAAAACACATGTTCTCATAGACCACCCTCAGAAAGGAATTCAATAAAAGGCTTGCTTTCCCTACACAGATGGGAGGGATAAAGAAATGGGAATCACCATTTGGGAACTATGATAACTACTGTCCAGATACAACATCTGGCCACTATTAAGGACAAAGCCTTGAAATCCAGACAACAATTTCTCTAACTTAATTTCCAGCCAAATTCAACAAAAGAGGCAAACAGCCTACAACTGATGAGCTCTTACTCAGCTTGAATTAGATTTTCTGGAAACAAAACCATTTTGGTTTTTTGTCTGATGACAAAAACTGGTTGTTAAAACTGTCATTGATCCTGGATTTTTTTTCCCCTTGGGGTCAAAACTTTCTCATATTGTGAGCTCCAAATATCTCAATGCCTAGAAATTTGTGCAAATAGTTGGTGGTTCAGTTTATTATGAATACCTAACTTAATTGGCAGAGGCTATTGTCAATAAGATAACAGTAGTGACTATAGAAGTTGAGGCTGTGTAGAATGTGCTTTATGTTTTCCCATTTAGAGAAAATGAAAGTGTACATTAGACCTTTCTTTGGCTCTCACTGAAAACATGCTACAAAATCTAAGGCAATATATGAGCTGGTGACCAGCAAAATGCACCTAGAAAAATTTCCTTCAGAGCAAAAAGTTGGGAAAGTGTTTTGACCATATGCATATATACCTATATCTATATATCTAATCAGTTCTGCAATTTATTAAAACTGTAATGACAGTTATGTTCATATTTTATTTTCTACTTAGATCCTTATGTTGACCAAACATAACATACGCATTAAATATGATTTTCCTGCTTCTGTTTGGAAAAGATAATGCTACAGTTGTAGAGATAATTGCTATTTAAGATGTACATTATACATTTTTTTCAAGCTGTTATAAACCAGAATAGAACCAGAATTTTCAGATTTTGGTAAAATAATTTTAGTCCATGTCAGTTTATGTTTTTTCTGCACTACACGTTTATTGTTCTTTCCTTTCATTCCAGGAGAGAAGATTGCACATGTATATAGTTTATTGCCAAAATAAACCAAAGTCTGAGCATATTGTTTCAGAATACATTGATACATTTTTTGAGGTAAGTGCCAAAAGAGGGGGAAGGATATTGTGTATCTATGTCTCTTGATAGAAGGGAAACAGCTACAATCTTCTCCAAATTTACTTAATCTTTTCCATGTTTGATATTGACACCCTTGGGATTGGGGCTGAAATTAGTTTATTTTTACCAAATGAATGAATGTGTTTCCTATCTATTAACTCTGACATTTAATATCTCTGTGTAGCAAATTCCAGTTCAGAGATGGATTACATGTAACCCGTGACTTCATTAACCAGAATAAGGAGATTCAGATGACGGGGGAAGAACAAAAGGGGCATTAATACTTATAACTGTAGTACCTAAATAAGGATGTTTTCATTCAGCCATGTCTTGTGTATAAAGTTCTTTTGCAAGGCTGATTCTGACAATTTGATACAAACAAGTAGGGCAGCTGTGCTCCCAAATGCGAATGATCACATAATACTTCTGGGAATATGAGTGATTAACGATAAATTGGATATAATTCAGAGGCTTGTTGGGGAAAATCTTTCAACCTGTTTTTGTCAGACCTGACAGGATGGAACTGGCTCATATTGCAAAGTGAAGTGAATTGATTGTTTTTTCACCCAAATAACCCCCCCAGGCACCCTCAGATTAGCATTCCAAAACTGTACAACACAGGAAACTGCACTGAATTCAACCAGATTTCCCCGTTCATTAGTTTAGGCAAGGATGATAAGATCAGCTGCAAGGATGAACCAATAGGGTTTTTCTCCCTCCCTCAAATAAAAAAATCCTTCTCCCTCATTGAATATATACAAAATGTTCTGTTTATTGATAAACTTTCACATAAATAAAAACCAAAATATCTCAATTCATTTTCCAATTAAAATTGGGAATTAAGCATAGGAGAAACTGGGGGGAAATGTCAAGTGCAATATACTAATGTGTCTTCTTAACCTATAGAAAATATTCTGAACTTTACAATATTATTACTAGGACCTGAAGCAACGTTTGGGTCATAGACTTCAGCTCACAGATGTCAAGTGCAATATACTAACGTGTCTTCTTAACCTATAAAAAATATTCTGAACTTTACAATATTATTACTAGGACCTGAAGCAACGTTTGGGTCATAGACTTCAGCTCACAGATTTGCTGATAAAACCAGTGCAAAGAATTATGAAGTATCAGTTGTTATTAAAGGTAAGTAACTGAATGCTCCAATTTACATTTAAATTACTATGTCACATTTGGAAATTCAACTCTGTATGCATACTCTTTTCTATATCATTTTGTCAGAGGTGCAAGCATCCTCCCACTCCTGGCCATTCACTTTTTTTTCCTCATGTGAGTAGTTTTGTTTCTTTGGGCTCTTAATAACTACTCCTTTTGAACTACTCAGAGTTCTTCATTAACATTGTTACTGGAAGATGGTCTTTTTGATAAACCTTCTCTTCAGTTGAAAGGGATGGGAAATTAGGCATTCAGTCTTGAAAGGGGATCTGTGTGTAGTCGATCATGACAAGGTGATACTAAGACCAGTTCCCTGCTTCATGGCCAATATTAATTCCAAACTTAATTGAGCTCAAGAGATTATGCTCCCCAGGTTCTTCCCATACTCCTTCCATCTTAGAGAACAAATCTGGCAAAAGCAAATGTTCACACAGCAGAGGTCTCACACTTCACACATATTCCTATTTTTTGAGAGATTAAAAGGTGAGGAAGGTAAGTGGATCAGGAAATGTATCAAGCCAGCAGGAAAGAAGTTCCTGCTGGCATCGGTCAAAGTGGTGGCTATATCAGTTTTAAGGAACTATTGACTCTCTATCTGAACCCAGAGAGTTCAGCTGGCAAGATGTCAAATCATAATTTTATCAATGTTGAGTAAATAATATTGTTAAAAAAATCAGAATGTAGAAAGAAAATATTTGAAAAATTTACTGGAAGAATTCTGACTACTTTTAGCTAAGCCAGTGATATGAGATCAGAAAGTCAAGGTCTTAATTTGGTAAAAAGATATAAAGACCAAATCACCGTTTACTGGAAAATGCATTTTTCTATTTTAAAAATGTATTTTCTAAGAAAATGGTGGTTCAATATAGCAGATGGAAGACTAATGATTACATGGATGTATCTACAATCAAGAGTCAGGAAGCAGACAGTATTTTACTTTATTTTTATTTTTTACCATTTGAATTTTCTATCTTAACTGTTTAATTTTTTATGTAATTGCACCTTCATAGAAAATATCTATTTTATTATCTGCCATTTCTGAAACAGAGGACTTTCCAGCTGTTTTAAACTAAAGATCTAATTCTATGGTTTTTCTTTACAGGATTTCCTCAAATACTCTAAAAAAGCTAATCTTGATACAACTGAATTAGAGGTACTTGAAAAATGTTGCTTATTTTTAAAGTATATTTATGATTCCAGAACAATAAAAAAATATTGCTTTAAAACCATCTTGGTAAGTTTTATAGTAAGAACAACCTGGCACACTTTTTCAGTATTATGACAAAATCATTGCTTCCGCACCTCTTTGTTCATGCAAAGATGATTACAGGTTATATAATTTCTATTCTGGAAAGTGATGGTTAGTCAGATGACATGGAATGACACTTCTCAGATGTATTTTAATACACCAAGTCCAGAAGATGGCAACAATAGGAATGCAGTTTGATTAAAAACTCTCTTTAGGAGTATCATGCTCCTTACTTCCACAGTGTTTAACTTTAGCATAAAATACCATTTTGTCATGGCCATTAGCCAAACATATGCAGCTGAGCATGGGTATTTGTGTATGGTGGAGAGAGAGGGCAAGAGAGAGAGATTAAAATGTATTCAGATGAAATTCAGGAACCCTATGGGAAGATAAACTCTTGATACTCCAAGTCAGTGTTAACCTCATCCCATGAGATGGAATGGTGGATAACTTCCTTTTAGTCTTCACATAGAGAATTCAGTTATTTTCCCCATCGTTGCTTAGATCTTGTCAAGTATATAATGCAGCATGCATGTAACTGCTTGGTACTTTTTGATATTGGCTGACTCATAAGTAAAGGAGCAGAAATCCCAATCACACTTCCTCTCCTTCTCAGATACTGTAGCTTCACCTGGATTGTATCTTTCTATCAATAGTTAAAACCTAAGATGTTCAGCAAGCTGGTTTACATCAGATAAAATGGCATTAGCTGTAGATGCAGCAAAAGTTATAATTTGTTAACCCATCTCTAAGGGGCTTCAAGAATTTATGTTGTGATTGAATGCCATTTTCAGTTAGATGCTGTACTTTCACTCCTTCTATTAACAATGATTACAAGGTCCTTAGGCTCATAAAACTGACCGTAACTCTGGCACTTAATTATAAATCGTATATAACAGATATAGGAGAAAAATATAGTATCCATGACATAAAATCCTAACATTTGGGGCTACAAGATCTTGTTTTAGTTAGATTGACGGAGAGTAATGAAAGGTTGTAACAAATCTGGAGGATGCCAAGCTCTGAGGAAAGTAACTTTAAATCTGATACACATGATACAGGAGGGTGCAACTAGTGCTCTAATTTCTCTCAATTTATTCAACAGAGAGCCGTAGAAGTAATGTGCGTTGTTCCAAAACGGTGCAATGACATGATGAATGTCGGTCGTTTACAAGGGTTTGATGTAAGTTTTTTGGGATTTGTACTCTTTCTTTATAACAAATATTTTTACAATCATATGGGATGTTTTCATGGATGTTCTTAGCTGTTTCAAACTTCAGATTTTCTTGTAAAATCCAATTAAAATTCCTTGTCTAAGTACATCCAGACTTAAGAATGTGATGTTGGCTGAAAATCAGAGCCTTAGGCTAGAAATGGTCCTAGAAATCATGATCCTTCTTTCTGAAGGCTGGGCCCAGACACAGAATGTATTATTTTTCCACTTTTCCCTCATTCCATTCTTTCAGAGACCTCATTTGTTCTATCATACATCTATCATAATAGTTGGGAGTTGTTTGACCAGAGTATATAAATCACGTGTGTGGTAGATAAAGCTAGTGCAGATTATCCTTACATGTGTGAGGTTTATTGAATGAGATAAGATGGGAACTTACTTTCTGAACATACATATTGCAGAGAGTAGAAGAGATTTATTGACAAATCTAGAATTCTGGGAAAAAATGTGTGATATTATATAAAAAGAACATTTCTGTTTCAGTGAAATTCTTTTCTTTTTGCATTTTTCTTTAGAGGTAATTTTCATTTTAACTCAAATTTGGGATGTTTTGGGAATAAATTAATGTATTGATATTAATAAATATACTAATAATAAATTAGTAAATTGAGAAGGATTATACAAGCATGAAGGTGTGCTTGAATTATAACTGTAACTACTGTTTTATGTGAAAGTAATAGTTTCAAGTTTCAGCTATCTTTTTCAATTAATTACTACTAGTTTTAATGAAATTTATTTTGATCCCTGTTTTAAGGGTAAAATCATTGCACAGGGTAAGCTGTTGCTGCAAGATACATTCATGGTTACGGACCAAGATACAGGGCTCTTGCCACGTTGCAAGGAAAGACGTGTCTTCCTCTTTGAGCAGATTGTGATATTCAGTGAGCCTCTGGATAAAAAGAAAGGTTTCTCAACACCAGGATTCTTATTTAAAAATAGTATCAAGGTATTTGCATTTGTATGTTTGTGTTTTTACAACTGTGCAGTTACACATAGAATTTTAATGGCATTTTAATTCTATTTTGATTTTCCTGTAGCATTCTTTTTTTTTTTTTTTGAGCTTGGAATAACGTATAGCTCAAAAAAAACAATAATCAGTTGAAATAACTTTTAGCTCTGAATACTTTCCATTCAGCCTTCTTTCCTGTTGCTTTGCATCAGTCTGACAGTTACATCCAAAGAAACCTATCCTTTAATTTATGACTGGCATTATATTTCTTAGGAATCAGAAGCTGGGGTGGGATTCTACCAGTTCGGACTGGTTCAATAGAACCGGTTGTTATGATTCTGTGCAGTTCGAGAACCGGCAAATTGTGCACCTGGCTGACCCCTCCCCTTTCCACCTGTCCCTTTCCTCCTGCCCAGTCAGTCCTTATCATACATGCGTGACATTGTGCGCATGCCCAGCATAGCTGACTGCATTCTCCCCCACCTAGTCACTCCTTAAGGTATTTTTCCCCCCTCCCAACAATCAGCTATTCCGATGATCAGCTGTGCTGAGATCCCCCTTGTTGTCTTAATGCTTTGCCCAGGAGGCTTCCCTGAGGCCCAGGAGGCAAAAAGGGATGGGGGCGGGGGGGTGCTGTGAGCCCCCCGTGCTCTGTTTTTTGTCTTCCTGGGAGCAAAAATGCCCCCTCAGGAAGCTTCTCTGCGGCCCAGGAGACCCCAAAACGGAGTGTTTCCCCTGTGTTCCATGTTTTTTTTGGTTTTTTTTGCCATTCTGGGCCCCAGGGAAGTCTTCTGGGAGCAAAAATGACCCCCCTGGACCCAGACACATGGCCATGCCCACCTAACCACACCCACAGAACCGATTGTTATAAAATTTGAATCCCACCCCTGACCAGAAGCTACATTTGACTCATGAAATACTTTGTGTCATTCCCACATCCTGCAACTGTGTGATATGAGCGTCTGATTAAAAGGCTTATGGCTTGTACTAGTTATGATGCATAAAGAGCCCAATAAAAAAACAAAGTCCAGTTGCCTTTTAAAAAAGCACCTTTGGAACAGTCATGACCTGGATGACTGAATATCTCCATAGATACCCAATAAAAAAAAAGTCAAAGCCAGATTTGCATAGTTGAGCTGATTCTGTATTGACTTCAGACTTAAGAAAGGTTAGGGAAGTATTACAGTGGGCTTGTCTTGTATGGAATGCTTCTTTCCGTATTTGGGAGATAAGATAGAAACAAAGACCAGTTAGGCACAGTGAAGCAAAATATCAGCAGAAAGCTACAGGGAAATCCAAAAGAGCTCCCACACCTCTGTATTCATTGAACTTAATAGCAGAGCCCAAATGTGCAAAAATAGCTGTTCAAATTAAATTGGCCTTAGAATAAAATTTGAGTTTTGTATTCTCAATGGCCCTTCTATAGAATGGTGTTTGAGTTCTCAGTCTCCAATTATAAAACAGTATTAGATTCTCTTCTCAGTAATACAGTTTAGAATAGCATTTTATCCAAAAGACCCTTGGTTGCAGGACTTTTCTCTGAAGCATCTGCATTGTGAAATCTTCTCCCCCAAGGGTGAGCTCAGTCTCATAACTCCTGAGCTTTTTAAGGTCTCTTAAGACCCGGTTATGCTAGCAGGCCTTGGAGCCTGAGGGGATGGTTGAACTTAAGAATGGAAATGGCTCCATTCTTAATAACATCACTCCTTTATTTTTCTCATTTCCTTTTTTAGTTCTGATTTTATTCATGTAATGCTCCTTTAATAATTATCACATAGTTGTTTTAGGTAGTAATTGCTTTATTTTATGATTTTATTAGATTATTGTATGTCACACTTTCTGTGAGATAGGAAGCTATATAAATTTTATTAATAAGGAATAAACAAGTAATATCCACTCTTTCCTGTGGAAGACAGAGCAGCAATTATATGGTAAATTGCAAACTTGTAGATTGCAACCTTTTTTAATGAGAACTAGAGTCTGAATTTTCTAAATTAAAATCCAACTCTAAAACCGATTCTTTATTTTACCACAGATTGGTTGGCTTGTTGCAATTAGAATGTAACTTGAGTGTGGTTATTTGTAATAGCTGCTATAATTTTGCCTTACTTTGTAATTTTGTTCTGAGTTACAAATATTTGTTCTGAAGTTTACTAATATGAGTATTTTCCTGAGGCACTGCAGTAGCTATTTGTTAGGTAACTTATGAAAAGAATAAATTGTGACTGAAGTTTACAAGTGAGCAGCACTTATTCGACATTATTGTTCGGTGGATTACCGACAGAATTCCTTTCCTCAAAGTTTAATAAGTGTAAAATGACTCTCAGTCATCATTTACAACTTTTTTGGTGTCAACAAACAAATTCCTCTTTTGTGCCAGCTCATTTTCCTTGAGCACATGCAAATTAGAATAATCTTAAAGAATTGTTAAATTCAGTTAACACAGAAGGAAGCTTCAATTAAATTAAGGAATCTTTGGTTACATTAAGAAGAGATTGAGCTAATAAAATTTTCAATTTTGTAATATATGAATTTTTCTACGACCTGTTTTATTGTATTGTTGAAGAGAGGAATGGATTTATCCCCCCCTCCCACCCACCCCAAAAAACTATAAACTTATTGCTGGGCTGTCAAAATTGTTGTATTTCAGTATTTGACAGGTAACCATACTTGCAAGTGACTTGACTGTGCAGACAGACTGATATTATTTGTTAATTATGCTATTGCAACCATGCATCTTTTTCTTCATTCAGGTACATAAAGGTCTCCAGTCACTAATATAACTAATGCTATTATAATATATATTTAATCAAAATATATAACTAATGCTGTTATAATATATATTTAATCAAAAATAACAACATGAAGGTGTAAATCACTCTAAACGTCCTGCTTTTTTTCTAAATAAAGGTGAGTTGCCTTTGCTTGGAGGAGAATGTAGACAACGATCCGTGTAAATTTGCACTAACATCAAGAGCTGGTGATGTCATGGAGTCCTTTGTTTTGCATTCCACCAATCCAGGAGTACGTCAAATGTGGATCCATGAAATCAACCAAATCTTGGAAAACCAGCGTAATTTTCTAAATGGTAAACATTCCAATTTTTTTTTACTGACATTTGTTATTTTCAAACATTTGATGATCCAGCTAAGTGAATCAATCACATTTTATAATCAATCTAGACAATATGTAAATTTGGAGGGGTTTTTTTTTTAGCTTTTGCAATTCTCCAAAACCCTTTTATCAACCAGAAGTTAATACTTTGCATATACTTTTTCTGTTATTTCCTTCTGGAAGGGTATTATTCTTAGCTGTCATTCACTGTAATGCCTGTGAATAATTTAAGCATTTTAGGTGAGCCCAGTATCAGCCTATAGTTTCCTGGTGTTCTCTCATTTGCTGTGTCTTTTTGAATCAGATATGTTTTGCCAGTTATTAACCATTCACTAATGTCTCCTTTGTGCAATACTTCATCAACTTTAGTTATGAATATAAATTAGTCAGACATTTGAGCCAAAAGACAACTGCTTATTTTCAGGAATTGTCCAGTTTTTAATCCTTTTCACTCAATTTCTAACCATTTCTGCTATAATTAATACTTCTTCCATTTGAAACTTTTCCACTATTTTTTATTATACGTTTATTGAATTTCTCATAGATCTGTCCAAAACTGAATTATTTTCTTTTTGTTTGGTTTCCCATTTTCAGAATTTTTATTATAATTTTACTTTGATAGAATCACCTTTGAACTGATTTGAAATAGTTGATTTTGCTTAAATTGGGAGCCTCATGAAATTAATTTTACCAGCTATTGCTGTTACTTGTTGCTTTATGATTTCCAAAACTTTTTCAATTGTTCTGGACCAAACCAATCTTTTTTATTAGGATTTGCTTGATTCTTACATAATTTTTTGTCTTTCATGTTCTTTAAATTACTTGCATCTGATCTTAATCTCTTTATCTTGGTCTCAAGTCTGATCTTCCACTTTTGGAATGAATATGATTTTGCTGTGGGAATTCTCTAATTTCAGTACCCAGTTTTCCTGTAAACCCCACTGCTGAACTGGAGGCAGGCTGATTGTTTGATAGATGTTATTTTAATCTTTTGCAAGCACCTCATTCACTTCCTTCATTATAGATCCCTGGTCTTTTAGGGGCATTACTTTAAATGCTATCAATCCTAGTCTGCTGTTCTTAAATGAAGATTGCAGGTCATTAAGCAAGGGCCTCTTTGCAACTTTTTGCTGTCTTCCAGAAACCAATTTCACTGGGGAAGACAGCAGGAAGTTGCAAGTGCCAAGGGGCTCACAAGCTGGCCAGCAAATAGGTAAGCGGCAGGGGAGGTTGTAGGAGTGGTCAGCATAGCATGAGTTCAGCAGGTATGGGGATAGATGCTGCCAGATGGGGGAAGGGCACATGAGGAAGTGCAGGTGACCAGCATCAGTGCTACAGCTAGGGAGGTGGCTCTCCCAGGCAGGGAGAGTGTGTGAGGGACCAGTACAGTGTCAGCACAAGCATGGCAGGCTGTGGGTGGCTGATGCCTAGTGGGGGAGTGGTACCTGAGCAGCTTGCAACCTTCCCTTCTGGCTTTCCCATTTACTTTGTTTTGAGAAGACAGCAGGAAGGTCACAAATGGTGATCACGTGGTCACAGAACACTGCAACCATCACAAATGTAGGTCATTGTTTTATTCTTATACCATTTTGTAGCAACAACTATCAAGGTGTAGGTGAGATAATAGAGATGAGCATCATGTTAAATTAATTAATTATATATTTTTCATGTCTAAATTATTACTTCTTTTGACGTGCATGGTAAAGCATTTGTATGCATAAAACATGTTGTATTGGTAGTCTTTCTGTCCTTTTACATGCTAGTGGGCTATTTCTCCAAAAGAGGGGCATAAATGTTATTTCACAGGTGATGTAAACCTTGCCAATCAAAACCACTGCTTATTGCCTACCAGCCAAATTTAGTTTGCCGTATGAAAGACTGTTTTACATCATCTTTCATTTATATGGGTTTTTTTTCCTTATTGCAGCCTTGACATCACCTATTGAGTACCAGAGGAATCACAGCGGTCCTGGAAGCAGCAGCAGTAGCAACAACAGTGGCCCTAGCACCTGCACTGGAATCCCCAGCTCCAGCCGTAGCAGGCCTTCCCGGATCCCACAGCCAGTCCGACACCATTCCCCAGTCCTGGTCTCCTCTGCCACTTCAGCCCAAGCAGAGGCAGATAAGATGTCAGGTATGTCCATTCACAATTCCTCCCTGCCTCCCCACACCACCAGTCTAGAGGCTGGCTTTAGCCAGGCAGGCAGGCATCCATCCAATGTACAGCAGAATGGTCCAGAAATAGAGAAGATCCCCAAGATGAAAGCAATGGAAAGCCCTCGGAAGACATCTGGAAGTCCTTGCAGTTCAGCAGATTCAGATCAAAGGGAATGCCGTGGGAATTCAGAGGAGAACCATTCAAGGAGCAACGTAGGATCATTGACACTGGGAAAATCAAGACCAGGAGCCATCTCGCCAATAAACTCTCCTTCCGCAATGACTTTCCTGTCTCCTTTTGGAAAGGAAGCTTTTACACCCAGCAGCCCCCTGCAGAAGGGCTCCTTTTGGAGCTCCATCCCAGCATCCCCTGTCAGCCGTCCAGGCTCCTTCACTTTCCCCGGGGACAGTGACTCCCTCCAGCGCCAGGTCCATCGCCACTCTTCACACAGCAAGGACACAGACCGCATGAGCACTTGTTCCTCGACCAGCGAGCAATCAGTACACTCCACCCAGAGTAATGGGGTAAGAGCCGGAGCACTTCTATCCTGCGAGCTCTTCTAAAAAAAATCTTCCCATCTCCCCTTCTTGTGCGTGACCATCATATCTCCATACTAACTTCTGGCTCTCCAGCGCTATATCACTGCTCTGCAATAATAATCAGTTATGCTCCAACTTTTTCTACCAAATTTTGGTAGAAACATATCTGTGTGTGTATACAGAAGACATAGGCTTGCAGTATGTATACAGATACACAGAGAAACTTTCTAACTCTTCATTCTGCTGAAAAAAAAAGGGGGTCTGCTAGCCTGGTTTCTACTAACTTTGCTCTTTGCTTTCTTTCGTCTAACATGAAGGGACAGATTTAATATGCTGTGCACAGCCACCACGGTGGAGCTCAATTCATGCAACTTCTGTATTTCCATGGCAGACTTGTTCAGGGTTTCCTCTTCCTCCTCTATTCAGATACAAGCACAACAGTTATTCTTTCAGTACTGAGGAAAAGTTTGAAGAAAACGATTGCCTTGCTGATTCAAACTCCAGCGCATTTTGTTTCCAACAGCAGCCTGCGAGATGTATCCGGGAAGCTCACAAACAGGGCTTGAATTCAACCCTGTTGTTATCGTTATCTGGCATTCTGATGAACACAGAGGTTTTCTTTAACTGCCACTCTGAGTTCTTTTTTATTATTATTATTTCAATTGAATTGCAACATTCTGTTAACTTTAAAAGTTCAGCTACCTTTTTGCTATCTTTATAATGGGGCAAAGAATCGTCCATTTAAAAAAAAAAAGATCCTAAGTTCTGTCAAATGCACACATGTAGCATTATTTATAACCAGTTATAGTTTTAGCTGCATTACTTATCTCTCTTGAGTGTTTAAAATGCTATAGGTTGGAGTAATTTCAGATTCAGTTTTTAGATGCTCCACTAGTTGGTTTGCAAGGGAACAGCATGGTTGTCTGCCAACAAAATCTACAGCTTCTGTTTTGAACTTCTGTTTTAATATACAACATGTCATTCAAAGGAGACCTGAGTATTAAAAAGAAAAGAAACACTGCTCATGGGGAAAGTGATGAGCACATATCAACTCTTGTCCTTTCCCTAGTTCAGTGTACTGTACAATTTACAGCTCCTTTTAACAGTTTCTGCACATCATCAGTTATATATCATATGGCCTTCAGAAATGTTATTGCAAGCATGCACTACCCAATTTTTTTTAACAATATAGCACTTTCCTGATTCTTCTTCTCTCACTTACTAGAGCGTAGCTTTAGGGTCGGAACTTCTGCTTTGCATGCATCCTCTTGTTTCCAACTCCTCTTGTTATTCTGTTAATTTAATTGGACTGCAGAATGCTTTTTTAATTGTTTTCTTAGGAAAACACCAGCTTGGCAGCCAGTGTAAATAGGTTGTTAGGCTGTTGCAAGCAAAGATAATATGTATTATGAATGCAAAGTATCAAAGGGAAAGTATCAAAAAATAACTGGGAAAATGTGATTAGATGTAAATTTCCCATTTTATAAGAAAACCAGGGTTTTAAATTCAAAGGTGTGCAGATATGTAGGGCAAATTACAGAATTTGTATCTTAATGTTTAAAAGTAACAACAGTTATTAAGAAATTGCCTAGAAACAAAATGCTATTTACAATAAAGTATGGCTATAGTTCTTGGTAGAAGACTTGACATTTGTTACATAAGCAACACTTGAGATTTTTAAAAAAAAACTTAGCCACTTTTCATTAGTAGTAGTTTCTCTTGTTTAAATTTTTTTTCACCGGACCTCTCTTCTGATAAAGAAGCAGCATCCTTCTTCCAAGACAGTAGATGGCAACATCCAATCTGCAAATCACTTTTTGCAAGACTTGAGGATTTAATTAAATTATCATAGCATTTAATTTTGAGCAGTCATAATGCCTGAGTACATAAGTTGAGCATGGAAAATCATTGGCAAGAACAATGCCAATTACATAAATTATGCTTCAAGTTTCTAAGATCCAAGAATATTACAAAGTTTAAAAAGCTGTGAGTGGACTTAGTTAAGTAGTTCAGGTCTCAGCTCCTAGCTTCTTAAATGACTTCCGTTTTCTACAAATTTCTAGATTTTATAGTAGTTTTTAATGCTTGGATCTTGATCCCTTCAGCCATAGTGCTCTGTTATAGCTGAAAGAAAAAGGGATCATTGTATATCAGTTTATTAAGAATAAATAAACAGTTCTTTGTTTTGAATACAGTGAAAAAGTATAATGTAATCAGGATTTCAGAATCAGTGTATAAAGAAGTGAGTTGGCTTGATACTCATTTCCAATTTCTGAGGATATTTAGATTTTTTAATCTCTGAAATACTCTGCTCTTGATATTTTAGTAATACTAAAAGTTTTCATTACCTTGAAAGGAAAAACTTGATTTTTTTAATGAGCGAAATTTTGCCCTTTGCAAAACAAGTTCTCAGCTTTCCCAAAATAGCCATTCAGGTAATTTCTGTAGACATGAGGTCATTGCTGATTTTGACATATGACCCTAATTAATTGACACTAGGTATACTTGAGGTTATCTTAAATTGAATAAGATCATGCGTTGGTTTAGCAAATCAGCAAATCCAACTAACAATGGCTCTACATGGTTTCAAATAAAAATATTTTCTGATTTTATCTGAAAATGTCAAGGAGTACACTTGAGAATTTTTGCATGCAAAATCATGCACTTTCCTCTTTGCACCTATAAATGATTCAGACATGATTTTTCAAATGTATCCACATAGATGCACTGTACAGCCAAACAGTCATATATTGTTATCATTATAACAGTATGTTATTTCCTATATTGCCTGAAGGATGTGGATAAGAATAATTTAAGACAATCTTTTATACATTTATACACACACACACACACACACTGACATTTGTAAAATGCTCAAGAGAGTGTTGTAAAGCAGTATGGAACAGTATATAAGTGTAGGTGCTATTGCTATTTAGGCCCTGGCATTGGCTCTACCATTTCTACTATATTGCTTTGCAGAAGATAGATTATATAACACTTCTCCAAATTTTTAGAATAATGCTTTGTGAAAATGGGAGTTATAATATATCACACTGTTAAAAGGTAACTTAATCCACCCTTTGGAAATCCAGGAAATCATTGGCCTACTTTATCATTGTATTTAGCAATTTAAAATCCCATCTGATACAGTAATTAGCCTGGAATCTGAGGCTCCTATATCCTAATAGGAGGAAGTACAATGAAGTACAGTGACTCATATCCCCTTCAGTCATCTGTTTTCACTTTAAAACGAAAACAAGAGTTTCTAAAAATGTATAGAAGTCAAGAAATGCAAGCTTATCATGCTGTGATTCCACAAGAAAGGAAGTTAAACATTTACTAGACTAACAGAAAAATAACGTAATTGCAATTAGTTATAAAACATTAGAATATAATCTTCACATTAATCACTCTTGTTGCAGAGGTACTTAGATAACAGCACTCAGTTTCACTATTTAACATCCCACGGTCATATAGCTGCTTAAAAGGTAACAGCCTTTTATTTTGTCATACCCTTTTCTATTTGTGTGCGTTATCAACTTTTTCCTCCTTTTTCTTCTCCCTCTCTCTCTCTCTCTCAACCTTCTAATTGATTCTTCTGTAGAGTGAAAGTAGCAGCAGTAGCAATATCTCCACCATGCTGGTGACACACGATTATACGGCAGTGAAGGAGGATGAGATTAATGTCTACCAAGGAGAAGTCGTGCAAATTTTAGCCAGCAACCAACAGAACATGTTTTTGGTGTTCCGAGCCGCCACTGACCAGTGTCCTGCAGCCGAGGGCTGGATCCCCGGCTATGTCCTGGGACACACCAGTGCAGTCACTATTGATAACTCTGATGGAACAATGAAGTAAGTGTAATGTATACTTTTTTGATTACTTCATTAGTTTGCAATAGCAACAGAGTCATGTGGTACTTTAGTGATATAAACTTTCCTAGAGTGGATCCAGTTCTCCAATATATAAAATGGGCTCCTATTTATTTTTGCAATACAAATACAAAATAAGTATTTTATTAAAATAGTTATTTTACTTAGAAAGGCTGATTTAATGAAGGATAATATTTTAATATTATTTCTCTAAAGTCATGGTAAAACATACATTGTTCTTAAGATATTTCTAATCCTAACCACTGTGGATTAGTTAGGAGAAAAGTTACAGCACTTTGGAAAACTCCAGTTGAAAGCTCCAGTGGCTGCTGAGATTAATTATTTTATTTCTTTGATTGTTTGTTTGTTTCTGCCCCTTATTATTTTTACAAATAATTCAAGGCTTTGGGCATGTCTAACACACTTTCCTCCTCCTGTTTTCTCTACAAGAAGAACCTTGTGCATGAGTTGGGCTGAGACAGAGTGACTGACCCAAGGTCACCCAGAGGCTTTTGTGGCTAAGGTGGGACTTGAACTTACAGTATCCTGCTCTAGAAAGCAGGTGCCTTAATCACTAGACCAAACTAGCTCTCTCTCAGCATGTTTTATAATCTCTAAATTGTTACCACCAAGTAACATCTCTTTTACCTCCAAATTGCTTGATATGGTTAACATACCTAGTTTTTATTTTAAAAAAAAGAAACTCAAAAATCCATTCTCATCATAACACATAGTCGGGACCACTGTATCCCTCAGCTATCTCACAAATCATCAAAAAACAAAAGCATATTTGCAGTTTACTAACTTGTAAACTGCCCTTATTTTACAATGATGTTAGTAATCATATTTTTCACAAAGTGACAATTAGAACAATCATTAAAATGTTCTATTCTCACTGTCATTTGAAGAGGCTTCTCTTTTCCTCCCAGATTTATTTTTTCCTAGGTTGATTTAAAACACGTTTTTTCCAATCAAAGTCATCCACAGGAAGATAATCACAATCTATTATACTCTGGTTTCAGGAAGTCGTCATCTTGGCACACAGCACTCCGCCTAAAGAAAAAATCTGAGAAAAAAGACAAAGACGGCAAAAGGGAAGTCAAATTAGAAAATGGTTATCGTAAATCTAGAGATGGACTTGCCAATAAGGTTTCCGTAAAGGTATTTCTTCCTGACATTATGTTTGTAAATACTTATACTAGAAAAATGTTATAAACTTTTAATCTATGGTATAAAACATGGGATAAATTTTACCAATATTTCCTGAAAGCATATTGGATTTTTTTCCCTCAAAAACAAATGAAATGATGAAAAAGTCAGCATACAAATGGAAATCTAAATTTCAATTGATTATCAAGAGCATTCATCATAAAAACAAAAAATAAATAAAAGCAGGCACGGTTCTAATAGTATAGCTACATTTGTAAATCATTTTATGAGGGATTGCTATATCTACTATCCTAAAATTACAGCTCATATCCGATTATATTGCCCCCTCTAAAGGGGCTCACAGACTCATAATACCTTACCTGATTAAGTATACCAGAAGCTGTGATCATTTTTATATAAAAGCGCGAAGCCGAAAGCACCAGCCTGAAGATGGTGACTGGGACCTTGTTCAAACATCACTAAGATACTCTCAATCTCACACGGGGAAAAGACCCGAACACGCCAAAACCTGCATACCTGTACTCGTGAAAATCTATGAAATCTATGAAAATCTATACATACATACATACATACATATACACATATATACATGTACATACATACATACATACATACATACATGTATGGTATTCAGCTTTGTTCGGGTGTTTTCCCACGTCATTGTAGTTGTGCTTTTAAAAACACAACTACAATGACGTGAGAAAATACCCGAACAAAATATATATATATATATATATATATATATATATATATATATATATATATATATATATATATATATATATATATATATATTCATTCATTCATTCATTTTCCCATGTCATTCTAGTTGTGCTTTTAAAGTTGTAGCAACGTTTCGGCAGAATCTCATCTGCCATCATCAGGCTTGTGTATTGTGTTCGTCTGTGAGTCAGGCTTTTACAGCTGTTTCTGTTTTAAATTTGGTGCTAGCCTGCTGCTGTGCCAGAATGTTTTTTTCTTCATCTTGATTGGTTGGGAGTCTTGGTCTGAAAACCATTCTGGCACAGCAGTAGGCTAGCAAGTGATGACACTCCCACAACTTCCGAGGGCAAGCTGTTCCATTGGTTGATTGTTCTCACTGTCAGAAAGTTTCTCCTTATTTCCAGGTTAAATCTCTCCTTATTCAGTTTCCATCCACTATTCCTTGTCTGGCCTACAGGTGCTTTAGAAAATAGCTTGAACCCTTCCTCTCTGTGGCAGCCCCTCAAATATTGGAACACTGCTATCATGTCTCCTCTGGTCCTTCTCCTCACTAGACTAGCCATGCCCAGTTCCTATAACCATTCTTCATGTTTTAATCTCCAGTCCCCTAATGATGTGCTTTACCCCTCTCTCAGGCTCAGCCTGGTTGTTTCCTATAGGTGTTTTGGTTTTGACTCTTGGCTTGCTATAATATTTAAATTTTGTTATCTTAAGGACGGACATTCTGCGAAAATTTCTGCAATACTAATTCTGTTCTTCTCCTTTTCAGCTTCTCAACCCCAACTATATTTATGATGGTAAGTTGAGATTAAATACAAAATTGTAGTTTCATGAGAAAAAAATATTTTTGAAATAGTCTTAGAAATTATTGTTGGAGGAAGAATTCATCACTAAAATACATTAAAATATCATTGATATCTATTAAACCATCAGACAAGTAGCAAAGTGATATAATCCTTTTAAATCAGTTTATATATTCTATTAAGAATGTGCAGATCACCTAAAATCTTTACCATGTCAAACACATTTGTTCAGTTAATATGCAGCTCTACATGTTGCACATTAAAAAACATCAATTATCTCAAACTAATTATCAAAAGAAAAAGAGTACCTGCAGAACTATTAACAAAAGTGAATGAGTGAGTGAAAGAGAGAGAGAGAGAGAAAAAACAGCAACCAAACTAGTTATTATGCAAAAAGTTTCCATCTTTCTGGTATGCAATTCTCCATCTACGCAAATATTGTCTGCATCTTGTTTATACCTTTCTCTAAGAAACAGTCAACTTGCATTAATGTAAGGTGATTTTTAGAGAGCTGTCTGACATAGATACTTTTTGAGCAGGTGTACTAGTATATTTATGTAGTATATGCTTTGAAATGTAACTAGCTATAATATGTAGTAGTTAAGGTGCTGTCCTAGAAACCAGGAGCTTTTGAGTTCCAATTCTGCCTTAGGCATGAAAACCAACTCAGTAACTTTAAGCCAATCACAACCTCTCAGCCAGACCTACCTCACAAGGTGTTGTTATTGTGGAGAAAAAAGGAGGACAAGTATTATGCATATTTGCTGCCTTGAATTACTTCAAGTAATTAAGGCAGATAACATTCTAATCAAAAAATGAAAAATGAATAAACATTATCATTTGCCACTTCCCTAAATGTGTAACTTTCTTTACACATCTCTTATAATGACTGTACCACATAAGAGTGTATCTTAGCAATCACATAGATGATTTTTCCCATGACGATCTGTTCCTAACCTGGTCTTTCAAGTACCCTTATTGCTGCTGTAACTGAGTCCATCCACTTTGGTACTGATCATCCTTTTCTTCTTGTTGCTTTTCTGACATAAGAGTTTTCTCCAGATCGCTGTCCCTTCATATAAGTTGTCCAAAGTAGGATAATTTGAGCCTGGTCAATTGTGTCTTAAGCAAGAACTCTAGGTTCATTTGTTTTATGGTTCATTTTTTAGTTTTCTAGGTTATCCATGGTATTCTCAATAATATTCCTTCTCTAACAAAATTCAACAGCATTAATACTTTTCCTAGCCTTTTCTTCAAAAGTCCAATTTTTGCTTCCATAGAGTGTCATAGAGAATGCCACTGCTTGCATGGTTCTGATCTTTATAGACACATCACAGCACATTAATTCAAGCATTCACAGCTGCTCTACCAAGTGTTAGTCTGCAATATATTTCTTAACTGCTTGTTCCTTTACTGGTGGTTGATTCTAAAAGGCAAAAGCTATCCACCATTTTAATACCTCCGTTGTCACTGTTATATTTTCTATCCATGTGGTTTTTTTGTAAAAAAAAAAAAAAAAAAAAGATAGGTATGGTTTATCATTGCCTACTTCCACACCATACAAACTGATGCCTTTTCCATTATTGCTAAAGTGGCCTGCCCAATATAGAGGTCTTCTTACTTTAGCCGGCAGTTAGGATGATGTTCATTCCTTTGATGATCCTGCTAGAAGAAAATATACTGATCAAAAAAATAAAGGGAACACAAAAATAAGACATCCTAGATCTGAATGAATGAAATATTCTTATTAAATACTTCATTCATTACATAGTTGAATGTGCTGACAACAAAATCACATAAAAATTATCCATGGAAATCAAATTTAGTAACCCATGAAGGTCTGGATTTGAAGTTACACTCAAAATTAAAGTGGAGACAAACACTACAGGCTGATCCAATTTTGATGTAATGTCCTTAAAACAAGTCAAAATGAGGCTCAGTAGTGTGTATGGCTGCCACGTGCCTGTATGACCTGATGCTCCTGATGAGGTGGTAGATGGTCTCCTGAGGGATCTCTTCCCACACCTGGACTAAAGCATCTCCCAACTCCTGGACAGTCTGTGGTGCAATGTGGCATTGGTGAATGGAGCGAGACGTGATGTCCCAGATGTGCTCAGTTGGATTCAGGTCTGGGGAACAGGCAGGCCAGTCTATAGCATCAATGCCTTCGTCTTGCAGGAGCTGTTGACACACTCCAGCCACATGAGGTCTAGCATTGTCATGCATTAGGAGGAGCCCAGGGCCAACCGCACCAGCATATGGTCTCACAAGGGGTCTGAGGATCTCATCTCAGTACCTAATGGCAATCAGGCTACCTCTGGAGAGCACATGGAGGGCTGTGCGGCCCCCTAAAGAAATGCCACCCACACCATTACTGACCCATTGCCAAACCGGTCATGCTGGAGGATGTTGCAGGCAGCAGAACATTCTCCATGGCGTCTCCAGATCCTGTCATGTCTGTCGCATGTGCTCAGTGTGAACCTGCTTTCATCTATGAAGAGCACAGGGCACCAGTACCAAATTCACCAATCTTAGTGTTCTCTGGCAAATGCCAAACGTCCTGCACGGTGTTGGGCTGTAAGCACAACCCCCACCTGTGGATGTTGGGCCCTCATACCACTCTCATGGAGTCTGTTTCTGACCATTTGAGCAGCCACATGCACATTTGTGGCCCGCTGGAGGTCATTTTGCACGGCTCTGGCAGTGCTTCTCCTGTCCCTCCTTGCACAAAGGCGGAGGTAGAAGTCCTGATGCTGGGTTGTTGCCTTCCTATGGCCTCCTCCACATCTCCTGATATACTGGCCTGTCTCCTGATAGTGCCTCCATGCTCTGGACACTACGCTCTGGACACTACGCTGACAGACACAGCAAACCTTCTTGCCACAGCTCGCATTGATGTGCCATCCTGGATGAGCTGCACTACCTGAGCCACTTGTGTGGGTTGTAGACTCCATCTCGTGCTACCACTAGAGCGAAAGCACCGCCAGCATTCAAAAGTGACCAAACCATCAGCCAGAAAGCATAGAAACTGAGAAGTGGTCTTGGTCACCACCTGCAGAACCACTCCTTTATTGGGGATGTCTTGCTAACTGCCTCTGCTTTCCCCCTGTTGTCTATTCCATTTGCACAACAGCATGTGAAATTGATTGTCAATCAGTGTTGCTACCTAAGTGGACAGTTTGATTTCACAGAAGTGTGATTGACTTGGAGTTACATTGTATTGTTTAAGTGTTCACTTTGTTTTTTTGAGCAGTGTATATTCTCCAAGCATACAGTACACTTCTGCCATTCCTTGCTCATCCCTCTTTGCTCGTCTCTCCATGAACATCACCATCACAATAAGACACCCCAGCACAATGGTTGGGGAGAGGGAAGAGAAGGTGGAATGGGTTGCTTCAAATAGTAGTTTGAGGAAAATATTTTAATCTAATTTTAGTTTTGTTTTGCTGCAGTTCTATTTTAAGGAGTCTTGCATGTCAAGATTCAATGTACATTCTGCTTCTTATGGTATCCTTATTGTCCTGTAGTATGCAACGTACTGTGAATTAAATGTATACACAATGCAATATAGCAGATATTCACAGTGATGTGTATATTCAGCATTCAATGAATAGAAAGGTAGGGTATAAATGTCTAAGTGAACACGCTCTTTAAAATCATATTTTGTTTCAGCTGTGATGCAGAAGTAGCATATATATCACCTCAAAATTGAATGAATATAATGTTCCCAAAAAGACGGTCTTTTTTCATCTTTAACGGCAACAATTTTCTTTTTTACAGTTCCCCCAGAATTTGTAATACCATTAAGTGAAACAACATGTGAGACAGGAGAGACTGTCATTCTTAAATGCAAGGTCTGTGGTCGTCCCAAAGCTTCAATCACTTGGAAAGGTCCTGATCATAATACATTGAGCAATGGCAGCCATTACAGCATCTCTTGCAGGTATTGGGCTTCTCTTAACTGCATACTTGTACCATATTGGAAGGAGATTGCAGGTGTGGAGAAGTGTAAGGAAATATAACGAGTTTGACTTTGCCTGTCCCCATCCTAGTTCCTTCAGTATTGTGCCCCTACACTTATAGCACCCATCCCATAACTCACTTTTTTCTTATTTGGTTGTTTGTTTAATCATTATTCACTTTTAAAAAAAAAATATTGGAAGAATGCTCAGTGTTTCAAAGTCAAGGGCTGTCTCCAGACATCCATCATTTTTATTTCATAAACTGCTTGTATCTTCTTTCAGTTCAGTTTATTATATTATTCAACCTATACTTTCCTCTCTTATCCAAAGGACTTATAGACTGCCAGGGACTCATCCTGGTTCCCGATCAAAAGAATAACATGTCATTTTTAGTTGTTTTCTATCAATCATGAAGTAATTCAAAGTGAAGATGGGCAATGGAGATCAAATCCCAAAGGTGCTTTTTTAAAAGGCAACTCGGGTTTATTTTTCCTTGAAAATGTTTCACTTCTCATTCAGGAAGCTTCTTCAGTTCTAGAAGCTTCTTGGATGAGAAGTGAAACCTTTTCAAGGGAAAACAAAGTCCAGTTGCCTTTTGAAAAAGCACCTTTTGGGGACAACCATGTCCTGGATGATAGAATCTCCATAAACAACAGAGATCAAACTACACTGTAATATCTGTTAGATGTTAAACAAATTGTTTATATTTTAGGACCAGTGGCTTTCTTTTCTATGAATTGGATTTTGCTTGGAACAGAAAAATATAAATTTAAAGAGCCTTGAGTCTCATGTTTATCATAAATTAATGACCTTGGATGACACTAATTGATAGATTCTAGTCAGCTTATACAAGTAGTCCTCTTTTTCCAACCACTGGGACTGAAACTTCTCTCGCTAAGCAATGTGATTGTTAAATGAGTCTCATCTGAGTCTTTTAGCCACAACTGTTAAGTAAATCACATGGTTGTTAAGCAAATCTGGCTTGCCCCCATTGACTTATTGGAAACACCCCCTCCCCAGAAGGTTGCAAATTGTCACATGACCCTGGGATGCTGCAACCATTGTAAATATGTGCCAGTTGCCGAGCATCTCAATTTTGATCATATGATTATGGGGATGCTGCAGTGGTTGTAATTGTGAGGATTGCTCATAAGGCCTTTTAAGTGTCTTCATAACTTTGAATGGTCATTAAACAAATGGTCATAAATCAAGGACTATTTGTATGCCAATGCAATCATATCTGCCTCTAAGAAGTTTATGGCTTTCAATTGATAATGTTATGCCACTGTTGGAGTCTGAGTCCGAGGGAGAGATGGAACAGCTGACAGGAACTGGGAGTGTGGTTCTGATGGTTGTGGAGGAAACTGGCGAAGGGCACAGGCCAGATGGGCATTCAGAGGAAGACCCAGGCCCATCCTCTCTTCATCCTAGGGCACATAGGGAGGAGTGGATAAGGGAGAAACATGAGTGGCATGGTCTACAGGGGAGGAAGTGGCCCTAATCCCCTTCATGGGCTGCTGCTGGGAGGACTGTTTAAAAGGACAAACTGCACATGGCAAAGTTGCTGGAAGTAAAGCGTGCATTATTCTTGTCAGAGCTTATCAGTGTTTTGGATTCCTCCCAACTGTGGTTGCTGCATTATCTGGTAGAAGTCTGCAATTAATCTTCCTTGCCTGCTGTAGTAATTCCTTCAATGTGGTTTATGTTGGGTTTTTTATTTCAAATTAACTTTATTTTGGGTGCGGACTGCATTTACTCCCTGTTTTCTTTAAGAGTTTGATATCCAGCCAAGGATAATTGGACATTGGGACTAAGCTGGAAGCATTAAAGGGACTTTATTCTATTTTTGTGACTTGGTTATTTTTGTGTCATTTCCTGGGTCATCACATATAATGTTTAAAATAAAAACACCACAAGGTAACAGGATAACCTCAGAACATTGAGGAACAACCATATCCCATATTCACTATTACTCCAAAGAGAGATCAGAATAATCCTTCAGACCCCAAAGACCCATTGAAACAGCCCAGTTTTAATGGCTGCTGGAAAACTTTGGACTCTTTTTGTTATCATCCATCTGACTGTAGATGAAGAGAGATTACTCATGGACATAACTGGCATAAAGTAGCAACACCCAGTTAATCTCAGGACCTCTGTGGATATAGCCACTTGTCTCTGGGTTTAGGATGAGGAGACACAAGGCAAAATGGTCTCAAAGTTATTTGTCATTGAGCCCAAGATACTATTTTTCTGGGAGAAGAATTTCTCCCAAATTTTGTTTTAGCCTGACAATTTCTCCCTTTTGGGAAATGGATTCCTGCTACCATGATGGCAGACATTATGTGATAGTCCACTGCCACTGCCCATCATAATTTGAAATGACCTCTTGACAAAATTCCAAAAGACCCCATAGTTCAAAACAGAGCTGCATATATGGATTGCCCATTGTTGTTATATTAGTGCCTTGCCATTTTTGGGTTTTAGTTTGATGGAGCATTTGTTGAAGGATTTAATTAAGCAGGAACCCATGCTGAGATATGCTCAGAAGCACATCCACTGAACATTATTAAAAGTATATTAAGCATTCAAGCAGTATCATTCAAACAAACAAATAAAATCCTCGAACACTCCCACATTACAGTTACTTTAGATGTAGTATATGTAATCTTTGAGATAAAAAGTAGATTTATTAAGAAGTAATTTGGATAAGTAAAAAGCATGTAAACTGCATCTAAATTCTGTGTAAATTAACTTTGAAAATGAGTGTGTGTGTGTAAATAGACATATACTTTTGTTTCTTAAGTGTAAGAATTAGAGGTCAGGTAAGAGAAAGGCACAGAAGCAATGTGTGAAAAACCTGCCCATCATTTATGGTTCACCATTTGCCATAAGGGTCCAGAAGCTCATTGGGGCAAAAAGAGGATTCAGTCATCAAGAGTACTATCTCACATGAAGAATGGATTGTAAATTGTATACAATGAAAACTAAATAAAAAGGAATTATAGTTTAAAAAGTAAAAGGAATATATTATACTAATGACACGCAGGGTTTTCATGCGTGAAATTGTAATACCTTTCTTTGCTTTCCTATCAGTTGAAAGAGACTACAGTAGAATTAAAGCAGGGGAAGTTTTACAAATGAAGCATTAACAGTAGTACTCTTAGACGGCGGGAGGTAATGTCTCACCTGCTTACAGTTTATGATATTTTGCAGTGATTTAGGAGAAGCATATCTGAAAATCATTGGTGTGACCACAGAAGATGATGGTGTCTACACATGTATAGCTGCAAATGATATGGGTTCAATTTCCACTAAGGCTAGTCTGCGAGTTTTAGGTAGGTTCATATGCATAATATCCCAATATGAGATAAAAAAAATAGCACATTTTGTATGTAACTTACTTAATGAAAAAGGGTTGTTTTCTCCATTTTTAAGGTCCTGGAAGCGATGGGATCATGGTCATCTGGAAGGATAACTTTGATTCCTTGTATAGTGAAGTGGCTGAGCTTGGCAGGTATGATCAACTAGTGCTTCCTACTATGAACCTCAAGTGTGTATATGGAAAGGCAAGAGTGTATGTTTATGTATGTACAACTGAACTTGCTTCACACTAATTCACAATGATATGCAGGAATTAGATTCTTTCAGACCCTGTTTATATTGTAAAACTAAAAATTATGAGACAGACAAATCTGCTAATTTTAAACTAGTTAATGCAAATTGACTAAGATCTTATCTTTATACTGGTAGTGAAGTCTGTGTAGTAGTTTCCTCTACTATCTGCAAAAATCATGTAATTATTAGTTTAAGAAAATTTGCTTAGAATGTTTAGATAAGCACACATTCGCATAATTTCTTTCTGTTTTTTAATTGCCCTTCTGAAGATGACCATGCTTCAGTGAAAAGTTGCTAGGTGACTTCCCAATTTACATACTTTAAATGACAGCCAAGACCAAGGGGCTACATTAGTATAATTACCATTAATTCAGACTGTTATTGAAAAATCATCACTTTGTTTTAATTGGCATTTTTAAATGTTTCTGGGGCTTTTAAAGATGTGTTTAAAGATGTGTTCATGGTCAGCTTTATACATCTATGTATGTAGTGACTTACAAAAATTGACTTAGGTTTCAAGTATTCCTTATTGACTTTGTTCTTCTCACTTTTTTTTTTTTTTAAAGGGGCAGGTTTTCTGTCATTAAGAGATGTGATCAAAAGGGAACCAAGCGAGAAGTAGCCGCTAAATTCGTAAATAAGAAATTGATGAAACGAGATCAAGTCACCCGTGAACTTGGAATTATGCAGAATCTCCAACACCCTCAGCTTGTTGGCCTTCTTGATACCTTTGAGACTTCCACCAGTTATATCTTGGTGGTAGAAATGTGCGTAATCTCTTAAATTACTTAATTCAGATATTTTGTTCTTTTCTAATATATTTGATTGGTTTTAAAATTTACATTGAAAATAGTTTCATGACAGTCTGTGTATACCACAACTAGTCCAAAACATAAACTGGACAGTGCCATGTAAGCTGCTTATTTAGAAAGTTACTGTGAAATTTATTTAATGTTCATATTTTTTAAAATATATTGTTGCCCTTCTGAGTATTGAAACATTTTTCTTTTCAAGACCAAATAAAAATAACTTGAGCAAAGCCTGTGTTTGCTCTAGCATACACACTAATCAAAGGACAAATGTTGCCCAAATTCCCTTTAGAATTCAAGGAATGGGGAAGGTCAATATTTTTACAATGATCCTTTATTTTCAAGCATTTTTTTGTCACAGTGAAATTAGAAAGGAGAGAGAGAGAGAGATTTCATTCAATAACATGGTCATGTGATTAGCATAAGAATGAAGAGTGCCATCATTAGAAAAGGATGATGGCAATGAGAGGTAAGATGACCACACTGCTTAATGACAGATTTTCTGATCTGTATTGTGATCATAAATTGGGACTACCTATTACTAAAATCCTCAACTTTTAATAAGGATTCCTTGTGATCACTTTGGTACTGGAGATGCAATTCAGGAATCAGAACATGAACTAATATGGATTCCAATTTGTCCTATTATCCCACATTTGAGGCTCAAAATAAAAGAGGACTGTTAATTGTGTTAAACATGTGAAAGTTCTTAGCTGTATCCATAGGTTTGGAAAATACCAAGGCATCTTGAATAGTGAATATTTGCAGTATAAGGGCTGGCTCAAAAGTTGTTATAATTTGTTATATGATAGTACTGGAGGCAAAACAGAATACATAACCAGCAGCAATGGATTGTTCTTTTGTTTGTCACATTTGGATTACACAAGAGAGTTCTAATAAAGAGAAAAGGAAGACAGCCTTTGAGAAATCCTAACATTTTTTTCAGATTTTTTTTTCTTTACAGTATATCTATTAAAGCCTTTATTTCCCAGCGTCATCAATTTTGAAGTTACATTGCATAGTTAATACTGTTGCAAAGTATTAGTTTTTTGTTAATTAATTTTGTATAATTTATACATTATACAAAATTTATATAATATTTGAAAAATCTTTCAGGACCAGCTCCTTGCCTAACCTGTGGTCACAAGCCACGGTCATCCCCATCTTCAGTGGTACACGACAAACTACTCCTAAAACTAAAATCTTATGGTATCTCTGGACAACTGCATTCCTGTCAAACAGACAACATATGGTCAAAATTGGGAGCATCGTATCAAATTCTGTACCTGTCAATAGTGGTGTCTCCCAAGGCAGTTTCTAGGACCAACTCTCTTCTTACTCTACATAAATGACCTCTGTGATCACATTAAGAGCAACTGCATTCTCTTCACAGATGATGTAAAGCTGTTCAATACCACAGACAATACTGCTACCCTTCAAAAAGATCTTGACTATATATCAGAATGGTCAAACAAATGGCAACTTCAAATCTCAACAAATAAATGCTCTGTCCTACATAATGGCAAAAAAAATCAGAAAATAAAATACAAGCTGAATAGTCAAGACCTTCTTGATAATCAAAGCTCTGTAAAGGACCTTGGAATACTCACCTCTAATGATCTAAGTACTAGAGCCCACTGTAACTACATAGCCAAAAAGACATTAAGAGTTGTTAACCTAATCCTACGTAGCTTTTTCTCTGGTAATATCACACTAACTAGAGCATACAAAACATTTGCTGGACCAATACTCAAATACAGTTCATCAGTCTGGAACCCACATTACGTATCTGATATTAGCACAGTTGAGAAAGTCCAGAAATATTTCACAAGAAGAGTTCTCCACTCCTCTACTCGTTGTAGAACACCTTATGCCACCAGACTTGAAATTCTAGACCTAGAAAACCTTGAATTATGCCATCTTCGGTCTGATCTAAGTATGGTATATAAAATCATACATTGCAATGACTTACCTGTCAATGAATACTTCAGCTTGAATCATAACAACACAAGAGCACACAATAGATACAAACTCAAGGTTAAACGCACCAAACTTGATTGCAAGAAATATGACTTCAGCAACAGAGTGGCCAATGTCTGGAATACTCTACCTGACTCTGTGGTTTCTTCCCCAAACCCCAAAAAGTTTAACCTTAGACTTTCTACTATTGACCTCACCCCTTTCCTAAGAGGTCTGTAGGGGGCATGCATAAGCGCATCAACGTGCCTACCATCCCTGTCCCCTTGTTTCTTTTATTTTTCTTATATGTACCCATTTCATGAATTCATAACTATGTATATACTTATATCTATTATCTTGTAAGCGATTGACAAATCAAAATAAATAAATAAAAATATAATTAATAATTAAATATAATGTAAAAAATGATTTGCATATTTTACATGAGATAAAACATATTCTCAAACAATGACAAATAATACATCAAAGGAGTTACGAAGCTCTCAAATTCTGAATTAGCAAAATTAACTTCTCAATAGTTGGACTAGAAGATCTACTTTATAAATGGTAGTTTTTAGAAACTGATGCATGTTACTCTTTACTTGTGAAATGCAGGCTGTTGACTTTACTTTTAACATAATGCTCATGCTTTCCCAGAGCCAACCAGGGTCGCCTTCTTGATTACATTATACAATGGGGAAATCTCACTGAAGGAAAGATCAAGCTGTATCTGCGGGAGATTCTGGAAGCTGTACATTATCTTCACAATTGCAGAATAGTACACTTGGACCTAAAGGTGAACTGGACAATGGTTTTTTTTCTCTTCCAAAGCCAAAATGAATCATTGACATCAAAATATTTTCAGATCATTGAAAATATTTTTACTTGAGGGTATCTCATTTTATGTTTAGAACGAAGCATTCAACAAGCATGTTGTTGCCATCCAAGACCACTAAATTTTAGAAGCTGTAGACCACTTTCCCAATTGTTTCTTGTTAATTGTTAATTTGTTAATTCTTGTTTAAAATCTAATGTTGCTTTTAGTTCATTAAATATATGTTATGATCAGCAAGCTGAAATGCCTTTATTCTATTATGCCTATGCATGGATATTTTTCCTTTTTATAACTGACTATTTTAAAAATACTCATGATTGGTTAGTGTTGTTTTGCTTAAAAAAAAACAGAAAATGCAGAAAAAATATAAAGTAACACTGTTAGAACTTTATCTGCTTTAACATAACTGAGAATTTGTCTTCTCTTTCAGCCCGAAAATATTCTGGTGGATAAGAGTTTGGCCAAAGCAACAATCAGATTGGCTGACTTTGGAGATGCCGTTCAGCTCAACACTACTTATTATATCCACCAGTTATTTGGGAACCCAGAATTTGCAGCTCCTGAAATTATCCTTGGAAATCCCGTCTCCCTGACCTCAGATGTGTGGAGCATTGGAGTGCTCACATATGTCCTCCTTAGTGGTGTGTCCCCTTTCTTGGATGAAAGTATAGAGGAAACCTGCCTGAACATTTGTCGCTTAGACTTTAGTTTCCCAGATGACTACTTCAAAGGAGTAAGCCAGAAGGCCAAAGATTTTGTATGTTTCTTATTGCAGGATGACCCAGCCAAGCGTCCTTCTGCTGCACTGGCCCTCCAGGAGCAATGGCTTCAGCCAGGCAGTGCCAAAAGTGCTGACAGCATTGACATAGCCAGACTGACTTCATTCATTGAGCGGCGAAAACACCAGAACGATGTTCGACCCATTCGTAGCATTAAAAACTTTTTACAGAGCAGGCTCTTGCCAAAAGTTTAACCTATCTTTGATGTTCTCTCTCATTCTCTTTCACCTGTCAGTTAAACTGAGGATGAAGCTCTCCTGCCAATCAGCTGTTGACTTGAATTTGGGGTGAAGAAGATTAAAAACAAAACAGTCAGCTGCTACCATGATTCATCGTGTGAAAATGTATTCCAAGTAAATCTGCACACGATTGTACTTGGGATTAGCAGTATAAAACTTTGTTGGGGTGGAGGACTACAACACTGTACTCTGCAAAAGGCAATGAAGAACATTACAACTTATAACAGTATTTTATTCAGGTTTCTGCAAAAAAACAACAACTTTTTTTTTTTAAAAAGTCAAATGAGAATTAAACTTTTGCGAATGACCTTAACTAGAATTTTCAAGATTTTAGACAAAGAAACTATGCCTATGATCAAAGCACTGGTGTTAAAAGACAAAATATGGACACTGACACTTAAAAATGATTTAATGAAATGGCTGTCCATCTGGATGGTGCCCATTTTGGACCGTCTGATTTTTGTTTTCATTTTTGACTTGGATATTGAGCTTTCCAGTTGCCTCACCTGTGTATACCTTGCATAGCAGTGCACTGAGACCAGGCTCAGCTTTTAAGTGCATCCAACCTCAAGATTTTTGCATACAGATAGAATGAACCATTTTGCTCTGATAAAATGTAGGCCTTACTTGTAAATAGACTATTACCTGCCTTCAATCTGTGTCTCTATTTTTTTCCCTCTTTTCCTTCCTCCTAAATGGTGGTATACCACTGTGCGGGTCTTTAGTTCAGGTCAGCTTTGGCTGGACCTATCAAAAAAGGACTCCTGAGTTTGGTAACAAATAGGCCAATCTCTGCCATCAAGCAGGAAACAGCAGGAAGATAATACTGTAAATGCACTCACTTTGGGATTTTTTTTTTATTTTATTTCATATCATGTGCAATGTTGTGGCTTTAACATTTTATGCAACTATTTATGAGATCTTCAGTTGTAACTGTAATAAATATATAGAAAAAAAGCACATTCATAGTACGGTGAGCTTTATGACTTTGTGCTTGGAAATTCCAGGGTCGGGGTGGGTGAAGGTTTATCAATATGTTGTAAACTAGATGAACTTGATGCTTATCTTAGAACTTTGTTAAAAAGTCAACCTGATTTTAAAAGATTGTAAAATTATTTTCATCTCTTGAAAAACAAACTGGATTTTAAAAATGGGGAATGTTTTATTGAAGTTTAGTTTGGTTTGGTTGGTTTGTTGTTCAAAATGCCAAAGTATTATTTTCCCCCCCCCAATTAATTTCTATTTTATAGAATGTTCAGATTTGTCTACTGCTTTTTCTACAATATTAAGCAAAATTTGTGTTCTTCAAAGAAAATGCTATCAAGAAACCATGGATCAGAACCAGACATCAGATGGCAAGCTCTTTATTGAATAATAAAAAAGATTAATATGTGGAATATTGAGAAGGACATTCAGTCACATATATTTCTTGTATGTAATGAGCCTTGGGGAAAAAAATAAGCCGGCATCCCATACAAAATAGTTAATAGCAATCCATCTTAAACTATCACCTGGTTATAATTTTAAGGGTTCGTGGATCCCATTGTAAACTATTTATTTTTCTTTTGTTTTTCTTTTACTTTTGTAAAACTGTACAGAAACTTTTAAAATAAGAATTGAGATCAAAACTGGATGGGTATACATTCATACCAACCATAACTTTTTTGCTTCTGAATTATTTTATTTCCTACTTTTTAGTTGAAGTTTCGCTTTATTTTGCATGTATATTTTTTGTACAGTGATGTTGTGTGTTTACACAGTATGATGTGATGTATATATTTTATTTTGCCATTAGTTATTTTTTAAAAAAATTAAACATATTTAACAAATGTGCCTGATTTTTTTTATATATAGCAAAGAGTTATAGAAAATCTGAAATGTGTTAGATGTTTTCTTTTAGTTGAGAAATTACAATCAATGTAAATGTCTTTGGTATAATACAAATATTAACTAACTTAAACAGCTTTCCTAATTTCATCCACAATATATGCCCATTAAGAAGAAGCATTAGTTTACCATTCATTAGTCTTCTCCTTGCCATAAGCTGTTATATTACAATAGTTATTGCAAAATATTTTAGCTTATCAAAAGATTAGAGGAAATATAGCTAGAAATCTCTTGGTAATTGTGTCATCCCAATCTATTGCACACAGGAGATTTCTTTGTATGTGTACTTACTTGTTTGGATATATATGGGTGAGTATATTTCATCTAACACATTTTACACTGCTTCCAATTAAATGAAATCTTAAATAAGTTTACAAATATTTTGCATTATAAAAGAAAATTTTCAGTAAAACATTGTTTAAAACATAAATAATTTAGGAGCGTTATCTTTTTTTATTACCTTATATAATTTATGGCCTAGAAAAGGCTTTCCTTGTTTTTCATCTTCCAGTGTTTCCAGTAGTATAAATACAATACATAAATCAATATAGGTATACGTAAGTATATAAAAATGTATTTCTCTATATTGTGTATTGCAGCTTTGCTCTTGGTGATCATTGTTCACAAATAACATGAGAACATTTTAAAGAAAACTGTTTTTGACAGGGTTTATTTTTTTAATTGCACATAAGAAAAATTTAAAGTTCTTATGCAATAGCTGTGAGCAAACATCTGTTATGTTTATAACAATAAAACTTCTACTACCAGTAGGGTGATGATGATGCACGTACTAGCCTAGGAAGCAAAGCTAACAGCATGAAAAAATCATTTTGACTGAGATTGATTTTTCCTTCAGCTATTGTGAGTAAGTAAGTGGAGCAAGTGAGATGGGAGGATACCAAGATGACAGGGAGGGTAGGAGATGAAAAGGCACAGAACTAAAGGAAGGAGCTAGAATAAGCAAGGCATCTGAGAACTGAGACTAGACTTCATGGAAGTATTTGAATATTGAAGAACCTATAGACTTGGAAAATACATGCTTTCTCTTGAGCAGCGGACTCTAATCTTTTGGGCATCAGGGACCAATTTCACGGAAGGCGGTTTTTCTGCAGACCAGGGGAGCATGGAATTGTGCATTTCCTGGATTTTGTGCATGCACGGATGGGGCTTCACTCACTAGTGTGACTCTGTTCCTGGTGGTTCACGGACCAGTGCTGATCCGCAAGTTGTAGGTTGGGGACCCCTACTCTAGAGCACAAATCTGGATGGACCATGTTTCATATTTTAAAATTCAAAATACCAAGACAGTTTTATTCCAGGCTGTAGTTCCACCATGTTTGTTCTTCAAGAGCTTATTTTAGAGACAGACATCCAGGGTTCTATGAACAAGAAGTGGCAAAAAACAACAACCCGGCATTTCTACCAATGGTTCATCTTTTCCAGGAGAGCTCTGGGCTATCTTCCTTGTGGAAGCCTAGAAAACAGGAAGGGAGAATATTTCTAGTAATAGAGAATCAATTTAGGAAATGACAACTTATCATATGGACATAAAAGTTAAACTGGGCTAATCCAAATTAGTGCTTTAATGGTATACTTCCAGGAACTACCAAATCATGGGCCAAATGTAAAAAAAAAATTCTCTGAAATAACCCATAGGAGAAAAAAGGGGGAGGTCTGTCTATGTAAAGCATGGCTGTTAAACTCAGTCCATGGGCCAGATGTGTCATGTGCTGGCCATGCCCACACCTGGTTTAGCAAAGGGGAAAATTCGCTATACATCACGTGATACCACTATGAGACACAAGTTTGATAGCCTGATGTAAAGTTACAAAGAATCATGCTTGACTTAAGGGTATCTTTACCTTTATTAAAGAATAAGTTAATAAAACACAAAACAAAATAATTCTTAAGCATCAATTTAAAGTTTTGAATTGAAATTTACTCATTTCTGTTTCAGTATTGTTTATCTGGCTCATCAAAGAAAATCTGAATGTAAGTCTATTTTGAAAAAATTATGAGACCAGAGGAAAAATTTCACAATGATTAAAACTTCCATTCCTATAGCAGATTTTTGCGCTTCTTCCTTTAGTTATTCTGTTCTGACTCTTTGGATAATCTGAGTGATCTCCCTATTTCAAACTGTATCTCTAAATTCAAATTGGGATTTGTTTGTTTTTTGGTATTGTATTGATTTATAATCCAGTATAATTAAATGAATTAAATTATAATGCATAATTATAATTTATATAAATATATAAATACTTACTTAAATAATTAAAAGTCATCTTTCTATCATCTAAGCCAGAGTTCCCCAACCTTTTCAGCTTTGTGGACTGGGGGGGAAGGGGAATGGTTCCGTGTGAGGGGCTGGCATGTGTGCCAGCTGCTCATGCAAATGGTGCACATGCACTCACCCACTGCTTGCACAAGTGGGGATGCACACACGCACACTCACCCACCACCCCTTCTGTGGCTCAGTTCTGAACAGCTCAAGGTCCAGTAACAGGCCTCAGCCTAAGGATTGGGGACCCCTGATTTAAGCATTTATTTTTTTCCTTCCAGGGGTGCAAAGGAAGGAAAGAAACAGATGGATTCTCACTTACCTTCCCTCTGAATATTTACTATTAGGAAATGCTTTTTTCTTTCTTTCTTTCTAATCTCTGATATGTTAACACTACTATATTGGGACTATTCTTCCAACTCTTCTTTATTATTAGAGGAAGTTTCCCTATAATAATAACCAGAAGAAAATATTTGTTTCTATTAAATAATTTAATAGAATTCTATTTAATAGACAGTTTCAAGTCACTCAACACAATATTCATTATAAATGCCCTTGACAACCCACGATTAAATATTTTATGGTTTCAACGCTTTAAGACTGCATTAAAGTCATTAAATTATTGAAAAATCCTTATTTATGGGTGGAGGATCCTCTTATACAGCTGTTGAAAAGCTGCTGTGCTAGTCACCCAAACACTGATTATTAGTTTCCATTGAAATGAAATATCAAAAAACACAGTCACATTTCTAGCCCCATAATAGATAATTTCAAACAATAAAAAAGAAAATATATATAAGCAAAATTATAGCTAATACTTGGTTTATTTACAAATATACAAGATGATTGTGATTGCAAAGCAGCCCTTAGGGGAGGTACTTCTGCATCTGCAAATATTTTTGGTAATTTTCCATCCTCTTCCAACTATTTCCAATGTGTTCATCTAAACAGATGTATTGATTTTACAAACATATACACTGCTTTAAATGTCTTCTTTTCACTCAATTTCACTGAAAAAAGTGAATTTCAGAGATTCTGCATTGTGCCGTATTCTATGAACCAATTCTATGAATATCCTGAATCTTTCACAAGCCATTTGGCTGCTAAGGAATGTAACCAGGCCAGCATGACCCCATTCTTAACCAAGTCTTTTGAAAAGTTGGTATTGTAAACTACAGGGGTAGAATAAGGCCTATTAGTTTATTTAATTCATCTAAAATGGTTTTTTTTTCAAATATAAAGTAAACTACAACATAAAAACAACATAAAATTCAAACTAAACAAATTCCTATGCAACAAAGTAAATTCATCCTACTAAAAGAGAAGGTATGATCTTTTGATTTTTCTATGTATACCAGTACGTATACCATACAGCTTCTATCCCAGGGCAATAGCTCTTTTGAATTCTGCTGTATAGTTCAGTGTTGGTGTGGTGTTGGGGGTTTCCGGTTCAATATGTGAAGGGTGAAGGATGTGTGTTTGTGTTTATTTTCATGGTCATGGTCATGATGTGCATTGAAGATGGTGTTTGATTTCATTGTACGAGGTGCAATGACAATACAGTAAACTAAACTGTCAAAATCTAGATGCGTCATGCGCTAGCCATGCCTACACCCAGTTTAGCAAAGTGGGAAAAAGTTGTGATACATCACGTGATGGTGCTGTGACAACACAAGTTTGACACCTCTGATTGTAAACTAATCACACTGTGTCTTCAATATGTATTAGTACAGTGGCCTCCAAAGTTGGGCACCAGGAACCAGTTCCATGGAGATTTTTTTCTGCGGACCAGAGGGGGAAGGTTTCATGTGCTGCCTGTATGCCATGGATGGCCTCACTTGTTTGTGTGGACCAGTTTCTGGTGCCAGTCCATGGACGGAGTTGGAGAGCCCTGCACTAGTAAGTACCTGTGAGACCTAAATGGTACTAAAATCTATTTTTTCTCTGGTCAAGAAATTTACTTATAATCATGTGATGATTTTTTTCCAGAATTGTGATAGTGATTAGGCATTCTCTATGCTAAAAAAAGTTTCCTTCATTATGCTGTTGGAGTTGGGTTTTGGTTTAGGGTTTTTTTATTTGTTTTGTTTTGTTTGTGCATGTGTATAAGCTATGAAGCTTTCTTTGAAAAGGTTATCGGAAATGTTAACAGGAAGCTTTGCCTCCCTGCTATTAGTTCTATAAAGATTAGCTATTTCTGAAAATACGTTTTGCTACAACCAGCAACTAAATAAGGGGAAGCAGGAACTCTATCTGAAAAGGTTTTTGTTTCATTAAAATAAATAAATAAATAATATTTATCAGCCAGACAAGCAAGGAAATGAGATGCCATGAAGCTGATGAACTTGAGAGTGTTAATCCAAAGAGGAACAGTGAGTTTCTAAAGCTGAAATGAAATTTACATATGAGAGAAAATAGTCCTTTTCAGTACTTTTAAAGCATTGAAAGACTTTAGAATTGAACAACAGATAGACCTTGTTTAGTGACCACAGTTGGGATTAGCAACTCAGTTGTTATGCAAAACAGTCACTAAGTGAAATCTCAACTGTATTTACAATCTTTCTTCAGCTTTCCTTTGCTTTACAAGCCTTCAAGGTTCCTAAATTTGAGAACTGGTCATAAAGTTTCTTTTTTTATCACAGTTGTAACTGTGATCAGTCACTGTGTGAGGCAGTCACTAAGCCAGAACTACCTACCGGTAAGCTTTATATAAATCTTTGCAAAGATTATATAAATCTTACATTCTGCATAAAAACAGTAATTTATACATTATGGTGGTGTTTTTTCCTTTAATGCAAAGGTCAACTGTCATGTGACAGTATTCTAGAGAAATTAGAGAAGTTTTTGACTAGAGGAAGATGAATTTGCTGGGCATTAGCCTTCAGTATGAGAAGACATTGCTGACCTTGCATTACCTAGCTCAGAAACTTTATAAAAAGTTTACTTTTATAAAACTTATAAAGTTCAAAAGTTATAAAGTTTATAAAACTTTTTTAAAAGCTGATTTCCAGTGTTGTACAGGCAAACAATTGGAGGGAATAATTGTATCATCCTCTGATAGTTTCCTGTGAAATGTTTGGGATGTATGAATTAAATGAAAAATAAGCTGTTGGAAAAACATTATTCTTGCACTGCTGAAAATTAACTCAAATATTCAACCAAAAAAAGGAAAGAGTCATGACTGTCATGACTTATGAAATTGCAGGGTTCAATTGTGGTCATAAAGATTTTAAGTACCAGTAATTGCTTGACCACTTCAGGTAAGCTTTATGTTTAGTCTTTCAACAAAAAGAAAAGCTCATGTATGCATTGAACACTGTCACATCTCAGAAAACTTTGTTTTCCTCTTTCTGAATTTAAGCTACTTTTTAGAGGTACTTATAATTTAGAATCTCCTCTTAAAGAAAGCTCATTAAATTCAATTTGTTGGGATATCTCATGTAATAATGTATATTTAGCTGTTTGGCCAGTATTTTGAATTCCTTGGAATAAATGCCATAATTGCTATATGCTGCACGTATTGTTTTTAACTATTTTATTTCTAAATAAGGGTTTTTTGTGAGGAAAACTGGCGTTTTAATTCCCCATGTGAGTAAAACTGGGTGAAATGAATTCAACAACATATTGCACTAGTCCCAAAAACTCATTTTGATTTGCAGACAGAATTAATGTAAGGCAAGAGACAGGCTTTTTATTCAAATATGAAATTCCACTGAAAATGTATCTTGATCTGAAGTCTGCATCTAATTTGCATATTTTTACTATGTATTTATATGTAAAAGTTTAATGGTATCTATCAAACTACTATTGGGGACACTGGCTTCAGTCCACATTAACTGTTTGCTCAAGGAGTATTGGTTTCTATTTTCTGCATATATGCTCAGGGTTAAAATTTAACTAGTCTCTGGACTACAGTGATTTGATAGAAATTTATAATTGTTTATCTGAAGTCAACCTGAATCATTTGAATTAAAAAAAAATCAATTTTACAAGCTTTGCAGCAATAGTATTGTTTGCAACTGTAAATTTTTTAGAATAGCATTTCCAACTAAAGACAAGGCTGCCTTGGAATTACAGGTAGTCCTCAACTAAGAATGGTCATTTAACAACTGTTCATAGTTACAGTGGGCCCTAAAAAGGGACATATGACCCCAATTTAAGGTTCCAACCTCAGGCCCCCCTGCAGTCATTTAATTGCATTTTGGGCACTCATCAATTGGACCACATTTACAGCTGTTTGCAGCATTCTGAGGTCACATGATCACGATTTATGATGTTCTTTCTGGAAACCAGCATTTATTTCCATTTTCTAGGGGAGGGGGGAAACGGCCAGAGCAAACAATGGGTTTACTTAACAGGCACCGATTCATTTAACAACCATGATTTATTTAACTACTGCCGCAAAAGGGTTATAAAATCAGGCAGCCATGACTGTTATGACTGATGAAATTGCAGGGTTCAATTATGGTCATAAGTCAAGGACTTAAGTCAAGAACTGTATAGCAGTTATAATAAATTAGCATTTCCGGAGGACACTGTATAAGGCTGTCTAAATTTTATTAACCTGAGCAGTAATTATAGCAAAGTAATCAGAGATCTACCACTGATTCTGGCAATGACAAATTAAAGGAAATATATAAAATATAAAAATGGTCAGATTCAAATGTCAGCCATGGTGGCAGACAAATAGCATGTAACTGTGGGTGACAGGGAGAAGTATCTTGCTTGATCAGATGAAAATCTGTGCAATCTAGCACTCAGTTTCAGCAGTGTCACTCATAACATTCCTCAAAGCATCTTAAATACGATTAAACGTATTTTGTCTGGTGTCATTTATGTTCACAGGCTAATTGCCATTGGCAGATGCCTTTTCCATGAATCCAGCAGACTAATCTGCTAGGGAAGCTTCAAATTTCTATGCGGGTAGAAGAGTACAGGTAGTCCTTGATTTATGACAAGTGAGCCCCAAATTTCTAAGTGAGTTTTGCCCCATTTCACAACATTACTTGTCACGTTTGTTAAGTGAACCACTGCAGTTGTTAAGTTAGTAACATGGTTGTTAAGTAAACCTGGCTTCCCCATTGACTTTGCTTGTCAGAAGGTCACAAAAGGTGATCACCTGACACTGCAACAGTCATAAATATGAATCAGTTGCCAAACATCTGAGTTTTGATCACATGCCCATGGGGATGCTGCAAGGGTTGTAAAATGTAAAAAATGGCCATATTTTTTTTCAGTGTTGTTGTAACTTCAAACGGTCATTACACAAATGGGTGTAAGTCAAGGACTATCTGTAGTTGCATTTATGCATAGTCTAACCTTCCTATCTACAGGACTGACTACCTGTAGAGTGAATGACTTTCCAAACTCTCATTTCTGAGTTTAGCCTATTTCAGAAAGATTAGTATTAGTGATTAACTATGTGTGCTTGCATGTCACATGCAAATAAAATATAATGCAAAGCACAGCATTAAATGATGCAAAACAACTCAGAGCGATGTTTTTAAAAGATGCCAGTTAGCAGACATCTCAGTTCTCACCCTCCACTTTTTGATGTCCTTCTGAAGAAAACCTCGCCAAGAAAACTGCGAGGACTTATCCAGCCAGTCCCCAAGAGTCAACAAGGACTTAAAGGCATGTACATACAAGAATAAGTATTCAATAGCAAAGCATACTTTGAGTTCTTCATTATTTTCTACAATGCTTATAAGCGAATTACTGGCTCAAAGTGGGGAGCCAGTAATTGTGGGGAGGGGGATCTGCAGAATTCTGCTCGTTGAAAGGACTCTTCCTGCTGGAATTGCAAACCCTGATCAGATGTCTTCAGGTTGCTGCTTAGCCGTTCTCTGCGATGCTTCTTTGCCAAGCTTTATTGAGGTAAAATAAGCTTTTCTAGAGGGTTTGTTCTGCCTGCCCCCTCTCCTCTCTCACATGCTTACTGGAATACATGAGAAAGCCAAGCACTTACTACAAGGCAATTGAACTGTTTCTTTGTGCAGGCAAGTCCTCGACTTACTACCACAACTGAGCCCAGAACTGATGTTGCTAAGTGAGAAATGTCTGAAGTGAGTTGCTCCCATTTTACAACTTTTCTTGCCACATTTGTTAAGTGAATCACTGCCATTATTAAATTAGTAACACAGTTGTTAAGTGAATCCATCTTCTCCATTGACTAAAGACCACCCCCAGGCACTGCAACGGCCATAAATATGAACCAGCTGTCAAGCCTCCGAATGTAAATCACGTGGCCATGGAGATGCTGCAACGGTCACAAGTGTGAAAAACGGTCATAAGTCCCCATTCCCAGTGTCGTTGCAACTTCAAACCGTTACTAAATGAACTGTTGTTAAGTCGAGGACTACCCATATTTAGAAACGCATTTCAAAATCTGGGTCCCAGTATACAAATAGGGTATTTGGTAAGAATTATAAACAAATTCACCCGGGGAAGTTTCCATCCTTTCGGACGGGGTTCCGCAGAGCATCACGTCTGTTTTTCAAAAAGAAAAGAAAAAAACAAAACAAAACCGCAGGCCGCTTCGCCCTCAGAGAAGCCCACTCGTTCTCCCTCCTGGGATATGCGAGAGAGGCGTGGCCGCTGTGGCGTGGTCTATCAGCCAGCGGGCGGAGGCCACGAAGTGCCTGCCGCCTTCGCCTTTGCCAGCTCCGCCTAACGCTCCTCAGCAGCCGCCCATATAGCAGCAGTAGGTGAGAAGCGCTGCAGGTCAGAAAGCAGGCTCAGCCACGGAGTGGGTAAGCATCGGCCCTTCGTCGGCAGTCTTCTCCCGGCCCTCAGCAGGCCAAGCCAGAGAGAAAAAGCGCGGTCGAGGGACCTGGAGAAGCCACTCTTTGTTTGGAGCCCTTTGGACTGCGGGGAGCGAGGCGGTGGAGCGGCATAGTGAAATCGGGGCTCTGCCTCTTTGTCCCCTCTTCCTTCCTGCTTCACGCTCCGAGTTCACTTTGGAAAGGCTCCCGTTTTGTTGCCGGCACTGTTCTGTCACCCGTTGAGGGTCGGTTCTTCTGTCCAAGGTCTTCAGCAATCTCTCCCAATATGCAGGTTGCGTCTTTGGCGGCGTTGATGATGAGCTTGGGTTTGGCGGGAGAGGATTGCCTGACTTTCTTTGCTGATTTCGCGAATGCCTTCTTTCCAAAGGCCGGAAAAATGAGCTACCAGAGTCTCAGACTGTGGGGAGAGGAGGAGAGGAAGTTGGCTTTGAGAGCAAGCTGAAAGGCTGTGGTTGGGGCTTCGTGATTGAATGCCATGATAAGTTCCATATATGTGAAAAAAACAAGATAGATAAACTCCCCCCAAACCCAAGAAGAGAAATACCAAGGCTGCTAATGTATATAATAGTGCCCTCTCTTTGCACCCCTCAGCTCTACCAGTGTGTGGTTGTCTGTGCCATCTGAACCTACCAATTAACTTAGGGTACAAATTTGGCTACCTGCAGCAGTTTAGAAAAGACTCCCATAAGGGAAGACCCACAAGGTTCCCAACAGGAATAACCAACAGCCCAGGAAACAGACTGGGCAAGGGAAGGCTATTCTAATGCAGTGTAGGAATTTTTATTTCTGCTGCTAAAATAAATCTCTTCCATGAGGATGTTTGCCTCAATTGATGGGATTGGACATTTGCATCAACTATATTTTTAAATGCTTTTTAAAAAAGTCATTTCAGAGTCATGAGTCTGGTGTGTGTTCGTGTTCGTGTGTGAGAGAGGGAGGAGTAGTTTTAGGATTGAGGATAGGGTAGGGTGGGATGGGATAATTTTTGTCATTTTTTTTTCTTTGAGTACAGGGGCACCCATTTAACATGAAATTCTGTTGCTTCCATTCTACTACAGGGGGAAACTCACAGTTCAAAAATTAGTTGATTTGACGCTATTTTTTTTATTAAGATACAAGGAGAGATTTTCCTTTAGCATAGGATAGTGGAAGATGTGCTGAGTTCAAGCAGAAGAATATAAAGTCTGACCTCCTACTTTTATGATGAGATACTTGAGATGGATTTCTTCAGAACAGGATAGATTTAGAACGAGGCTGCTTTATAACACAAAATTGTGTTGCCGCACTCCTTTTCCAATCATCAGTGAACTGTACATTCTTTCTGGATACTTTTTGACATTAATCCTTGCCTTGATTTCTCTTCTTTCCTCTCCCTCTTCTCAACAATCCTTTGGCCATATTTAGTCCATTAGCTATTGTGCCGGAGGCTAATTCTACTGATTGCTGGCTGCCAGTAGTTCGACAGGTCTTACTGGCTGATTCAGCCTTCCAGCCTTCCAAGGTTGGTAAAATGGGGATCCAGATTGTTGGGGGAAATATGCTGACTCTCTAAACCGCTTAGAGAGGGTTGTAAAGGACTGTGAAGCAGTATATAAGTCTAAGTGCTATTACTATTGCTATTCACTGTCTGGGATCAACTGCCTTTCTTCCTCTTTAGATTTGAAACATATGGATTTCTGCAAACTTTAAAATCCCTGCAAGCCTGTTGGCTGATGCCATTTACATGAGAATCCGTGTTTGAAAATTCTTTATTGAATACATATGCAAAGAAGCCTTGCAAAGGGGGCATCGCTAACCTATCTAGGCTACTAGTCTCTATTCTGGTAGCAAAATGGATTCCTAAGGACCCATAGAACTATTGGGGTAATTTAACTGCAAATGCTGAGGATTAAAATTAAACCATGTAACCATCAAACTATGGATCCTCCCTGTGAAAATCCAAAAGTTTTCTTCAAAGTTTTGCCTTAATCTGTTCTTTTCTTGCTGTTTTGTAAAGAAGAAGCTTTACAGCATTCTTCAGATATAATTGTCTCTTGGTGTTAGCTAGTACTCATGTACTGTTTTAGAAAGGAAGTGTTTTCTATCAAGAAAATATTGAGGTTGAAGTTGAAGTTGCAAACAAAACAGCAGCTTTTGAGACCTGTTGAGCTGCAAATTTGAAATAGCTGTGCAGTTTTTAATAAAACCACAATGGTGTGGGTGTGGCATGCAAATACAAAGAAATAAAATCTGCTGTTGTTGGTTCTGTTCCTTGTTTCTGAAATTCTGAATCCAAAGTCCAGGCTCATGTACAGTTCTTTTTCAGTCCCCCTTTTTCTTTGAGAGATGAATCTCAAGCTAATTATCTGTGGTTGGATAGAATTACAGTGAAGCAGAGAGTGATCAAACTGATCAAAAATACAGTATCAAACTGGATTGAGATATTCAAAAGTTACCATCACATTCAATCGTGGACTCTATTTCTTCAACATTTCTATTACATACTGGTATGGAGAGGTAAAGGGACTGTTTATTATATTTGCAGATGATATAAACCATGACATACATAGTATCCTATAATAATTTATATATGGTTTGATAAGTTGGAAAAATTGTAACAGAAATTTAACAGAATATGAAAAAAATGCCATTTGTGGAATAAAATCAAATACACAGGAATAGAATGGGAGATACCTCATTTGGAAATACTATTTGTAAGCAGGTTCTTATAAAATTCCCAAATTCTAAGAAATAGTAGTTCACCTTTATTTTTGTTGGTCAGACCATACCTTAAGTATTGTATACAGAATCAGATAAATAGCAACAGAAACTACGTTGATCAAGGACTATAACTGAATCCTGGAGAGAAATTTACAGAACTGGGAATGTTTAGCAATAGCAAGAGAACACTGGGCAGAATATGATAGGTTTTGATAGAAGTTCAAAACCTCTTCTCTGCCCCTCTAAAATGCTGGACATAGTATGAACTTAAATTAAGTTAAACACCTCCTGGGAGAGAGAAGTTCCCTGAAGATAGGTTCCAGCACGAGTCCAAAAGTTCAAAGACTAAATTTCTGTCCTGGTGGCTAAACCAGATTGGATCAAAGTTCAAAGAATCAAAATTGTAGGATTGAATGGGACCTTGGAGAGCTTCTACTTCAATCCCCTGCCTAAGGCAAGAGTCCTAGTACCTTCTGATAAATGGCTGTCCAATTTTTGAAAAAACCCTCCACCAATGGAACGCTCTTAACTCCAGGAAATAAGCTGTTCCACTGCTTAATAGTTTTACTGTGAGGAAATTCCTCCTTGTTTCTACATTGGACAAGTTTCCATCATTTCTTCTTGTCCTACACTCAAGTGTAAATCCCTCTATCATGTCTTTGATCTTTGCACCTGGGAGACAACTTGAGAGCTTGTTTAGTCTGCAGATTGCTGATTCTGTTTCTCTGAGAAGTAAGTGACCAATTACCCCCATCACATTCCTTTTCCTCTTTGGAGCACCCAGCTGACTCCTCTTCTCCATGACAGTCTGAACTACTTTTCTTTCTGTCACAGGAACAGAAGACTCTTCTTCTTGATGAAGACTCTTGTTCATATGTCTGCATGTCTTCTTCCAGAGGGAGGGTATGAAATTGATGGTTCAGCTCCAATGGCAGGGTTAGTCTTTTCAGTTCTTTCCTTCTTCCAATGATATGCTGCCATCACTTCTCCTCTAGGGTTCCATTTTTTCCTAGTAGTTGTTTCTTCCTTACTGTGTTCAGTTTGTAGACAGACTTTTGTCTTGATTTCTCAATTTAGATTTTTGGTTGTAAGATTTGCGTGCTGTTAAACATATAGGCCACTAGGTTGATCCGATGAAATGAGGTCCTTTTCTCTGTTGCTCATGGTGAGCTTTTCTTCAGTCTCTATGCAAACACTCCCAGTGAGGCAGTAGCTACAAAAGGAGGAGTTCTAGTAAGAATAGGTTGACAGTAGAACCAACTACTTAGTATTCACTTCACTGGATAGATTCCAACCAGGACTAAATGCTCATCTGTCAGGGATCATGCATTTAGCAGTGGACTCAGTGCAACCCAACTATATGGTTCTGTGTTCAGGCCTGGATTTCTGTTTGCTTTCTAATCCAACACAAAATTAGAAATTATTTAAAGGAGTTCAGGACTCTTTCAGTCTGTTAGGCTAATTTTCCAAAAAATGGAATTGAATGAAGTCAAATTTGGCTTGACAGATGCAGTGGAAAAAACATACCAATTAAAGAGGATCCAACAATAATTTTATTGAAGTTAGCACATTGCAGTGAGTCACTGGTATCCTGCTAAAAAGAATGAACAACACAAGAAAATGCCTTCTCAAGCCTTTATACAAGATTACAATGATTGAAGATAAGCATGTACAGCATATGCACACTGGACCATTGACAAATAATTGTCTTACAAGTTATAAGGAACACAGCTACAGATTTAGGAAGGAATCTGTTTCTCTGTGCCAGGAAAGAGAACATTTTGCAATGTAGGATACTAAGAACTCTGACAACCAATCAAGTTGTTATCTTTTTGTTTTTGTTATTTGTTATTATATTGTTATTCTAACAGTTTGAACCTGCATCTCTCTTTGAAGGGGAGAATTATAAATCCATCGTTATTAGTGTCCTTGAGAATGTTGCAGTTTATGGAGACATGCAATTTGTGAATTCTTATCTTACATTCATGTGTAAGCCTCTTGTTTGCTATTCACTAATGCAAGGGTGTCAAACTGGAGGCGCATGGTCTGGATGTGTCACGTACAGGCCACACCTACCCCAGCTCGGCAAATAGGAAAAACATTGCAAAACATCACATGACGGCAATGTGATGCCGTGAGTTTGACACCAGTGCATTAATATAACAAAGCTTTCAGGGATATATATCATAGGAGAGTAATTGTGGCATGCATAGAGGGGACATAGTTTAGCATATGATACATTTACTTTTACATTAAAGAAATAAGGAATGGCAAAGATATTCAGGAACTACCGATGACTTTTGTATGAACTCACAGAAGGAATGCAGAATGCACAAAAGAATCCAGTAAAAAAAAAAGTTCATGTTCAAAAATTAGGCAGATTTATGCAGAGGAAGATACAATTGGGTAGTGTCTTGGAATGTGGCCAACTACACTCTTGAAAACCCTGCCCAGAATAGATTCTACTATTAGGGGGTTTGGAAAGAATTCCAAAAGTTATGTGCTACATAAAAGTAAGGCCTCTTATAGAATCATCTGGCTTGCCTTGCAGTAACAAAACAATTTGAGATTGTTTTTAACCTTGACCTCTGTTGCATGTATCATGAAATTTCTTATTCTCACATCCCTGTCAGCTGAATGTCTTAGGCAAAGCAAACATGTGGTAATAATTTCAAATGTCTTTTATCTTGCATTATTTAGGACAATTATGTATTGTTCGTGGAAAAAAATAATTGTTGGAAGGATTGTCAGAACATTTTGCTTTTCTTCTGACTGTTCATAACTCTAACTGTGGCTGATCCTTGATTCCAGTTGCCCATCACTAAATGTAGACCTTGCTCTATTTCTGCAATTTCCTGGGTTTCTATCCGGTCATCAAGAAACATAAAACTGGGTACCCAAGATACCCACTTTATGTAGTCAAAGAGAATAAAAAAGCAACACAGTAAAAAAATGTAATAAACTTTCTTGCTGATGCATAAGTGGGAAAAGGAGTAAACTAATCAATGGTTCACACTTTAAATGGCCGACTCCATATGAAAGGTAGAAAGGTAGAATAAAAATAGAGTTGTTGTAAATGCCTCATAATATCTGAGGAAGGTTGAATTGTTGAATGTCAAACTCCCGACCTGCGGACAAGATGCGTCACGTTCCTGCCCGGTTTAGTGAAGAGGGAAAAAGTCCCGATGTGTTATGTGATGCTGCCATGACGACGCAAGTTTGACACCCCCGATCTACATGGTTAGAATCAGGACTGATATTTTTTACCATAGAATTGATTGCAAATTTTCTTTCCTGGCTTGCCAAGTGTTTGGCCAGTTTATTTATTAAACTAATATCCCATCTTTTGTTCAGAATATCCTTTCCTTTCTTTTCTGTGCCTTTGTTCCTTTCACTTTTCTGATATTAGAAGGAAATTAAGTACTCTCCACGGGGATATAATGTGACTGCTTACATAGCTGCCCTACTCAATATCCACCCTTTTATTATGCTCATTTTCCCTTTTTTTAATTATGTCACATTAAAAAAACCCTTAACTTTTACATACTTAATGCTTAAAAAAAATCTGAAGCTGACCCGGTTGCCTTATTGCTATACACACACACACCTGATGCTGTATTCTTTCTATGAAGGACTGTCTCTGGGAGTGGGTTCCCACAACACGGCTGACCCAGTCTAGAGAGAGAAGCATAAATGATTGGAGATCCAGTGCCAGATTGTCAAGGGAACTGAACCCTAACTGCCTAAGAAGTGCCATCCTTCAACAAACTTCACCCAACTTCACAATGGCTAACAGGTTATCATTTCTTGGATTTTTTTTTTTGTCTTTTTACATTGAAAAAATAAACAGAAAACAAATGTGTAGTGGCTAGATCAGAGTTGGGCCATGGAAGGGGAAGGCTTAGCCTTCCCTTCCCTCCCCTCCTCTCACTTCCCATTTGAGAATAGCCCTATTTTCAAATGTTTTTAGTTCTTCTTTCCCTGTATTATAAATTAAAAGGGAAAGCTAGCTTCAAGCTGCATCTTCTTCCTGGGTTTGTGTGGCATTGGAGTCCCAAAATAGGAAAATTAATTTGCCCTTATTTTTAGGAATTTTGAGATTAGGTTGGGTCACTTTCTCATTTTAGGGCCACCCAAGTTGGACTTTGTAGTGCTAACAACATGGACTTTGCAGTAGTGTACTTGCTAACTAAAATAATTATTTTGTATTTTAATTCTACTCATTTTTCTCTCATTTTAAAATTTAATGTTAATGGTTTGATTGATAACTTCTAACATTCCTAATCTTCAAGATAAAAAAACTGCTTTTGTTTCCCAGGTCAGGATAGGATGGGAGGTCTGGAGTTTGTCTCCTGATGAGAGAAAGTTTCTTAGTGCTAATAGGTATTTGGTTTGTCTCTCTGTGATCTTCAAACAACCTTATGACTTTTTTCCTCATTAACATCTTAAATTTTCTGCCCCTGCTTTCCTCAGGCTTCATTTCAATGGGTATATGTGTGGTCATGTGTAGTATATTTAACTCCATGTAACTGATTTTCTTTGCAAATGAGGGGTTATTTTTGTCCTGTCCAATCAACTTTCCTATTGTAATTTCCTTTGATGTGTTAACTATAGAAAGGACTGAAAGCTGGGTCTCAGGATACCTCTTTAAATGAGAGGAATCCTTTTTAACCAGAACATTCTGAATAAATCCTAATAAAATTATCTTCCTGCCTTGGTGCCTTTATGGAGTCTGGGCATACCAGGGTCAGACGTAGGCCATATTTGGCTAACAACCTGACTAGACTACTACTTTTGCGTGAGACACTGGGACTTCTCATTGCAAAGGCAGCCAGTAGTTGGGTTTGTATAGCCATGGCAATAATATACAGTTGTCATGAACACAGACATACTTTTCAGCTTCAGGTATTTTTAAATGATCTCTGCAGTGCTTTAGAAGTGGATCTTTAGCTGCAATCCAAGAGAAAGAAACAGCATCTTTAATGATTCCTTTATGCTTTGAACTGAATCCTTTATGGGGATTCAGTTCAAAGTATTTCACAGCCCCTGCCTGCTGCAGCATGCTGTGTAACCATGGCCTGAAATGGATGCCTAAAGCATATTTTCATATTCTTTAAGGAAGAGAACTCTTGTATCTTTTTTTTCATTTGCTAACGTGTAAATACCATAAAGTTTAATCACTTCTTTCCCTGTTCTAGGCTAAAATGAAGTACAGTCTTGAAGAAGAACTGACTGCCCCTCCTATTCCCTGTTACAAGCAGCAGAGGAACAATTTGGGTTAACTATGACAGTTTTTGCTACTGCCCTTTGGTTTTGTAGGCAACTATGTGCATACCTGATTCATCTCCTGAAAAGGTTAGTTTTAAGTGAGAAATCTGAGAATTCATTTTGCCTAGAGTTCTATTTATAGTATCCAGTCAAATGTTTTTGGAGCCTTACAGTACAAACATATTTAATAGACACTCAGAAGTATAAGAGAATATTTCATTGTGGAGTATTCCCTTTTTGGGACTCTTGCATTTCCATATCATTGCCTCCTGGAGGTTTTTTCTTTCAACAATTTGTTCTGCAGATACCAAGCATGCTTAGTAGTTACTGACAAAATTTGGGGACAAGGAAAAGTGTTTTTCTTAGCATTTCTATTAAAAGTTCACTTCTACAAAATTTGGAGTTCAATTAAGCTCACTTAGAATTTCCACTGGCTGTACTGTAGAAACCTTGGTACTTATAACTCTTCCTCAAAAAGAGAGGGAAATATATGGAGTGTTTTTACCTATCACAGCTAATGAATATTGATAACTGTCATTTAATTTGAAAGCCACATGATGTTTTGCTTTTCAATAGCACTTTGACTTATATATTGCCCCAAAGTGCTTTATAGCCCTCTCTAACCAGTTTACAGAGTCAGCATATTGCCCCTAACAATCTGGGTCCTCATTTTACCTCTCTCAGAACAATGGAAGGCTAAGTCAACCTTGAGCCAGTCAGAATCAAAGGAATCGAACTCCAGGCAGTGAGCAGAGTTAGCCTGCAATACTGCATTCTAATCACTAGGCCACCATGGTGTTTAACATATTATATGCTCCCAGCCAGTGTAGTTTTTAAGCTTTAGTTTATGGTTTAGTCTGTTGTGTGAACCTGGAAAAATGTGATTTATTCAGTAAATTGATTAAGCAAACTATACCATGCCATACTTTATGATCCCAGCCTTTTGTTGCACAAATAAATACTTTTCTGTCATCCCTAAGCCTCCAACTAGTTTTATCAATGATATAAAGTTGTGTGAAATCTTAGTTGCTTCACATGCTCTGACTGCTGATCTTTTCTTTGATTTCAGGTGCAGCAGATACCTACAGAGAATATTCACAAGTAAAATTTGTGGTGTTGTTATGTCTGCATGTGTGTGTGCTAAAAAAAACTTTAATAATATAAACAGATTCATTTTATTAAGTCATATTTGACATTTTGTTTAGATAACCGAACTGTTTGGGATGAAACTGATTTGCTCGTTTTCTGTGCAAAAGAATGGAAAGGAGAAACAGAGCAGGCAAAACAAATGAGAGAGGTGAGCTGTCAAAGCACAAAATGGGGTTCTTTTTGATGATTGGGGAATCAAAATGTCTTTCATGTTGGGACAACAGTAACATCTCAATATACAAGAAGTGAGATATCAGACTGAAAGTTGCATAACCAATTCTTGTGTTCTCTACTGAAATTTCATGTTAAGCTCAGAACTATTTTCAAAATGGGAAGAAAAATGTAGACATGTTTAATGCAGTTTTAACATTGTAGTTTAAAAGTATTAATTCTTCTTGTTACTGTTTAGAGCTGGGGTCACTTTTGGACCCCAGGGACCACCAAACTCATAATTTTAAATCCCATGGACCAGAGACCCTGGGAAAATCCCCCAAAAAAGTGTGCAGGAAAATTCCCCACCCCATTTTCCTACTGATCGATCATTCTTTATTTGGGATCGCAGGATACCATCTCTAACTCCGTTCTCAGGGGGAGAAAGAGAGACTTTTGGCTTCATGCAGCAGAAGTCTTTCTTTCTCTCCCCCAAATTCCACCAGAAATGAATCTTTGTGAGACTTGTCATGCCAGCACAGTCTCTTGGAGCAGGATGCCTTGCAGGGTCCCAAAGACTCATTTCTGGCGGAGTTTGGGGGAGAGAAAGAAAGACTTTTGCTGCTCTTCTTGCATGCAGCCAAAAGCAGAAGAAGAAAGAAACAGAAAGAAGCAGCCCGGTGGCCAGGCCAGGCGAGTGGGGCAGGTTCCCCCCTTCCCCCCTTCCACCCTCGCCTCACTACCTCGTGTTGTTCGCAATGCAAGTGACGCAAGCCTTGTGTTCCCGAGGCCATGTGGACGGTGCAGCCTTTTGTTCCCACGCAGCCTGGATTAATTGCTTTGGGGGGTGCTTTGGGGGTGACATTTCTCTGCGGATCACCAAAATTTTCTGATGAACCTCCAGTGGTCCCCAGCCCACTGGTTGGCGACCACTGGTTTAGAGTGCTGGACCTAGAACAGGCAAATCCTAGGTTCAGTACCACATTCAGTTATGTAGCTTTGGTGACTTTGGCATAGCTACTGTTGGGAAACTACCAACCAGGCAAGGAATCACACAGGGAATTAGCCATGAGTTGTTATGCAATTCCAAGTGACATAAGACTGATTTCACATAGACATATATAAACACACCTGATTTCCATGGAACTTTATCTGCTTTTTCCCAGGAGGTGACAAGCAGTCTTGTAGGTAGAATAAAGTGGTCAATTTGAACCTTTCACACATGGATCTGGTTGCTTGCGCCTGACATGTAACATCTTTCAGTTCAATGTAATTCACAGGATTTTCATTTTGCAGATAAAAATGGGGGGAGGGGTATGATTTCATGTATATTTCTGTGAGCTAAGAGATTACAAAAATTGATAATCTGTAGTTATAAAATTAAGTTTAAACTTGGGAAGTTGTGCTGTCTGAAATAAAGAGAGCTAGGTTGGTCTAGTTGTTACGATGCTAGAAAACAGGAGACAGAGTGTTCAGCTGACCTAAAATGAGATTCCTTGGATGAATAATAAGTAGAGTCAGCTTCTTGAACAATTAAATAAAGTTGCTCTATTTGTTAGTGATCTTCTGAGGTCTCCCTGAATTAATATTGAGATTAACTTCTTGTTTCCAAAGAGGGTTCATTTTGACTGCATTTCTGTTGGCATTCCTCAGTTTTTTCTGTTTGCTTAATTCATTCTGACTTACTGCATATTAACCTTGTGAGAATTGGGAATAGTTTTGTGAGCTGTTATTATGGTGTGCAAATTGTGTAATTTTTAAAATGAGCAGTTTGAAAGAGAAACATTATGCTAAACTTTGATAAACACTTCTTTCCTGCTGTTAATTAAAGGTTTGCTTGCTACACTATAAATCTTTTTATTCCTGCCATCATTAGCAGAAGCTAACATTAACAACGAGAATATATTAACAGGGGTAAGAGGGGGTGCAGCCTCATCAGGAGCAACAGTTAAAGTCTGGATTCCTTTTACCTAGGACAAACATAATAATACTCTTTAAAACTGTGTTGATTCAGAGCTGTTTTTTCTCATTTTTGGAAATATAGTACTGTCTTTTGTTGTTGCTCAGATTTTGAAGCCTTTTATGTAACTTGTATTTATAGTACCAATATATGGATAGGGTATTTTGCTATTCTGGATTTTAATTTGAAAAATCTACCTTTGTAGAAAATGTATCATTTGGTCCCACCTATCAGGGAAAAGGGGACTCTGCAGGCCACTAAAAGGATGCTGGGTACCACAAGTGACCAAGTGGCCTATGTTTTAATTCTTTGGATAGTTTTTATGTTCTCAATTACTGTTGTTATTAAACTATTGCTCTGACTAGTCATTTGTCCCACCTATCCCCTTTTTATTTTCTCAAAGTCTTACAAAACATTATTTTGGAAATACCATGTAAAATATATAAGACAAGTCAATGGAGATAAGTACTGTTTGCTGAGAGCTGTGCTATTCCAGATATTCAGCCAAGGTCTTCCTCTCCCATCATGGACTAAGGCCACAGATATACTAAAGGTAAATCACAAAATAAACGATCTGCAGAAAAAATATTTTTTTGAATGTTTAGATTTTTTTAAGGCATTATTATAAAAGTGGAGATAACTTTGAGTTCAAGTATAGCAGAACTGTGTAACTTACCTCCCAATTTTTCAGAAAAAAACTTGATATAATAAACTGGAAGTATCTCTTATTTGGAAGTAAATATTATTTTTGAAACATTAGGATGAGGAGGCAGAGGTGAATCATACTTCTTACCTACAAGCTTTCACCTACAAGTAATCCTCAACTTATGTCCAGTTGCTTAATGAATAGTCAAAGTTACCACCTATTCTTGAAATTATGACTGATGCACCACCTCCACAGTCATATCATCAAATTTCAGGTGCTTAGTGACTGACTCATATTTATTATGAATTGCAGCATCCATGGTCACATTGTCGTGTTTTGCAGTGTTTGCTGTTTTCCAACAAAAAACGCTCATTGAATAGGCTGGTTTCAGACTTACAACCATCTAATTCATGGAATAACTATTTGATTACTCCAATAATTGTGGTGACTCACTTAACATCCCTTGTAAAAATGGTCGTAAAATTGAGTCCAGTTGTATGTCAACTTATGACCACAACCACTTATGACCCAAATTCCAGGCTCAATTGTCATCAAGGGATATCTGCCATTCAGAGTATCTTCATTTCCTGTTGAATTTCTCCCCTGAAGAATGCTCTTCTTTTTCCAGCTCCCTGAAAAACTTCTTTATTCACAAGGATGTAATTGGATCCAACAGTACAGCTTCGGATCACAACAATATACAGGTTCAAATACATTAGGAATATTACGTAAATGTATTGAAGCATTAAAAGGACAGGTAAGTGGGTAGATATTAAGGGATAAATAAAAGTCTACAGCTTACTGATGCTGTAACTATTATTAGCTAGTAAACTATTAGGAGTAATTTCTATAAGCATAAGTAGCTAACTAAAATTCAGATTAATCAATAGATGGTCATGGAAGCATATAAATATTGAAGATAATATTTTAAGTGCTAATTTTAAAAATGTTTGATAATATGCTTCAGAACAGGGGTGTCAAACTGGATTTCTTCGAGGGCCGGATCAGCATTGTAGTTTTCCTTTGCGGGCTGGTGGCAGGCCAGGGTGGTGGTGGTGGCAGGACAGATGCTTCCTGCAGTACTTTGCTGGCTGAAAACGGGCCGTATGGCCCGTTTTCAGGCCATTTTGGGGCTGGTTTTGGTCCATTTTTTGGGAATATTTCTCAGTCCTCCCTCTGCTGTCCTAAGTCTTGTTTCTTTTTTTTTGAAAAAAAGTTTTTATTAATTTTCTACAAACAAACAAGACAAACAAAACATAAAAACATCAACTCTTATATGTACATCCAGTGTGTCAGTTGGTTCATCATTTTTGTGCATTCATTCTGTAGTCTCAAATTACAATTACATTACATAACAACTCATATTGTCAATCCAAATTTATATATCCTAATATCACTAAAAAAAGAAGTTTTTGACTATATTTTTAATCATTCATGCTTAATGAGCTAACAATACTTTAAGCCAGTTTACTCTATAACAAATCATCTAGTCATATCAAATCAATCCTAAAAAATCCTTTATAAATATAATAGCAAATAGCAAAATAATAGCAAAATAAAGATATTCCTTACTATCTAGCATTCTAAATATTCTATTATCGTATTTTATCATCCAGCCATTTATAAAAAAGATCCCAAATTTCATAAAATTGTTTATCCTCTTGCTCTCTAATTTCAAATGTCAATCTACTCATCTCAGCACATTCCAATATTTTCTTAATAATTTCTTCCTGTAATGGTATTTTCTCATTCTTCCAATTTTTAGCAAATACAATCCTGGCCGCTGTTAATACATTTACAATCAGGTATTTCAAATCTTTACTATATATATCAGGTAAAATTCCCAATAAGAAGATCTCTGGTTTCAAATCAATATGTTTCTTTATCATTTTTTCCAACCACATGCGAATTATAGTCCAATATTTTCTAGCATCCTCACAAGTCCACCACATATGGTAATACGAGCCGGGTATCTGATGACATTTCCAGCATTTTTCAGATTTGTTCTTAAACATTCTTGCTATTCTTGTCGGGGGAAAGTGCCACCTGTAAAACATCTTATACAAGTTTTCTTTATATGCTGTTGACATTGTCATTTTATAATTTTGAGACCACAATTTCTGCCATTTCTCCAAATCAATCCCATATCCAAAATTCTTCCCCCAAACAATCATAGTTTCTTTAACTTGTTCTTCCTCTAATTTCATTCCCAGTAAATAACCATATAATTTTTTAATCACCTTCTCATCAGTACCCATCAAGATCTTATCTAAATCAGTCTGCTTATCATAAAATCCCTCCGTTTTAGAATCTTCATCATACCTTGAGTGTATTTGTGCATATGAAAACCAATTCATCCTTATACCTTGTTCTTCTAAGTTTTGGATCGATTTAAGTTCACCCTTTTCATCCAAAAGTTCCCCATATCTAACTGTTTGTTCCCTCTTGTAAATTATAGGATAGGAAAATGCTTCAATGGTCGATAACCAAACTGGAATTTTCAAATAACATTGTCTTTTTATCTTCTCCCAATTTAACCACAAAGACTCCCGTACATAATGTCTTCTAAAATAACCCTGTGTTTTAGTTCCCTTATACCATAAGAAAGCATGCCAACCCAACAGCAAATCATGCCCTTCTAATGTCAACAACCTATGTTTCCTTAATGTTATCCATTCTTTGACCCACATCAAATTTGCAGCTTGATAATACAATTCCCAATTAGGCAGACCAAAACCTCCTCTAATTCTAGCATCTTGCAAAAGCTTTAGCTTTATTCTCGCTTTTTTACCTTGCCATATAAACTTCAACATAATTTTATTTAGATCTTCAAAATAGTCTTTTCCAAGCCTTATTGGTATTGTTTGAAACAAAAATAATATTCTAGGTAAGATATTCATCTTGATTGTTGAAATTCTCCCTATTAATGACAATTGCAAGTTTTCCCACTTCTTCAAATCTGTAGCTATCTGTTGTTTAAGTTTAATATAATTATCCTCCTTTAATGTGCTACATCTTGTTGTCAAATATATCCCCAAATACTTAACCTTATTTGTAACTTGAATTTTCAAAAGATCTGCCAATTCTTCTCTCTGTCTCAATAACATATTCTTTGTCAAAATCTTTGTTTTATCTTTGTTTATTTTCAAACCAGCCACCTCCCCATATGACTCTATCCTTTCCAGTAACTTTGGAGCTGTTTCAATCGGATTTTCCAAAATAAAAGCTAAATCATCAGCAAAAGCTTGTAGCTTATATTCTTCCTTCTTAATTTTCATTCCTTTTATGCTTTTATCATCCCTAATATTTCTATTCAAGACTTCCAAGGTCAACACAAATAGCAAGGGAGATAGGGGGCATCCTTGTCTTGTGCCTTTTCTTATATTAATAAGATCTGTAAGTTCCCCCTCCATCATTACCCTTGCTGTCTGTTTATTGTATATAGCTTCTATTGCTTGAATAAATTTTTTGGCAAAACCCATCTGCTCCAATAATAATAACATAAATCTCCAATTCACGTTGTCAAATGCTTTTTGAGCATCTAAGAATATCAAAGCCATTTGTTTTTCAGGATGAGCCTCATAATATTCCAAAGTATCCAAGATTACTCTCATATTGTCTCTAATTTGTCTCTTTGGCAGAAATCCATTTTGATCTGAGTGGATAAAATTGTTTAAATATTTTTTAAGTCTTTCTGCTAAGATTGAAGCAAAGATTTTATAGTCTGCATTCAATAAAGAAATAGGTCTATAATTCTTAATTTGCAATGGGTCAGTCTCTTCCTTTGGTATAAGTGTAATATAAGCCTCTGACCATGTTTTAGGTATCATCTTTTTTAACATAACTTCATTCATAACTTCTAACAATGGGATGCTCAATAGTTCTTGAAATGTTTTATAGAATTCTACTGGAAGCCCATCTGGGCCCGGAGCTTTCCCATTATTTTGTCTCTTAAATGCTTCATTTAGTTCCATCATTGTTATATTGCTTTCTAGCATTTCTTCAGTCTCTTTAGGTATCTTTGGTAGATTAGCTTCCTGTAAATACTGTTTAACTTTTCCTTCATCAATATTCTCTTGTTTATATAATTGCCCATAAAAATCTCGGATAATTTCTTTTTTCTCCTTATTCCCATAACAAACTTGGCCTTGTTCATCTATTAACTTCAATATTTTTCTTGATTCCTTCTCTTTTCTCAATTTATATGCTAGCCATCTACCTGGTTTATTTGCATCTTCAAAATAATTCTGTTTAGAGTTTCTAATTTTCTGTGCCAATTCTTCTTTCTCTATTAAATCCATTTTATGTTTAATTATATCCAGCTTCAATTTAATATCCTTTTTCTGTGGCATTTTCTGTAATTCTTTTTCAAGAGTTTTATACTCATTTTCCAAGGCCTTAGAAGCTTGCCTTTTCCTAATGTTCTTTTTTCTTGTATAATCTATTATCAAACCTCTAGCATATGCCTTCATAGTGTCCCACACATTTTGCATTGAAGTATCCTCTTTTTTATTTTCTCTAAAGAAAAAAGCCAATTCCTTCTCCATCCATTGTGTAAAATCTTTCTCCTTTAAAATAGTATTATTTAATGTCCATCTCGATCTTTTTTTTTGTCCCTTCCATTTAATTGTCATTGGGCTATGATCTGCCCATGTACTTGTTTCAATGCTTGTTTCTTTAATATTAGATATTAGTTCTGTTGAGATCCAAATCATATCTAATCTGGACCATGATAAATGTCTATTTGAATAAAAAGTATATTGTTTAGCTTTAACGTTTCTTTCTCTCCAAATATCTTTTAAAGTTAATTCATCTGTCATTTTAAAAAAGGACCTTGGGAGAGCCTTTCTATTTTGCTTTGTTGTTGTTGCTATATAGTCCAGTTTATTGTCCACAATTCCATTAAAATCTCCCATCATAATTATATTAACATAGTCCAGTCCAATTATTTTCATGTGCAGTTTTTTATAAAACTCTTCTTGTTTATCATTCGGAGCATAAATTGCAATCAAGAGTATTTTTATGTTATTATCCATTATTTCTACCATTAATACCCTTCCATCTTCATCCGAGTAAATCAATTTTGCTGGAATAGCCTCTTTAATATATAAAACCACACCTCTTTTCTTACATTGAGTCAAAGAGGTAAATATTTTCCCTAATTTTGGCTGTAATAACAATTGTTCATGTTGTTTTTTAATATGAACTTCTTGTAAACAAATTATATCAAATTTTAATTTCTCTAAATTATGAAAAATTTTCCTTCTCTTAACAGCTGAATTAAGTCCGTTTATATTCATTGTAATCAGTTTTTTTTCCTCCATGATTATGCTTTATATTTAGATCTAACAGCTCTCGTGGGTCTCACTTCACGCTGTTCTTTATTATCAATCTGTCCCCCTATTGCTCCTTTCTCTTTTTCAGTCTCCAGTTGTTCATCTTGAAACACAATTAATGAAGTCTCCTTCTCTGCTTCCTCTCTTCTTCCTCCAAAAAATTCTGCTTGAAAAAGTTCTGCTTTCTCAATTGAGTCAATTCTATATCTCTGCTCTTGCCACGTAAACATTAATCCTTCTGGAATCAGCCATCTATAATTCACTTCATTTTCCAATAGTATTTTGGTCAGAAATTGATATTCTCTTCTCATCTCTCTCACTCTTCTAGGTATTTGTTTCAAAACCACAACCTCTTTACCCTTGTATTTCAGTGTTTTCTCTCTTGCTACTTGTAATATTTGCGTTTTAATGGATTTTTTGGTAAATCTAATATGAACTTCCCTGGGTAATTTGTTTCTCATCGCATATCTTGTATAGACTCGATATATCTCATCTATTCCATCCATCATCTTTTCCTGTGTAATTTCCAAAGCATCTGCCAAAATTTCTATCATTACCGCTGCCAGATTTTCTCCTTTTTCCTCCTCTATATTTTGAAATCTGAGGTAAAATTCTGACCTTTCCATCTCCCACCTCAGCATCCCACCTTTTTCTTGTTCGACCGCTGTTAATCTACTGTCAATATTTTCAATCTTCTTCTCTCTTTGTTTTCCTTCTTCCTCAATTTTTTGGAATTTCTCCTCATACTTAACCATCATTTGTTTAATATTTTCCACTTTTTCATCAGTCTTCTCTATTCTTTGTTCAATGGTGTCTGATTTTGTCTTGAGATCTTGAATTCCTTGAATAATCATCTGTAACTGTAAAGATATTTTTTCTTGTTCCTTATCTTGCTTCAACATTGTCTGAATTAAACGTTGTCCTCCAGCTGGTGGGGAAGCAGAGGTAGAAGCAGCAATGCCAGATGGTATTAGTTTCTTGCTCATTTCAATGTTTGCAAAACTTCAAATTCTTCTTAACTTTTAACCCAACTGGTAGGGCAGCCAATTATAATCCAAAATGGAGAACTCCAATAGTAAAAAACACGAAACCAAAGAGGAAACAGAAAAAAAAGAAGAGGAAAAATCTTCGGGTTCTTCCAGACCCTAATCCAATTACGAAATAATTCACCATAAAAAAGGAAAAAATAGAAAGAAAAAAACAAACAAATCCAAAAATAATAATATTGATTAAAAGCAAAAGAGAAAGGAAAATGCAAAAAGTGGGAGAAGAAAAACAAAAAGCAAAAAATTCCTTCAGGTTCTTCACACCTTAATCCAATTGAGAAATCTCAATAATCCAAAAAAATAATCCAAAAGAGGAAGAAGAGAAAAAACAAACAAAAAAAAAAAAATCAACCACAACAACAGAATAATCCAAAAAAAAAAAAAATATAAAAAGCAAAAAAATCCCAATAAAAATAAAAAAAAATAAAAAAGAAAAGAGAAGAAACTCTGAGGCTTTCCCTTTAAATTAAAAGGCAAAAATAAAAATATATATAAAAAAAACTAACAAATGGGGTACATATAAAAAAAACACACTGCACTTTGTTATTTATCCAAGGCTCTTGTTATGACTCTCTTCTCCAACAGCTTCAAAGCCAAACCTCAAGTGTTAATAACAGTCCAGGAAAGCACCTGCAATAATATTTTGCTGTGCTCTCCCTCTATCTTATCACGTTAAAAAGTCCTTGAGATGAGGTCTTTTTACAATTCTCTCCAATTCAAATAGAGTACTTTCAAGCCTCTAGTTGGCAGTGTTACAAAGTTTCTTAATGCTCTTTCTCAGCCCCAACCGGAAAAAAGAATTAATATATACAAAAAAAAAAGAGAAAAAAAAAATGGCCAAAGGAAGCCTCTATCCTAAAAAAAATAAAAAAGTCAAAGGGAGCCTAAAAGTATATATATAAGAAAATTCAGTCCGGTTACCTAAGTCACAGTAAAATCTTTCCCAAAGAATATAGAAAAAAAAACAAAACACTCCAAGGCTCAATTTGACAGCACTTTAAAAACGCCGCTCAAACAATTTCAGTCAAAAAAAAAACCCACAGCTTCCTCCTCTCTTCAGAATGAACTTTCCAATCTCATCGAATTTGCAACACAAAAGAGTTTTTCTCACCCAACCGACACACTTCAATCCAGTCACTTTCTTTTCGGAGCTGTCCCGACTTCAGCAGCTATGGAGGCTGCCTCTCCGCCGCCAGCAAAAGGGCTTCTTCCGAATCTAACCAGAGACTTTGCGATGTCTCTGGGATCCTGGAACAGTGCCCTTCGCGATCACCGTCTCTCCGGGACGATTTAGGTCTGTTAGGACCGACCAGGGGCGAAAATATCAGCTGCGATCTCAGAGCCCCAAGATCGCAGCTGTAACGCCGGCACGAAGCTCCGCCTTCTCCTAAGTCTTGTTTCTTTTCTCCTTCTTCTGGAAGTTCTTTCCTCCAGCTTGGTTATTACAAGTGCCTCAACCTACTAATGCCTACCCCTTTTATGCCGATCCATTTTCCTGAGAGTAGATAAGATATCAAAAACATTTTCACCAACATAAAACAACTGTTCCCCTAGATCTGAAGAGCTAATTTTCTCTTATCCTATTCTCTTTTGTAGTGGATGGAAATCAGTGGTATTAAAGATGAAGCTCAAAGACAGAATTTTTGCAATGCTCTTTTTACTGGTGGAAGCATGGAGCATAAGTTCTATGAGGCCATAAAATTCCTCATGCTGTATCAAGTAATAGAAGCTTATGAACGCTTGGCCAGTAACCAAGAATGCATTCCAAACTTTTTTAGTGACCTTTTTAGACGGGATACTTCTTTGGATCCTTTAAGTTATATGATGAATCATCTGAACTCAATAGGAGACAGAAGAGGTCTTGATCAGGTAAATGCAAAACGAAATGTAATAAATTTTGGCATTAAAAAAGAACTTAGAAGGCTTAAACTGATTTATTTCTATGCTGCCCAGAGCAAGAAAAGTAGTATTAGACTAAAATTTTATGTAGTATTTTTAAATCACAGGGCTTAATAAGCAATCAGTTTTCTCTTTCTGCTTATTTTGCAAGGTTTTTTTAATTTGAATTTTTCATATAGAAAGAAAAAGTTATGGACTAAAGCTACATCTTCTGGACACACTCCAGTTTTGTTTTGTTTTGTTTTTTGATACCAGATAAAGTTTTTTTTTCTCAGTGACTTTTTATGTTTCATAAAAACAAAAAATGTTGTAGGATCCAATATGAGTTGGTCACTGGGAGTAGAGTCTTTGTCTTCTGAGCTTTCAGACTCGTGCTGGAGCCCATCTTCACAGAACTTGAACATTCAATTTTACAGCTACTAAGATTGTTGGATGAGGAGGTACAAAAACAGCCAGGGAAGTGATTGAAGCCTGGGAAACAGGCCCCTACTCAATCAACAGGAGTGCTGATTTACTACCAATTTAGCAAGTACTCATAAGGTGAGGGCTGGACAGCCAATGACTTAATAGCCAGTAATCAACACACCCCAATCAACATCTAAACAGCCACATACAACAGGTTCCATATAAATACCACTCACAGAACAGCACACACACTGCTAGAGAGAAGTTCCCTGAAGTTGGGCTCCAGCACAAGTCCAAAAGCTTGGACACCAAATCTCTCGTTCCGGTGACTGACCCAGATTGGATCCTGCAACATTATCCCAGGACATGTATATTCACCTTCATTCATAAAAAGTATTATATATGGGGAATCTGCTTTTACCTTTTGCCACAATTAGTTTACTTTTTTGTGTGGAATGGAAGTGGAAATCCCCCTGCCCATTAATTTTAGAAATAAAATACCTGATATATCACAAATATATTAACTTGATTGGCCATAACTTTTTCTCCCGGGGTTCTCTGCTTGTATATTTTGTCACATTTTTATTGCTTTTAAAGGTCTGAATTAGTGCAAATTTTTTGATCTAGTTTGAAGTATATATTGCTTGAAATGGGAGGGGGGTTTGGCATGGTTCAGAGGAAAATGAGTTACTGTACTTCCTTCCTGAATCAATATGTTTTATGGACTCATGTGCATCAGAAGCTAAGATATACACATTATGAGAAAAAAGTAGCCAAATCGACCATCTTAATTATGAATTAATTTACATGAATTGTACATTATAACTTGTATTTTCTATAGATTGTGAGTTTCACTTTTTTTCCTCTACAGATTGATCTATTTCTTCTCAAACATTCTCTTGAAGTAAAAATAATAGTTTACAGGTTGTGTAAGATTAATACCAAAGATTTCCTAGAAACGTACACAGATGAATATCAGAAGGATTGGCGTGAAGTCCTCCTTGTAACTGAAGACGACCGTCATTATCACATTCCTGTTGTTAAGATATGATTACTTGAGGCTGACAAATATTTCCACATTCTTCTGAAGAAATTTGTTCAGATGAATGTTATGCTGTATTTAAGAAATATCTCTGCTAAATAAAAATATGTATGAAACAGTTGTCTTTTTTATTTGTGAGGAATAAAATGATGAAACCACGTATTTCAAAGTGAAGTTCTCACTACCAATATGCTGAAGGCTGTAGGTTATGGTATAACCTGGATAATACCAATTGACACAAGATTCCATGTTGATCAGTGGTGGGATTCAATTTTTTTTACTACCGGTTCTGTGGGTATGGCTTGGTGGGTGTGACAGGGGAAGGATACTGTAAAATCTCCAGTCAGAGGTAGTATTTGCCGGTTCTCTGAACTACTCCAAATTTCCGCTACCGGTTCTCCCGAACTGGTCAGAACCTGCTGAATACCACCTCTGACATTGATCCATATTTATTAGAGACAAAAGTGCCACAAATTTTAACAATAATTCTTTGACCTCCAGTAATTCTAAGACAAAAGTGATTAGAAGGATCATTAATAAAAGAGCTTCCACACTTTCTCCATCTCACATTTTACGTAATGAATTCAGCAAACTATAATGTAAAATACATAATGTATAATATAAATTATAACATTGGAACACTCAAAAGTCTGGAGATTAGAGAGAAAGAGATATGTCTGTTTATATACAACACGAAGTTAAAACTTGATTTCTTTGTTTCTTTTAGCTTGGTGTGATACCTTACAAACTACAGTGCACTGGCTACTTTATCTGATTTTTGCTTACTGCTACACATCAGAAGGGCTATACAATATTTTCTGAACGTAATCATTGGAATTTAAGCTGTTGCACAAAAGTTGTTCGCTCTATCAGTTCCTTCAGAAATCTTAAAAAATTACCTCAAACTGTTTATTTTACTAAAAAAATACTCTGCTGATCATTTATTGTACAATGTAAAAGCAAAAAATATGTCTTATTCTAATTGTATATAGTGCATATTGTAATTTTATTGTATATAGTATATAGTAATCATTTTCTCAGTCAAGTAGCTAGTAGTTTGTATTGTTATAACAAACTTTTACAAGCTATGGACTTTAATCAGCTTTTGTAAAATTGCTATGTTGCATTTTTAAGAAATTATTTCTATCTAGTATGTATATCAGTAAGCATAATGGAGAGCTATGTAAAGCTATTGTTTTAATAATATATAATTCTCCTCTTGTATTATTCCATGCCTTGCATTGGTAATGATTATTGAACGTGTTGTACAGCCACTGAGGCCCCAGCTTTAGTTACTGAAAGGTAGTCCTTGTATAGAACACACAAATTAGCTAAGCACAATTTGGCCCAGTGTGTTGTATGAATCCAGACCATGTGGTTAGTTTGTAATAACCCACTGTATTTGGTGGACCACAGTGTAATGATCCAAATACATTTTGTGCAAGCATATTCAGACTCTCTTTATTTTTTCTGGAGTATTATCCAAATCCCCTCAAACTAATATTCACTGCCCAAAGCATTAGGCAATCTGGTTTCTGTGCCGAAAGCCATTTTCTACAATAGCCTTTTCTAGCTTGCAGTCTCTGAAAAGTATTTGGATACAGTTCCATTTATTTATTTATATTTGTCAATTGCTTACAAGATAATAGGTATAAGTAAAAACATAGTTATGAATACATGGATACATATAAGAAAAATAAAAGAAATAATAGGACAGGGACAGTAGGCACATTGGTGCGCCTACACCCCCCCCCCCCACAGACCTCTTAGGAAAGCGGTGAGGTCAATAGTAGGAAGTCTAAGGTTAAAGTTTTGGGGGTTTGGGGAAGACACTACAGAGTCAGGTAGAGTATTCCAGACATTGACCACTCTGTTGCTATCTCTCACCGAAGATCAGTTCTGGATGAAAGTGATGGAACTATAGTCCAGCAAAAATAAGGTGGGAAAGTCATTCTGTACTTTTGTAGAATTACAGCATGCATATAGTCATTTTGCAACATACTGGAGCACTATTTTATGTTCTAAATTTTGGTTTTATATTGTTCAATCATTCTGATTTTAATGATTTGCTGCTTCTCCTGCATCTTTGAAAGACATTTATAAATCACTCAACCTCAGTATTGTTTAATGTTTAAAATGAAAGATTCGGCACCATGTCCTTTTGAGAACAACATATTCACAGAGTAATATATAGTCTTCGACTTATGACCACAATTGAACCCAAAGTTTCTATTGCTGAGTGAGATATTTGTTAAGTGAGTTTTGCCCCATTTTACGGTCTTTTATGCCACATTTGGTAAGTGATTAAGTTATGTCGTTATTAAGTGTGTAACATGGTTGTTAAGTGAATCTGGCTTCCCCATTGAATTTGCTTGTCAGAAGGTCACAAAAGGAGATCGCATGATCTTGGGACACAGCAACTGTCATAAATTGCCAAATATCTGAATTTTGATCACATGACCCCAGGGATGCTGCAATGTCATAAGTGTGAAAAATAGTCATAAGTCACTTTTTTCAGTGCCATTGTAACTTTGAACGGTCACTAAATGAACTGTAAGTAGAGGAGTATCTGTATATGATTAGTAACACCATGGAAACTTGCTTCTGAACTAACTTTGCAACTGATGCATTATGTAGTCATTATTTATAATAAAAACAAGCTAATATTCAGCACAGAAAAAAACAAATGATGTGAAAACCAAGCATACATTAAAATATGAAATTGTTCTTTTTTTATATATTTTCAGAATTGCCAACAAATTAGCAACTACAATGTTTGTTTGTTTTTTAAAAAAAGATGAATAGGGATGTGAAAGAAGGAAGTTGCTGTTCAAGCACGATAGATAGTCCACATGCCATGCTGGCATTTAGTGGAGCTTCATCTGTCTTTTTAAACTCAGAGCAGAAGATATAAAGACACTGGGGTAGGTGGTGGTAGGGAGTTAGAAGGAAACTGCTTCCTAGTATAATTAAAGATGAATCTACCAAAAAAGTAATATGTCACTTATAGAGCTTAGATAAATATTTCCTATATGGGAGACTCTAATGTTTTAGTTTTAGTTTTTAGCATGGACATTCAGTTAAATTAGTTCCTGCTTTCTGAACGGCTAATCATGAACTGCTAATCAATCCAAACTTTTTCCCTTATTTACTTTTTCCTAAAACACAAGCGGGAAAATTTAACTTGGATGATCATTATTTACATTAGGCATATTAGATAAAATAAATGTATGCAGTAGTACAATAGGACTCAGACTTTCCCGATTTCTATCCTGGTGCCTTAACCATTAGGCCAAACTGACTCTCAACAACAGGCAATGATGGGCTTTGAAGAAATGTGTTAAAAGTCCTGCAACTGTGGAAGGTGATGTATCCCATTGTGAGGGGTTGTGTTGCAAAAGAAAACTGAATGTGTGTGAAGATGAGACAGTAACAAATCCATGTAGCCAATCTAGTAGAGAACTGCCAAATGGAATTGCAAAGAACTGGAGGTCACAGTGAAGAGTCTGAGTCTTCTCTTTGCTGCTGTCGATTGGCTATCTTTATATTTGTATCGGAGATCAGATACATGCACACAAATGCACACAAATAACAAGTCCCCTGTCTGGATAGAACAGCCACGCATTAACATAGATTTGCTGACTATTGGATAGAGAATGGACATGAAGTAAATCTTTCCCAAAGTTAGAATTAGTTGTGTAAATTTGTAGCTGCCAATAAAACTATCTGTGCTTCATAAGAGGCAGTATTCTTATTTTAAGCTTTCAACCCAAAATTTGAATTTGTCTTGATCATCACCAGGGCTTTGGCTCCATCTGTTAAGATTATTTTAGTTTTATTTTATTTCTTCCAGGTTCTTTGTCATCCCACTTCCAGAGACTAAAGCAATTTACAGGAGTGTAATAGAAACCACCTTATATAAAGCTTTTGGTTCATTCAACCCAAAAAGACCATTTTAATTCATTTCTTTTTTTTTACAACCCTTTCTCCTATTGTATCCCAAAGCTTACCTTATTGGTTATCCTCACACTGTACAGTGTTTCTGTTATTAAAACTGCTATTTTCCGCACACTCTGTTCCTTCAGGATGTTTGGTCAGATTATCTGCAAGGTTCATGTTCACCACAAACATTTGGTTGAAGAATTTGCAGCCGCACAAGAGAAGCTGTGTCAACAGCGTGATGCAGCTACCACCCCTGCTTTCATACTGCTGAGCTAAGGACTCTCTAAAGCATCCTTCAAAGCCCTCCATTGCTATGGAAACCAACTCCTTGCATTATGACATAGTGATGAAAGGCTGAGCTCCTCCTTTAACCTATTAATGAAAGTGGTGAAATGATGAACAAAGAAAAGAAGTGTGTTAAGGAAGATACATTAGAAGGGATCCCAGAGGTCAGCAGCTATTGCACAATCACAGCTCCACCTCTTTTAGGGTCCTTTGTCACAGTCTTGACTTTTGGACACACATACCCCTACAGACATCCCTGTCCCACCTTGTCTGGTCATCTTCCTTTTTGTTTCCTTTAGACCAGGGGTGTCCAACCTTGGCAACTTTAAGACTTGTGGACTTCAACTCCCAGAATTCTGGGAGTTGAAGTCCACAAGTCTTAAAGTTGCCAAGGTTGGACACCCCTGCTTTAGACTTTTCTCCATATGCTATCTCCATAGCCTTACATGTACCTTGCCTCTGGACATTCTTGTTCATTATATGTACCAAAGGAAGCCTGGAAGAAATTTCCCCTCACTTTTTATGAAAAAGAAATGGGCTGAATATTTTGGACAAGTACTTTCTTTGTTTTCAAAAACACTTTGAGTAGTTTAACATAAGAGGGCAGCAGTCACAAATGACACTTTAAATGACAGTCATTTGCTTATGTGTGTGTAGTAAGCTTTTCTGCTTTGCTTAAGGATCTTTTGTTTTTATTGTATTGGGAGGTTACAGCAATGTCCACATTTATTGGAAATAATAGGTAAATAGTGTGCACACATGGTTGACAATTATCTAGTTTTTACTTTAACAACTTTAATCTACCTATGGCAAATGACAAACATTGAGCAGGTTTTGGTGATTTTGGAAAACAAAGCATGGCCATAGCTGGTTAGTTCTTGGACGGGAGATTAGAATTTGAATTTGGAAAACACCACAGAAGACAATGGCAAACTGACTTAATGGCAATGGCTGCTGTAAAGTCTATCTAACCTAAACGGATGCTTCCTGAATAGAAACTGCTCCCCACCCCTAATCTGCAGGGACTAATATCCAGGCAGTGCCAAAGAACTGGATACAATTGAATTATTTATTTAATGTCATCCATCATGAAAGGGTACCCAGAACACAGAACAAATGTGACCTTTATCCCCAAAATTATTGGAAACATCAATCCTGAGATCATGATTACAGTGAAACACATCATCACTATCATTGATTCCTTTTGCATGAAATTTATTTTAAGGAGGGCTTAAGATGCAACTACTATGTTTGTGCAACTAATTGCTATTTGCTCTTTTTAAATGTAGGCACCAGCAGTGAACAACTGCAAATAAAATTCTTTCTGGTCTCTCTTTCTAGCACTTATTGTTTCATTCTATAGTAAACTAAATGGAGCAAGGGGGTGGCCCTAATATCCAAATCTCTATTTTTAAAAATCTAATAATCTGCAAGATTACCAAATTGCCCAAATACTAAAATGCTAAAATACTATGCAGTATAAGGCAACAGTAAAATATTCTTTATACTGTCAGATAATGTAGCAAAAGATGTAAACTTTCATAAAATTATATGTAATCCAATGAAAAATAGGAGCCTGATTGTTTCTTCTTATATTTTTTCTTCCCTTTTAAATCAAGACCATTACTAGTACTTACTATTACTAGTACATTACTAGTAGTGGTACATTACTAGTACCACTTCTTGGCCTTTTGGCTAAACAATAGCCAGTTTATGGTTAGGCAATTGTCTAAATCTGGGGAATTTAGTTAATTTAACAAGTCATGATTAAATATTTCATGCATGTCCAGCAAATAGGGGCATTAATCATGATTCCTGTGGACACTCATCTGCTTGCTGATGTTCCCTTCCCTGTCTTGATGTAGTTGTATTTTAAAAATTCTTTTCTAGTCAAAAGAGCATTAAAAAATAATAGAGTTAAAAAGGTCAGATTAGAACCTAGCAAAAGAAAGATTGAATTTGGGCTGGATCCAGCCAAGAGCTGCAATTTTGGGATTATTTTTCAAGTGGAAAATATATGAAAAAGTAACTGAAATGATACTCTCAGGCATCCTTAATATTTGCCAAAGGACAGTTGCATCCAAAAGTAAACCTGGATGATAAGGAAATATTCTAGAGCCATGATGGCAAACCTATGGCAGGTATGCCGGAAGTGGCATGCAGAGCCATTTCTGCTGGCATGCAAGAGGTTGCCCGGAAGAGCCCCACTGTGCATGCACGCACAGCCCCACCAGCCAGCTGATTGTTGGGTATCTGCTGCGCATGCGTGGGGGACGTGGCATGCAGGGAGGGTCACTCACGATGAGCAGAGGTGTGTGGCGTGTGGGGGGGTTGCATGCACATGCCACACAGGGGAGTCACATGCACATGCACTTGCACAGGGGGTAGGGGGGTCACACACTCATTGCATCATAGGTGCAGGCAGGTGAGTGCTCACGCAACGTGGAAAAGGTTAGCCATCACTGTCCTTGAGTGAGGATTCTGGTAGAAGCAATTTAACTTACACAAATATTTAGTGCCTGGCTGTTCACGATCAACCTTATTCTTGTGTTTTAGCTTTTTGCACCAAACTAAATGTCCTTCCTGCCATACATATAAGGATTCTAAGCATATTATTAACCAATTTGCAAGTGAACCATGCCTGTCTGCAAGCACTCATACGATAGTATGCTGCCAAATTTTAAAATGCAATCCTCTGTTTTGTTCAGTTTCTATTCTTCCGATAGGAAACATTTTTCAAGCCAAAATCTTGGCGTCAAAGATAGGAAATGAAGATTTGGTTTAATGCATAGGATTGCAATGGGAATGACTTCTGCCAGAATATATCTATCCACATCAAGGAATGTATTTCTACTGATTCTTCAGAATAAACAATCCCTTTCAAAATCTGATGAGACAAGGCAAGCATATAAATGTTATTGGCTAAATCGTGAAGCGTAACCAACTATATAGTGAATTTCAATTCAGAATACTGTGAGCCCACGTCACAGAATGAAGATATTAGATGAAATTTTTTCCCTTAAATGTATTTTGTTTCCCAGACTTTTAAACTGTAACAAAAACAGGTTAATAAGGAAAATAAAATTCTGCAAATCTTGCAACTGTCCCCAGAGAGTGATTAAAATGTAATTCTTCAAAATCATATATGAAATGACCAGTGGTGGTATGTTATTGGTTTGGACCAGTTCAGTCAAATCAGTACTAAAAAAAAAAGCCTTCATCAGCTGAGAGGAGGAAAACAAGCCTCCCACAATCATCTGAGAGGATAAAAGACCGAAAAGTGTATGGGAGGAAAGGAGGGTCACTCCTACCTTTTCATTTCTTCATCTCTCAGCTGATTGGCTTGCTAGAAGTGTGCACATTAGGGGCATGTGCGTGTGTGTGCATGCACGTGCAATCATCCATCAAACCGGTAGCGACTAAGGTAGGATCCCATTACTGGAAATGACACAATATGTGAGCACAGGTACAATGATTTGTATGATGTCATTTATTCTGTTTGGGGAATTCTGGGAGTTATAACTCCAACACATTTGTTAGCACTGAGTTTGAGAAGGCTGATTTAACTCAAGACAGTGCCTTCCTATGGTTCTAAGCCTCTCAGCAGGGCTTACTTGTCAAACAATCCAATTATCCATGTGGTCACATCAAATCATGATAACTTCGCAGTAAAGAATCTTCTGCTATTAGTTTCTTATGGATAGGAAGAAGTTGAAAAGGAGCTCTCTTCCCTGAGGAACTTTGTTTCACTAACAAATTTACTTCAGGTGTGACAGATGTATGTTTATGGCCATGGTTTGTCTTCCAATCCTGATTGGTCTTCATTGGGTCTTCCTTCCCGATTCCAGGTGGCTGCCCACTGCACAGCTCTGATGTTTAACTATTGTGTTTATATAGCAGGCCAGAAACGATGCGTGCTTCAGCAATGCACAGACAAGTGATGAAGTTCTCCCTTCTTTGAGGACTGATGGTAGAAACCCTAAGAGTTAGACGCAGGGTTTAATCAAGTCAGACAGAACTGCTTCTTATCACTTACCAGGGTCAAGCTGTCAAAGAATCTAGAGTTCTTTCACCGACATGCAATTTTTCAAGCCAATCAAAAGTGAAGATTGTTCATTACAGCACAGCAATCCAAGTTAAAAAAAAAAACTCCTATGTCTAGAAAATTACTTATCAGCAATAAAGCCTTTCTAATACAAAGTTTTGATGAAGCAGAACCTCTGGTGATCATTTGAGGTAATCACGTGGACACATCCATGTGCTTTTCTTGGCAGCTATGCAGAAGTAGTTTGCCATTGCCTTTTTCAGAGGTAGCTTTTTCAGTCTCCCAGTTGAGCTTATAGCTATGGGCTTTTATAGGAATCCCCTATCCAAGTCTGATCATGCTTAGCTTTAAGCAAAGATTAGCTGCTTGAGAATTTGCAGCCAAGTACTATGGGAAGCAAATATGGCCTAGTCTTAGGGGTGGGATTCCACCGGTATAACAGCCAGTTCGTTGATCGTGCGTGTGCACCAAATGTGCACTCTGCACTGATGCTCCGCATTTAAAAAAGGCAAGTCCATACTTACTTTCAACTGCAGCCTCTGTGAAGAAAACAGCTGAGGTGTGTCAAACCGCTCTGCTGTGTGAATCAGCTGTGCTCTAAACAAAAGCAAAAAGCACAGGAAAGAGCAGGTGGGTGGGCCCACTTCCTTGTCTCAGCGAACCGGTTTGGAGTGAGCTGAACATGGGAACAAGGGGTTCGCCTGATCCGGTATCTGAACTGGTAGAATCCCATCCCTGCCTAGCCTCTGCTTCCAGCTACGGTTGCTGTATCTCTTCCTTCCAAAAGTGGGAAACAATTTTACACAACTCAAAGATAAGTTGCCCAGAGGGTTTGGGCGGACTTTTGTGCCTTAAGAACAGAAATTATTTTTAAAAAATAACATAAAAATAATGACCATATCACCAAAGCTGCACTGAGTAAACAAGCAGGAGTTTGGAATGGGAGCTGGAAGAGAATGAAAGGCCATGGTGATGGGAAGAGCCAAAGAGGAAGTGAGGAATAACAGAATAACAGAGTTGAAGGGGACCTTGAAGGTCTTCTAGTCTAAGCCCCTGTTCAGATAGAAAACCTTATACCATTTCAGACAAATGCTATCCAATCTCTTCTTAAAAACCTGCAGTGTTGGAGTCCCCACAACTTTTTGAGACAAGTCATTCCACTGATTAATTGTTCTGTCAAGAAATGTCTTCTTCATTCTAGGTTGGTTCTCTCTTTGATTGGTTTTCATCCATTGCTTCTTGTCCTGCCTCCGGGTGCTTTGCAGAATAGGAGGCTGGTGGTTTGCTGCTTCAAGTTGTCTACTGTCTGCCATGGAGAGCAGATGTGTTAATTTTATTTATAAGGTCACCCACCTCACTTTAGCAGCCCTGGGTGGCTGACACTTATATGAAAGCACAACAGAAAATAAAATAAAATGGAATATTATCATAGTGTATTAAATGTTAATATGTTGTAATGTTATATAAAATATAAGCAAGGGAAGAACCCAATCAACAGTAAATAAACAAACTTTCTAAGTGCCCCCTAATTTTTCAACATCCGTGCTCAGAGAAACAGCCATTGAAGCTTTCTGAAACGCTGGGAGATTCAGAGTCATCTCATTTTGTATGATATGGGATTCCACAGGGCAGGCTTGAATAGGGAAATTCAAGAGAAATTTTAATTTACATCTGCAACATTGGCAAACCTTATACGACACAAAACTAGGAGGAGTGGTTAATATGTGAAGAAGGGGAGGAAGTTCAAAACACTCCAGATAGGTTTGAACAGTGCGCTGAAAAGAGCAGAATTAATTCTTATAGGGAAACAATGTAAAGTTCTACATCTGCATAAGGTAGAAAATGGTGAGAAGCCTGACTTGGCAGTAAAGAAGTTTGGATGTCCTTGTCAGTCGCAAATTAAATATGGGAAGGGTGTGGCAGCTGCTGAAAAGACAAACGCTATCTTTAGCTCTGTGTATTAACTGATTACACAGAGTCCAGAGTCTAGACCCTGGGAGGTAATTGCTTCACTCTTCTTTATCCCCTATTTAGGATATTGTTTCCAGTCTAGGCACCAGCATTCAAATTCAGAGGAGGACTACCAATATAGCAATAGCAATAGAACTTAGATTTATACACCACTTCACAGTGCTTTTACAGCCCTCTCTAAGCAGTTTACAGAGTCAGCATATTGCCCCCAACAATCTTGGACATCATTTTACTGACCTCAGAAGGATGGAAGGCTGAGTCAATCTTGACCCTGGTGAGATTCGAATTGCCAAATTGCAGGCAGCCAGCCATCAGCAGAAGTAGCCTGCAGTACTGAGCCACCGCAGTGGTGAGAGGGCTGTAAATCAAGCACTCTGAAGAACAGTTAAACCTGAGTAACTTAAGGTTACAGAAAGGACAACTAAGATGAGATTTGATTCCAATATTCAGATATATGAAACGATATCACACAAACGGAGAAATTGACTCATTTTCTATTTCCCTAGAGGGCAGAACCAGAACAAATGAATTAAAACTACAAGGAAGGAACCTCAAATTAGACTTCCAGTCTTACAGTGGCCATAGTCCAGACTGAGGCCTAGTCCATCTTTTTGTTAAGGCACTGCAATCCAGACTGAACTTTCAGTCTGAATTGAAATTTCTGAAGTTGGTTTAAGAAGTAACCAAGAACAACCATAGGAGACAAGCAGCAGAGCCTGCAGGGTTGAATTGTTCTTATACTGTACTGCTAAACTGTTGCATGATGTGTTTGGGTTGGGTTTAACGTAATGTGTACAGACATCCACTGTGTTTTATAAATCATGATTTGTGGCTTACAATAAACTTGCTACATGGCTACTTCAAAAACTTAGTTAAAAGCAGAAAAATGTTTACAGGTAGTCCTTGGCTTAGGATCACAACTGAGACCAACATTTTTGTTGCTAAGTAAGACAGTTGTTAAGTGAATCACTGCAGTTGTGATGGATAGTAACATGGTTGTAAACCGAATCTAGTTTCTTCATACATGACATACAGGACAAAACAACCATCATAAATATGAGCCAGTTGCCAAGCATCTGAATTTTGGCCAGGTGACCATGTGGACGCTGTAACAGTCATGTGAAAAATGGTCATAAGTCATTTTCTTCAGTGCTGTTGTAACCTTGAGTGGTCACTAAGATTGTAAGTTGAGGACTACCTGTGATGCAATCTGTTAACATAGATATTCCAAACCCATATGTATGAGATTGTAGCTTAAAGCAGACAACCATGGTTTGGTCATCATAATCAAAATTGTTTTGGTGCACATCTGTTTGCAATTCAGGAGAAACCAGTTGTGTTTTATTTTGGAGATAGCAAAATAAGTAATTTAGAAGATTTAGAGTGGAGAAAGAGGAATTCTTTCAATGGTCAGGATATTTACTATTTTTACTGCACCTCTAAACTCCATCGATGATATGCTAGAAGAGAACCATTTTGGAAAGAGTATGTATGTATTCTTACATAAAAGAAAAGCTATTGAGTAAAGAGGTGAAAATAGATTCGTGGCATCTTGTCTTGTTTTAATTTTTTTTAATTGAAAGTTTAAGCTATGGCCTATGATTTCAAGGTCTAAAGACCAAACTATAAAATACTGCATGTTTACTCCACAATTAAGATGCCACAAGACTCATTTTAGCTTGTGTACTATCTATTCTCAAGAGTTACACTTCTGAAAGTAAATATATTATGTATATACAATGACTATGGGTTTCAATATATGAAAAGGATTTGGGGATGAAAGGTACTATTAGAACAGTCTACATCTGATGATATAACCTAGTTAGGGTAATGAAACGTCTGGAAGAAAACAAGCAAGCTCAGAGAGCACTTAGGACCCCTCATTTCAACCCTGAGCTCCAAATATTCTCCCTTACTGGTACTATGGCTTTTGTATGGCACCAATTAAAATATGTGCTGGTGTATACTCAAGATCCTGAGAAACAAAACAAGATGCACTGAAGATGTAACAGGCCTCATCATACAATGGAGAAGGAATGGTGGCAACTCAACTGCTTCATTTAACTTTAGTTTACATTGTCCTTGCAAATAAGGTATGATGGAATTAAAAACGTTAAAGACAATTGCAATAGAATATACAGGCAACCTGAAAGTTACTGGTGTGGTCTACTTGAATCTCCAAAGTTGGCCTGTTGCTCTCTCTACCTATAAATTGTCTTCATGCATACCCATAAAGTAGCTGATTGGTGGTTGGAAGGAATATAGTTATGATGGGGAAGTTGGATCAAGAAGAAATAGCATCACTGCATGAACTTTTCCTCTGTTTGGCTACAAATAATGGGTTTGCCTTATAAGAACAAAAGATATGGCTAGGTTTCCTAAATATATTTTTTAAAATATATTTTTATTGAGTTTCTTTTATTACATCATAAAACATCATGGTATCAACAGCATTCTTGGCATCTATACATGTTCTTGGTTTAAACATCCTAATACATTATATTACATTTGTCTAATATTAAATAATAGCTTTAACTATGATTACTATTCTTATATCTTTGTATAATTTACACAATTATATTTTACTTTCTTAAGGATTATTCCAGTTAGGTTTCTTGTCTCACTTCTTAGTTCTGTTTGTTAACCATTTATACCAATTGTTCCAAATTAAAAAGAATTCAGAGTCATCCAGGGGTGGGATTCAAATTTTTATCAACCAGTTCTGTGGGTGTGGCTTAGGTGGTGGGCATGGCTTGGTGGTCATGTGACCGAGTGGACATGGTTTGGTGGTCATGTTATTGGCTGGGCATGGCCAACTCAATATCACTCACATCAAAGCACGCATCTCCTTGCCTGGCCTCTCATGACTATGAGGATGCTGCAACAGTCATAAGTGTGAAAATGGTCATGTCACTTTTTTCAGTGCCATTGTAACTTTGAATGGTCACTCCACACAAGCAAAGTACCAGCAAAGGAAGGGAAAAAAACCTCCAGAGAAGTTCCTGAGACAGGAAGTCTAGTCCTGCCAAGAATGTAACAAGGGTTAATGGAGAGGCAGTTTCTGTAAGCAACACCAGAATGTTTCCTTCCTGCCTTCCTTACAGGATTAGGATTTGTAATTTCTTCTAACAACTGGTTCTCCAAGTGCTTAGAATGTTAACAACCGGTTCTAGCGAATAGGTGTGAACTGGTAGAATCCCACCCCTGGAGTCATCTTTTTCTTTCAGTTTCAATGTTAACATGTTCATCTCTTCCTAAATAATTTTTATATATAACATACATTGGAACCTCCAAAGGCAAGGTAAATATGTAAATCAGGGGTTTCCAATTTGACCCATACATGAAGTTTCATATTATTCATTGAACCCCAAACATTTACTATATGGAAATAATTTAATAAATACTATTTTAACTGATAGTATTACAAATAACAACATGTAAATGTGTAGCAATAAGAGCTCTTTCTATTTAACTTTTATCAGCAGAAAGGGGCTTGTGCAGTGGGAAAGAATATTGATAAGATAATTCCTTCCTGAATATGATCACTAGAGACTGAACATACCTGTTAGCATAAGCATTAAATTGTAATATTCAAATGATTTCTTTGGGGGGGGGGAAGCAATTTATTTAATGACAAATGGACGAGGGGCACGTGATATAGAAGCCTATAGAACAGTGGCATAAATCACACCAATAAAAGGAGCACTAAATGTATTCATGTCTTAATGAATACTCTGAAGAAGGCTATTCAGAAAATCAGGCAGTGACTACACAAACTGGCTAGACTGATTGCAAAATAGGCAACATCTGCTCCAGAGAAGGAAGTGCTCTCTAGAGGCCCTTAACTGAGGATGAACAGAACCCCACAAAGCAAATCATGATGAAAGTGAACATATCCCATCCTAAGAGAAGAATTGGCTTAGGCGTGTTCGCTCACTTCATTCCAAATTCAAGTCTTTCGCCTATAACCTGGATAACATTAGCAGAAACAATCCATCTGATGCCTGTTGCAGAACATGCCTGCTTATACTCAATTTGTTTTATTTCTCTTTTTCTTGTGAAGGAAGTGTTCAAACACTGCTAAAGATTGTATTGTATATTGGCACCATTAGGCACTCACTCCTTTGATAGGATTTTAGCCCATTCTTCAAAAGGATGGGTGGGATTTTACTTCTGGAAACCATAACCATTATGACCTAGAAGAACATGAATGCAGATACACGCACTTCTGCTTTAAAGGCACCACATCAACCTCCTGAGAAACCAGCTCATTAGATTTCTTAAAGCTTCACAAAAATCCCAAAAGGTTGGACTTCTTTAAACAACAAGACAGAGGTGCTGTAAAACATTTTCAAATAATCTTACTTGAAAATAATCTTTTCAAATAAGCTCACAATATCTTGGAGCACTGATTTATTTCCTCAACCTAAGAATGAAGGTAAGATTTTGATATGTTCTTGCATATGAAGCAACTTGTATCCTATATCCTCAGCCAAGGGCAGGGGTGGGTTTCTACCGGTTCTGTCCATCTCTGTAGAACTGGTAGCTCTGAAGAGCAGCAGACATAGAACCAGTTCTATGTCTGCTGATGTTTTTGCCCACCCAGGCTCTTATCTGACCTTTATTTCCTGATTTTTCAACTTCAGCGGCTGTCCTACGAACAGCTGCAGTTAAAAAAGCAGGAAAAGAGGGCTGTTTCAAAGGCTGCTTCTCTGCACGCAGAGTGCTGATGACGATTTACAGGTGTGCCCATGCAGTATACAGGGAAGAACCTCATAAATCACCAAATCTGTAGTTAACCCTGTCATATCCCACCACTGAACAAGGGCCTTCAAACTTGGCAAGTTTAAGACTTGTGGACTTCAACTCCCAGAATTCCAGAGCTAACATGATTGGAGGAGAAATTCTGGGAGTTGAAGTCAACAAGTCTTAAAGATGTCAAGTTTGAAGACCCCTGAACTACGGTATATCACACACAAACTCTGGCATGTCTTGTTTCTTCAGTTGAATCCTGATACTGAACCTTAATGTGCAAAAATTATATCTCCTTTCTTCCCATTTAGTTTCCATTTAGGATGACAACATTTATAAAACACTTTAAAGTATATCCAAGGAAAGACATTGCTATCTAAGTTTTCATACCTGACAAAATGAAGGCAAGGCAAAATAGTGCTTAGCAATGTGAAGCTACCTTAAAATGTTAATAAAATGGAACAGAAGGAAGTCACTAGGTTTTGTAGAAGCAGAGATAGGAGCCCAAATGTGCAGTTTTCTGTTCCAATCAGTGGTCTGAAGTCTGCTATTGCTGTAAGTTAGGACAGCCACATACAATCACTATTATTGCAAGGGATAAATTCATAAGAGCTTAGCTGCAGGTAAATAGTTAGTAATCAATCCAGAGAATGCATTAAATTTTGAACGGCTAAAAATGACAGAACATTGTATTAAAGCAACATGGATTATCTTGTTGTTTGGGGAGGTCACTAGGGGGAGCCAGAAAGCTAACTGTGAATTCTCAGGAAGACTTCTTAATGGAAAGTTGCTGAGCAAGGCAGCTCTCATGTCCTGTTACAAAATACTTACAGAGCTTCTTATAACTGCTAACTGGACTATAAAAAGCCTTCTCAGCTGCAAATATCAGTTACATCTTTAAGACAATCTAATGTAAAAGAAGTTGGGAACTGCAATTTTAAGATTTCCAACAGTGGTGGATTTCCAAATTTTTTCCTACCAGTTGTATGAGAGTGTGCTTTGCATGTGCACGCAGGGCTCACAGACCACCCTCTGCTGATGAGCTGAGCTCGGTTTTTTTAGTTCAGCTAAGGCACGGCAATCTGCTCTGCCATGCGAATCAGCTGAGTTAAAAAAACAAGGGAATAGAGGAGAGGTAATGGCGGGGGCGCAGGGGCAGGATCAGCCAGAGGTGGTACCGTATATACTCGAGTATAAGTCGACCCGAATATAAGCCGAGGCACCTAATTTAACCACAAAAAACTGGGAAAACTTATTGACTCAAGTATAAGTCGAGGGTGGGAAATGCAGCAGCTAATGGTAAATTTCAAAAATAAAAATAGATGCCAATAAAAACTTTCACTAGGACAGTTGAGAATAAGTTTGATGTGCACAATTTCCTCTTTGAAAGAGACCAGTAAATAGGGAACAAGAAGATGAAGAAAAAGAAGTGTGTTTTTTCACACTTTTCACACTGAAGTGAACAAAAATGGCATCATAGGAACAGGCTTATTCTCAGCCCAAAGGTTTGTTTCTGATTTCTTCCCTGATTTAAGGGAAATTTGGGAAACGATCTCACTATCATGAAAGGTTTGATTGATTCACTAACCCAAAAGATGATGATGATGACAGTGGTAGGCAGGAGTCACTCTCTCCCTTGCAAGAAAAAACCAAGAGCCGTTCTTATGATATCTCTCTCTCTCTCTCTCCCCCTCCTCCCCCTCCTCCCGAGTGGACTGAAAGCAGCTGGAGCTGAGGAAATGAAGCTGAGTGGAGCGACCTCAGCTCGCGTTGCTTTCTCAGCCTAGAGCTCAGAAAAGCCTCCCCCTCCTCCTCCCCCTCCTCCCCCTCCTCCCGAGTGGACTGAAAGCAGCTGGAGCTGAGGAAATGAAACTGAGTGGAGCGACCTAGGCTCGCGTTGCTTTTTCAGCCTAGAGCTCAGAAAAGCCTCCCCCTCCTCCCCCTCCTCCCGAGTGGACTGAAAGCAGCTGGAGCTGAGGAAATGAAACTGAGTGGAGCGACCTAGGCTCGCGTTGCTTTTTCAGCCTAGAGCTCAGAAAAGCCTCCCCCTCCCATGCTTAAAAGTTGCAAAGGAAACACGGAAGCAGGAAAGCGGCTGCCCAGCTTCGGAGCTCCACACCATTTTTTTTTCAGAGGGGAATCTGACTCGAGTATAAGCCGAGGGGGTTTTTTTCAGCACAAAAAATGTGCTGAAAAACTCGGCTTATACTCGAGTATATACGGTATTTGCCAGTTCTCCAAACTAGTCAAAATGTCAGCTTCTGGTACACTAGAACCGGTCCAAACCAGATGAATACCACCTCTGATTTCCAACCTGTAGATTAACATACACTGCTATTTATAAGTTAGCATTCCAAATGGGTAACTTTCAAGGCAGGCTGGAGCAAGCAGAGCACTCCTCTTTGGAGCATTAAAATAGCCTTTTCTTTTAGTAAGTTCAGAGGCCTTGTGACTATCTCTTTATGTAAAGGCTGGAACAGTCTCTTTGTTGGTACAGCCAGTAGAAATGCTCTTATGTGAAAGCATGCACACCAAATAAAAAATAGTCTTCGCTGAAAGAGATGGCTATTTTCATGCTCTGAAATACTTTGCTAAATCCATCAAGGTTTTTGCAAAGCCTCAATGCTATATAAATGAATAAACATCAAACTTTCTGTCAGTGAGTAGGGATAATGTGGTGTTACGGAAAGTAGAGTCTTTTTTTATTGAGAATATCACCTTTGATTGGTCTCACGTAATGTATTAATACATAAACCATTGTTTATTCATACAGTCTGGTTTCATAATACTAGCAAACTATAGTTTGATAAATCCTATTGTATTGAACAAAGCAAATGACTTGTCAGCCAGGAAGACTTTTCTGTGTATCCTAGTTTTCGCTACATGCAATTTGATATATAGATACCGTGTTTCTCCAACAATACGGCCTCCACCAATAGGAAGCACCACCATGTTTTATTGGCATAAAATCAAATTAAGCCCCTCCCCCCAAATTAAGCCCCATATTAAACATGCAAAATGGGGGGAAAGTGTGGGGGGCTTGCCATTAGGAAATACTTTTGTTGCCTGTCCAGATATGGTGCTGCCTGCATTGGTGGGGCACTTCATATCGGGAGACCTTCCACCGTTGCTTTCCCTTCTCCCTTGCTGCCCCTTCTCCCTCACTGCCACAGCATTTAGAGCAACTCCATGGCATTTGGCGCAGCCATGCACGGCCAGTCAGGGCTCCTCCCTGCAACTGGACCCCCAAGGGGACACTTGACTTCAGGCGCTCCCGTCTTCCCTTTGCTTTCGAAGGTAAAGCGAATTATTTTACAATGCTTCCCCTGCCCGAGGGGCAGCCCAACTCCATGTGGGGAGGCTAATTTCCCGGGGCCTCTTCTGTTCCTCCCTGACCTCCCTACACTGTGCGCCTCTGACGCGCCGGTCCCTTCAGCCCAGCGAGCTTTTCCACTTCAAAGAAAGGCCAGGCGGGCAGCTGCGTAGGAGCTGTGGGTCTGAGCCACTCGCAGCGGAAACAGCTACTACCCTTAGCACGACGCGGGGAGAACTAGCGAGGTTAGAGCCCACCAGCCCATCCTTCTCACCTCTGCGGCTCGGTTTCCCCTACCAGTGGGTCGTCCTTTTGTGCGGAGGGCTGTGGGGGAAGGCGCTCGCCCAAGAGGATCTCTCCCTCTCTCTCCACACAAGGTCAATGTCTGCGCTGCGGAGGAGAGGGCTGCAGCCGGTTCCTTCTGCTTGCTGAGAGGTGAGGAAGCCGCGGCTCGCCCAGCGAGATCTGGGAATGAGGGGCAGGAGGAGGCACGCACACACCCGCGGCTCATTTTCCCAGCCCTTACGGCTCCGGCGTGGCCCTGGCAGGATGAGCAGAGGGTCCGGCGGGGTGGTGCTCGCTGCCCGCCAGGGCCGCGAGGGCTGGGCAGAACTGGGAAAGTGAGCCGCGGGTGTGTGCATGCCTCCTCCTGCCCCTCGTTCCCAGATCTCACCAGGCAAGCCGTGGCTTCCTCACCTCTCAGCAAGCAGAAGGAACTGGCTGCAGCCCTCTCCTCCACAGTGCATTCATCTTGTGGGGAGAGAGAGGGAGAGATCCTCTCGGGCAAGCGTCTTCCCCCGCAGCCCTCCGCACAAAAGGAGGACCCGCCGGTAGGGGAAACCGAGCTGCGGAGGTGGGAAGGACAGGCTGGCAGGTGCTAACCTTGCTCATTCTCCCTGCGTTGGGCTAAGGGTGGTAGCTGTTTCTGCTGCTGCTCCTCTGCAGCCACCTGCCTGGCCTTTCTTTGAGGTGGAAAAGCTCGCTGGGCTGAAGGGACCGGTGCGTCAGAGGCGCGCAGTGTAGGGAGGTCTGGAAGGAACGGAAGAGGCCCCGGGAAATTAGCCACCCCAAGTGGGGTTGGGCTGCCCTCTCGGGCAGGGGAGGCTTTGTAAAATAATTCGCTTTACCTTCAAAAGCAAAGGGAAGACGGCAGCACCTGAAGCTAAGTGTCTTCTCAGGGCTCCAGTTGCAAGGAGGAGCCCTGACTGGCCCCATGTGGCTGCGCCAAACACCGTGGCAGCAAGGGAGAAGGGAAAGCAACAGTGGCCCGAACCCAAAGGTCTCCCAAATATCCAAGCTGTAGCCGCCCGCCCACCCACCCGAGGATGCAAGAATTAAGTCACCCCCGAAAAGATGTCCTAGCTGTTTTTTCGGGGGTCAAAAAAAAAAAAGGCCCGGCCTTATTATGTGAGAAACACGGTAATAATAGATGCTAAATGTTCTGTCCCCTCATTAGCATTCTTGAGATCCCCGCGCTTTGATTGGCCAAAGCGCGGGGCACTCTGATTGGTCAGGTGAGCCGCGCCGATTGGCTCGCTAAGAATCTCCCGCGATTGGTCTATTCGAACCGCGGGAGATTCAAAGCGGTGCCATTGGCCGCGGCCGCCGCGGCTAAAAGAATAAAAGCCACGAACCTTTTGCATAGCGCCAGTTCGGTTCCTACATTAATAAAAGAGCATGATTTGAAGTCACCGACTCCTGGCATCATTTTCGACACTGGCGACGAAGGTGGGATCCAGACCCTGAACCGAACCACGTGTCCGACGGAAGCCAGACAAATCTCCACGATGGCGAAAATCGCACCCCCCGCACCCTTCAACCCCGCCACCGAGGACTGGGAATCGTACTCCGACCGATTCTGCATGTTCCTCGAGTGCAGCGATCTGAAGGACGCCACCGGCCCCATGAAGCGCGCCGTCTTCCTGACCCACTCCGAGGTATTCAAGATGGCCAAGGCACTTGCCAAACCCACTGATGCGACCGCGATGGACTGGGACGTCCTCGAGCCAATACTTCGGCGGCACTACACTCCAGAGGTACCCATCCTGATCCGACGCAACGAATTCTACAGTCGGGACCAATGGTCGGGTGAGAGTTTCAGCGACTTCGTCGCCGAACTACAGCGCCTAGGGGGGCTGTGCGAATTCGACAACCTGAATGACGCCCTGCGAGACATTGTGCTCAGCTTGTGGGACCCTGTCCTCCAGAGCCGGCTGATGGCCAAGGGCAACATCAGCCTAGCAGACACCCGCACCACAGCCGCAGCCGCCGAAGCAACCCGAACATCTGCCGACCGCATGCGCCGACCGAACGCTGGGGACCGCAGTGGGAACAACAACCCTGTAAGGTTGGCCAAGGCCCAACCCGAGACGACCACCCACCAGTGCGATTTCCAATCGGCATCGGGCACTTCCGATGACGAGGAGGAAATTCATCGCCTCCAGACAGGCCGCGACCCACGGAACCGGCGGGGTCGTAAGTCAAGGACCAACTGTGCCGGTTGCGGAGGCGACCACCCCAGGTCCGAATGCCGGTTTTTCGAGTCGATCTGCCGGCATTGTGACGAAAGGGTCACATCACCCGCATCTGCCGCCTTAAAAAGAACCGCAGCCCACCCCGATGGGACCAGAGCGAACGGAGGAGAGAGAGCACACCACCCCGGACGAGAAATCGCCCCTCGGACAACAGATGGGACCGGAATGGACGATCCCTATGAGGCGGCGATAACCGGCGAAGAGAGGAGACCCATCAGACGGTCACCATCGGCCACGCCACAACCAATGACGCCTGGAAGGTCCACGTGGAGGTAGGCATCGAGGGCGAGCCATGCAAAATGGAGGTGGACTCCGGGTCCTACCTCTCCATGATAGCATGGCATGAAATAAAGCGCTTGGTGCCTACCATCCAAAGGAGGATCCTAGACAGCCAGAGACTCATTGTAAAGGACTACCAGGGAAACCGCATCCCGGTAGTCGGAACCGGACACTTCAACGTAACATATAAAGGGTGCACCGAAAGGCTTCCCCTGACAATCGTCGACCGCGACCGCCCAAGCCTACTGGGACTGCAATGGTTCGCCCCGCTCGGCATTGCAGTCACGGGAGTCGACCACATCACCGACGACAGCTGGGAGCAACAACTGGCCCGGGAATTCCAAGAGGTCTTCGACGGAAACCTAGGCAAGTACCGAGGGCCCCTTATATCATTCAGCCTAGACCCAAACGTCCCCCCAAAACGCCTGAAACCAAGGCGGGTGCCATTCGCACTTAAACCCAAGATAGACGAGCAAATTGACAAGCTCGTCAAGCAAGGGGTCCTACAGCCAATAGACCACGCCCGGTGGGAGACCCCCATAGTCACCCCGATCAAGCCCGATGGGTCGGTGAGGATCTGTGGGGACTATAAGGCCACCCTAAATAGCGTGTTGCAACAAAGCGCCTACCCCGTCCCAGTAGTGCAACACCTACTGCACTCACTGGGAGGGAGCAAGGTTTTCGCCAAGCTCGACCTCGCCCAGGCATACCAACAGTTGCCAGTCGACGAGGAAACGGCAGAAGCGCAAACCATAGTCACCCACCGGGGAGGATTTAAATGCAACCGACTCCAATTCGGAGTCAGCGTGGCACCGGGAATATTCCAAAGCCTAATGGAAAGACTATTGCAAGGCATCAAGGGGGTGGTACCTTACTTCGACGACATCCTAGTGTCAGCAACCAACCAAGCCGAACTAGAGGGTTGCCTAAGGGAGGTCCTAACCAAATTCAAAGAGACCGGGATCAAAGTAAAGAGGGAGAAATGCCAATTATACACGGAACGGGTTGAATTCCTAGGATATCTCCTAGACCGTCACGGCATTCACCCCACAAACCAAAAAATCAAGGCCATCAAAGAAGCCCCCACACCCAAGTCGAAGACGGAACTACAGGTATTCCTGGGGCTACTTAACTTTTACAATGTTTTCCTGCCCCAAAAGGCGACGGTGGCGGAGCCCTTGCATAGGCTCCTGGACAAGGCGGCGACTTGGACTTGGGGGAAACGCGAGCAAGCCGCCTTCCAAAGAACAAAGGACCTCCTCACTTCGGACGCCATCCTTATACAGTATAACGAGACCCTACCTCTGGCCGTCACATGCGACGCATCACCCTTCGGCATCGGCGCTGTCCTCAGCCATACCCTCCCCGACGGAAAAGAAGCACCCATTGCGTTCTTTTCAAGGACCCTCACCAAACCGGAGCGGAACTATAGCCAGCTGGACAAAGAGGCTCTGGCTATCGTTGCCGCTGTAAAAAGATTCCACGAGTACCTCTACGGCCGGACATTCACCATCATAACCAACCACAAGCCGCTGCTGGGAATCCTTGCAGGGAACCGGGCCACCCCGAACATTCTGTCTCCCCGAATGACAAGGTGGTCTGAGTTCCTGGCGGCTGACAACTACGGACTCATACACAGACCGGGTAAGACGATCTCCCATGCAGACGCCTTAAGCCGCTCGCCGCTACCGGAACCTGACACCGACCCAGCACCCACGACGACCACCCTCAGCATAGAGACTCTACCTAACCTGCCCATAACCGCGTCAGACATTGCCCGAGAGACTAATAAAGACAAACGTCTGGTGCGGGTGTTGCATTGGGTAGAGAAAGGGTGGCCGGAAAGGGACAACGACGAGTCCGTCAAGACATTCCGAAACCGGCAAACGGAACTCTCGTTATTAAAAGGGTGCATACTATGGGGGGATAGGGTGGTCATTCTAGAAAAACTACAAGGGAAGGTTCTGGAACTACTACACGAGGGGCACCCTGGCATCGTTAGGACTAAAGCCCTGGCCAGAAGTTATGCTTGGTGGCCAGGGATGAACAAACAAATTGAGACCTGGGTAGCAAGGTGTCAACGATGCCAGGAAACTAGGCCAAGCCCACCCACAGCACCCGTCCTAGAGTGGGAAACCCCAAGGGGACCTTGGTCTAGGATCCACATAGACTTCGCCGGGCCCACGAAAGGACACACCTTCCTTATAACAGTAGACGCTTACTCCAACTGGCTGGAGGTAAGCAACATGAAAACAACAACCACGGAGGCCGTGATCAAGGAACTCTGCAAACTCTTTGCAACGCACAGCCTCCCAGACGTCGTCGTTTCCGACAACGGGCCCCAATTCACCTCGCTGGAATTCAAAAAATTCCTAGCGGAAAGGGGTATCTGCCACACGCTGACAGCACCGGCGCACCCCGCGGCGAACGGTAGGGCGGAACGGATGGTGCAATTCACTAAGAAAACCATCCGGAAAATAGACCACGGGGAGATCCAGGAGAAAATAAATAAACTACTCTTCACCCAACACATAACCCCAAACACCACAACGAATAAGAGCCCAGCCGAACTATTAATGGGGAGGAAATTAAGGTCCCCACTCAACAGGTTACACCCCACGTATAACCCGGAGAAGCCCCCAGACTCAAACAGCAAACACCGAACTTTCGCACCAGGCGACCCCGTATACGCAAGAAACCTGACGGGAGACCCGTTATGGGTACCGGCCGTCATCACACAAATAACAGGCCCACACTCGTACTGGCTACAAACAGCAGACGGACGAGCATGGAAATGCCACATTGACCAATTAAGGTCGAGGACGACAAACCAAGAGACCACCGACGCACAAGCAGGCGAAACCAACCCCCACAACACAAACCAAGGGGGGAGGGAATACCCAGGGGACCAAAACCAAAGAAGAATAAACCAGCCATGCTTACCGGAAAGCAGCCAGCACGACCCCTCGCCAGGAAGAGACAGCCAGGCCAGCTCGACTGACCCGGGGAGACCAAGCGGGAGCGGCGAAACCCGCAGCTCAACCAACCCGGAAGGCCCAGGAGGGAGCTACGGAGAGCGGCCCGGCCCGACCAACCAGCCGGTTCCCACGACGGCATCAGGAGAAACAGAGATCCCGACTGAACCGGCCAGGATCCAACCTACAACTGAGCTGCGCAGGTCCAGTAGGCTCAGATGGAGCCCCGCCTACCTACGTGACTACGCGACGTAAGGACTAAACCAAGAGGGGAGGGGTGTTCTGTCCCCTCATTAGCATTCTTGAGATCCCCGTGCTTTGATTGGCCAAAGCGCGGGGTACTCTGATTGGTCAGGTGAGCCGCGCCGATTGGCTTGCTAAGAATCTCCCGCGATTGGTTTATTCGAATCGCGGGAGATTCAAAGTGGTGCCATTGGCCGCGGCCGCCGCGGCTAAAAGAATAAAAGCCGCGAACCTTTTGCATAGCGCCAGTTCGGTTCCTACATTAATAAAAGAGCATGATTTGAAGTCACCGACTCCTGGCATCATTTTCGAGGACACGACACTAAACTGATATCCTGGTCCTTAGCTGATTTTGCTTGCTAAATCTGGCTTAGTTTAGGGGTGCCAAACTTGTGGCCCACCGGCTGGATGTATCACATATTGGTCCCGCCCCCAGCCGGTTTAGCGAAGTGGGGGAAGTCCCGATACATCACGTGATGATGCTGTGACAATGCAGGTTTGACACCCCTGGCTTAGTTGCTTCTAAAATGGCTACAGATAGAAAAGCAGCTAAGAGCGAAGCCAAGAGTGGAGGTCCTTTGGCAAGTTTCTGTCTTTCTCTCTGATCTATACAAGAGCATTTATGTAGCTTACAGTTGAACTGTGGAATCATTGGTGCTCTCTGAGCTTGGTGGTTCCACTGCTGAACTAAGTAACACCATCATTCCTGAAGTTTGGCATTCAAACAAACCAGCCATCGGTTTGGCATTCAGACAAACCACCATAAACCACATTAATACATCATTCAAAAGAGACAATAAAAAATTAAGAAGGAAGCAAAAAGATCAGAACACATTCTCTCGAACAACCAACATTCAGATAAGCAAGGATTAGCACCAAACAATCAAGCATAAAACAACACTCTAATCAAGGAAGCTAACAATGAGAAAACCATATCCACACCAACACTGGTAGGGCAAACTATTTTACATAAAAAGGAAGCAAACTCCACTCTCACTAGCACCGATAATATTACCAAGGTGAGTAATGAAATATCTGCAAGTAAACAACCAAGCTCAGAGAACATCAATGATCTCACAATCTCTGCTCAATTTTACAGGACTTTGTAAAATTGTGATGGGTAATGATTTTGATATTAACAGAAAGTTGACCAAAAGAAATGTCAGTTCTTCAGGGATATTTTCTGAGAGTGGTCAAAGATGATCTTTGATTACAAGCACAGATGCTCCTTTTTCATGTATTGATGGGTGCAACAGAGGTGGAGCTTTATTTTTGCAATCAGGCAAACCAACTTGACTTTTTTTTTATGGTCTCTAAGGACAACCCTACAGCCCTGACCCATCCAAGCTATATTAGATGGATTAGATGCAGTTGTGGTAAGGCTACCAGATCTGAGCCGCATAGAGGTATTTGCAAAAAGATATAGTATACAAAGCTGCTTCCTGCCATCTGGTGGTCATATAGAGTTGTTGCGAGATTGTTCCAAAGAATTGACATTAATATAAAACATGTTATATATAGTGTCAAACTCACATCATCGTGGCATCACATGACATGTTGAGACTTTTTCCCACTTCACTAAAATGAGTGTGGGCATGGCCAGCGTGTGATGCATCTGGCCCATGGGCTGGGAGTTTGACAGCCCTGTTATAGTTAATCTTCCAGAAGATCTCTGGATGGGTCAACTATTGTTGGAGTAGGCAGATATGAAGTTACCCAAACATTAAGCCTAGGGCATATAGAACTTTAATTCAAAACTTTGAATCGTACCCAGATGCCTCCTAGTAATCAGAGCAATGCTCCCAAAGTGTATACAATATGACCACAGAGTACATCTGCAAGAAATCAAGCAAGCTCAGAGAGCACCAAGGACAGGGATAGGATTCAGCCAGTTCGGGTGAACCAGATGTTAAATTTACATCTGCTTCTCTGAACTGACTGGCTGGCCCTACCCACCCCTCCCCTCCCCTCCCAGGAGTCTCCGTGTGGCATGTTTTGGATGCAGATAAGTGCAGGGTCTGCATGGAGGCTCTGAGAGGGTGAAAAACGGGCCAAACTGGAAGTTCCAGAAATCTGGAAATGGGCCTGTTTCCAGCTTCTGGAGGCCTTCCAGAGCCTGGGGAAGGTTGTGTTCACCCTCCCAGAGGCCCAAGGGAAGCCTCCAGACTCCGAGGAAGGCAAAAAATGGCCGACCTTTAAGTTCTGGAAGTCCAGAAATGGGCCTGTTTCCAGCTTCCGGAGGCCCCTCGGAGCTGGGGAGAGGGCGTTTTCACTCTTCCAGAGGCCTAAGAGAAGTCCCTGGATTCTGGGAAAGGTGAAAAACGGCCCTCCTGGAAGTAACCGGGCAGAGAACTGGTTGCTGGGATTTTTGAACCCTCACCCTTGACCAAGGACAACTCAGGTCAACCCTGAGCTACAAATATTCTACTTTATTTGGACCATACAGTTGCAACAAGCATCAATGAGCAAGATGACTATTATAGTTTGAATTAACTACAATTTCTGGGGGATTTTCCCTGGAACTGCTACGTTCAGCGTGCTGCAGAAGTCTAACTCCTTCTGATTCTTTTTTAAATGTGTTTTTTCCAGTTTTGATAGTGTCATGCCCCTTTCAGAATCTGATTCCAAGGGGGAGGCCAAGCAACTGACAGGTAGTGGGAGTGTGGCTCCTTTGGCTGTGGAAGAAACTGGGGAAGGGCAAAGTCCAGCTGGGCAGAGCAGGGGAGAGGTAGAGCAAGGCAGAGGGAATTCAAAGAAAGACTCAAGGCCATCCCCTCTTCATCCTAGGGCATGCAGGGAGGAACGGAGAAGGGAGCAACATGAGTTGCATGGCCTATGGGGGAGGAAAGGGCCCTGATTCCCTTCATTAGTTGCAGCTGGGACCACAGTGTTTAAAAAGGGAAGCTAAGCACAGCAAAGTTGTTGGAAGCAAATCACAAGTTATCTATTATTGTCAAGGCTTATCTGGGTTCCTGGCGTCTTCCCAACTGTGTGTGTTTTGTTGGACTTTCAAGTCTGCAATACATTATCCTGCCCTGTCCAGTTAATTGCTGCAGCGTGGTTTGTGTGGATTTTTATTTACAGTTTGTATGTACTTTGTTTTCTGACTGAATTTCCTCCACTTAAAGACTGTTTTTGAGATAGCTTTTTCTCCAGCCAAAGGTAACCAAGACATTGTGGGCAAAGTTGGAGGTATTAAAGGGACTCTTCTTGCTTATTTGACTGTGTTGCCTTTGTGCCACACCCCGGGTCATCACACATAGCAACTTGATCCATTCTAGATTCTAGACAATTGATATTATATTTATCCCTCTGTTTATTATAGTTCTGTATAGCCTGCTTGAGGATGCCTGGTCTTCTGAAGTAGCTTACAGTAAAGAAATTAGCATCCTTATATCTTCTGGGATGGTCATAAGTCACTTTTTTCAGTTCTGTTGTAACTTCAAACTAATGAATGGTGGTAAGTTGGGGACTGCCTGTATTTATTCCCTGTACCTTGCAGACTTGTTTTGCAAACCAATGACAGTTGTGATGACTTTGAAGACTCTATGCTTGAGACGACAAGGCAGTTTCTTAAGTGGGAAATGGACCCAGAAAGCATAGCAATGCCAGTTGGATCCCAATGCTAAATCACTTTTCCAACATTTCAGTGGCCCAAATCCCCCACATCAGAATATTCCCCTTTGATCTTTGTTGCTCTGAGCATGAGTATTAATATAGGGAGATGGAGACTGGTTCAACTGTAAACTTTTAGAGTATTCAGGAAGACAATCCAATGGTTTGGAGGAGAGAAGGGAGACCTGTCCAGCTGGGCTGATTTTGTTTACTTTGTTTATTCACTTTTTAAACTATTTTGGGGATAGATGCTTTAAAAGCAATGTAATATAATACTCCTATTAAATGCATTAACATGTTAAAAGATTGGCACTTTGCATTATCAGCTTCTGGCAAACTTCATCCAAGGGAATGCAAGATATGTGACCTGCTTTTGGAACAGATCAACGACGGTAGTAGAATCAGCTGATAACCAAAGCTTTCAACTGATCAACATCATCAACATTTTGCTTTGTATGCATCAAAATTCTGGGGGTTTTGGTGCTGTGAAAAATAGTGTAATGTCAGAGTGTAATTATCATGCAGAAACAAGTGTTAGAAAAGCCACATAGCATTTATTATTCAGCACTATCTCCACTTATTTATCCAGAAGACCTGTAGCAATCCAGGAATTTTTTTAAAAAAAATATTAAAATCCCTCTTGGGTAAGCTCAAATAGTATGGTAGAAGGTTAAGCAAAATAAGATAATTAATGTCTGCAATTATTCAGTAGAGGACAAGTGATGCCACAATAATGTAATGGAGAAATTAAATTCTTCTCTGTTAATGCTAAGAATGAATGTAGTCATGCATGACTACCTGTGCATATTAAGATATGTGTCATGTGGTCCTTTCTATGAATTTTAAAAGAAAAAGTTGGCACATTATAATGAAAGAAAGGGAGTTATACTGCTCATTACATTAGGATGACACTGGTCTGTGGTATATTAACTTTGGCCAGTATGAATTTTGGCCAATGTTCATATCATATTAGAAGTGCTAATTCAGACTCCTTTAGGCTATGTCATAACAGGATGCTGAGCCTTGCATGCTTCTAAAATTATCTGGAGAAATCCTTTGGAACATGTGAGAATTCTTGAAACTATGGTAGTTTACGTCTTTTTAGTTACGTCTTTTTTCCACGAAGTTTTAAAGAAGTTGGTGCAAATATGTCAGGGGTGTCAAACTCATGGCCTGCGGGTCGGATGTGTCATGGGCAGGCCATGTCTGGCACGCCCCACTCCCATTTTAGCAAAAGGGGAAAAAGTTGTGATACTGTCGTGTCCGCAAAAAGACGCTCAGAGTCGGTGACTATCATTCAAGCTCTTTATTAAACAGTTGTGAACCGAACCAGCGAAAAGGAAAAAGCTCGCGGCTTTTATCCTTTTCGCTGCGGCGGCCGCGGCCAATGGCAACGATTCAAGTCTCCCGCTTTTGGAGTGAGCCAATCGTGGGAGACTTCAATCGGGCCAATCAGCGCGGCTCGCCTGGCCAATCAGAAATCCCCGCGCCTTAGCCAATCAAGGCGCGGGGATTTCGAGTATGCAAATTCAGGACAGAACACCCCTCCCCTCTTGGTATAGTCCATCACGTTGCGTAGTCACGCAGGTAGGCGGGGCTCCGTCTAGCCCTAGTTGACCTGCGCAACTCAGTTGCAAGCTGGATCTCGGCCGGAGCGGTCATCTTTTTGGCTGCTCCTCCTTCTGTGTGAACCGGCTGGATGATCGGGCCGGTTCGTTCTCCGTGGCTCCCGCCTGGGCCTACCGGGTCGGTTGAGCTACGGGTTTCGCCGCTCCCGCTTGGTTTCTCCGAGTCGGTTGAGCTGGCCAGGTGGTTCTTCTCCGGTGGGGACTCGCGATGGCTGCGTTCCGGTGAGTACTTTTGGATTATTTTTTCCTGCGCTTGTTTATTCGGGTATTCCCTCCCCCCTTGGTTCGTGTCTTGGGGGTTGAGGTCTGTTGCCGTTCGCGACCTGAGCTGATCGATGTGTCGTTTCCAGGCTCACCCATCGGTGGTTTGGAGCCGGTACGACCGTGGACCTGTGATTTGAGTGATGACGGCTGGGATCCATAGGGGGTTCCCCGTCAGGTTTTTCGCGTAAACTAAGTCACCGGGGGCAAATGTCCGGTATTTGGAACTGGAGTCTGGGGGCCGCTCCGGGTTGTATGTTGGGTGTAACCTGTCGAGTGGGGACCTCAGCTTCCTGCCCATTAGTAATTCGGCTGGGCTTTTGTTGGTAGTGGTGTTCGGGGTGATGTGTTGTATGAAGAGGAGTTTATTGATTTTGTCGCTGATCTCCCCGTGGTCCATCTTCCGGAGGGTTTTTTTCGTAAACTGTACCATCCGTTCCGCCCTGCCGTTCGCCGCCGGATGCGCCGGTGCTGTTAATGCGTGGCGGATGCCCCTCTCCGCCAAGAACCTCTCAAAATCGAGGGAAGTAAACTGGGGCCCGTTGTCTGAGACGACGACGTCTGGGAGGCCGTGCGTGGAAAACAGTTTACACAGTTCTTTGATGACGGCCTCCGTGGTAGTGGATTTCATGTCGCTTACCTCCAACCAATTGGAGTAAGCGTCAACTGTGATCAGAAAAGTATGCCCATTCGTTGGACCCGCAAAGTCTAAATGGATTCTGGACCAGGGCCCCCTTGGTGTTTCCCAGTCCCGGATGGGTGCTGCGGGTGGGCTGGGTCTGGTCTCCTGGCAACGTTGGCATTTGGCGACCCATGCCTCTATCTGTTTGTCCATCCCTGGCCACCAAGCGTAACTCCAGGCCAGGGCTTTAGTCCTGACGATGCCAGGATGACCTTCATGTAGCATCTCTAAGACCCTCCCTTGCAATCTGTCCGGGATGACCACCCTGTCACCCCACAAAATACATCCTTTAAGCAGTGAGAGTTCAGTCTGGCGGTTTCTGAATGTTTTAATGGATTCGTCATTGTCCCTTTCAGGCCAACCTTTTTCTAGCCAGTGTAGGATTCGCGCCAGACGCCTATCCTTAATAGTTTCCCTGGCAATGTCCGACGCGGTAATGGGTAGGTTCTCGATGCTAAGGGTGTTTGTCGTTGGTGCTGGGTCAGGATCAGAGTCTGGTAAAGGCGAACGGCTTAAGGCGTCCGCGTGCGAAATTTTCTTACCTGGCTTGTGTAACAGTTCGTAGCTGTAGGCTGCCAGGAACTCGGACCACCTTGTCATCCGGGGTGATAAAATGTTCGGGGTGGCTCGGTTTCCAGCGAGGATGCCCAGCAATGGCTTATGATCTGTCACAATGGTGAACGGGCGGCCATACAGGTATTCGTGGAATCGCTTAACGGCGGCAACTACAGCCAAAGCTTCTTTGTCCAGCTGGCTATAGTTCCGCTCCGGTTTAGTCAGAGTCCTGGAGAAAAAAGCGATGGGTGCTTCTCTTTTGTCGGGGAGGGTATGGCTGAGGACAGTGCCGACGCCGAAAGGTGATGCGTCGCAAGTGACAACTAAGGGCAAGGTTTCGCTGAATTGAATTAGGACGGCGTCGGAGGTGAGGAGGTCTTTGGTTTTTTGAAAGGCGGCTTGCTCTCGTCTCCCCCAAGTCCAGGTTGCCGCCTTATCCAGGAGTCTATGCAAAGGCTCCGCCGCCGTAGCCTTTTGGGGTAGGAAAACATTATAAAAATTCAGCAACCCTAAGAACGCTTGTAGTTCCGTTTTAGACTTTGGGGTGGGGGCTTCTTTGATGGCTTTCACTTTTTTAATTGTAGGGTGAATGCCATGCCGGCCTATCTTGGTAGCCCAAGAATTCCACTTGCTCTGTGCGTAGTTGGCATTTTTCTCGTTTAACTTTAAGTCCCGTCACTTTAAATTTTGTTAAGACCTGTCTGAGTCGGTTTTCTAATTCGGCTTCGTTTGGCGCCGCCACTAATACGTCATCAAAATCGGGCACCACCCCCTTGATGCCCTGTAGCAAACGTTCCATCAGGCTCTGAAAGATGCCTGGTGCCACGCTGACTCCGAATTGGAGTCGGTTACACTTGAAGGCCCCCCGATGGGTCACGATGGTCTGGGCTTCCGCCGTTTTCTCATCTACTGGCAACTGCTGATATGCCTGGGCGAGATCGAGCTTGGCAAAGACCTTGCCCCCTCCCAGTGAGTGCAGCAGATGTTGCACGATTGGGACTGGGTAGGCGCTTTGTTGCAATGCGCCATTTAGGGTGGCCTTATAGTCCCCGCAAATTCTCACGGACCCGTCTGGCTTGACTGGGGTCACTATAGGGGTCTCCCATCGGGCATGGTCTATCGGCTGCAACACCCCCTGTTTGACGAGCTTGTCGATCTGCTCGTCAATTTTAGGCTTCAGGGCGAATGGTACCCTCCTAGGTTTTAGCCGCTTGGGGGGAACCCTTGGGTCTAGGTCAAATGAGATAAGGGGCCCCTGGTACTTGCCCAAGCTTCCATCGAAGACCTCCCGGAACTCCTGGGCTAGCCGCTGTTCCCAACCGTCGTCGGCGACGTGGTTGACTCCTGTCAGCGCGATGTCAAGCGGGGCGAACCATTGTAAACCCAGTAGGCTTGGGCGGTCGCGATCGACGATAGTGAGTGGCAGTTGTTCGGTGCGGCCCTTGTAGGTTACATTAAAGCTCTTGGTGCCCACTACCGGGACGCGATTCCCTTGGTAGTCTTTTATAATGATTTTCTGGGCATGAATGTTCCTCTTATGGAGGGTGGGCACTAGCCGTTTAATCTCGCGCCATGCAATCATGGAGAGGTAGGACCCGGAGTCCACTTCCATCTTGCATGGTTGGCCTTCAATATGGACTTCTACGTGTACCTTTCTGGCGCCGTCGGAGATGGCGTGGCCGATGGTCACCGGCTGGTGAGTCTCTTCCTTTCGCCGACCGTCGCCGCCTCTTGAAGATCGTTGGGCACGGTCCCACCGACCGTCCGGTTGGCGCTCTCTGGTCCTGGGCGGGGGGCTTTCCTTCTTCCGGTCGTGTTGTTCCCATTTGGGCGGGCTGCGGGTCTTCTTTTGGCGGCAAACTTGAGCGATGTGACCCCGTCGTTCACAATGCCTACAGATAGAGTCAAAAAATCGGCATTCTGACCTGGGGTGGTCGCCGCCGCACCCGGCACAGTTGGTCCTCGACCTACAACCTCTTCGATTCCGTTGGTCGCCGCGTCCCGTCTGCACGCGATGTATGTCCTCCTCGTCTTCCGACGTGCTGGAGGTTGACTAGAATTCTCCGTAGTGTGCGGTTGATTCGCTTCTAGGGTCGGCCGACCTTGCCGGGTTGTTGTTTCCGCCCTTCGCGTCAGATCTTTGCATGCTGTCAGCAGACGTGCGGGTTGCTTCTGCGGCTGCGGCTGCGGTGAGGGCATCTGCTAGGCTGATGTCACCCTTGGCCATAAGCCGGCTCTGGAGTGTAGGGTCCCATAGGCCGAGTACGAATCGGTCTCTTATGAGGCTGTTCAGACCTTCAAACTCGCAGAGTCCTCCTAGGTGCCGCAGCTCGGCGACGAAGTCGCTCAATTTTTCGTCTGGTTTCTGATTTTGGCGGTAAAACTCGTTGCGCCGTATCAGGATGGGGACCTCGGGGGCGTAATGGCGCCGCAGTATAGGTTCGAGGACGTCCCAGTCCATGGCGGTTGCGTCTGCCGGCTTGGCCAATGCTTTGGCCATCTGGAAGACCTCTGGTCCGCAGTGAGTAAGGAAGACGGCGCGTTTTAGCGGGCCCGGGGCGTCCTTCATTCCGGCGCATTCAAGGTACATACGGAACCGGTCTGAGTACGATTCCCAGTCCTCGGTGGCGGGGTTGAAGGGGGTGGGCGGTGCGATCTTCGCCATCTCTGCGCTGGAATCTGGCTCTTGTTGGACACAGGGTTCGGTTCAGGGTCGGGATCCCACCCTCTTCGCCAGTGTCGTGTCCGCAAAAAGACGCTCAGAGTCGGTGACTATCATTCAAGCTCTTTATTAAACAGTTGTGAACCGAACCAGCGAAAAGGAAAAAGCTCGCGGCTTTTATCCTTTTCGCTGCGGCAGCCGCGGCCAATGGCAGCGATTCAAGTCTCCCGCTCTTGGAGTGAGCCAATCGCGGGAGACTTCAATCGGGCCAATCAGCGCGGCTCGCCTGGCCAATCAGAAATCCCCGCGCCTTAGCCAATCAAGGCGCGGGGATTTCGAGTATGCAAATTCAGGACAGAACAGATACGTCATGTGATGACAAAGTGACGTTGTGAGTTTGACTCCCCTGAAATATGCGGTTGCTTTAATACATTGACTCTTGAAGCAGCTGCTTCTCTTTTTCCAATCTGAAGTAAAATTTGATCAAAGGTCAGAGGTTTTAAATAACTGTTATGCTCATACTTCCAGGTATTGCAAAAAAATTCTGAAATATACAGGTCCATAACAAGTGGTAACTAAAAGTGTATATGAAACTAAAGATGACAAATTAAATGGAGCCTATACACCAAACAAGACAAAACAATTTAGGCAGCACACATTCTCCTAAAATGTTCTATGTTAAGTGCAAACCACAACAGGAAGCAGTCTGAGTTTAAGGTTGCAAGCTGATATTTTTATCCTAAATTGTGGATGCTGAACTCCACTAATCTGACCAGAACCAAATGTTAAATTATAAAGAATTGTAAATGATTTGTGGCAGTAGAATGGTGGGACAGCAAGATGGCAGGGCAAGAAGACCATGAAATTGCAACCATCTGTTTTCCGCCTACCCATTTTTTTTACTTACGTCTGCTTTAGGTAGAACTTTTTTTATATATAAAAGGAAAATAACATCTAGGCAGCCAAGTTAATACTATTTAAAATATATGAAGACATGTTGAAGCTGTTTACAGATTTGCCTCTTCTTTGGAAAATACCCAGATAATGAAGTGGCCTTCCTTTTTTTGACTTTGGACCAGGCAAATCTGTCACTAGCCTATTTATTTCCATGCCATGATCAGACAGTAGACTGTGAAAATACACTTAGAAAAATCAGTCCTCTCTGCAGAGAGGGAGAATTATTCTGAGTGCTAAATCAATCTTTGATCTCAATAACTGATGGGATGTGCAGGAACAATCTGAAGCTCGGTGTGGACAAGCCAGAGATGGTTTAATCTGTCAGATGAAAGATGTTTAACCTGTTTAGAAAGGGATGGATTCTTCCTAATGAATCATGGCTTGGGGGAATTTGAAGCACAGTATCCTCTGTGATACAAAACACTTTGTTTCAGTGTAGGATGGGGTGCTAGCTGCAACCCTTCTTCAATAGCCTTACTATTACACTCCAGGCCTTGCTAACTTCTTCTAGAGCAGGGGAGTCAAACCTGAAGCCCATGGGGCGGATGTGTCAAGCGCTGGCCACATCTACACCCGATTTAGCAAAGAAGGGGAAATAAGTCACGATACATCTTGTAATGACACCGTGATCATGCGAGTTTGACACACATGTTCTAAAGATTACTGCATGCATTGACTAGGGTGCTGTACTTGAGTACAAAATACTGCAGCAAGATTAAGTGCTCTGAACATGTAATAATTTTATGCAATTTTTTACTGGCTTGCAATTGGTTTGTGATCCAAGTGCTACTTTTACACTAAGATTTCAGACCACAGACTCACTTCCCATACATTCCTAATGACCCCCTCCCCTATAGTTCATAAGCCCAGTCAATTCTTGTTTGTTTAATACAAACATGAAGTCAACTCTCTTTCAAGTTGAGCTTATGGTGTTTTCATGGAGCTTATGGTGTTTTCATGGACAAGTCCATATAAGTTTGACAAGAAATGTCCAAGTGGTTTGACTTTTATATGATGTTATTTCCCAGGCCAGTTCTAGTCCAGAGCTTACCTATTTAGTCTCTGAGTTAATATCAACCAAGTTCACCCCACTTAGTTTCTAAGCCTAGGCAATTTCTTCATTCACTGAGACAAATATTTAATAAACGATACTTAAGAAATGATGGTGCTGCTTCAGTTAATTCAGAATGCCATGACTTGGGATATGCTTGTAGCTCATTGCCAGAATTAACTTTGCACCAATATTTACATCCTGCATTGCCTTCCTATTTGCTTCTAGGTGCAATTCAGAAGTTTTGGGTTTATTCACTAAAGCCATATATGGCTTGGCATCAAGGACCATTGCATTGGAAATATACAGTAGCTCCTTCACATAGTCACCATATAAAAACAATCTATATACAGATAAGCCATTTTCATTTTTTCACGTAAAAATTAATGGCTAGTTCATGAAAAAAAAAACCTAAATAAAAACAGAAATATTAGTTCTACTCCCAAAGGTGGTTTTTCAAAAGTAAACATCCTTGAAGACATTTTGCTTCTCATTCAAGAAACTTCTTCAGTGAATTGAAGAAGTTTCTTGGATGACAAACAAAATATTTTCAAAAGTAAAACAAAGTCCAGTTGCCTTTTGAAAAAGCACTTTTGGAACAACCATGACCTGGATGACTGAGAATTTCTGTAGACATTAATTCTACTGAAAAATAAATTTCAGTGAGATGGCACTATTGACTTGAATAAGAAGTGAGAACTGTAGAATGACAACATGCATATTAACTTTGGCATCAGTTAATTTCATTTTTTTTTATTTTGGTGGCAATAAATTTTGAAAATCCTGACTCACAAGGTTTAAACTAGCAAATGAAATCAGAGCTGCCACAGCTTGCTTGCTATATGAGGATACAAGTATGTCCCGGAAGAGCCCAACTTTTTCAAGACTCTTCCAATTGCATCCCTTATCCTCAAATCAATGTAATCTTTAGCAAGTTTGCATCACTGATGCTATTTATATCAGCAAATAAAGGATTACCTATCCATAGTTTTAATTTTGTCTGGGCAAATGAATTAAACAGCACCTCTGAAACTGAAAATTTTGTAAGATTGCCTACAACCTTCTCTTTCAGAATGGCACTTTGGCCAAGAGATCATAGTATGTCATGAGCATCCATAAGGAAGGCCTCACAGATTTCAAGTGAAAAAATTACCTCATTCATGCGGCAAAAAAACATCTGCCAAGTAAATCAAGTCTATCTGTTAAAAAGTTATGAGACTGGGCTTCCTTTTCTCTCAAAAAAATGAAACTTCTACCTAGAACTTTAATCAGGTATTTTCAAAATTTGTCCTCTGAAAAGCTAGCACATTTCTGTTTAGTATAGAAGAAAGTCATATCCTATTCCTATTTCTGGCACAGCTTTTTTGAAAACATGGTGATTCAAGGCCCTGGCTTTGCTGACAATTTTCACGGTAGTAGACAAGACTTCTTTCATGATTGTTGGCAGAATCTTTAACACCAACGCATGATGTTATTGAATGTAATTAGTCACGATGCCATGTAGAGCTGTTTTCTTCACCAACGCAGCAAAACCGGACCTGTGGCCAAGTGCCACAGGTGCACCATCTGTGCACAGAGTACCAAGTCAAAGCTTTGTTTGGCAAAGAGTTTATTCATCCTTTTAAAGATATCAACAGCCTTCCTGGTTTCCAAAAGAGGTTCATAACATAGACATTTTATGATGGCATCAACATGTACATAATGGATGAAAACTGGGAGCTGGCTGCCCTGAGAGAGATCTATAGTTTCATCTAGTTGCACATTGAAGGGAAACGCAGTAACTGTCAATTCCTTCATGACCTCCTTCAGAATATTAGAAGAAAAGTCAGCAATTCTGTAGTGGATCATGAATTTTGAGAGAGGAACTGCTTCATTTTTTTTTCTCGGTTCCAAGCCACAAAACAGCTTGATAATTTTTAATACACAGGACTTCACTTTCCAACTGTGTGTTGCTTCTTTCACTTGGCAATGCAACTCTTTGGATGCTTCATGGCAAGGTTTTTGTGTTCAGGACATTTCAAATATTGATAAATTTCCAGCCTTTTTGAATCAACTTCTCATGACTTCCTAAAGCTCAATCAATATCCTAATAACATTATTTGATGTATTTTTTTCACTAATTTCCCTCCCAAAATTATAGACAAGGAATAAAAAGAAATATGCGTGCATGGTACATAGGACACCTGAAGCTTACCTGTGGAGTCCTGCTTTAAGGCTACCTATCTGGACTTGAAAGAATTGGACAAGCACAAGATGATAGCATTTGTATCTGTGTTTCTCAGCCTTGGCAAGTGTAAGATGTGAATCAACCTTCTTGAAAATCCCAACCAGCAGCTGGGTGTTGATATCCATACAGTACATCTTAAAGTTGCTGTGGCTGAAAAATCATGAATTTAGATCTAGAGAACTGCCATCTAGTGATCAAATAGTCAATAGTGTTTTGAACAAATCCAGTGAAAAATGCAACTGTCTTCCAAGGGCAGAAATATGCACATTGCTTGGGAAAAGTAAGTTTACTTTTCTTTTATTTTTATTAAGAAACCAGGAGTGTGGAACACAGGCAGTTTTTATGGTGAAATACTATTTGCTGGGAAAGAGAAGCTCAAACTCTTCTTCCACAAATTCCATCTGACTCTGTTCATTACCATCTACCACTCAAGCTTCAACCCAGAGCTCTAAAATGAGGAAAAATTAAGCCAGGAACTCATGAATAGGGGTATAGTTAACAAGACAAATTGCTGCCAAGGAAGGATGAGATGCTTCCTCATTTCTTTTCTTGTGCAAATCTTCCTTACCCTTGAATCAACATTTAATCTTAAATCAAAAGATAATGTTGATGGCCTGTATTTGTTTTGTAATTCACCATTACTATCTCTTAGGATCTACACTATCTTTGAGGATAGGTCTAACCATTAAGCAAAGCAAGGTACTTTCTTCAGGCAGAAACTATACCTGGAAAGTACAGAGCAGTGATTAGGTGTTACAGAGCAGAGCACTACATCTGTAGACATTCCCACTAAGCTAACCAACTCTGTTTTGCATCTGTGTCATGTATCAAATAAGGGTGTGTGTGAGAGTGTTTTTATTTTAGCAGACAATCTATTTTAGATTGTACCTTCTTTCCAAGTCTCATGGTTTTGCTTGCCAAACAATATTCAGCACGATAAATAACTTTGGAGCCAATGTGTTGTCTTTTGTTAGTTCGGTCAATAGAAACACATCAGATTTGTACTTTAGAATCAAAACTAGCATATCATGGCAATCAAACCAAAAATATGAAATGAACAGATAAAGCTGAAGGATAGGTTATTCACAGAAGAGTGACATCTGCTGAAACTCCATGATATTTTACTTGCTCAATACTTAAAGACTCCAGTGATCTTTCTATCTGCTTTTAAAAAATAATCTGTATAGTTTTAAAGTAGACACATTCTTGCAGAAGAGATAATTCTTTATTATGTTTAGTGCTGCTGTCCCACAATATCAGAGAGCACTTTAGAAACAAAGTCATGAAGAGGGTTAGTTTATACACACAGTTCAGTCCTGCCTTGTTAATACGAAAGTTTTTTCCAATGCTAGCTAGTCATGCAAAGCTCTGACTTTGATCTTGTTTTTTTAGTCTTCCATTGAAGATCTGCTTTAAGTTGAACTCATATCAGAATAATGGTTGGAAAATGTCCTGCTTTTTCCTTGAAGACCATAAATAATTTGTTCAACAAAAATAACAGGTTGACGATATAATTTGAGCGGATTCATGCTGTTTCACCACTTGTTCAGAAATGACATTTATCCCCTTTCTTTCTTTCTTTCTTTCTTTCTTTCTTTCTTTCTTTCTTTCTTTCTTTCTTTCTTTCTTTCTTTCTTTCTTTCTTTCTTTCTTTCTTTGATTTTTATAGCTGCCCATCTCAAGAAATGACTCTGAGTGTCTTTACTATGTTACTTTAAAAACTGTTATGGTAATTCACACACACACACACACAAACACACCCCACTGGAGGTTTTTAAGAAGAGACTGGACAGTCACTTGTCTGAAATGGTATAGGTATAGGGTCTCCTGCTTGATCAGGGGGCTGGACTAGAAGACCTCCAAGGTCCCTTCCAGCTCTATTTTGATTCTGAGTCACAGACTATGGACTGTAAGTATATATCAGGGTGGCATGATGTATCATCTCTCTTGAGACTTAAGAGCATTCCTACATTTATTAAGACATAATGAATTACACTGGAGATCCACTTAATGCCACCACTTCCTGTTTACAGGAGTCTGTTGCAAATCCAGAAATCCAGTTCTCGTATTTTAGGCCTTCAGCTGCAACCAGAAGGATCTAGGATAAAGGGTTGTGAGGTAGATACATGACACAGAGACATATATTTGACCACAGAATTCTCTAATACAGAAAGCAAGGCCTGATTATTTGTAGGTAAAAGTATAAAGTTTTCCAACTGAAAACAATGTAGGAACATAGAGCACAAAACACACACACGCACACAAGCACACACACACACACACACACAGAGAGAGAATCTTTCTCCTCTTCTAATTCCTGTTATACTACCATGAGAGTCTCACTAGATCTCAGTGCCTATGGGTGAGATAGGATGGACATAAACAGGTCTAGAAAATCTTTTCAGTCTGTTCATTCTCACTTGCCAGTTCCACCATCTCACTTACCAGTTCCACCATTGATAAAAGTTTCTTCCTCTCCCTTTTCTGACTCTATCTTCTGCTTGTCAGATCATTTTCTTACAACGGGACTTCTTCAACCAGGTGTGTTGCTTTTCATCTGCCACTGCCACCAAATATGGCTAAAACTCTGCTGCTTGGGAATTATGGGACTTGGAGACCATTACATCTGGAAGATAGAGTTCTTGGTGTTCTCTGAGTTTGATTGCTTGCTGGCAGACATTTAATTACCCAACTAGATAACATCAATTCATACCTGGGAGGTTTACAAAAGCTTAATTTTGCACATTCATAGGCTTCATAGATCACTTACCTTTTGTCATGGTATTTATAAAAAGTGAAAACTTTGATATGGATAGTATTTACTAGATTTTAAGAAGGCCTTTTAACAGTTACAATCAGTAGGAATTCTTTGAGAATGTATCTTGGTTTTTGGGAGCAAGACATACAGCGCTGTCTCTTTAAATACAAAACTAGTTAAATAATCCATCCAATTAACTGCTTAAGATAATATACAGAAATCATGGCTAAACTAGGCAAAAATTCACATGGCACACTGTACCTTTTGCTTGATCCTTGTTCCTCTATTTCACTGACAGGTTAGCCTGTCCTTAATGACATCCTAAATTCAGTAACTTCAAAATAGATAATAATAGATAACCTTTATTGTCATCTTTTACACTCGACACACTGGCACACATTAAAAATGAAATTCAGCTGCCTGCTCTCAAAAGTGTACACATACATAACACATATATACACATGCTATATACATACATATATGTTATATATTTTGTCCACATTGTGTGTAATATATGTTTGTTTGTATTTATGTATGTCTGACAGGTTCTCAGCTAGTGAATTTTGTATTGTCTTCTAGCATCAGTCGTCCACTGATGAAGTGAGATTTTTTTTAAAAGTTATTTTGGCACAATGATGATTGGATAACTCTAAAAGACATTCTACTAGTGAGGATCCGGTCTCTGCATGCATTCATCTCTCTCTCTCTCTCTCTCTCTGGGGGGTAAATGTACATGTTTAAAGTATTTGGATCTGACATTTTCCTCAAGAATCACTTAATAGGATATTTTTAGGCTTCATATACTAGCCTAAGTCTTATGAAAACTATTCATTAGTGGCATGAAATGAAACTGGATGCAAACCATTTCCTTACTCTGTTTGTCCTAAAGGTCAATAATAACTGACACATTTTCCAAGGAGGAAGTTGCACACTCATTCACGAGCAATGATGGAAGATAAATGGGCAAAATGCAGGAAATATTTGCTAATGAATCAGCACTCACGATAGACAGAGGGAACCCACATATATACAATATGAGTGTGTAGGTGGGGGGAGAGAGAGAGAGAGAGAGATGTCCGTATGTGCATGTGTATGTACCAAGTTATTAATTATTTCTTCTTAAAATAATGTGGTCATTATCATGTTACTAAATGCCCTGCAGCTTTCATTTCTACAGAGAAGCAGATAATATTGAAATGGCAAATAGACAAGTAAACATTTTTAAAAATGGACTTAGGTTATTTGGAATACTAGTACTTTTCCTTTTCTATTACTCATAATATACAGCTTTCAACAAGTAACAATTAAACACATCGTTATTTGCATACACAAATGGTGTCTGAAAATAAAATCAATTCCTGTGCCTTCCCTCATCTTATTTTCTCTTTTTCTTTGTAAAAGACAGAAATTCATCTCATTTACTGATGTTATTGAGCATCATCCATAGAAATTAATCCTGCTGAATTCAGTATGTCACTCAAGTAAGTTTTCCTGTGCTTCATTATGCATTCAAAAATATATTATGGGTTACATTGGGACTTAGAACCATAGATCACCATTCAAATTTTTTTCTAAATATGACTTAGAGATACCTCAGCATGAAGGCATCCTACAATTTTTTCTTGTTCTTGTTCTTCAACCTCAGTTCACCCTGAAGGCAGCTTAAAACCAGCACTTTCCCTTTTTAAAGCAGTGTGTTCCATCATCGCATGATAGCAATTTTGCTGTATATATGCCTCTTTAATAAACTTGGTGAGAGCCTGGTCAAGAATTGGCATCTGCTAAGCTGCTATTGGTTTGCTGGGGCTGCTTGACATGTGTCCTCTCTTCATATCATTGGTCATTGACCTTCATGGCCATTTTGGCTTGGGCTGTAGAATTCTCCTCTAGTGACAGGAAGACTAGACAACATAACCAGCTGACAGGTCAGTGGAACAAAATATGGACTGGTGAGAAACAGGGAGGAGCCCACCCACCACTCTGTGCTCCTCATCTGTCACACCAATCTATCAACTAGATTATTTTGGATCCAGAACTGCTGATTTGGAAATTAGCCCAAAATAACAGATAATTGCAGAGTGTCTCTGCACCAGCAACCTGTCATTTGAGCAACTTGAAAGATGGCCAGTGCCTCAATCTAAGGTATATCCGCATACTCACCCATGCTCCCTGGCACATTTTAAGGACAGGAAATTGTGAGGGTTTCCGCTCCCTACTTGCTGGAGAAATCTTCCAATCACTGCCCTTCCAACCCTTGTTACAGGGGCAGATTAGAGCTCAGTCATCAGGGCAATGCAAATTACCTCAGCCTATTTTTTTTTCTGCTGAATCAAGGACTAGAGGAAAGAACGTGGCAATGAGGAGAACTCTAATGTCAAAGGCACATAGTCATGTAAGCCAGTGCTAATCGGAAGCCATGCTGCTTTAAGAGACTGTCCCTGAAGTGTGGCCTGATCTTTGCAGCCAAGCAGATCTGCTGTCTGCTCAGTCTTACCATGGCAGTGTCCCAGATCAGGGACTGGCAATCAGATTCCCAGTCCCATTGTGTGCAAAGCCATCAATTACCCTGCTGCAGGCTCTATAATTTATGTCCCCTCCATTGTGCTCTTAACAGCAAGACCTTTGTAAACAGTGGAGCAGCTGATCACTGGCGGAGGAATAACAACTGCAAATGTTGCTCAGCCTTATGTTACAGTTTTTAACAAGTCACTTCATAAAGCAGGATCCCACAGCAAGTGGCAAAAAGATCGCCAAAAATGGCCAACCAGAGGGTTCCACACAGCCATGTACCCAGGAATGGGCTGCTGGGAGTTCGCAGGGGTTCGGGAGAGCCCCTACTAAGATTCTGTCCAGTTCAGAGAACTCCCCAAATCCCACTCACCTGGCCCCACTCACCCCACTTCACCCTTTCAAGGAGTCCCCATGTAGCCCGTTTTGGATGTAGATAAGTGTAGGATGTAGGGTGTGCGAAGGCTCAGGGAGGGTGAAACCCCCCCCCCCTGGAAGTTTGGGAAAACTGGAAATCAGCCAGTTTCTGGCTTCCAGAGAGCCTCCGGAGCCTGGGAAGGCCATTTTTGCCCTTCCAGAGGCTCAAGGAAATCCTCTGGAAGCCGACTAGTGCAGGAAGCTGACTATCCATTACCAGGATGGCCATGCCCAGCCAGCAACCGGGCTAAAATTTTTCGAAGCCCACCCCTGCATGTACCCACTGTCCTCAGAACCTGAATACCAACATGCATACAGGTAGTTCTTGACTTATAACAATTCATTTAGTGACCAACCGTTCAAAGTTACAATGGCATTGAAAAAAGTGACTTATGGCCATTTTTCACATTTATGACCTTTGTCACATCCCCACGATCATGTGATCAAAATTCAGATGCTTGGCAACTGACTCATGAACACTACGGTGTCTGAAGGTCACATCATCTTTTGCAACTTTTTGACAAGCAAAGTCAATGGGGAAACCAGATTCACTTTAAAAAATGTTTTACTAACCTATCAACTGTGGTGATTCACTTAACAACTGTGGCAAGAAAGTAAAATGGGGCAAAACTCACTTGAAAAATGTCTCACTTAACAACAGAAATGTTGGGGTCAATTGTGGCCATAAGTTGAGGGCTAACTGTATTGTCATTTCTCACTGAAATTATTTAGGGAGCAGAAGCATCAGCAGTGGTATAGCTCAATACAAAGATAGGTGTATTGGCCAAAAAGTTTACAATAAATTAAAATATAAAATACTTCAGGAAAAAAAGATATTCATCAAAGCATAAGAGACAAGTTTTTGCAATGTATTTCTTCACAGTTTCACACATGCATGTTAGATAGGCTAGTTGGTTGGGATTACATAGACATGTTGTCTGATCTTCTTCATCACTGATTTCTTCACCAATAGAAAAAAATAGCAATGGGAAATGGGGATTTAATCACCTTCAAAGCAGTGGTGGTATTCACATTTTTTTACTACCTGTTCTGTGAGCGTGGCTCGGTGGGCATGGCAGGGGAAGGGTATACTGCAAAAACTTTATTTCCACCCTACTCCAGGGGAAGGATTCTGTAAAAACCCCATTCCCTCCCCACCCCACTAACCTGCTTTCCAGCACTGTATTCCTGTGCTGGGCAACAAAAGAAGACCCAGCCAATTAGCTGGGACTCGGGAGGCAGCTAAAAGAGGGGGCTGGGGCCCATCGGAGGTGGTATTTACCGGCTCTCCAAACTACTCAAAATTTCCACTACTGGTTCTGCAGAACCTGTCAGAACTGGCTGAATACCACCTCTGCTCCGAAGCCAAAAGAGGAGAGAAGAGTGGGGAAAGAGGTCAGAGAATTGGCTGGAAAAGAGTGACCTTTCAGGAAATTGGCAAAACCCGTTGGAAGGTATTGGCCAACATGGACCGGATCATTTCAGGCTGACTCCCCTGTGTGCCTTATTATGCCCTGTATTAAACACAGTAACCCATAAGCCACCACTTCACTTTCAGAGTGAAGCACCAGAAGCTGTTCTCAGAATGCTCAACTGCAGGCAGATCTTAAGATAAAGCAGAGCCATAAGGATACCTACTGTGGGAAACTGATGGGTGGGTTATGACTGCTGTGGATCAAGGAGGCTATATGGAAATAACCTGTGTCTAGATTAGGTTATATATACATAAAAAAAACAACAACACTTTTTGCTCATGGCAGGAAACAAGTAGTTCCATTTTACCACTTACATTGTCTGACGTTAGCGAGCTTTATTTAGCAAATGGCTTTTTAAAATAAAAAAAATTGTGCATTCATATTCCAATAGTATTCCTATTCACTGGGGCCGAAGCAGTGCTTCGTATGCATGCGTAATGGATGCACAATTCAGACTGCGTTCATCTTAAAAGATTGTAACCACTTCTTTGGGGGCAGAATTGATTAATTGTAATGGGAAAAAAAGGCAAATTTTATTTTATTGAAGCATAATATTTCAATTAATATTTCATTTCTTGAAATATAAATTGAATTCTCACCCAAAGCACCTGAATTGCATTTTCCCTGCCAATATATCTTTGCATCTGGGGAGAGGATCTTCCTGAGATCAGATGTCTGGTTCTATTTTGTTGTGTTTTCCTGATATTATGAACATCAGGAAAAAGAAAGAAAGAAAGAAAAGGGGTGGGGGAAACCCTGAATCTGAATCCTTGATACTTAAACTTTCACATTATTTAAGAACCACAGCACATGATTGCACAATTCTTCAGAAAATCATAATACTGCTTAAATAGGATTTAATAACCTTTTCCCAGTATAATTTGGCTTTGTCTCATTCTCATATTATCTGTAGGCATGGATTGGCAATTTGCAATCTGTATAGGGAACACATACAGATTTTTTAATTTAAAAAAGAAAAATTGATGATTTTTTTTTTTAAAGAGCACAATTTTTTTTAAAAAAAAAATCAATATTCTTAGCATGACATATTGTAAGATTACCCAGAAGAATGGTAATAGTATTCTCACTGAAAATCACGTGAAGTATATATGTTCTCTCCTGAAATTTTATATTACAGGAAAATACAAATGACTCATATAATTTAGGGCATCTTAACATTTTATATTTTGGGGATCTCATTTAGGAGTATTGTAGGCATTGTGTTATTTTGACATTTCCTTTCCCTGAATTGCAGTACAAACTTTTCCAGGAAAGTGAATTGAGTGGATCTTTAATAAAGTCTTTTCTATTAAATTGCATAGACATTATTACTCTCCTTGAACAATCAAGGAACAATTTGTTACAGGATGGATTCACACATCAGTGTTTATGGAACAACATAAACTGCAACAATTGGGATTATAAAGCGTGGTAAGTCATAAATCACAAACCAAGATGCATTACTGTTTGATGTGTGATAAGAACATTGCTAATAATATTGTGCTAGGATTTCTACAAGGCTAATCCACATCTAACTAGCAATTGACTTCTGAGTCTTTCAATAGAATAGAATAGAATAGGATAGGATAGGATAGGATAGGATAGAATAGAATAGAATAGAATAGAATAGAATAGAATAGAATAGAATAGAATAGAATAGAATACTTCATTGGCCAAGAGTGATTGGACAAACAAGGAATTTGTCTTGGTGTAAATACTCTTAGTAGACATAAAAGAAAAGATACATTTGTTAATAATCAAGAATCATAACGTACAACACTTAATGATAGTCATAGGGTACAATCAGCAATCAAATCATACTAGGAATCAGTCAATATAAATCGTAAGGATACAAGCAACAAAGTTACAGTTATACAGTCACAAGGGGAGGGGAGAGGTGATAAGGAGTGATGAGAAGATTAATAGTAATAGTAGTGAAGACTTTGTGAATAGTTGGACAGTGTTGAGGGAATTATTTGTTTAACAGAGTGATGGGGTTCAGGAAAAAACTGTCCTTGTGTCTAGTTCTTCTGGTGTGCAGTGCTCTATAGTATCATTTTGAGGGTAGGAGTTGAAACAGTTTATGTCCAGGATGTGAGGGGTCTGTAAATATTTTCACAGCCCTCTTTTTGACTCGTGCAGTATACAGGTCCTTGATTGAAGGCAGGTTGGTAGTAATTGTTTTTCCTGCAGTTCTAATTACTCTCTGAAGTCTGTGTCTGTCCTGTTGGGTTGCAGAACCAAACCAGACAGTTATAGAAGTGCAGATGACAGACTAAACAATTCTTCTGTAGAAGGGAATATATGTAATTCAGAGTTGAACTGTAGAGCCTTGGTGATCTCTGAGCTTGGTTATTTTCTAGCAGACATTTCATTACTCAACCAGGTAACATCATTAGTGTACTGGTTGTGGAGAGATGATGTCACCTAGTTGGCCTCCACAGTCTTTTAACCTAGTTAGAGACTGATAGACTTTATTTGGCTTAGTACACAGCTCTGGCTGCCAGCAAAATCAAGCACATATTTTCTGCTGTCAAGATTCTCCTTATAGAAACAGGCCATACAACATCCCTTGTATGTGGGAATAGGAAGAGACAGGGTAGTCAGTCTGACTTGCCTTTATGTTTTCTTAATATAGTAAAGGTAAAGTATCCCTATCTCATTTTTGCAATCATTTTATAGAGATTGATTGTCTTCTGAATCAATTAGGCACAATGATCCCCCAAATCTTTATCCAAGGAAACAGCTCTGGATTTAAGCAATCCAGTATTTGAATCAAATGTCAATTGCATTGCTAAAATGTTTTGAAATCTAACTGCTATCACAAATTCTTCCTAAACATTGCAAAAGTGTCAAATATAATTGTGTAAACTGAGCCAGGTGTTTGAATTTTCCTTTTGCAAGAAACCAAGAGCTGATTGTTTCAAAGCTCTGAAGCTCATTGTTGTCTAGAAATACAGCAGCTTTCTGAATGGCAGTACAAGTCATTGTGAGTCCTCAAAATCTTCTTGACTCTCCATTGCAATTATTTTCTATAAATTCCTTATAGAGAAGATTATAGAGTAACATTATTCATTGTGATTACTTGTTTTACAAAGATGTGTGTGTGTCTGTGTATACAAATGGATATAAATGCATCAAGAAATCATTGCTTGCTGTCCTTGCCCCTGACTTCTGCAGTTTTCATGAAAGAATTTGCACATATATAATTACTGTATACAAGTCTTTGTGTAAGCTTTTTATTCTAGACTCCAACTTATATGGAGGAAAAGTACAAACACATACATACACCCATACACTTTTGTTAAATCTTTAAATGGATTTCAATAGACAAGAACACCCAATGAGATCTTATCCTCTTCTCTTCTGAATTTCTAGTACATGGGACTAGAAACTTCTAGGAGAAGATGCTGGGGTGTGATTCAACCAGTTCTGTGGGTGTGGCTTAGCGGGTGGGCTGGCTTGGTGGTCATGAGACTGGGTGGACATGGCTTGGTGGTCATGTTATTGGCTGGGTGTGGCCAACTCAATATCATTTACATCGAGGCATGCATCTCCTCGCCTGGCCTCTCATGACTGTGGGGATGCTGCAGCAGTTGTAAATGTGAAAAATGGTCATGTCACTTTTTTCAGTGCCATTGTAACTTTGAATGGTCACTCCACACAAGCAAAGTACCAGCAAAAGAGGGGGAAAAAACTCCAGAGAAGCTCCTGAGACAGGAAGTCTAGTGCTGCCAAGAATGTAATAAGGGTTAATGGAGAGACAGTTTCTGTAAGCAACACCAGAATGTTTCCTTCCTGCCTTCCTTACAGGATTAGGCCAGTAATTTCTTCTAACAACCGGTTCTCCGAACTGCTTAGAATGTTAACAACTGGTTCTAGCGAATAGGTGCGAACTGGTAGAATCCCACCCCTGAAGATACCTGATATTCAACCATGACAATACTTGCGGTGGGAAGGGAATAAAATACTATAATGCTTCTTTTCTTTCAGATATAATAGAGTTTATCAATGATCCCAACCCTGTTAATTTTTTTCCTGCCCCTCAGCTTTGGACATAAATAAGGTATTTTTTCATGCATATCAAAATTACTATTATTAGGATAGATTTCTTAGAGTAAGAGAACTTATGAGAATCTTGGGAGAATGCACTCTCAGATGAATCATAACATCATAGAAATTGGAAGGAGATGCTTAAACCATTGTGTCCAACACAACTGATTCCCCAATAAGTTGCTGACCAAAGTGGTACCCATCTATCTACTCCTGGTTGTCCACTTTCGAATTGCTGGGTCAGCAGGAGTTGGAGCATGCGATGGGAGCTCACTCCATCCTGTGGTAGCAACTAGGTTTTGAATGTGAGCCTGGTGATCGTCAGCCCAGCGTCCTACCTCGTGAGTCACCATGCTCCCCCCTATAACTAAAGAACAGCCTCCTTAATTTATTAAGAAGGTTCATTAGACTGTTAGATTCACTAATGTGTTTCAAGCCTGGTATGTATGTATGTCTTCAATAGTACAGTAGTCTTCTTTTGCAATATTTTGACACACCAGGATGCAAACTAAAATAAACCATGCTATTATGTGAATGAACACAAAATTTATTGCTTATAATGGTTATAATGGTTCTGCTGAATGCTGAGAATCAGATTCAAAACTGTGGCATGCTGAGAAGGAAGTGCCTTTTTCCTCTCCACTTAATGAACTTTGCCTTTGTCGTGTCCGCGAAAAAGACGTCAGGAGTCGGTGACTTCATACAATGCTCTTTATTAGAAGGATTGGAACTGAACCGGCGAAAGGAAAAAAGTCCGCAGCTTTTATTCCTTTCGCCGCGGCGGCCGCGGCCAATGACAGCGCTTCATATCTCCCGCGCTCTGAACGAGCCAATCACGGGAGATACTAAATGAGCCAATCGGCGCGGCTCGCCTGACCAATTAGAAAGCCCCGCGCTTTGGCCAATCAAAGCGCGGGGATTTCGAGTATGTAAATTAGGACAGAACACCCCTCCCCTCTTGGTATAGTCCTTACGTTGCGTAGTCCCGTAGGTAGGCGGGGCTCCGTCTGGTCCTACTTGACCTGCGCAACTCAGTCGTAAGCGGGATTCCGGCCTGTTCGGTCGGGTTTTTGGTTGCTCCTGTTCCTGTGCGAACCGGCTGGTCGATCGGGCCGGTTCTTTCTCCGTGGCTCCTACCTGGGCCCTCCGGGTTGGTTGAGCTACGGGTTTCGCCGCTCCCGCTCGGTCTTTCCGGGTCGGTCGAGCTGGCTTTGCTGTCCTTATTCGGCGAGGGGTCGCGATGGCTGCGTCTCGGTAAGTACTGCTGGTTTATTTTGTCTTGTAATCGGTCACCCGGGTATTCCCTCCCCCCTTGGTTTGCGTTTTGGGAGGTGGGTTCGCTTGCTGTCCTCGACCTAAGCTGGTCGATGTGCCGCTTCCATGCCCGGCCGTCTGTCGTTTGAAGCCGGTATGAGCGTGGTCCTGTGGTTTGGGTGATGACGGCTGGGATCCATAGGGGGTCCCCCGTCAGGTTTTTGGCATATACGAGGTCCCCGGGTGCGAACGTTCAGTACTTTGTGCTAGAGTCTGGGGGCCGCTCCGGGTTATATGTAGGGTGTAACCTGTCGAGTGGGGACCTCAGCTTTCTGCCCATTAGTAATTCGGCTGGGCTCTTGTTGGTAGTGGTGTTCGGGGTTATGTGTTGTACAAAGAGGAGTCTGTTGATTTTTTCTTGGATCTCCCCGTGGTCCATTTTCCGGATGGTTTTTTTGGTAAATTGTACCATCCGTTCCGCCCTACCGTTCGCCGCCGGATGCGCCGGTGCTGTTAGTGCGTGGCGGATGCCCCTTTCCGCCAGGAACTTCTCAAAGTCTAGGGAAGTAAACTGGGGCCCGTTGTCGGAGACGACGACGTCTGGGAGGCCGTGTGTTGCAAAGAGTTTGCAAAGTTCTTTGATCACGGCCTCCGTGGTTGTTGTCTTCATGTCGCTTACCTCCAACCAGTTGGAGTAAGCGTCAACTGTAATGAGGAAGGTATGTCCATTCGTAGGTCCGGCAAAGTCTAAATGGATTCTGGACCAGGGCCCCCTTGGTGTTTCCCACTCCAGGATGGGTGCTGTGGGTGGGCTGGGCCTATTCTCCTGGCATCGCTGGCACCTAGCTACCCAGGCCTCTATCTGCTTGTCCATCCCTGGCCACCAAACGTAACTTCTGGCCAGGGCTTTAGTTCTGACGATGCCAGGGTGTCCCTCGTGCAACATTTCCAAAACCTTCCCCTGTAGTCTGTCCGGAATGACCACCCTGTCACCCCATAAGATGCACCCCTTAAACAACGAGAGTTCGGTTTGGCGGTTCCGAAACGTCTTGACGGACTCGTCGTTGTCTTTTTCCGGCCACCCTTTCGCTACCCAATGCAAAACCTGCGCCAGACGCCTGTCTTTATTAGTTTCCCGGGCAATGTCTGACGCGGTTATGGGTAGGTTGGGCAGGGTCTCGATGCTGAGGGTGGTCGTCGTTGGTGCTGGGTCGGAGTCGGATTCCGGTAACGGCGAGCGGCTCAATGCGTCCGCATGCGAGATCGTCTTACCCGGTCTATGTATGAGTTCGTAGTTGTAGGCCGCCAGGAACTCGGACCACCTTGTCATTCGGGGAGACAGAATGTTCGGGGTGGCCCGGTTTCCTGCAAGGATGCCCAGCAATGGCTTATGGTCCGTTACGATGGTGAAGGGTCGGCCGTAGAGATATTCGTGGAACCGCTTAATGGCGGCAACTATAGCCAGAGCCTCTTTGTCCAGTTGGCTATAGTTCCGCTCCGGTTTGGTTAGGGTCCTTGAAAAGAACGCGATGGGTGCTTCTTTTCTGTCAGGAAGGGTATGGCTGAGGACGGCGCCGATGCCGAAGGGTGATGCGTCGCAAGTGACGGCCAGAGGTAGGGTCTCGTTGAATTGTATGAGGACGGCGTCGGAGGTGAGGAGGTCTTTAGTTTTTTGAAAGGCGGCTTGCTCCCGTTTCCCCCAAGTCCAGGTCGCCGCCTTGTCTAGGAGCCTATGTAAAGGCTCCGCCGCCGTTGCCTTTTGGGGTAGGAAAACATTATAAAAATTCAGTAACCCCAAGAATGCTTGCAGCTCAGTCTTTGATTTGGGGGTGGGGGCTTCTTTGATGGCCTTGACCTTTTTACTTGTGGGGTGAATGCCGTGCCGGTCTAGGAGGTAGCCCAAGAATTCCACTTGTTCCGTGCACAGTTGGCATTTCTCCCTTTTTACTTTAAGTCCCGTTTCTTTAAATTTAGTTAGGACCTTTCTTAGTCGGCTTTCTAGTTCAGTTTGGTTGGGCGCTGACACTAGAACGTCATCGAAATAAGGCACCACCCCCTTGATGCCTTGCAACAACCGCTCCATCAGGCTCTGAAAGATGCCTGGTGCCACGCTGACTCCGAATTGGAGTCGGTTGCACTTGAAAGCCCCTCGGTGGGTAACGATGGTCTGGGCTTCCGCCGTTTGCTCGTCGACCGGCAACTGTTGGTATGCCTGGGCGAGATCGAGCTTGGCAAAGACTCTGCCCCCTCCCAGTGAGTGCAGTAGGTGTTGCACTATTGGGACGGGGTAGGCGCTTTGTTGTAGCGCGCCATTTAGGGTGGCCTTATAGTCCCCACAGATCCTCACCGACCCGTCTGGCTTGACCGGGGTGACTATGGGGGTCTCCCACCGGGCATGGTCTATGGGCTGCAATACCCCCTGTTTGATGAGTTTATCAATTTGCTCGTCTATTTTAGGTTTTAGGGTGAATGGCACCTGCCTAGGTTTTAGTCTTTTGGGGGGAACGCTAGGGTCTAGGTCGAACGAGATAAGGGGCCCCTGGTACTTGCCCAGGCTTCCGTCGAAGACTTCTCGGAACTCCTGGGCCAGTCGCTCTTCCCAACCGTCGTCGGCGACGTGGTTGACTCCCGTGAGAGTGATGTCGAGTGGGGCGAACCATTGTAGTCCCAGCAGGCTTGGGCGGTCGCGATCGACGATCGTGAGGGGGAGTTGTTCGGTGTGCCCCTTGTATGTCACGTTAAAGTTTTTGGTGCCAACTACCGGGATGCGGTTTCCCTGGTAGTCTTTTACAATAAGTTTTTGGCTGTCTATGTTCCTCCTTTGGAGGCTAGGCACCAACCGTTTTATCTCATGCCATGCAATCATGGAGAGATAGGACCCGGAGTCTACCTCCATTTTGCACGGTTGGCCCTCGATGTGAACCTCGACGTGGATTTTTCGGGCGTCGTCGGTGACGGCGTGGCCGATGGTTACCGTCTGGTGGGTCTCCTCTCTCCGCCGGTTGTCGCCGCCTCTTGAGGATCGTCCGGTCCGGTCCCATCGGCTGTCCGAGTGGCGGTCTCTGGGTAGGGGGAGTGAGATTTCCCTTCTTCGGTCGTTTGGGTCCCATCGAGGTGGACTGCGGTTTTTCTTCTGGCGGCAGACCCGGGCGATGTGCCCCTTTTTATCGCAATGCCGGCAGATGGAGTCAAAAAACCGGCATTCTGACCTGGGGTGGTCGCCGCCGCAACCGGCACAGTTGGTCCTCGACCTACGACCTCTCCGGTTCCGTTGGTCGCGCCCCGTCTGAAGTCGATGTATGTCTTCCTCGTCTTCGGACGTGCTGGATGCAGAGTGGAAATCGTCGTGGTGTGTGGTTGTTTCAGTTTTTCGTTCGGCCGACCTTGCCGGGTTGTTGTTTCCGCCGCGGTCCTTCGTGTCAGGTTTGCGCATGCTATCGGCGGAAGTACGGGTTGCTTCTGCGGCTGCGGCTGCGGTGAGGGCGTCTGCTAGACTGATGTTGCCCTTAGCCATCAGCCGGCTCTGGAGCGCGGGGTCCCACAGACCGAGCACGAATCGGTCTCTTAGGAGGTTGTTCAGGTTATCAAACTCGCAGAGCCCTCCTAGGCGCCGCAGCTCGGCGACGAAGTCGCTCAATTTCTCACGCAGTCTCTGGTCCCGCCGGTAGAATTCGTTGCGCCGGATCAGGATGGGGACCTCGGGAGCATAATGGCGCCGAAGGATAGGCTCGAGGACGTCCCAGTCCATGGCGGTTGCATCGGCGGGCTTGGCCAATGCTTTGGCCATCTGGAAAACTTCGGTTCCGCAATGGGTGAGGAAGACGGCGCGTTTTAGCGGGCCCGAGGCGTCCTTCATACCGGTGCACTCGAGGTACATGCGGAAACGGTCGGAGAACGATTCCCAGTCCTCGGTGGCGGGGTTGAAGGGGGCGGGCGGTGCGATTTTTGCCATCTCCGTGCTTTGTCTGGCTTCCGTCGGACACGGGGTTCGGTTCAGGGTCTGGATCCCACCCTCGTCGCCAGTGTCGTGTCCGCGAAAAAGACATCAGGAGTCGGTGACTTCATACAATGCTCTTTATTAGAAGGATTGGAACCGAACCGGCGAAAGGAAAAAAGTCCGCGGCTTTTATTCCTTTCGCCACGGCGGCCGCGGCCAATGGCAGCGCTTCGTATCTCCCGCGCTCTGAACGAGCCAATCACGGGAGATACTAAACGAGCCAATCGGCGCGGCTCGCCTGACCAATTAGAAAGCCCCGCGCTTTGGCCAATCAAAGCGCGGGGATTTCGAGTATGTAAATTAGGACAGAACAGCCTTCTGCAATAAAGCACCGAGTAAGGAGCTTCCATGGGGCTAATATAAATTCTTGAGCTAATTCTGCCCAGATCTGTGCTCCTTAATGGTTATCACCCTTCCTCAACTACAGATATTTTGAAGAAAAGTAAGCACATTAAATTTGATTCATGCTGCATCAAGTTTGGTTAAGTGGCAACTGTAATAATAAAGTGATACATTCAGACCCTACACAGGAAGAATATTGGAAGATTCTGAAGGGTATCCTTTCCTTTACTACATAATTATAGTAATTTTTAGATCAAGCTTGCACTATATGTTTTGTGTATGAATAACCTCTTTCCTAGTTCATGTATTTTAAGACAAGTACTTTTTAGTCAGGAGACTGCCTTGTCATGATCAGCAGAAAGGAGATCACATTTTAAAGTGTTGGTAACAAAAAAAAGTGATTATATGGTAATTTCCACTCAGCAGATACACAATGATTTGTCACTTGACCTAATTAATGTCTTTGACTGAATAGGAAATGGGAAATATAACTGCAACTTTCCTGTAGATATTACTGAACTGTCCCTACATTCAGACTATTGTAAACATGTTATGTGAGCACAGAAGACTAACTCCTGATGATTTTGGCTATATGTCTAACTTTGAAGGTGATGCTCTCATTATTTGCCATATTTTGAATTGGCAGTGGCAGAAATGCCATAGCCAGTGATTTATCTAGGCATTCTTTTTTGAAAGACTGTCCAGTCCAACTCGGGTTTAAGGATAAAAAGTGTAAGTAAGAGAATCAGGTCCTTTGGATGTCCCTCTGTCCAACCTTAAAGATTGGTAGACATCAACTGAAGTTGCTTTAAGGGATCACATATAACAGGGCTTTTAAAAACTGTGTGTATATCACATTATATGGGCATGCGTGGATACATATTCTTTTTTTTAAAAAAAGTTTTTTTTATTTTAACAACAAAGACAACAAATAAAACCATCTTTCAATGTTACAGTTTATCAGTTGGATACAGACATCTTGTGCACATAGTAATATTATTGTACATTTCTTATCTTTATAAACTATTCTAAACAATATTTTAATCATATTATTCAATTATTATATTATTAGTAACATTATAGTTGTTATTTTTTTAAAAAAACACCTCATTCTTGCTAAATTATATTCATTCTCTTACTCATTCAAGATTAATCAATTATAGTATATTATTACTATTACCACATATTTCAGTTTCTTATCCTTCTATCTAACCATTCATAAAATAAATTCCAAATCTTATAATACTCTTTTTCCTCCTGTTCTCTAATTGCCATTAGTGTGGATACATATTCATAAAATCTGACTCTTCCTTTGTTATTTTTGGCAGTGATAATTTCATCTTTGTTCAAAAATAAGAAACCTGATTATAGAAAATCCAATATAGTTGGTTGAAAAGTTAAATTTTTTCCTACATAAAATGGCAGAATAACTTCATTTCCATTCTTACAAATACCATCCAATTCCTTACTGGAAAGCACTACTTATGCTCACGTATTGCACTAAATCTTAGTTTGCTTAAACATGATTTATTGAATATGGTTTGTCATAAACCATGGTTTGCAAGGTACAAACTGGATTATTGCTTAATGCAATGTATAAACTTAGTGTATTCTCAGATCTCAGCCAGCCACAGGGTGAGTAACTCTGAGGAAATCAGTCATTCATATCTATACTTCTTAAACTGAACTAAGAATCAATAATCTGTGGTGTAATATCTTGATGAGATTTAACAAAAATTAATTATTGCATGATTTATATTTGATTCCTCATCTAGAAATAAAAAAAACTAGATTTCCAGAAAAGGAAGAGAACTGTTTTTGCCACAAATCTTTTATTATTATTGTTGTTCTGGTTCTTCTGCAATATAAACTGGTTATAAGTTTTTTTAAATTGGATGCTAGCTCATCAAATGCACAGAGACAAAAGACCTTACACAATAATTACCTTATTGATCTTACCAAGTCTCTCAGTGGGTGCCATAGATCCAGCCTGGGCAATGTATGTTCTGCTAGATACTATTAGACTACAATTTTCAGGTCCTTTGCCAACAATCAACAGGTATGGGAACTATAAGGAATTCTGGAAAGATGACAAGCTGAAGGCACCATTCTCAGAGACAGATGCAAAAAGAACAGGGGTGGGGTGAAATAAATAAAAGTTGAAAAAGAGAATAGGGAAGATAAAGGAAATAAATCTTGTCAAGACAAGGTAGATATAAGTAAAATAACCAGGTTCTTCCCAGACCAGAATTAAACAAAATAATCCACAAAGATAAGGGAAGGTTGGGAGGTCTGCCATATGGAAACCAGATAAGCCAGCAACTGCAGCAAATTTTTAATGCCTCTCAGAATACTGTGCCCTTCCCTCCCCACCTCAGCAGAAGAAATGAAGAAGAAATTCTCCTTTGACAGTAGACAAAAGGGATGAAACACTAGTTATCAAAAGGGGAAGAGATAACTTGTCCTTTAAAAGATAAAGTCTGTGATTATTTAAATTATCAACTGAATTATTCCAACTTTTTCTTGGGCTTCTGTTTATTTAAACCCATGACTAATATCTGTCCAAGGGTGGGGTATATGTTGACTTAATAAAGGGTAGTTCCACTATGAATCTGTGCCTTTGTTTATTGTCTTTAATTGTCCAACTGATGTATTCTTAACTATCTGTCCATTTGTACCCAAAGTGGTGGCAATTAAATGTGACTCACAAAGCTATATCACAGGCAACAGTTTAAGAAACATATATATCTAGACTCTGATGTGATGGTGTTTTCTCCATGATTCTTTTCTCAATAATGTGGCATGTAAGATTTTCTTCTATCTAACAGATAGTTATGTACCATGACTCCTTTTATCCTGCATATTTACCAAATTTTCTATGAAGTGATGAGACTTGATTCTAGTTCCTTTTCACCGAATTGAAGAGCACTGAAGCTGCTTTTTAAAAGTTTCTAAAGACTGTGTCGTGTCCGCAAAAGACGCTCAGAGTCGGTGACTTTCATTCAAAGCTCTTTATTAACAATGGGAGAACCGAACCAGCGAAAGGCAAAAAGCCCGCGGCTTTTATACCTTTCGCAGCGGCGGCCGCGGCCAATGGCAGCGATTCAAGTCTCCCGCTCTTGGTTTGCACCAATCGCGGGAGACTTCAATCGAGCCAATCAGCGCGGCTCGCCTGGCCAATCAGAAATCCCCGCGCCTTAGCCAATCAAGGCTCGGGGATTTCGAGTATTCCAATTCAGGACATAACACCCCTCCCCTCTTGGTATGGTCCATCACGTGGTGTAGTCACGCAGGTAGGCGGGGCTCCGTCGAGTCCTAGTTGACCTGCGCAACTCACTTGCATGCTGTAACTCGGCCGGAGCGGTCATCTTTTTGGCTGCTCCTGCTTCTGTGCGAACCGGCTGGATGATCGGGCCGGTTCTTTTGCCGTGGCTCCCGCCTGGGCCTACCGGGTTGGTTGAGCTACGGATTTCGCCGCTCCCGCTTGGCTTCTCCGAGTCGGTAGAGCTGGCCAGGTGGTTCTTCTCCGGAGGAGACTCGCGATGGCTGTGTTCCGGTGAGTATTTTTGGTTTATTTTTTCCTGCGCTTGTTTATTCGGGTATTCCCTCCCCCCTTGGTTCGTGTCTTGGGGGTTGAGGTCAGTCGCTGTTCGTGACCTGAGCTGGTCGATATGTCGTTTCCAGGCTCGCCCATCGATGGTTTGGAGCCGGTACGACCGTGGACCAGTGACTTGAGTTATGACGGCTGGGATCCATAGGGGGTCCCCCATCATGTTCTTTGCATAGACTAAGTCACCTGGGTCAAATGTCCGGTACCTGGAGCTGGAGTCTGGGGGCCGCTCCGGGTTATAGGTCGGGTGCAATCTGTCGAGTGGGGACCTCAGCTTTCTGCCCATCAGAAGCTCTGCAGGGCTCTTGTTAGTTGTGGTATTGGGAGTGATGTGCTGTATGAAGAGCAGTCGGTTGATTTTGTCGCTGATCTCCCCGTGGTCCATTTTCCGGAGGGTCTTTTTCGTAAACTGGACCATCCGTTCCGCCCTACCATTCGCCGCCGGATGCGCCGGTGCTGTTAATGCGTGGCGGATACCCCTCTCCGCCAGGAACCGTTCAAAATCGATGGAAGTGAACTGGGGCCCGTTGTCTGAGACGACGACGTCTGGGAGGCCGTGTGTGGAAAACAGTTTACACAGTTCTTTAACGACGGCCTCTGTGGTAGTGGATTTCATGTCGCTTACTTCCAACCAATTGGAGTACGCGTCAACTGTGATTAGAAAAGTATGCCCATTTGTGGGGCCAGCAAAGTCTAGATGGATTCTGGACCAGGGCCCCCGTGGTGTTTCCCAGTCCCGGATAGGTGCTGCGGGTGGGCTGGATCTGGTCTCTTGGCATCGGTGGCATTTGGCGACCCATGCTTCGATTTGCTTGTCCATCCCCGGCCACCAAGCGTAACTCCTGGCCAGGGCTTTAGTCCTGACGATGCCAGGATGACCCTCATGTAGCATCTCTAATACCCTCTCTTGCAATCTGTCCGGAATTACCACCCGGTCACCCCACAGAATACACCCTCTTAGTAGTGAAAGTTCAGTCTGGCGCTGACGGAATGTTTTAAAAGTCTCGTCACTGTCTTTCTCCGGCCAGCCTTTTTCTAACCAGTGTAAGATTCGCGCCAGACGCCTGTCCTTAACGGTTTCTCTGGCAATGTCTGATGCGGTAATAGGTAAACTCTCGATACTTAGGGTGTTTGTTGTTGGTGCTGGGTCAGGTTCAGAGTCAGGTAAAGGCGAGCGGCTTAAAGCGTCCGCGTGCGAAATTTTCTTACCTGGCTTGTGTAGCAGTTCGTAACTGTAGGCTGCCAGGAATTCGGACCATCTTGTCATCCGGGGTGACAAGATGTTTGGCGTGGCTCGGTTTCCAGCGAGGATGCCCAGCAATGGCTTATGATCCGTCACGATGGTGAACGGGCGGCCATACAGGTATTCGTGAAAACGTTTAACGGCGGCAACTATAGCCAAAGCTTCTTTGTCCAGCTGGCTATAGTTCCGTTCCGGTTTAGTCAGAGTCCTGGAGAAAAAAGCGATGGGTGCTTCTCTCTGGTCTGGGAGGGTGTGGCTGAGGACAGCGCCGACGCCGAAGGGTGATGCATCGCAAGTGACAGCTAAGGGCAAGGTTTCGCTGAATTGCATCAGGACGGCGTCGGAGGTGAGGAGGTCTTTGGTTTTTTGAAAGGCGGCTTGCTCTCGTCTCCCCCAAGTCCAGGCTGCCTTCTTGTCTAGGAGTCTATGTAAAGGTTCCGCCGCCGTTGCCTTTTGAGGTAGGAAAACATTATAAAAATTTAGTAAGCCTAGGAACGCTTGTAGTTCCGTTTTGGACTTTGGGGTGGGGGCTTCCTTGATGGCTTTCACTTTTTTAGTCGTAGGGTGAATGCCATGCCGGTCTAGGAGATAGCCCAAAAACTCTACTTGCTTTGTACATAGTTGGCATTTTTCTCGTTTGACTTTAAGTCCTGTTTCTTTAAATTTTGTTAAGACTTGTCTGAGTCGGTTTTCTAATTCGGCTTCGTTTGGCGCCGCCACTAATACGTCATCGAAATAGGGCACCACCCCCTTGATGCCCTGTAGCAAACGTTCCATCAGGCTCTGAAAGATGCCTGGTGCCACGCTGACTCCAAATTGGAGCCGGTTACACTTGAAAGCCCCCCGATGGGTCACGATTGTTTGGGCTTCTGCCGTTTTCTCGTCCACAGGTAGCTGCTGATATGCCTGGGCGAGGTCGAGCTTGGCAAAGACTTTGCCCCCTCCCAGTGAGTGCAGTAAATGTTGCACTATTGGGACTGGGTAGGCGCTTTGTTGCAACGCGCCATTTAGGGTGGCCTTATAGTCCCCGCAGATTCTCACGGACCCGTCTGGCTTTACTGGGGTCACTATAGGGGTTTCCCATCTGGCATGGTCTATCGGTTGCAATACCCCTTGTTTGACGAGCTTGTCGATCTGCTCGTCAATTTTAGGCTTTAAGGCGAATGGTACCCTTCTAGGTTTAAGCCGCTTAGGGGGAACCCCTGGGTCTAGGTCAAACGAGATAAGGGGCCCCTGGTACTTGCCCAAGCCTCCATCGAAGACCTCCTGGAACTCCTGGGCTAGCCGCTGTTCCCAAGCTTCGATGGTGACGTGGTTGACACTTGTCAGCGCGATGTTAAGCGGGGCGAACCATTGTAAACCCAGTAGGCTTGGGCGGTCGCGATCGACGATTGTGAGTGGCAGTTGTTCGGTGTGGCCTTTGTAAGTTATATTGAAGTTCTTGGTGCCCACTACCAGGACGCGATTCCCTTGGTAGTCTTTAATGATGATCTTTTGGGCATGCACGTTTCCTTTTTGTAGTGTAGGCACCAGTCTTTTGATTTCGCGCCATGCAATCATGGAAAGGTAGGACCCGGAGTCCACTTCCATTTTGCATGGCTGGCCTTTGATATGGACTTCTACGTGTACCTTTCTGGCGCCGTCGGAGATGGCGTGGCCGATGGTCACCGTCTGGTGGGTTTCTTCTTTTCGCCGACCGTCGCCGCTTCTTTGAGATCGTTGAGTGCGGTCCCACCGACCGTCTGGCTGGCGCTCTCTGGTTCTGGGCGGGGAGCTTTCTCTCCGTCTGTCGTGCTGTTCCCATTTGGGCGGGCTGCGGGTCTTCTTTTGGCGGCAAACTCGGGCGATGTGACCCCGTCGTTCACAATGCCTACAGATAGAGTCAAAAAATCGGCATTCTGACCTGGGGTGATCGCCGCCGCACCCGGCGCAGTTGGTCCTCGACCTACGACCTTTTCGACTTCGTTGGTCGCCGCGTCCCGTCTGCACGCGATGTATGTCCTCCTCATCTTCCGACGTGCTGGAGGTTGATTGGTATTCACCGTAGTGTGCGGTTGCTTCGTTTCTTGTGTCGGCCGACCTTGCCGGGTTGTTGTTTCCGCCCTTCGCGTCAGATCTTCGCATGCTGTCTGCCGACGTGCGGGTTGCTTCAGCGGCTGCGGCTGCGGTAAGGGCATCGGCTAGGCTGATGTCGCCCTTGGCCATAAGTCGGCTCTGGAGTGTAGGATCCCATAAGCCGAGTACGAAGCGGTCTCTTATGAGACTGTTCAGACCTTCGAACTCGCAGAGTCCTCCTAGGCGCCGTAGCTCTGCGACGAAGTCGCTCAATTTTTCGTCTGGTTTCTGGTTTCGGCGGTAGAACTCGTTGCGCCGTATCAGGATGGGGACTTCGGGGGCGTAATGGCGCCGCAGTATAGGTTCGAGGACGTCCCAGTCCATGGCGGTTGCGTCTGCCGGCTTGGCCAATGCTTTGGCCATCTGGAAGACCTCTGGTCCGCAGTGCGTAAGGAAGACGGCGCGTTTTAGTGGGCCCGGGGCGTCCTTCATTCCGGCGCATTCCAGGTACATCCGGAACCGATCCGAGTACGATTCCCAATCCTCGGCGGCGGGGTTGAAGGGGGCGGGCGGTGCTATCTTCGCCATCTCTGCGCTGGAGCTGGTTCTTGGGTGGACACGGGGTTCGGTTCAGGGGCGAAATCCCACCTTCGTCGCCAGTGTCGTGTCCGCAAAAGACGCTCAGAGTCGGTGACTTTCATTCAAAGCTCTTTATTAACAATGGGAGAACCGAACCAGCGAAAGGCAAAAAGCCCGCGGCTTTTATACCTTTCGCAGCGGCGGCCGCGGCCAATGGCAGCGATTCAAGTCTCCCGCTCTTGGTTTGCACCAATCGCGGGAGACTTCAATCGAGCCAATCAGCGCGGCTCGCCTGGCCAATCAGAAATCCCCGCGCCTTAGCCAATCAAGGCTCGGGGATTTCGAGTATTCCAATTCAGGACATAACACCCTGCATAGTTGTAAACTAAAGTTACTAAAATAATTTTCCATTGGTAAACCATATCATGTAGAAACTGTGAGCTTTAGAGCCTCTTGTTTTAGTTTAGATGAGCAGCTTATAACAATGGTTTAAAATGGCATTTTCTTCATCACTGCTTCTTTATGTAATAGCTCATGTCCCTCATGGGTTGGGCAGTCATTTTCCATCCATTTGAAAACTCCTATGATCGACTATTATTACAAATTTTAATGCCCAGCCCTTTTCCAGTGTCAAGCTTTGAGAAATGTTGCTTTAATACAACTTCAACATGATATTCTTGGCACCTTGGTGACTTTCAGCTTCGGCAACTGTAAAGAATTTTAGTGTTTGAGAAGAAATGTATTTTTTACAGATTGTACAGTGAGCTGCTGTTCCTTTACTCCCCTTGTTTTGGTGAAATTACTTCCTTGCTTGATTAACTAAATTGAAAACACTGGCCAACTCATGAGTTTAAAATGACTCTTATTTTCATAATATCATAAGGAAGTCGCCCACTTCAAATGTCTTTCTTACAGTTCCACCTACTTTAAAGCCTACACAGGGAATAACTCTTTTATGATGAGTGCATCCTGATGGATCCAAAATGTGGAGAATGAGCAAATAGATGACGCTGCATATTTATTTGTTAAGAACTCCATTTATATAAGTAATCAGACTACAGTTCTGAAAATTTGGACCTTTTGAATATAAGTGGTGGGAGCTTGTGAATTTAAAAAAGCATCCTGTTTCTTTCTGATAAGCAGTAATACGGTTTCTTTTTCCTTAAAAAAATTAGCATAGGAGAATGCACATCAAGATGAGTGAAAACCAAACACTGAAATTGTGGAGTGTTAATTAACATTTTCAGCTTTGCCTCACAATTCATACCAGAATTGATTTTGACAATACTATATTTTGGGGAGGTTGGTTCTATATGATTTTCATGCTGCAATTTTTCTCCTACAATTTTCAGCAGCACTTTTTTTCCCCTCATATTTTTCAGACAGTGCCTGCTCATGAGGGAGTTTACTATGAAAATACCAATAGTGTAATGTGAGTCCAAAGTATAGGAGGCAAGAAGATAAAATCATGTCATTATTTTTCAGTGCCGAAAGGCAGCAATTAGTGGCAGGCAATGCTGTAACCTGTCACCCTCATAGTTTAAAAAACACTGACCCAGAGAGCTCATTAATTTGCTTGCACCTAGCTACATTTTGCTCCCAATGTATAAGTAAGAGAGTGCCAAATTTGTTATTGGTATTATTTGTGACCCAGTCATTGAATATTTTCAGATAGTCAAGATAATCAAACCTGTTTGTTGCTTCTAAACTTTCTTGTCTCAAGGCAACCAATAAAAATGTCCTACTGTATAATGTTGTCTTCCACATCTTTCCCATTGTTCAGATATTACATACTGCTTGGTTTGCAAGATTATCTAAAAATATTACCTAACTATAACATTGTGAACTCTAGATAAGTTTTTAAAGTTCTTGTGATTATCATATTTTCCACATTTAGAAAAATTAAACTGCATAAAGAACTTAAAAGGAACAACTCGTAATACAAGTCTAGCAAATTACATGAATAAATACAGTCATTATTAATTTAAACAAACACCAAATTTCCAACAAACTCAGTTTGTTGGAAATTTAATTGTTCTATTAAACTGGACTAGACTAAGACACTAATGCCATATAGATCTAAAATTATTTATTTTGATTTATTTATTAAATTTCTATGCCACATATCTTGCTAGGGGCAACTCTAAGGGGTTCACAGTCAGTGAATAATGATAGCATATAGAACATTAAAACAATTAATAAAGTCCATAAATGTAAAATTCAGTCAAAATTCCATTGACCAAGATGGAGATGAAGGCACTGGGAGAAGGTGGAGTCTATCTACTCCATTAACCACCTCCTGGATGCTACTCCTCTACTGGGGTCCAGGTCTTTAAGACCCTTTGGAAGACCAAATGGGTGAGTGCAGATTCCACCTCAAGGGGCATGATGTTCCAGAGGGCAGGAGCAATGACAGAAAAGCTCTTCTCCAATATCCCACCATTTCCTTGAGCAAAGTGGTCCATAGAATGCCTCTTCTGCCAGCATGGGTGGAGTGGGCTAATCTCATCAGGCTGAGATGATTCCTCAGAAAGCCTGGACCCGCACCATGAAGGGCTTTAAAGGTGATAGCCAACACCTTGAACTGAACCTGGAAGCAAACTGGCAACCAGTGCAGCTTGTGGAATAGCAGGGTAATAAGGGTAGCCTTATTGACTGACCTGGCATTTGCTGGCTGATCCCTATTCCTGGTCAGCCACAGGGAGGGCAGTCTCCATTCAACTCTTACTCTGGGTGGGGAGCATGAGCATTCCAACCTAGCACACTAGGGCTACCACCCTAAGACCAGACTTCAAGCCCTTGTCTTTCCCCAGTGTAGCCACTGCTGTGTCATCCACTGCACCTTGGGCAGCCACAAGGTCTTATGAGGGCAACTGGGTTTGGCCACAGCTTTATGTTGCTTGCTTCAGCTTTGGTTTAGGTCTTCCAATGTCCTTCCTTGGGTCCACCAAGTTATACTAGAACCATGGTAACAGAATCATGCAAGTACTCCCTCATTTATTTTTATATCAATTGGGGAGGGGTGATCTGAGACATTTTTTCAAATAGGTTTCTAGGAATAGACTCAAGCTGTGCTCATCTGATTGTTATCTTGGTAACAATCTTCCTATTGTCCTTTAAGGCCATTGTCTACATTGGCAAAAATCCATTAAAAAGTACCAGAAATAACAACATTTATACTTTAACCATGATCAATAAATCAACTTCATATTCCTTCCCTTTTCTTTTAACAATCCTAAATCTATAATCCCTTTAGTTCTCAGAACTTGATTTCTTTTCTCTTTGTCTCTTTTCAAAGTCCTTCAAAAGTTTAACATGTCTCTTTTGTAAATCCAAATATGTTATCCAAGTCAGTCTTTTGTTTTGTTATTTTTATAATCCTTTAAATTATTAATTTTTAAATAATGTTATTTAATAAATTATTATGGTTTGTCACAGTCAGCCAGATATTTGGACCAGATTTGGCATTTTTATCTAGTCCTTCTCAAGGATGTGGAATAGGCACATCTGGATGTTTGATGGTGTTGAAAGGTATTGTCGCAGAATGTAAGATATTCCAAGTAAAAGTGTCTTTTGCAATTGACCAATGATGATTTTATCAATGCCAATAGTGTTCAAGTGGTGCTCTAATTGTTTTGGAATACATGCAAGTTGCCAATACTATTAGTATTAACTTTGCTTTCTTTTGTCACAGTTGTCCTATTTGTGTTTGCAAGGTTTGTATTTTGTTGTCTTTTCTATTTCTTTCTCTTCTATTCCTTTGTGTCCAGGTACTGCCACGCCACTATTATTATTATAAATTATGATATCATCCAGTTTCATTTGTATATTCAATACAAGATCTTTTTCCTTATCATTTTTAACCTGCCATTTTTCAATCCACATCTGAGACAACTTTGATTTATTTTATCCAATGAAGTATATTTTTCTTCTAGAGTCTCTTTTGAATCCAATTTTATGATAACAGACATTTTTAAAAGTAATTTCTGAGTGCATTGTTCCCAAATATCCTAGAGTTCATTCCAAGTAATAATATTGTCCTCCATTCTGTATAAGTGACACTCTTTTCCTTTGATTGTAATCTTTAGTTGTTTTTGGTTCCTGCTACTGCCTAACCTTCCGGGGGTGGGATTTAAATTTTGTAACAACTGGTTCTGTGGGTATGGCTTAATTTGTGGGTGTGGCTTGGTAGTCACATGATGGGTGGGTATGGTTTGGTGGTCACATGACCAGGTAGGCATGGTTTGGTGATCACGTGACCGGGTGGGCATGGTTTGGTGGCCATGTGACTGGCTGGGCATGACCAGGTGGCTATGTGACTGGCAAACCAAATACAAGTGGCCCTCTCTTAATGGCCAGTTGCTTAGCAAGTGTTCTAATTTATGACTGATCTTCTTAGAGTACTTGACCTGTTTTTGGACTTTTGACAGCCATGCACACACACACACACACACACACACACACTTCTAACACTGCTATTCTTTGATTCTGTAAGGATCTCCTGCTGGAGGAGGGGGTTGGACTAGATGACCTCCGAGATCCCTTGCAGGCCAGCCCTAGACTGCTGTGCTGCTTCAAAGAGTCTTCTGAAGCCAGGGTTTGTGCCCTTCCTTGCTCTCTATTTTTCTCTCTCCCTCCCTCCATGTATTTATCTATCCATTCATATATCTCATTCACTTTTTTCTCTCTCCTTCTCTTTCTTTCACTCTCTCTCTCTCCCTTCCTCTCTCTTCCCCCCCCCATCTCTCTCTCTCTCTCTCTCTCTCTCTCTCTCTCACACACACACACACACACACACACACCTTGTCTGGGATGAACTGAATGATCCGGTGAGCTGAAGTCTGCAGCAGGCGGTGGGAAAAGGAAAAAAGTACCTCCATGCATGGCAGTGGCGGCTGCAGTGGCTGCATCTCCGCTTTCAGCACCATCCTTGGACCTCACAAAACCCCTCTGGTAGAGGCAGTGGATCCGGTTCTGGCTGGCTCCTGTAAGTGGCGGTGGTAGTGCTTTGAGCACCCTCCTGGCCCCGGAGCTCCCCAAACCCTTCCGTGGGTAGTAGAGGCAGTGGACCTGGCTCTGGCTGGCTCCCGTAAGTGGCAACAGTGGTGCTTTGAGCATCCCCCGGCCCCAGAGGTCCCAAAACCCCTCCGCAGGTGGCAGAGGTGGTGGACCTGGTCTGGCTCTTGTAAGTGGTGGCGGCAGCCCTGCTTACGTGTGGCAGCCGGGTCTGCCGCCCTACTGGTTGGAGCACCACCACATGGTAGGGAGAGCTGGGAGAGCACCCCGCGGCAGATTAACCAGCCAGCCGAACCCGGGGATGGGGGGCAGCTAGGTAGGCCCCAGCCAGCAGCACTGGTGGGATGGGGACATGCTGGTGGGAAAGCCAGCCAGCTGAGACCAGGGATGGGGGGCAGCTAGATAGGCTAGGTGAGGCTCAAGGAGCCATGGGGACAGTGGGGGAAGGGCTAGTATGACTCACAGGCTTATCTGTGAGCAGGCAGATCAGGGCTGTTCAGCTGGAAGGAACAGTGGATAGGCTCGTGTCGGCTCTGGGCTGCTTCTCTCACCTGCTCTTGCTGGGAGAGCCTCTCCTGGAACAGCGAGAAGGGAAGGGAAAGGAAGGGAGGGGGATTTGCAAGCTAGCGAAAGGCAGGCAGCAATGGGTGGCCTGGCGGGCAGGCAAAAGCAGGCTGCAGGCATGACACACATGTGTGCAATGTTGTGCATGTGAGATAGGGACTGATTGGGCAGGGAGTAAAGAAGTGGGTGAAGAGGGGTGAGGCTAGCCAGGGGCCCATTTTACTGGTTCTCCAAAGTACCGGGAACCATAATAACCAGTTCTACCGAACTGGTGCAAACCAGTAGAATCCCACCCCTGTATCCTTCCCATTTTATGCTTTGTTCTCATCAACAGCATTTTCTCATTTTCTCACTTAATTTTAATTGTTTTACTAAAATTCTAAACATTTTCCCAGAGGCAAGATAGTTAATTTCAAATTTTTATTTCAAATCCATCTGACCCACCCAGTAAGTTGATAACTTTGAAATGTTGGCAAGAAAACTAACAAGCTCAGGGAGCATCAAGGACCCTTCGTTTATAACTTTCCCAAATCAATAATTACCCTTTTGCTGTTTACTCCAGAATAATTTTTAAGTTCTTAAAAATTATTTTGCATAAATCTTCTTTTGCTAAGGATTGAATGTGTAATGAAACGTGCCATTCTGAAGGTTTCTAACACCTTCAGAAGTAAGTGGTAAGCAATTTCCAGAAGTGAATAAGGAAGGATGCAAAACTAGAATCAAACCATGGCTTAGGCAGTGAAGGCAATATCTCAGTTCCCAGAGCTCTAAACCTGCTGGAGACTACTGGCTTATGCCACTTCAGGAACAGCTGCTGTCTGGAGCACTTGATCTCACATCCTTTCCTTCTCTAGACAGATATTCCAAGAAGCTGATCCATTCACCAGCTCCTCATTCAATTGCTCACCAATTCTCCTTTCAATGGAGCCATCTTTGGTTCACTACTGTGTTTCTCCAACAATACCCCCCCCCAATAGGAAGGCCCAGCATGTTTTCAAGGTATGAGGAGAAATTAAGCCCCTCCCCAAAATTTATGCCTATTTAAAACATGTGAAATGGGGGGAGGGTGGGTGGGGGAATTTGCTGTTAGGAGTGGCCCGTGAGCAGCCATGCCTTGCCACCAGCTGCTCCTAATGGCTGATCATGGCGGAGCACGGAGGGTTCCCTACCCCCACCAAGTGCCTTTGCTGCAGATCTGGGTATGGTGCTGTCTGCAAGCCAGGTCAGCGGGTGGGCAGTGGCGGCATGGATGTTGGCCTCGGTGGTGGCGGGGCCCTTTGCACCACTGCTGCTTTCTCCGCTGCCATCGCTTTCTCTTCTCCCTCGCCACAGCTTATGCCGCGTTTGGACTGCTGCCATTGGGCAAGACACAGAGTCCATGCTGGACATTGCAGCTTGCCGGTAGCAGGGAAGTGGCTCTTCCAGTGGGTAAAGGAACGAGCGCATTCCTCTGCCGGCAGAGTTTCAGCTGCTTCTCAGGCAGGGGAGCCGCCTCTGTAGCTTCCACAGTTCCCACCAGCAGTGGCACCTTTTTCACCAGTGCCATCTCCAACAACAGCAGCAGCAGCGGTGGGATAGACCCCACTGCTGACGAGAACTGCCTGCCCTCCCTCAGGGGCATCACTTTGCTTGATGGTGGCTGTGTCGACAATATCCTGCAAGTTGGTGAGTCATTCAGGCTTTGGTGGGTGGAAGCGGTGGTGGGAGGGTGATGCTATTGTTTCTCACCCCCCCCAAGCCTCGCTTTGCTTCTCACCCCAGAGCTTCTGGTCATGGTCTTGGCCCTTTTACAGTCAGGCACTCTCCTCTTGCTCCAGCTGCCTGAAATCCCCCCCCATAGACTTTTCCCCCCTCTTTAAGTTTTCTTTACTCTCATTCCCTCTTTCAGTTCCTTAAGAATGCAGACTGGCCAGGCAGCTTCTTCCTCCACTCTCCCAGTAGTTTTAAAAAGGGAACCATTTTGCCCTTCGAGCAGAGGCAAACCTTCTAATCCAAACATAAGAGAAAGGGAATCATCCTACAGAACCTTAACACCAAGTTTCCCAGAGGATTATTCCAAAGAATTCACCCCAAAGGAGGATTCACCCCCTTAAATGCATTCCCCTCCTTTGGGATGAATCCTGTGATGAATCCTCCTTTGGGGTGGATCATTTGGGAGAATCCTCTGGGAAGCTTGGCAGGGAAAGAAGGAGGGAGGGAGGGAAGAGTGTCTGTGGGATTTTCCAGGAGAAATCCAGGAGGTGGATTTCTGTTATGTCTCACCTATATTCACAAGTGAGAACAAGGAGTTCCACAGTTCAAAATATTCAAACAAAACAAAGCCAGACTAAAAAAGGGTTAAGAGTACTATATTTCAGTCCTTGGCAGACTTCCCGGAATCTGTCTGGTAAATCAGAATGTCCATAAATTACAAAGGCCGCTCCACACGTATCCTTTCGACACATCAAACACTTTGCTTCCAAGCAAAGTTTGAGAATCAGCAATCCTCCTTAAATCACCTGGATGGGTATGTCAGTCTCCCTAATCAATGTCTGGCTTGACGCCTCCCTTCAGCTTGACGTTTCAGTCTTCTCCTGGTTCTAGCGTCAAGCCACGATCTGTCAGTTTCCCCATTAGAAGCCTCTGACTCATTTTGTGGATCAGTTGCTGGCATGAGTGAAGTCGAAGGTTCTGGGGAGGATTATCTCTCTGACAATCTCTCATCCTCCTGGCTCACATCTGTGTCCTCTGATAATTCAGACTCCACATTCACAGCAGGCTCCACCCTTCCATCTTCAGAGTCATCAGAGTCAAAACTCACAGCAGGATTGATCTTTTCAGTCACAACAGATTTCCATCCTATTTCTGCTCTTCAAGGAGATGAAGGTGGGGAGTGCATGGTGAGGCATGGATGACCACGGGGAGCTCTAGGCGAGGGTGCGTGGGAGGGGGAGAAATTAAGTCACCTCCGAAAAGATGGCCTAGCTGTTTTTTCGGGGATCAAAAGAAAATAAGGCTCGGCTTTAATTTCTGAGAAACACGGAATCATTTCCTCAAACTTCTCATATTCTCCATTATTGTTCCAGATTTTTTTTTAAAAGTATTTTAATAAGATTTTCTTATTTACCAAAAGTACCTTACATATCATGTGCACGTCCCATAACTTTATGTGTCAGGCAGCTCAACATTTGGCTCAATTGGAGTTCCACAAAAGTTCCCCATCATTTAAGCCAGTTTCCAATACTGGAAATACTGGAGATTTGAACAATCTGATGTGGGCCATTTTCTTCTTAGTAGCTTCTTTTGACTCCCTCTACCTTCTTGCATGGGTTCTTTCTCATCATTACAAATGCTCAGGTGTTATGTAAAGCACCAAATGCCAAACACATCATGGGCTAAGAACCTGGATTGGGCAGGTTATTGGTTTCATACCATTTTCCGTGTCAACTGATTGGCTAGCTGGAGAATGCAGGCTGTCCTCTGCATTCTAGAATTGGCAACAGTGGGGAAGATTACTGCCTAATTTATAATTTACCAAGTTTCTGAGAGGTAAAAATGATGGTAAGTGTTGAAATGAAGTTATTTCCTTTATGCTATTTGCTGATCATGTCCAGTCTGTCCTAGAGGAGATCAACCCTGACTGCTTTTTAGAAGGCCAGATCCTGAAGATGAAACTCAAATACTTTGGCCACCTAATGAGAAGGAAGGACTCACTGGAGAAGAGCCTAATGCTGGGAAAGATTGAGAGCAAAAGAAGAAGGGGATGACAGAGAATGAGGTGGCTGGGTGGAGTCACTGAAGCAGTAGGCGTGAGCTTAAATGGACTCCGGAGGATGGTAGAGGGCAGGAAGGCCTGGAGGAACGTTGTCCATGGGGTTACGATGGGTCAGACATGACTTCGCGACTAATAACAACAGTAATAATTTGCTGATTATGTTTGAGAGAAATATGAACAACTTGATTAAGAATAGGCTACACTTACTGTATCTATATTCTTATAATGAGAGACCAACATTAAAGATCACTTAAAACTGAAACAGGTTAGGCAGAATTATTACTGAGTTATGGGATTTACTTGATACTTGCTCTTAACTATTTTTCCTTATATGACAAGAGTAGGTTTGCTATAATGTGTTATGGTACTAGCTTTAAGTATGTGTCATAAAGCAATTACAGTCTATAATGTAAACAGTATAGTAAAGTCACAGTAAACTCCTGCATTCATTTAAATTTTAATATACTTCCTTTGGACAAACCCAAGTGTGTTTTTTCCCCAGACAAGAGATTCCAGTTCTAAAACTCCTCCACAGACATTAAAGGGAAAATGCTGGTTGCATGTTAATAATAAGCTATGCTCCTTGCTGCTTCCTCTTGATGACCAAGACAAGACTTCCTTGAAAGTTCCTGATCTAATGAGGTTGCTTCAGTTGGATCCTTTCTGTATCAAACAAAATTAGAACAGTTTGTTATTTTGTCAACGGTTGTTTTTCTCTTTTAAAGGCTTACCAAACAGCAATCTTCTTGGGGAAAGATTCTCTTCCTAAATGGTTAATTTGTTTTATCCTCTGTTTGATGGGGGGAGGGGGAGGGGGGAGATGATGTTCTCAAAGAGAGAGACTTTTCAAGAAAAAAGTAAATGTTTACATATCTAATATAAGTCAGGAGGGGAAAAGAGCATCTTAAATAGCTGACTTCCTAAAATAAACATGAAGGGGGTGGTATGTGCGATGTACTTGTTGAACTTTATTCTGGATGGATGTTATAGTAACGAATTGAATAGGCCTTGAACTGAGAACGTCTGCCTTCTGCAAATATTCTCAAAAGATAATTGAAAATAGATACACATACTTTTATATTACAATCAAAATGAAACTTCTCTGCTTCATGTCCTCTTATTGTTAGACAGTAAAGATTTAATATTTTCCTTTGAGAATTTGACAATTCTTCTTGCAAATATTCTCTGTTGAACTTTTTATTTTGTATTCCTTTGCTTATTAGGCACATTTTATGGGATCCTTCACTCTCAGATTCCAGGGTGAGGTAAAAAGAGCATGATTAACATTTTCTATGAATAAAGCCATCGCCTACTTTTAAGCATCTCTGGAGGCAATGTTCCATTGCTGCAATGCACTGCACTTGGGCCACAGATTGAGCATAATAACCTACATTCAAAGCAGGTTAAAAAAAAGAGCAAAATATCTTTTACATCTATTGTGCTTGGAAATAAGACTAACATATTCTCTCAAATAGGCTAAGTGGAAATGGAAGTGACGCTGTTGCAGTCCTGTGCACTTTCATTCTAAGACTTGCTAAATTCAATTATATTTTCTTCTAGGTAAGTAAATAAATAGAAGTAAATTTATCAGATGGAAGGCAATGTCCGTGATTCATGAACACTGTGATGGACAAGCCTGTTGGTGCATGAAGATAAAGCCACTGGAACATACAACCTTCTTCTATGCACACATCCCATTGTGTCTTCTAATTTGCCTTCTTGCATACATCACCCTGCAGCCTCCCTCACCTCAGTATCCCATTGCAGTTGCCCCTCTCCCTTCCTGCTGCATATTGAGGCTGAACAGCATAATCCTACCAGGGTACTGAGATGTTGAGGAAAGACTAAGAAATCTGTGTTGGGTGGGCAGGTGGGTCGGCAGGGTTTACTAGAGATATGCAAACTCTCATCTTTTTCATTCCATTCGTGGTTGCTGCTGATATTTTTCTGAAACTCAGAAACTGAAGACAAAATGCTTCTGTTCCTTGCTTTCTATGTCTACCTACGTGACAGCCTCAATATTTTTTTTTAAATAAAAAGTCAGATTGAAAGAAGTCCTTTAAGAAATATGCATGTATAAGATGAAATCCTTCAAGCAATGGCTATTGAACAAAATTTAGCACCTAGCATCTAGCTATTCCAAGAGAGAATCCTCTAAGAGAAAGCATGGATACATTTTTATCATCTTGCTGGTGCAGGAGGTTAACCAGTTATAGAATAGTGTAGTTTGATACTGGGCCAACACAGCAAAATGTAATAAATTGACTCAAAAAGGTACCAATCTTGTTATACTTGCCCTACAGAACCACAGGCCACATCTTGCTAATCAGCCAACAAAAACAATTTTCTGCGCAAAATAGGAAGAATATTCATGAAAAAGCCAGCTCGGGTAAACAATCTTCTGCCTGGGGTTTAGACTTCACACAGTCTGGCACACATAGTTTATCTCTAATGAAATTTTCTTATAATCTTTTTTTTTTTGAAACAAATTTTTATTAATTTTAAAGATAAAACAACACATCATTAAACATTAAATACATAAACACATAAAACCTCTTAACATTGTAAATCCTTACAAGTCAAACAAAACATTATTTTTATACAGCATAATTCCAATTTATCCCATCTCCATATGGACACACAAATATCTTTCAGCAAATTTCTCATTATTTCTCTTTACTCCTATTCAATTTAATTTCTCTTCCATATTTATCCATTTTATAGTCATCATATTATTTTCTTTCTGGCTTGTTTAAATTATTCTCGTCTAACATTCCTCCAAGGTTTTATTGATTCTTTTTTCCTTTTTTTTTTTTATAAAAAACAAATTTTGTTAGTTTTACCATAACCACAATACACAAACATACAAACACAAAACATAAACAAAACTAAAAGATCTTTTCTGAAGGTTGTCTGTTCCCGGGTTAAAACTCTTTACACAGACACAAATTCAAACATCATATTCAACCCATATCTCCTTCCATATCTTATTACCATTTTCTTTTTTATATATATATATAAAAACCATTTTTATCAGTTTTATAAAAACAATGCACAAAGAATCAAGGCATAGCAGCTTATAAATTCTTTTCTAAGAAAAAATAATAAAAAAAGACCAATAAGGCATAACATTTCCAGATTATAATATCAATATTTCATATAATATTAACTTCATATCTTGTCCTTACTTCTCTTTTCCATCCAAATTATTTATTAATTAAAATTTTATTGCCTTTTATCAATATACAAAATCCAAAAAAAAAAAAAGCATATATATCCTTCCATATCTTATTACCATTTTCAACAACATTCTTTGTCTGTTCTATTTCCAATTATCCATTCATCTTTTTTTTCTTTTACTATACTTCTCCTGTACACCAATTGGAGTAACATCTATAATTCATTACCCTAACTTAGAAATACTACATATAGCAATCTTTCTTGGGATTCTGTTTAAAATATTCTAAAATTACATAATAAATTTTATATTCTAAATATACATATAAAAACACACTCTTATATACCCTCCAGAATCCCTCTTTTAATCTAAATTAAATTCACCCATTGTCTCTAAATAAACTTTTTTTCTTTAGGTCTTGCTTCCCCCCATTAAGGCTTCTCCTCCCCCCCTTTCTCTCTTGCTTATTCTTCTCCTTGCCCTTTCTACCCCTTTGCTTTTTCCCTTCGCTTTTCTTACCCCTTTTCTTTTGCTTTCTAACCTTGCCTCCATCTTTTCGCTCATTTTTCTCTCTTTTGGTTGTTTTTATAATTCTTAAAATCCCCTTTTTCTTATCCTTTTTCTCCTCCTCTCCGGAAGGGACCCATTGTTCATCAAAGATGGCTTCTTCTTCCTCTTCTTCCTTGTCCCAGTCCTTCTGCTGCGTAATCAACTTTTCAAAAGAACATAACGCCATTTCTAAGAATTGAAACAAAGCGCCCAAAGTATCTTCTTTTTTATATTTTTGATATTCAATCTCTAGTTCATCCACAGACGATGCCATTATAAAAAGGGAAACTTTTTCCAAAACAACCACAAGTATTTTTAATCAAAGACAATCAAAAGCAATTAAAAGAAAAGTTCCAAAAGTTAATACTTTTCTTCCTTCTTCTCTTTCTCTTTCTGAATTAATTTTTAATCAAAGAGGTCCTATTACGATATATCTTCTTTTGGGATCCACAAAGACGTTCTAGACAATCTCCTCCTTTTTCAGCTTCTGCTCCAATTTTTTTTCTCCCTTCCCACTTGCAATGACAATTTTAAATAATCAAAAAACCATACCTCCAGCAGAGATTTTCCAATTTCTTAAATTTTTCAATGTCCAAAAATCCCTTTGTCTCTTAGCTTTAGCTTTCAAAGCAATCCACTTTCAATGTCTAATATATCCAAATATTTCTGCTTTTTCCGTGGGGTGGGAGAGTAAAAAAAAAAAAAAAATTCCCTTTAACAGCTTCTCCGCCGCTTTTCGCTCTTCTTAGGGATACAATGTATCCTCCAGCAATTCAAGCAGCTCAATTCCAGGCAATTTAAAAGGTGTTACTTGACCCGGCTCAGACAGAACTTTCACTCTTCACACTTCCTCCAGCACAGTTCTTACCTGGTTGCTGGCTTCTTCGTGGCGGCCATTGCTGACCGCCGCTCCACCGCCTTGGGAAAAAGGGGTTTTCCCGGAGAAGGGGGGGTCTGCGATACCCCCACCTCCCTATCCGACTCCCCTCTCTCTTCAGCTGTCCCTACAGGGCAGCCATATCCCCCTGACCCATCTGGATCGGGGGTACCTCGACGGCTAGCACAGCAGGAATCGCGAGCTGTCGCGAATTCCTGCTGCCCCGAAGCCACGCAAACCGGAAGTTCCAAAATTTTCTTATAATCTTATTGGGGTAAAAATGGAGTCAAAGGGCTACAATACTGATAGTCCTTGACTTACGACCTCAATTGAGCCCAAAATTTTTGTTGCTAAGGGAGACAGTTGTTATGACCTTTCTTGCCACAATTATTCAGTGAATCACTGTAGTTGTTAAGTTAGTGACACAGTTGTAAAGTGAACCTGGCTTCCCCATTGACTTTGCTTGCCAGTGGTCGCAAAAAGGAATCAAATGACCCTGGGACACTGCAACTATCATAAATATGAATCAGTTGCCAAACAACTGAATTTTGATCACATGACCATGGAGATGCTGCAACGATTGTGTTTATAAAAGTCATAAGTCCCTTTTTTCAATGTTCTTGTAACTTTGAATAGTCACTAAATAAAGTGTTGCAAGTCGAGGATTTAAGCCTTCAACAATGTTGTCAAAGAGGAATCAAGCCTGTCAATGTTCAAGAACTGAATAAAAGAGGGGGAGGAAAGTTCATGTAGACTTTTATATGTATATGTTCAACAAAACTCTCTCCCTTGCTGAAAATTAAAATCTGAATACAATTAAGGAAGCTGCTGAAAACTAACAGCACCCCACCGAAGATTTACTGTTTGTGTTTAAAATAACCAGGGGCCTTTTCTTTTCTGAAAAACATGTTATGGTTCTGGATAGTGGGCATCGTTACAAAAACAACCAAAGACAAAAATGCACAACATTTCCGGACCTATAAAGTTGTTCATGTTAAAACCAAACTTTTACCATATCTTTTGACTTCCCACTCTTTTTCTGCCAATCTATGAAAATGTTGACAGTCTTTAAGTTTGTTACTGAGGTTTAGAAGATGGGGGGGGGGGGAGAAACCATAGGGATTTCTGATCCACGACCAAGCCAGAATAACTTAAAATAAGACTTATTTGGTTCCTGTAGGACACAAATTGAACACTTCTTCACTAGTCATCATCAGGATGTGGCTGCATTTCTGGCAATGTCATTGCAATCTGGCATTGAGTCCGAGACAGAAATTTAAACAACTTGTATTTAGTTGATTATTTTGTTTCTATATTTTATTCCTCCTGCAATTCTGCTGTCCTTACTCACCTTGGACTTCTTCATGCAGCACATTGTTTTAAAGGATTATTTCTTTAAAAAATGATCATATTCACAAAATAAATACACTTAGTGTTACTTACAAATAATAGATTACTCCTACGCATATTCTCCTGTAGCTTTTAGAGCAAATGTATTGAAATGTCCAATTTGAAGTAAATAAACCGTGAGTATCAGACCAAAGTTTAAACTGATTATAGAATTAAAGGTATGCCATTCAATCCTGTGAACAAATCATCATTATTTAGGTATGTCATTCAATCCTGCGAATAAATTATCATTATTTAGCTAAATTATATTTTAGTTCTACAATATGATATAATTTTCACTCTGGGGAAAAGTCCAATTGAAAATTACAACATTGCTCTTTCCGAGATGCATCCCATTTGACCAGCTGAAAAATGCATGGGGGGTGGTGGAAATAAAATACTTAAGAATAAGAATAGGATAGAATAGAATAGAATACTTTATTGGCCAAGTGTGATTGGACACACAAGGAATTTGTCTTGGTGTAAATACTCTCAGTATACATAAAAGGAAATCCTTCATCATTAGTCCTAAATTGCCTAGAAACTCTACTAGTAGTAGAGTTAGTCATGCCTACTAATTGCCCTTTTTCAGCACTGCCCAAGAGTACCCAAACTGAGACTTCAGCTCAACAAGTTTTAGAAACAAGATCAACAAGTTAGAAAATAAATATTGTTAGATCATTTTAAGCTACCCCAAAACTGGACATCTAAACACAAGTTCCAAATAACCAGATTGCAAACTTTTAAATTTTCCAGTTTTCAATATATCAGTTTTTCTCTCCAATTTGTCTACCCATACATAAAAATCAACTTTGTGCTTCATGATGTTTGTATTTCATTTTGCAAGGATTATTTATCTGCATATGGGCCTTAATAGAACTTTTTTTAGAGATGGGGATTTTTGAAGGTAATGACAAGTTAGATTTCACCTTTTCCCTCAGATCTGTTTTCACTAACAAATCAAAAGCATTATTGGCAGTCTGCTCCATCTCTTCATGGTAACTCATATCATAGCTTCTTGAGGAGTTAGGCCTCATTTCTTTCAACAGAAGAATTAATTACCAACATGGACAGTATAAGCTTTCCAGTTTGATCCATAGACTTAGAGCTGCTAACCTCATTCTATAAATATGTTACTTGTTCTGGATGATTATCAGCTAAGTCTAACTTTTCAACAAGTATCAAATGTCTTTCAATGTTGTTCAAAGAAGCAACAGATATTTGGGAGAAAAATCCATCTAAGCAACTATAGAACTTGCTCAAGAGCTTGTTCTTCATAGACCAAAAAATTAACTCTATCTTATATTACATTTTTGGAATCTAATATTAAATCTCCAAGGCTTTCATATATAAAATTCGGGATGCTTGTGTTTTCCAGGGTACTTACCACCTCTTTCCAGTGCACACATTAGTTTGCTTAAGTGGATTTAAAGACATTTTAAAATGTTTTATTTACATTCTGCCATTATTATTTTTGGAAATATTTCAAAGTGACAAACATACCTTAGAGTCCTCCCTCCTCCTATTTTCCTCACAACAACAACACTGTAAAGTGGGTTGGACTGAGAGTGAATGAATGGCCCAAGAATCTATCCTGTTTTCATGCCTAAAGTAGGACTAAAATTCTTCTGGTTTCTAGCGTGGTGCCTTAACCACTAGTCCACACTGGCTTTCAGGTTGCCATTTCACCCAAAGTACGATCAATTCCTATAGTTTTCAGCCACCAGCAAATGCTTCCAATGCCATTTTTCCCATTTGGCCTCTTAAGGCAGTAGTGTTCATCAAACACATATCTCTGATTGCTGGGTATTCGTATACAGCATATCCATATACTGATTGTTTCTCACTGTTCTGCTTACTTTTATACATTACTCTAATATATAGACAATAGTCTCTTTCTTAGACTTTATGACAATCCTAAAGAATCTGGCCTTCTCAGTCCATTTAGTTCATCTTGACTTTTTCTGATTCTGTTCAATGAAGTATTACTTCTAGGCATTTCACCATCTTATTCCATCTTTGGGTCAATTCAGTATCAAATCAATTCACATCATACTAAAGTTCGGAAGCTTTTTGGTCACATGGCAGCAATTTCAACCACCCTCTTGCTGGATTTAATATGAAGATCATGCAGTGGGTCTCACAGAAATCTTCTTCATTCTCCAACCTTACAGTGGCATTTCTTGGCTTGGTGAATGGATTATAAGAAAATCCTTTGGCGTTGCCCATTTACTTTCTTCACCGTCCTCTCCTTATCAAAACCCTATTTAAAGCTCTTAGCATTGTCCAGAAATCTCTTACATATGAAATCATCCTCAGGAGCTATGCGATACAGAGTATTTTCTTTATGAACAGAACATGTTCCCACAAGGCATCTGCACCTTATACTGTAAATATGGAACAGTTCTCCCTCCCACCAAATCACATTTGTCATGGAGCATTTGGCAAACATAAAGAAAATCCTGCAAACCAATTCAGAATACAGGAGTCCTTGCATGAATGGCTGCTTTATGGTATAACAGCATTACACCCCTTCTCTGATAGCGTTGATTCAGTTTCACATATTCACATATTAATGTCCTTTGTGCTGGGTAATGACCACAATAAACTTGTTTACCCTTCTTTAACTGGACATACCACCCATCAACTTGTTTGCAGTCAAAGACAATATCAGTCTCTGAAATACTATGGCAAAGGTGGTAATGTACATAACAGTAATCTCTCAAAATGGGATGTGCTTTTCCATTACTGAAATATATTATGTGACTGTGTTATTTTTCCTCATAATCAGGGTTCTTCAGAGATTACACTGGACTCTGTTCCCTTGCATTTTGTTGGCTCTCTGGTAACCAGGCGATTGTAGCTCTTGATCTTATTCTACCAGGCTGTTGTGACTGTGATTGTGTTTTCTCATTTTTCCAGTTTTTAGCAAATACAATCCTAGCCGCTGTTAATACATTTACAATCAGGTATTTCAAGTCTTTACTATATATTTCAGGTAAAATTCCCAATAAAAATATCTCTGGTTTCAAATCTATATGTTTTTTGGTCATTTTTTCCAACCGCTTGTGGATTTTAGTCCAGTATTTTTTAGCATCCGCACAAGTCCACCACATATGGTAATATGAGCCAAGTATCTGATGACATTTCCAACATTTTTCGGATTTATTCTTGAACATTCTTGCTATTCTTGTCGGGGAAAAGTGCCACCTGTAAAACATCTTATACAAATTTTCTTTATATGCTGTTGACATTGTCATTTTATAATTTTGAGATCACAATTTTTGTCATTTCTCTAAATCGATCCCATATCCAAAATTCTTCCCCCAAGCAATCATAGTTTCTTTAACTTGTTCTTCTTCTAGTTTAGTTTCTAATAAATATCCATACAATCTTTTAATCACCTTTTCATCAGTACCTGTCAAAATCTTATCTAAGTCAGTCAGTTTATCATAGAAATCTTCTGTTTTAGAATCTTTATCATACCTTGAATGTATTTGCGCATATGAAAACCAATTCATCTTTATACCTTGTTTCTCTAGTTTTTGTATAGATTTAAGTTCACCCTTTTCATTCAATATTTCACCATATCTAACTGTTTGTTCCTTTTTGTATATTATAGGATAAGAAAATGCTTCAGTAGTCGATAGCCAGACTGGAATTTTCAAATAACATTGTCTTTTAATCTTCTCCCAGTTTAACCACAGAGACTCCCGTATATAATGTCTTCTAAAGTACCCTTGTGTTTTAGTTCCTTTATACCATAAAAAGCATGCCACCCCAACAACAGATCATGTCCTTCTAATGTCAACAATCCAGTATTTCTTAATGTTATCCATTCCTTAACCTACATCAAATTTGTAGCCTGGTAATACAACTCCCAATTAGGCAAACCAAATCCTCCTCTTATTCTAGCATCTTGCAAAAGTTTTAACTTTATTCTCGCTTTCTTACCTTGTTGCCCTGCAAAGGAGAACAAAGCTGGAAAGCAGGTTAGTGAGGTGGGGAGGGAATGGGATTTTGCAGTAACCTTTCCCCTGCCACGCCCACAAGCCATGCCCACAGAACCAGTAGTAAATTATTTTGAATCCCACCACTGCCGAACCAATAGGGAAACTGGTAGAATCCCATCACTGGCTTCAACACAATTTTATTTAAATCTTCAAAGTAGTCTTCTCCAAGCCTAATTGGAATTGTTTGAAACAAATATAAAATTCTGGGTAATATATTCATCTTGATTGATATTCTCCCTATTAATGACAGTTGTAAATTTTCCATTTTGCCAAATCTAGTGCTATCTGCTGTTTAAGTTTAATATAATTATTCTCTTTTAGTGTATCTTTAGTGCATCTTGCTGTCAAGTATATCCCCAAGTACTTGATCTTATTCGTGACCTGAATTTTCAGTAGGTCTTCCAGTTCTTCCTTTTGTCTTGATAGCATATTCTTTGTCAAGATCTTTGTCTTATCTTTATTTATTTTCAAACCAGCCACCTTTCCATATGTCTCTATCTTTTCTATCAATTTTGATGCTGTTTCTAGTGGGTCTTCTTAGATAAAAACCAGATAATCTGCAAATGTTTGCAACTTAAATTCTTCCTTTTTAATTTTCATCTCTTTTATATTCTTTTCATCTCTAATATTTCTATTTAGCACTTCGAAAGTTAACACAAACAACAGAGGTGATAGTGGACACCCTTGTCTTGTTCCTTTTCTTATATCGATAGAATCTGTTAGTTTTCCCTCTATCATTATCTTTGCCGTTTGCTTATGATATATAGCTTCTATTGCTTGAATAATTTTTCTAGCAAAGCCCATCTGTTCCAGCAGTAATAACATGAATCGCCAATTCACATTATCAAATGCCTTCTGTGCATCTAGAAATATCAGAGCCATTTGTTTTTCAGGATGTGCCTCATAGTATTCCAAAGTGTCCAAGATTACTCTCATATTGTCTTTAATTTGTCTCTTTGGCAGAAATCTATTTTGATCAGGATGGATAAAATTATTTAAGTATTTTTTAAGTTTTAAATCAATGATCTTGTAATGTTTTGTAAAATTCTGCCAAAAGTCCATCTGGGCCTGGTGCCTTTCCATTATTTTGCTTCTTGAGTGCTTCAGTTAACTCCATCATCGTTATACTGCTTTCTAACATTGTTTCAATCTCTTTAGGTTTCTGGGGTAAATTAGCATTCTGTAAGTACTGTTTAACTCTTTCCTTCTCTTTACTACCATAGCAAACTTGGCCTTGATCATCTATTAACTGCAATATATTCCTTGATTCTTTCTCCTTTCTCAATTTATATGCTAACCATCTGTTATGAACTAATAAAAGCACTCAAATAAAGTTTTAACAAACCTTAAGAAAAAGAGGGTTCTAATCCTGCACTTCTGATTGGCCAATAATAGCAATATCAGATTGGTCCGTTCTGGGGAATCTGATTGGCTGTTAACGAGCCACTCTCATTGGTTCAAGGGTTTAAAACTTCCATGTTTCTCATTGGTTAATAGGTCAGCAGCCTGCCCTATAAAAGGGTTGCTGCTGCCCTAGGGTTTTTGCTCTGTTCAGGATGATTAATAAAGAGTTAAAGTTCACTGTTCACTGCCTCGTCTCCGTTCCTTGCACCCATGTGCAGAATCTAACATTGGCAACGAGGACGGGATGCGGAGACATCAGAGCTGACTGAACACTACAGAGCACCAAACAGAGCACATGGCTGAAGGCGCATCGACAACGGAAACCATGTCCGGCGGCGCCATACCACCCACTCCATTTGACCCGGCACAAGAAGACTGGGACTCGTACAAAGACCGGTTCCAGATGTTTCTGGAGACCAACAACTTGAAGGATGCCACTACAGGAAAAAAGCAAGCAGTGTTCCCGACCCATTGCAGGCCTGCCATCTTTAAGATGGCCAAGGCACTAGCGAAACCAGCTGAGATGAAAACCATGGACTGGGACGTCCTCGCACCCCTTCTACTATGCACTCACCATACCAACGTTTGTCCGAAGACATGAATTTTACCAGAGGGACCAGCGGAAGGGAGAGAGCGTTGCAGATTTCATCGCAGATCTCTGGAACCTGGGAGGCCTCTGTGGGTTTACAGACCTCGAAGAAGCTCTGAGAGACCGAATAATTCTGGGATTGGATGACCAGACGGTGCAGAGCAAGATCATGGCAAAAGGGGACATCAACCTTGCTGATTTCATCAAGGACGCTACTGCAACAGAAGCAACCAGGAAGTCAGCCACCCGAATGCGCCGCACCAATGCACCACTCCGTCAGCTCGACAGCGATACCTCACCTCGCCTAGAGAGGCACACAACAGCGACCCAACACGAGGATCTCGAATCGCCTTTAGAAAGTGATGAGGAGGAGGTCAACCGGCTCCGGTCTGAACGTGACCAACGCCTCCAGTGGAATCAAAGACTACCGCACCAATGCGCGGGTTGTGGGGTAAACCACCCGCGATCAGACTGCAAATTCCTTGACACGCTCTGCCATTTCTGTGGGAAAAGAAGCCACATTGGGAAGGTCTGCAGAAGCAAGCAAGGATCCAGCCCACTTCAGAGGGGAAACAACTACCGCCAGACCACAGGGAATCACCCTGTGAGTCAGGAACATTTGAACCACCAATGGAACAACCACTCCTACAGAAATAAAACACTGGCCATTTCAATGAGACGAGAAGAGGCACACCAAACCATTACAATCGGTCACGCCTCATCGCTAGATGCAAAGAAGATCCGAGTGAAGGTTGCCATCGAAAACCAGCCTTGCGTGATGGAAGTTGATTCAGGATCGTCCCTCTCGATGGTTTCCTGGAAGACACTTAAACAATTAATCCCTGCCGTCCAGCGTCAAGACCTCAGAGCCCAAAGAATCATACTCAAAGATTATCAGGGGAACCGAATTCCGGTCGTTGGATCCAGCCAAGTCCAAGTATCATTCAAAAATCGTACTGCATCATTACCACTGACCGTCATCAACCATGACCGGCCTAGCTTGTTAGGCCTTCAATGGTTCGCCCCACTCAGGATCGAGGTAGCTGGCATTCACCAAACCAGAAGCGATGACTGGGAGGAGGCCATCGTCCAGGAATTCCAGGACGTTTTGCAGGCAAACTAGGCGAGTACAAGGGGACCCCGATATCATTTAACCTTAACCCTGAAGTAGCCCCCATCCGCCTTAAGCCTCGTCGGGTACCTTTTGCTCGATAAATTAACAGCCCAGGGTGTTTTAAAACCAACTGACCACACTCGTTGGGAAACCCCAATTGTAACACCCATCAAACCGGATGGATCGTTAAGGATTTGTGGGGACTACCGGGCCACCCTTAATCACGCCCTTCAACAGAACGCTTACCCGGTGCCGGTGGTACACCTATTGTCACCTAGAATGACTCGCTGGTCAGAGTATTTAGCTGCGTACAACTATAAATTACAGCACCGCCCAGGGAAAGCCATTCCCCACGCTGATGCATTGAGCCGTGCCCCACTTCTGGAAACCGTCGACGACCCAGCTCCAACCCTCACGACATTCCAGATTGAAACGCTACATTCACCACCGCTAACAGCCAGAGACATTGCAATCGAAACAAAACGAGATCCTGTCTTGGCGTGAGTTCTTGGCTGGGTCGAATGAGGATGGCCAATAGAATAAACCCCTAATGACTTCACCCCTTTCAGAAACTGGCAAACAGAACTTTTTTCACAAAAAGGCTGCATCCTATGGGGAGATAGAGTTGTCGTCCCAGAGCGGTTACAACGAGCAGTATTGAAAACATTGCATGACGGTCACCCCGGCATCGTGCATATGAAAGCGCTCACACGAAGCTACACGTGGTGGCCAGGCATCGACAAACAGATCGAAGCCTGGGTAAAGATTTTTTTAAAGTGCCAAGAAGTCAGCAGTGCCCCACCTAGAGCAACTCCAACAGAATGGGAAACCCCCCGGGGGCCGTGGTCCCGCATCCACGTTGACTTTGCGGGACCTACTAAAGGACATATGTTCCTCCTAACAGTGGATGCCTATTCCAACTGGCTCGAGATCCACGAAATGAAGAATACTACAACCGAGTCCGTCATCCAAAAATTGAATAGGCTATTCGCAACGCACGGGCTGCCAGACGTTCTGGTCTCCGACAATGGACCCCAGTTCACCACCCTGGCGTTTGAACAATACTTAGCAGACCGGGGTATCTGCCATGCGCTAACTTCACCAGTGCACCCTGCGGCTAATGGCAGGGCCGAGCGCATGGTACAATTTGTTAAAAAAACTCTCCACAAAATGGACTATGGGGACATTGACGACAAAATAAACAGAATACTCCTACTCCAACACATCACTCCGCACAACGTCACCAACAACACCCCAGCTGAATTGTTGATGGGACGCAAGCTCTGTTCCCACCTCGACCGGCTTCAGCCGTCCTACGAGCCAGAGAAACCCTGTGGATCTACCGGAAAATGCCGTGAGTTCAAGGTAAGTGACTTAGTGTTTGCCAAAAACCTCTCCGGCGAACCATTATGGGTCGAAGCAACCGTAATTCAAACCACCGGGCCCAGATCATACCGTGTGCAAACCTGCGATGTAAAAATATGGAAACGCCATATATATCAGCTTCGCTCTAGGCTACAACCCAGTTCCCGCGACTCCTGTGACTCCCAAACTGAGGGGGGAGGGGATGTCGAAGAAACCGAATTCGAGATGGTGGAAAGCAGAAGCGAAGGAAGTCAGCAATCAGGCACAATAAATGAAGAAGAATCAGGGAGGGGACTCTCCTCGCTACAGAGGAATACCTCAACGGAGGCGAGCCCGCAAAGATCAGAGGACAACAATGACAGCATTAGCGGCACCAAGTCGTCCACTGAGGATGCGGAACCGCCTGTACCAGATATGTCCAAAAATGTCCTGCCGAAACCAGACGACAGACAGGAACTGGTGGGACAGCGCAAATCCAATAGACAGTTAAAACAACCTATATATCTTAGGGATTACGTCACCACACCCCTCAAATGGAACCCGGGGGAAGGGGTGTTATGAACTAATAAAAGCGCTCAAATAAAGTTTTAACAAACCTTAAGAAAAAGCAGGGTTCTAATCCTGCACTTTTGATTGGCCAATAATAGCGATATCGGATTGGTCCATTCTGGGGAATCTGATTGGCTGTTAACAAGCCACTCTCATTGGTTCAAGGGTTTAACACTTCCATGTTTCTCATTGGTTAATAGGTTAGCAGCCTGCCCTATAAAAGGGCTGCTGCTGCCCTAGGGTTTTTGCTCTGTTCAGGATGATTAATAAAGAGTTGAAGTTCACTGTTCACTGCCTCGTCTCCGTTCCTTGCACCCATGCGCAGAATCTAACACCATCTACTTGGTTAATTACTCATTAATTCTTGTTCCTCAGGCTGGAACAAGAATCTTCTAGGATCTGCACAGTGTTTCTCCCAATGGATAGATATTATTACTCTATGCTAACAGAGCTTCCCTTATAACGTTCTAGGGCAAACTCTTGCAAAGCACTTGTCTCAGTCTTCTACTTTCATCAGACTCTCTATCTAGGGCACTATATGTTACTGCATTTAGACATATTGGGGGGTTTTTTTCTGCTCTTGCTTAGGATCAAAGCCTATTTTTCCATTTAAGCTTGCAAAGTTGCTAATTATCCATATGTACAATTGATACTAGAGACTATAAATTAGCACTTACCAGTAACATAGTTCTTCAAATGTTATTTTCACACAACCACTCAATTTTCCTTTCTACAGCTATCGTGCTTCTATAATATACTTGGATTTCATGGTTGGTGCAGCAGTTGCAGGGAACAGATGGAAAAAGTGAGACTTGTCTTGCCTAGTTTTTGCACAATCAGTTCTCACTAAAACTCTATTTTAGAAGGTTCCCAAAATTACATCTGTTCATATAATCGATTCATAAGAATGCCTATTTGCCACTTGAAAATTCCCAGGTCTGCAACCTGTTTTTCTGTTAATCCTGACATTATAACTAGGAGCAATAGAATTTTAACAGATGTGATTTGCATTACACTGAAATTATTTAGCTCTAGAATGTCTTTTTCTTTTCCATTATTAAAAGATACATATAAAATAGAATGAGTAGATCAGATTTGACAGATAAGTCGCTTCCTAAACCAGGCTGGAACTAATGGCCATTTAGTTCCAGGCTTTCCAGAATTGATTGCTATGGTACGAGGGACAAATGTTTCACTTTTGTCATATTAAAATAGGGTCCTTATGTTTGGAGTAATCCATTGACTTTTTTTTAAAATATATATATTTTGAACAGATATTGGGTCAATTTGACTATTTGACAAATAGATCTTCACATCTGGGATATTTGTTTATCTAATATAGCAGTTTTGTTAAATATGGATGGGAAAGTTTATAATTATTTGAAAACCCATACGTAAGGGAAAGAGAACATACTATTTTTGATGTATCTTTCAGCATCCACCTGGGGTGGATTTTTTAATATTTAATGTTAGAATCACAATTTACTTTGTACACATTTTTTCTCTATTGTTAATGTTTGATGTTTGTTAATCTGTTTTTTACTTTGCTGTTTTTCTCTTTTATACTTTACTTTTTTCGATAGAACAAAAATAAAATTAATTTTTAAAAATAGGGTGCTTGGGATTTGCTCATTTTCCAAGTCATTCTACTTTTTCCCAAACCTTTGCATAGGTATTTCTCATAGATACATACAGATATAAAAGGAAATGGGATCAAGAAAGAATTTTGATACAATATACATTAAGTGGTACAAAGATCCCGTTGTGCAACTTTTTCATCTTTTCTTTAAGAAAGGCTATAGCCATCATACTTTCAAATCCCATTTTGTTAGCTGCTGAGATATCTGGAGGAACTGTTATCTATCACAACAACCAAAAATATGTGAGAAACCAAACCGGAACAAAATATGCAGTGAAATACAGGATAACATGGAGTTGAGAAGCCACTGCTTGTTGCATACCAAATACTGGTATTTATCTAAACAATAGGAGCAAATTATGTATCTTTGATAAACGTTGAACCCTAGTCTTCTTCAAGATGATAGGTACTAACTCATACAATTTATCATTTGTAATATCTAAGGTCAAAACTGATTGTCCAATCCTGGCTAATTTTGGTAAGTAGGAAGAGTAATATTCTAATAAGCAGGCCTTTCAAATGTATTGCTATTTTCAACAGAAACTGAACAATATCTGTAGCAATTAAGGTGTTATATGAAACTGTAAAAAATATGTATACAACTGAAAATAATGTTATTTGCAAAATGCAAAGCAGACTGGTCTTCATGAGTTTCCTAGATGAAGACAATAATACGCCAAACAAAAAAATAGTATTAGCTGGCGTTATACAGATATAATGGTTCAAAGATGTAATTTATTTCACTGCAATAGAAAATGAACTCTAACTTGACTTTCATAATCTTGAGTTGCTCATGAAGATGATCTTGGTGTTTTCTCCAAGAAAAAGAATGTTAGAAATATTAGTAGGTCTTCTGAGATTACCACCATACTTGTGAACATGCCTATTATCAGTTTTTTTGGAAATCCATAAGTGAAAAGATTTTTCATTGTGAATAACAATGTCAGAATTGAGAAAAATACATCTGAAAGGCAATATGTCCACTCTCTGATTACACAATTCCTTACAATGTATATTTCTCTGTTCAATGGAGATGCAATTTTCATACATGAGAGACCAGTGACACTTAAGAGATCTTCATTTATTAACCTCACTTGGGAACATATCACCAACAACTCTAACATGATATTCATCTAGAGATTATGGTTCAACATACAGGGAATCCTTTGGAGATGTGCAAAATTTTCTTTGCTCATATTTTAGAATGACATTGCCAAAACTGATTCAAAGATTATTCTTATATTACCATCAAGATACAAAAGACCACTACAACCAGAGGTGGTATTCAGCCAGTTCTGACAGGTTCTGGAGAACCGGTAGCGGAAATTTTGAGTAGTTCAGAGAACCGGCAAATACCACCTCTGACTGGCCCCACCCCCATCTATTCTCTGCCTCTTAAGTCCCAGCTGATTGGCTGGGTCTTCTTTTGTTGCCCTGCACAGAGGAACAGAACTGGAAAGCAGATTACTGGGGTGGGGAGGGAAAGGGATTTTGCAGTATCCTTCCACTGCCATGCCCACCAAGCCACACCCACCAAGTCAAGTCATGCCCACAGAACTGGTAGTAAAAAAATTTGAATTCCACCACTGATTATGACATATCTGCTTCCACGTAATATTGAAGGAAATGGGTGGAGATAGTGATGTGGTCACATCCCGATGCTAGATTTACTATATAAAGTATGAATTATTCTTTAATGGAGTAACCTAAGAAAGCAAACACGTCACAACTTTAACCTCAAGAATAAATGCTTAGGCTTTTTAAAGCATCCAGCACCATGGTTTTACATTAACATATAACCTCATGGCCATAAAGGATAATTTTCATTACATCTGAATAAAGGTAAGTTCACTAATGAAACTTTATGACAGTTTAAATAAAAATAAGTCATCTTTTCCAAGTAGGAAGTTGCTTAGAAAGAAAAGATCAACACATGTCTAACTGTGCATCTATTTTTTTCCTCCCTTTTTTAGTCTATTACATTAGCTATATGGAATATACCAATTAGGCAGAAACCACCTTAAAACAGAAATTGAAAGGTTTTTGAGCTTTGCCTCTGGATAATTTCATAGTGATGCATACCCTTGTCATTTGACAATGATCGGAAGAGAGTTATGGCATTTGTGGGTCTTTCACTTTACCCACATGCCCACACATTTCCTCTCTGTTGTTGTGCTTTGGGATTTGATTCTTTCTGGACTGGTTTGCAAGAATAAAGGATGCTTCAGAAGTGGTAGTATTATGGACAAGAAGGGCCAGACATGTAAGAATCCTTATATGGCTTGGCATTCATCTACTGTGCCACTGATTGATAACTTATCTAGTATAATCCACCCAACCATTTGCAGTGGTTAGGATGGCTCATTCTAAGTATATTTACATTTTGGATGTGTGGATACTGTCTGGTTCATGGTGAAGCAATCTTTATTTTATGGGATCAAGAAGGAAATGAACTGACTGTGCTTCTCCTCCATGTTTTTGAAGAAACTCTGAATTAGAAAGGCAGGGTATATCCAGGGAAAAACAACAGCTTTCTCTCTCTCTCTCTCATCTACTCTTCTATAAACAACAGGAAGCAATCTCAACAAATAATGTGGTATGAAAGTGCTAAGTAATAAAAAGATATGATCATTGCAATTGAGCATGCCAGTTTTATGTTCCCTAGAGAGCTACCAGCAGTGAATCAAACTGTAGATTAATAATTGATGCTCAGACTTTTAAGAACTGGAAAACAGCAAGGATTTATTTTCCCTTTGATGTACGTATAATTATGCTACAGAGAAATTGCACAAAAGAGGATATATTTGTGTGTGTGTGTGTGTGTATGGTGGGGGAAATGAATGGGTGTTGAAGAAGGATATCAATGGCTAATGTAAAGAGTTTCAAAAGTTACACACATACCTCTTAGACCTCTTTCATACTGAAACAATTATTTGCATTAAGGATGTTTATAGCGCATTAAAATGGCTGCTTTCTTTCATAATTGAAAAACATCACATTTGATTAGTTGTGGAAGACTTAATCCAAATTCTTCTACTCTTATTCTTCCAATATTTATTGCTTAAGGCAGAACTAGGCTTGGTCATCTGGGCTTGCATGGGAGGCAAGTGCTCCATTCACACAACACATTTAGTTTGGTCAGTTGAAGACCTAGTGGTTGTATTGTTTCAATAGGCGTAGCTTGGCTAGTTGTGTGTATGAGAGAGGGGGATGTGATTTAAGATATTGTTGAAACCAAGTCTGGATGGTTAGTTTATGATTCAAGGTATTGTGTGAATGCAGAAAATTGATTACTGTGGTAACCAAAAATATTGTGTAAATAATAATAGTATAATAAGATTCAAGGCAGGCTGCTAGTTGCATACCTTGATTTTTTTTCCCTTCCCTTTGATCGTGTTTGATTCTCAGAGACTGCCTGGACAAGTCCCTGCAGTTGTTCGGTATTTCTTTATTAGATTTTTTTTTATGCTGCCTTTATTAGTTTTATAAATAGCTCAAGGCAGTGAACATATCTAATACTCCTTTCTCATCCTATTTTCCTCACAGCAACAATCCTGTGAGGTACAGTAAATCTGGCTGAGTGAAAATGACTGGCCCAAGATCACCCAGGTGTTTGTCATACCTAAGGTGGAACTAGAACTGATAATTTCCTGGCTTCTAGGCCTGCACCTTAACTACTTCACCAAATTGTTTTTCATAGCTTGGTTAGTGACTACTTTAAAGTCAGATTGAGACTTGAAAATGGACTCCTTCTTTCCTTTATGCCCAAAGTCCTTTCAAAGAACAAGAAAATAAGCCGGAAAACAGAAACAGCTGTATAGCTTCTCACCTTTCATACAGATTTATTATTCATGTAATTTTCTGTTTGCTTGTTTTTATATGATAAGATTCTTGTTCACTGCTCTTTGAGGCAAAGGGCAGAGAATGCTATAGGAGGACTAGCTCTTCCTTTTCTGAAGCTGAGTTGAGCTCACCAGGCTTTAGATGAGCAATAAAAGAGGAATCCCACATTAGCCTATCAAACACAGGAATATTATCTAGCTAGGTCAGTGTGATTTGTGCAGGCCAGTTGTTAATTTGTTTCTAAGTGCAAATGTTTTCTAAAAGGAAAAGAGGATGGCCGTCTGATATCTATCATAATTCATAACCAGAAAGTGCTTGTATCCAGGCTCAGAGGGTAAAAGATTACCAGAGTAGCTCCTCCAAAGATGCATGATGATGTCAATCCAGAAGCATCTGGAATTAAGCACAAGGTGAGACGCTTGCCTACTCTAACTGGAGAACTAAGGGGGAAGAGAAACAATTCCCACTATGGAAAGCCATCTCTGATTATGAGTCCTGATGGTCTTTCCTCCTGATGCTAAACTTACCCTGCTTTTACTGATCAGGAACTGATTGTTAGCCAATGTAACTATGTGAGTTACTTAAGAATCCTAGAGATTTAAACAAAGATAAATATTTTACCTGAAATATACCTACTTGCCTTTTCCTCTCCATCTCTGAAACTCACCTCTTTGTTAATGATGAGCAAAGCATGCATTGGATGGGCTTTAAGAAACCCTAACTTTTGGATGGTGGTAGAGGACAGAAAGGCCTGGAGGAACGTTGCCCATGGGGTCATGATGGATCAGACACGACTTCACAACTAACAACAACTTGTGGATACAGGCAGCCACATGTACGAAGTTTCCCAGGAGAAAGGTGTATGGCTTAGATGCTCTTTCCTGGGGATATCTGTATGTTTTGGTCTACATTTAAAATATTGACAGTTAATATAGTCCTGTGTATGTAGGGCATGAATTCCATCCAAGTTTATGTGACCTTGGATATACCACTGCAGTTAACAAAAACCACACTGGGTGTAAATGTAGTCCAAGTTCTGTCCTTTTTTTTATTACTTGTTTTTCCTTACCAAATGAGAAGACACATACATCCACAAGAGGAAGGAAAACCAACTGAGGGTAAATTAAAAATATAGGTTGAAGAGCTGAACTCCTTCAACCTGACTGAAGCAGTGTACTGCATGACCTGAAGCAGCATGCAACTTTAGGGGAATGTAGTTAGCAGCAAAAGGGAATAAATAGGTATATTTTTCCATTAAGAAAAACAAAACGAACAAAATGAACTGTAATGATTTGTCTGAGATATACTTTTATACCTTATGACCTGCCATGCTGATATTCAGCTGTAAAAGAGAAGGAATTTCAAACTGATTTTAAGTAGCCAAACTCATCTATTTCCTCCATCCCCACCATTATTACTCAATATAGAGTTTAGCTGTTTCTTGATAAGACTTATAATATGAACTTGCACTGTTTTCTTCATGGAAATTTATGAGGGTTCAGACATCGCTATCGTCCATTTTTAAACCAATTGTGCTTTTCACTTTTTTCCCTTGTCATTTATTTAAATTAATTACATTTTTAAAACCCAACAAAGGGAGAGGAAAGACACTACACATTTTGATTAGTAGTTGCTAACAGTCCTTTAGTTATAAGTACCCTTAGAATCCAAGTTTGTGTTACTTGAATGGCATAGCAAGGATTTACATTTTATTCAAATATAAATTGAAGGAATTGGGATCCTAAAACAGTTATGTAGAAGGAGCTGAAACCCTGCAGTCTAATAAAACAATCCAATTTTTAAAACAATCCAATTATCCAATCTAAATTGGATCACAATCCAATTAAGAGCAGTAGCTGATACAAAAGGTTAAAGCTCCTCTCTCCTCACACCAAGATTCCGATCCAAACTGGGTCCTTAATGTTTGCTTCTGAATCACTAGGGGAAAGAAGATAGTAGTGATATTTTTGAAGACCTAGACTTAAGACTCCAATCAGCTGAACACAAAGGGCAATTCTAACCTCTATCAAACTCTACTCTCAGGTTTCTCCCTTGCATTATCATCTCCTATCTGATTTCTCTCATATAGCTGCCTTTGTCCATCCAACATTCTTTTGATGTCTCCAGCTTCTCCATGCCTGATTTTCACCTCTGTCCTCTCTATTTGCTTTTGGGATTTAACTTTTTCCCCTGTATCTGAGAATATGTACTCACCTCTGGCTCTTGACTCTTGGTGGCCTTGGAATCTTTTAGATTGTGATCTTGTCTATTTTGAACCACCACAAATCCAACAGAGCTTAATAAACTATTGTTTCTGCTGTTTGCCTAGTTCACCCAACAAACCCTGCAAAATAACTGTAGTGAGCCATAGTGTCTTTCTTCTACAGGCAGGAAAGGACACATTTATGGAGGCAGACAGGATGTTCAGGGTTTTCCCATTGCCCCTACAAGAACTTCTTAGACCACTGGAACAGAAGGAGCATTAACAATATATGGGAAATGAAGAACAGGGGATCCCTGACAGTGGCTTTATTATATACCGTACTTTAGATAGTGAGTACTACTGGAAAGAATAGGTTTCCTGTACATTTTCTGTGATTACATGTGCCTTAAGTAGTCAATTACAAACCTAATTCACCCAATATGCTAAATTTGCTTGTTTTAACTTTAATTAACTTTTTCTGTGGCTGAAAATGCCCTGTGAATTTAGGCTCAGCCCATTTTATCATTTTTTTTTATTGAGCCATTTCAGAAAATGAGTTACTTCAATAATCAGTTTGTTGTGAGCATTGTGTTAAAAATTTAATTGTATCAAATAACATTTCATTTTAAATCCACATGTCCTTAATGACAAGGAAAACAGCACAGTTTTCTACACCGGTACCAGTAGTATCGCTTAAGACTGCCATTTGCTTCAATCAAATCACAAAAAGACCTCTGATAGTTGGAGAAATAAAAATTTATTCATACAAAAGGCGAGAGATCTCCTCATGCACTCCCAAATCAACTTACCTATAGATGTCACTAAAAGGACATAGGCTCCTGTAGAGCCTTATGTGCCTGGAGAACAGAACCTTTCTGGCATACAACGGTACCCATTATCAGGCTATGTTTTATTGGGTTTTTTTTTTTTTTGCCTCAGATAGAAACCAAATTGGCATCTCTCCTACAATAATTCACATTCAAAGTGTGAAAAAACAAAAGAAAGTAGAAGGATTGTGACCACAGTTCCATTCTTGAACTGCAACAAACAAAATTGGAATTAAAATTCAGTATCTTTTTGCACATGATTCTATCTGACAAAGCCTGCTATTAAAATAACATAAATCCCATTCCACTGCATCAAAGTATCAGGTATTCCTGAATGTGCTTTGTTCCCTTTCTCACACCACATCCCCCTGCCCGCACACACTCCAAATGATGGGGCCCTGCTTTCCTTCTAAACTTTATTGGTAATCATAGATTGAAACAGAATAATGGAATTTCCTGGATTATAAATGCACTTAAACTGATACTATAAAAATACTACTAGAAGGGACAGTTACCAAACTGTGACTCTTCTGGAAAATGTAGCTACTTCAACCGGTTAACAGGAACTATACTGAACCACATCTGTCTACTCACTTCCTGGGAAGCACATTGTATGTCAGTCATCTGCAGTCTAGACAGCCACAACATCTTATCCTCCTGGCATAAGTGAAATAAAAACAACCAGAGAGGATGGTGGCTGCCAAAAGGTTTTGTATTCCAAGCCATTTTCACTAATAATGCCTAAATGCAAAACTACTTTCCTTCATGCAATATAAAATCTGTATTGTCCACAAAGCACAATTCTGTTCAGAACTGACATTTCCCTATTTGCTACTATATATATGACATTCAACAGCTAACAGACTGAGCCATTTTCCAGTTAGCTACTTACTTTTCTTGAGTCATCAAAATATAACTACAATAATGAAAGATTTTATGAGGGGTCTGACTCCTGGGACACTCTGAGCTTAGTTCTTTTCTTCCTGATCTTTCATTACTTAAACTAGGTAACATCATCAGTGCACTGAACATGTTGTCTAGTTTGGGTAATAGAATGTCTACAAGAAAACAACCAAGCTCAGAGACCACTAAGGACCCGTCATGTCAACCTTGAGCTATAAATATTCTCCATTGTTGAAAGATTTTATATTACCTGGGCAATGCAAGATGACTCTATGGCTTACTAGTGTAGAAATGTCCTTACACGCAAACTACAGCATTGGCTGTAGTTCCCATTTTTGCAAAGCATATTGTGTGAATCTGGCCATGCATCCCAAAATTCTCTGTACTCCTATTTTAAATTTTAAGATGTTTAAGAGTATTTTTCTTTCTTCTCTAGGATTAGAACCAGCTTTAAGCCTGAACCCAACTTGAAAAATGATTTGTATTAGGAAAAAGATAATCCTGGATTATTATTAATATTTTATACTGCTGACCATTGCTCTACAGTTGAATTTTTGTTCAGCTCCTTGAACTTTAGCCAATAAAATTATGCTTTATCTCTCATGATATAAAATGGGTGGATGTTTTGAGAATCACCATGTTTCTGGAATTTATAAACTCAATGAGAGAATAAGATGAAGCTGTATTTGAACAAGATGCAGTTGTTAGTTATTTTGGGGGAGGGGGGGAAACTTTCAGATCTAACGTAGTTACCACTTGCTTAAGAATCAATTTGTAGTCCAGGAAGGTCCTCTTAGATCTAGAATCATTTATTCTAGACAGCACATTTTATCAATGATGGGTGGTGGCGATGGGATTGACATCAGCTTTGGCTGACAAATCAGTTGTCTTATTCTTAGAGAAAGGAAACCTGGCATGCATAAATTCATATAATAAAAATCTAAGACCAGGTGGTTCCATTATGTTTTCAATGGCATGGCCTTTAAAGATGATCCAAAAACTGCAAGCAATGTACAACGAAGGAGCACAAATGATAAGTAGCAAAACTGATAATTTGCTGATAATTTCTGACTCCAGTGCAAGATTGTTATGCGGATTTCTCTTAAACTACTTCCAGGACTACTTACTTTTGTGCAATAGTCCCCACCTTTCAAGGTCTTGTGAAGATACATTACATGTCCTTCCATCGATCTATTTAATATAGATCTACATATTCTTCCACACAGTGGTGGGGTTCAAATTTTTTTACTACCGATTCTGTGGGCATGGCTTGGTGGGTGTGGCAGGAGAAGGTTACTACAAAATCCCATTCCCTCCCCTCCCCACTAACCTGCTTTCCAGCTCCATTCTCCTGTGCAGGGCAACAAAAGAAGACCAGCCAATCAGCTGGGACTTGGGAGGCAGAGAATAGATGGGGGCAGGGCCAGTCAGAGGTGGCATTTCAAACTACTCAACATTTCTGCTACTGGTTCTCCAGAACTGGTCAGAACCTGCTGAATACCAACTCTGCTTCCACAGATCTATTTAATATAATCAGTTACCTTAGTTCTTTTCCTTCTTCTGGGCAGGGCTGGCCTTTCCCTGGAAACATATTAGGAAATTGGAATAAATAATTTATTATTCATTGGTGTACTTTTTTCAGGCCTTTTATAGAAATGTATTTTTATAGTTGTCATTCTGCTAATTTTTAACAGTCTGCTAGTTGAAGTTTATTGTGTAGACTTTCTAACTTGTCTGGAGCCACAAATGAGAATAGACAGCATTACTGTTTTAAATGAACAAATAAACATTTTTGGTTCATATTGTGATGACCCTCTTTAACAACCCTCTACAGCTGTCAAATTCAGCTGAGTGCTTATGTAGAATTATACAGTATAGAGAACCCAATTAATAGAATCAGAAAATATTTATGAATAATTTATTTAAGAAGATTGTCAGATTAGCGGTGGTCTAAGAAGTAATCTGCCTTCCTTATGCTAGTGTTTACTAATAAAAGTCAAATACATTTTAAAAAGCATTATGCCAGAGCTATTTTGGATTTAAAAGATTTGTGCTTTGCTGATGTCATTTAGCTTTGTTTTTTATGGATACATCATAATCTCTACATAGTAAAGTAGAGAAAGAAAACAGGAATATGCAACCAGACAGTCTACCTCCTACACTGATGTCTGAGGGGGAAACGTACCCAGCCTTTAACCACTAACAAACACCAGCCAATCTGGCACCTATTTTGTTTGTACAATTAGTGCTAAATTATACATACTGAGCAACCTTGTGTGTCTTAAATATGTGTTTGACTTGTTCACATGTATTTGGGGGCGTGGCCTTCTAGAGATGGGGAACTTGGTACCTTTCAAAAGCTGAACTTTAACTTGCAGTATGCTGATTGCATCTGCTAAAAACTGTAATTCTGTAACATCTGGACAGTTAAATATTGCCCACTCTTGCTTAAATAAAAAGGAAGGAGACTAAGGCCATACTTTTCTTACCCTTTATCTCATTACCCTTCCATTCCCCCCCCCCCAAAAAAAAATTCACATGTAATTTTAAGTTTGGATTCTTCAAAATCCTCTTCTTATTTTAAAAATTAAAACTACATTATTTTCCTGCCATATGTGAATTGGGATTTATATTAAGCATCCTAGTTTCACTAATTCAAAGTCTAATAGGCTATGCCAGTATATATATATTTTAAATTAACAAGTTAAGATGTATGGACTTCAACTCCCAGAATTCCTCAGGTAGCATGCCACTCCAAAAAATGCCAATCTTTTGTATTTTTTATGACCAGTAAGGGCATCAAAAACAGAGACAAAAGAACAAAGAGGAAGTTCTTTATTTGTTCTTAGTCTCTCTTTTTCTGCTTTTACTTGATTAGAAGAAGTTTAGGCTTGCCTCTTCAGACTGATTCCTATAGGAAGAATAAAACATTTTCTTCCTTTTCACTTTCCCCCACCAGGAGGAGAGCAAGCTCAGAGAATCAGGCTTTCTCTTAGAGAGTGTAACTTCCTGAGTAAACTTTTTTTTTAGGATCTTCCACCTTTATTCCTAGATATTTGAGGTACTATTCACACATAAATGCTCTCCTAAACAGGGATCACAGCGAATGAAGTAGATTATTTCAATTAGGATTACCTCAGCTCTTCTCTGAAAAGGACATGCGGTTTTTAGCTGCATAGGAAATTAAAGCAAGTCAGGGTGCAATGGCTAAAAAAAATAGTACTGTAAAAACTGATGTTAAAATACTATGGAGAAAATAATGTGTCCATTTCTCCCCAATGTCCACTAAATATGAAAGTACTTCATTGTGGTGATTCACATCATTTGCATTATTGTGTATCAGTTGTACAATGACATCATTGCATGAATGAAGTAAATCACCATGGGTCCAATTAAAATTGAAATAAGTTAATTGAAACAAAGCTGTCTTGCCCAAACTACTTTGGATGCAATGGAGTTGTCTGTTACATTTGTGGTTGTTCACATGGAAATTAGATCCATTCTACCCAAGGTTCATTAGTGGAATCCTTTTAAACAAGATTTCTTTGTTGTAATTGTTGAAGTATTTATATCTTTTTATTAAACCTAGCATTTTTGAGCTAATTACTGTTGGTTGAACCCCTTCCCCAAATTACTGATTGCAATATTACATGATGTAATATTATATTTGCTTCTCATATGTTACATCATGATTGGGATCAGGATTATCTTCATAGTACCTTTGGATGAATTATCGGAGCTAGTCCAAATTGGAGCTGATGACTGATTTCCTGCCAATACTCACAACCAAGTTCAGTAACCAGAGCTTTTCAAGATTGAAAAATCTGAGTGTGGGAAGGAAGAATATCCGGAACTGGAGCAGTAACTAGGGCAGTGAAAATATACAAAGGAGTCTCAAACATCTGTCTCTACTTCCACACTACTGATGTGTTACCAGCATGCTTTGGGCTTTTTGGAGTACTTTGCTCCAAATAATATTTTGAATTATTCTGCCATAGTGGAGTTATCCAAGAATCTACAAACAGGATATATGGATGGATCTATTACTTTATTAGATTTGTAATCTGTCCCAGTCCAAAGTACTCTGTGCTTTTTAACAAACAGAACATAATAATAGTGACCCAAATGAATATCATAAACAAAAAAGAATCATAAAAAAGAATAAATCCCAGATAGGCTCTCATAGTTAGTTAGCGGTGGGATGAAAGGTATAGTGAAATAAAAAGTATAGTGACTTTCTATCTGTGGGTTACTTTTCCAATACCACTGTATTTCATACAGCTGCTATTTCAGCATTATCTCTAAAGGCAACTCTATTTAGAACATATTGATAAAATTCTTAACATCTACAGAAATATTGCAAATAACAGAATAATTAGTAAATCTCCTAATCAAACTATGCAGAAAATCTAGAGAATGACATAATAGCCAACAGATTGGGAAAAATCTGTTTACATACTAATACGAGAGAAAGAAGACTTAACAGAGTTTTCAAACTATAGTACAGCATCATAGTAATTTCATATGCCAGGAAAATAATGCTTAGGATTACTTGATGCAGATTATAACTATATAGAAAGGAAATGCCACATGTTCAAGCTGGCTTTAGAAAAGGCTGAGGAACAAGAGACATCACTGCTGATGCACCTTGGGTAATTAAAAAAGCCAAAAATTACTAATAAGGCAGAATATTCTTCATTGATTATCAAAAGATCTTCATGTCAAACTGTGAAATGTTCTTGGAAAAATGGGAAGCCCACAATATCTCATTGTCCTCATGTGACTCTTATTCAGTTCAGGAAGTTACTGTATGGAGAGAACATGGCAAACAGACTGGTTCCTAATTGGCAAAGGAGAGTATAATATCTATTTATTTAACCTACCTGGTGAATACATATTGAGGACACTTAATTTTATAAAGTTGAGGATGGTTTTAAAATTGGATGGAGAAACATCAAGATCCTGCACTAAGATGATGACATTACTCTGAGAGCTGAAAATGCAAATGATATGGAAGCTGTAGTAAGAAAATCAAGAATGACAGTGAAAAGATGGGACTAAGATTAAACATAAAGAAGAACTAATAACCAAACGTACAGCAGACATTTGTAGAATTGACAATGAAGATATTAAAGCGGTGAGTAGTTTCTTCCTTTTAAGATTAGCTATCAGCAGCAAAGAAAGCAGTCTATCCATTGGGTAGAGATAAGCCTTTGGAAAAGATGTTCAGGTATCTTGATATGTCAATAGCTGCAACGATCAGAATAATGCAGACAGTAGTTTATTCCTGTGCATAATGGAAGTCAAAGTTGAACTTTGAAGAAGCAACAGTCTAGTGAAGAAAAAGTTGGACTCTGAAGAAAGAGGGCAGAAAGGGTATTGACGCTTCTGAACTCTGGTATTGGAGAAGATTCTTGAAAATACCATGGTAGCCAAGAAAAAAAAAGTGTGGGGGCACGATGGCTCAGTGATTAAGGATGCTGAGCTTGTCAGTTGAAAAGTTGACAGCCCGGCTTTGGGACCCAAGCACCACACAAGGAGATGAGCACCCTTTACTTGTCCCAGCTCCTGCCCACCTAGAAATTTGAAAGCATGCAAATGCAAGTAGATAAATAGATACCATTTCTGTGGGAAGGTAAAAGCATTACGTGCACCTCAGCATATAGTCATGCTGGCCACATGACCATCAAAATTGTCCTTGGACAACACTGGCCCCCTCAGCTAAGAAACGGAGATAAGTACCACCTCCCAGAGTTGGGAATGACTGGACAGGGAAACCTTTACCTTTAGTTTTAAAGTAATGTATCTTAAAATATATTAATCCAAAGTTTTTGCTTGAGATACAAATGACCAAGTTTAAGTTACCATATTTTGGACACATTTTATGTGATGTGTTCATAATAATTTAAAGAAGGTGAAAGAAAATAGCACAGAGCAGGGCCTTTTGGCTACTATACCTGTAATTATTCTAACATCTACACAGGCACATAATGGAGGTAAAGCATAAATAAACTTTGCTATATGCTGATGACTCAAAGAACAAAGAGTGCAAAATGAGGTGATTTTTAAGTATTTCCATACCAGATTTCATTTGTCATTTTTCTTAAGGAAATATATGTTAAAGTACATTCAATAAAATTGCCCTGCTGATAAGTTAAAGTCCAATGCTGACTCTTTACCTCAGCTAGTATGGGGGAAATCCCTTGGGTTTTTTTTTGCAGAATTTTCACATAATCACTGGAGTACTTTACCTCTAGATAGCTATCACTTCTTTTAAGATGCTATTTTTCTCCATCAGATTGGTAGATCCAGCATAAATCTAAAGAGCTGATTAGCTGCTCTTATATTAATTAGATACAGTGAGTCACAAGCACTGATTTGATCTCTCCAGGCAGGAGTTTCTTGCCATACAATAGAGCTTACCCCTTCACATTAGAAATGGATTATCAAACATTAGAGTGGTAGCTTGCAGAAGATGAAGTAAAATAATTTGTTGTGCACAAGCAATGTCCCAAATTCTTTCATAAATTTCACAAGTCTAGCAGGTTTTAGAAGACGGTTTGATTTAGGTCATTAAACACTGGATTCCGCCCATATTAATTTAAGCCTTAGTGTGTCCCGGTCAATTCATATTGACTCTAACAATGTAAATCATGTTGTTTACAGGGCTGAGTTTCTGTGATCTTCCATAATCTACACAATTACCTTGAAACACAGCCTTGGCTTAGAAAGACAATACCATACACACTAATTCTAGCATCAGAGAGAGAACCGGTTGTTTTTGTCTAATGATTAGCAAATAAAGAAGCAATGGTTCTTGCAAACCAGAAAGAGTTGACACAGTTATTTTGCTTCCTTCATGTACATTATTGCTTTATATATGTATTCTGCATCCAGTTTCTTGGTCCAACAATTTTTATGGGTACCTATGGATGTACAAAACATGCAATAAATTTTGCAATTCTCCTTGAAGCTTCCTTTTAAAATCCTTGAAATGTTCTGTCCAAACATGAGGTAAAGTTAATTTTGGGCTAGCAATTATAATTTAAAAACATTGTTTAATATACATTTTTATTATTCATAACATACTTTTCAATGTTTTCCTTGAAATTCTTCAAGAAAAATATTTAAGATTAATGCAAAAGACAGAAAACATTTGTAACTGAAACAGATGCTTCCAAAATAGTAGGAGCAATTTAGATTTTAGAAACAAAATTGATATTAAGTTGTCTAAACCCCCTATATCCCCTCTTTCCCTAAGCTATGTCATACAATTTGCTTTGTTTGAGTTCAGTACATTCCGTAACTCCAGAATGTGAATAAAGTGTGAATCCAGTCACATTTGACAGGAGTAATGTAAAACTAGCCCTGCTGGATTACATTAATGATTTAGTTAATTCTGTATCTTGTTTTCCAGAGTCACCAAACAAACTTGATGTGCACTGACTGCTAGATCAGTGAGTTCAGCACTTCAACTACACACAGATGCACAACAGCTTCAAAAAAAAATAATAATAATACAATGCAAACCAAAATTACCACCACAACAAAATGATGTAGAGAAAAATGCCAGCCATCTTCATGTCCTAGATGCTGGAGTTCTGTGAGAACTTTAATGAGGAAAGCAAGATGTAATAATGGTTTAGAACATTTTGGGAGTTGTCCTACTGTTGCTACCTGCCTGTCTACCAAATAAGAAGGGTGGATGGAAGAATGGGATTCTTAGAAAAAAGGAAGTCATTCTCTTATGAATCAGTGCATCACAAAAAAAAGGTAATATATGCAGAATTGTTTTTAAGTTAGGATTGTGCAGTAGAGGAAGGAATAGTGGTAGCAGCAGAGTTTCACCAAAAGGATTATGTCCTCAAATCTGGTGATGTCATTAGCTAAATAACAGAAAAGCAACACTCCTCTTTTAATACTATAGCAGTGATGGTGAACTTTGATGAATAAATACTGGTATTTATGGCATGTCAGCTTTGACACGTGTATCATAGTTTCCCCATCACAACCCTATAATTAGCTGAACATTTTGGATTTTGGTGTATATATTTAGCTAGAGATGGGTAAATACAGGTAGTCCTTGGTTTACAACCATGTGTTACGCAACTGTTCAAAGTTACTATACAACTGAAAAAAAGAAAGTGACTTATGGCCGGTCCTCGCCCTTACAACTATAGCAGCCTCCCCACAGTCAAAAGTCAGGCACTTGGCAACTGTATATATTTTACAACACTTGTAGTATCCCAGGATCGTGGGAACATTTTGCGACCTTCCCAGCAAAGTCAATGAGGGAAGCTGGATCCGCTTAGTGCCTGTTCAATTCATCTAACAACTACAATGATTGACTTAATAACTGTTGCAAAAAAGCCATAAAATCAGTGCTTAAAAGCCACCTTGCTTAACAATGGAAATTCTGGCCCCAACTGTGGTCATAAGTCAAAGACTACCTGTACATCGTTCCATTCTTCAATTTTTTCGAAGCTAAAGGCTTCAGCCAGTTACTTCACTGATAATATTGGCTAAGGAATTAAGGGATTATTAGTTCACCAAACCTGCAGATAAGTCTTCAATTACAGGAGAAAGCTAGTGGAATTTTCATGCGGAGGTGTCCCTCTTCCCCAATACAGAACTGGGGAAAAATTCATTTTTTGAGTATAAAAATGGTTGTACCACGAGCCATCTTGTGACCAAAAATATTTTTATGGAAATATGTATGTTTTCTTTGTACATTTCATTATAAGTGCTTATGTACATATTAACACAGGGGAAAGATCAAAGGAATAGAAAGTGGTTGAAAATCGAGATGTGCTGTCTTGAAAATCAGAATAACTTGGGACTCCTAAAGTATTGATGCCACTATTAAAAGAAGCCCGCATAATTTAAAATGTTACAAAATCAAAGCAATGTAGATACATCTCAAAGAATCTCTTATCTTTTCCTCAGAAAAAGATATTATTTAAGATGAAAATAGATCTCTTGCTGCTTTCAAACCTTTTCATTTCAATGAAAATATGGGAAGCTAACCAAGCCCACTTTCACAATATAGGTAGTCCTCGAGTTATGACCACAATTGAGCCCAATATTTCTGTTGCTTAAGTGAGACATTTGTTAGGTGAATTTTGCCCCATTTGACAATCTTTTTTTTTTTTTTGCCCCATTTGACAACCTGTAATTAAGGACAGAGCTTTCTCTGACAGAATGGGCAGCTACTGAGACACCTGCTGAAGATGGACAAAAGCTCCAGCTGCTGCTTGAGAAGGGCCTGTGAGTTCAGAAAAACCCCAGGCCATGGACTTGTTCCTTCCAGAGGTACAACCTGAGCCAACTGAAAAGAAGATGCTTCCATACAAACTAAACTCTAACCAGCTAGGAATTATTCAGAAAATGGATATGGATGGCTATTTTTATGCCTATTAACACACAAATATTCCTTGCTAAAATCATTTAATCATTAAGTCAAAGGAAAAAGCAAGAAACATTCTCATAAAACACTGAGTAATCTTTTGAGGATAAGGAAAATTCCTTAAGCAGAAAGAATAAGTGATTATTTTTATTAACAATTATAATTAGTTGTTTCTAACATGCCTGACAAAGCTATCTTACATGTTAATCATGCAAAAGAACGCCCAATACCAGATAGCCTTCATTTTACCCATTCATGTTGTGCAGCTTCTCTACCTCTGCCCTTAATTCCCAAATAGAATTCATGAATAACAAGATGAAGGAAGAACCAGATTAAGCACTGGTTTGCTGAATGGTAATTTACTAAATAAGCTGCAATTGACCAGGCTCCCACTTGACCCTAAAAATGGTTTACAAATCAGAATATGTTACTGCTTCCCCATTCTATTTATGCTTTCATAGTAACCCACTAGGAATGTTTTTCCAGTGATATTCACTAGTCTGCCAATGTAGATTTTAGTCCTGAAAATTCTTGAATGAATAGATGTTTATGTATGTCTTGATAAATTAGGACATCTGAGATATGCATAGATTAAGGCACCCCAGTTGGGTGCAAAACAGTGTTTTCACATATTCCAAATGAATTAAATGCATTGTCCCGAGTCATAAGAAAATTAGCTATTATTTAACTAGCTCATTAAAACTAATAACCTTTATAGTGAAATCCTATGTGCGGTATCTCTGTAAAAATTGGTGTTCAGAATGTGTTTTACTTCCCTGCAAGCAAACATAAAACTGCAGATTTAATTTACTTGTATCTAATTTGGTCCGCTGATTTAATTGGAATTTATTTTCTGGGGCTCAATGGATATTATGTCTATGCTATCTTATTTCAAAATTAGAAGTCAAACCTAAAGGGGAAAAAAATCTTTTTATTAGAAAATGAACATTCTTTTGGGTTTAAAGTGATTTTTTTAAAAAAGTAATCCAGTATATTCATTCCTTAGATAAGACTTTTAACTTCGACTATAGGAGGATTATAATAAAACAACCTTATCAATATTATAACAAACAAAGTCTGGAACATTAGCTAATGATAGCACTCCAATGCAAATATCAGTTATATTTTGGTTTTGCAACTGTCCTTGTCTTTGAGCTCTGCACAGATAAATTCATCACGTCATCACTTTTTCACTGTGAAAATAAAAGATCCCATTCACTCTGCATGTTAAACTCATGGTTTAAGCCACAATTATCTTAGTAAAGGAACCAATCTGAAAAAAAAAACCATGAAAAAGGCCTTTTTCTTTGCTTACCTGGGCTGTCCAGTGCATATTTGTTTGAGAGTTCTCTAAATCATGTTTGCTGAATTAATAAGAATTTATATACGAGCACTTACACAGAACTGGCAGGCAAGTATCATTCATAAACCAAGTTGTGCCAATTTTTTCTTACAAATGTTCCCATTACAGTTAGATGTTTGTGTTTACACATACTCACACTCCTACATAGAGCTGGTCTTAATCCAATTTGAAAACCTTCCCAGGGGAAGAAAAATAAATTGAAAAAAGTTGGGAAGAGGTCATCAAAAGGGAAAACAAGGCAACTACTTTAGGTACCTTACTTTGGATAGTGTGAGACTGCCCAAATTAATTGTAGTTAATTCTTCATTATTATGTTTCTACAGTCCAGAACAAGTCTCTGGGATTTTCAGTCTGAAGATCCAAAATAACTTGATTGGAATATTCTAGATTTTGGCTATATGGACATATATAATAAACTATTATAGATTGTCCTGCTACTTTTGTAGCAAAGTTGCTTGGGACAGCCCAACCAAAAAAGAAGGGGCCTATTTTCTCACAGCTAAAGATTTTCAAAAGAATCCTAGGGTTTAGGGACAATACATTATTCTTGTAAAATTTTGCCTAAAAAATACAAAGAATGAATGTATTGATTATATTTTTGCAAACATGTTAGGAAGCAAAAATATTTGGCTTGTTGCAGGTTTAGAAAGCGATAAGCATCTGGATGTTCCGAACATGAGAACAAATTTAATAAATAAATGTTTAAAAATGTAATTCTAGCAATTCTGTACCACTTCATTTATACTTAGCAGGTTTCTGTATTGGTCTCCAAGTACAGAAAGCTACTGCCATGTTTCTTAGGCAATGATCCAGAAATGGCTGATTGTTAGTGGTGCGCAATCCTTCGGAATAGGAGCTTTGGGAAGTATGAGCTAACTTCAAATCCAACCCCTGCCAACAACCCATTAAAGCAGTCACATCTTTCCCCTGGATTACACATGTAGCTGCTCCATCTTTGGGTCTATGACAACTCATCATGGCCAACTTACCATGGGACAACTCACCATGGCTAAATTTCCACGAGACAAGAGTTACCCTAATATTGAACAAATAGTCCAATAGGATAATTAAAGAAAGGATACCAAAATAGGGACAAAATAAGATGTGAATGTCTAGTTAAAATAATTTTTAATTATTTTAAATAATGGAATTGAATCAAATTGTCCTGCAGCAAGTTGCCCTATAGCAAGTTAGCTGTGGGTAGTTTACTGTGGTTGAGTTGATTGAGGTGAGTTGTCCCATTCCGTCTTTCTTTTGCCTCCCATTCTAGCTTTCCGTTCTTGTATTTCATGACATTCTGTCATATAAACCAAGTACTAATCTGGTATTTAAAACCTGCATTGATTACACTGGGTACAAGTTTTTATAATCAGTCAACTGCTTGATTTGTCAAATAAGCCTACGCATTTACTCTTTAATCTGCAGCTTTCATATTGGGTATGCTAAGTCCAAGTAAACTCCATTCTATTATATATATGGATTACACCCCTCATATACACTTATCTAGGAATAAGTCCCATTGAATTCAATGCAATTTAGTTCTGAGTATGTACAGCTGTGTACATTAGCTGTAGTTACGCAAGGTATTGGCATTATAAACTACTATCTTCCAGATTTGGTTCTTAGACCTTCCTTACTATATTCTTGCTTGGAATGATGGATTTTTGCATTTATGTTCAAATGCAATCCTGCCACTTTCTCAAAAGTCTTATGATAAAATCCAGGTTGGGAGAAAGCATGTTGCAAGTAAAATGACACTAAAATAGGCTTTGTTTGCAGTCTGGTTCACAAAAAAGAAAAATGTTCACTTCATTAGGAGGGACCTTCTCATCTGCCCACATGTTCCAGTATCTAGAAATATGACTCAGTTGACTGTAAAACATCATTCCCATTTCATGTTCTTCAAATTTTAAGAGAAAGTACCATAAATTTGCATCAATTGCAAAAACATTTCAAATTCCCTTGAAGTTGCACATTTTTCTACTGCAGAACTATACCAGTGTTTTTACAGCTTTTTTTGGTTTCATAACACAAAGCATTTATAACATGCCATCTTAACTGCATCATTTTTGCTATTACACATCAATCTTTCTGCTGTGAGATTTGGTGACAGCTTATACTGCTTCCCCCCTTTTTAAAGCAGCTTTCTGCTTCTTCCCATCATTTCCCCAGCCCTATGACTCCACTGGCTGGGGATTCGACAAGCTGCCAAATTGGGAAAGGCACCTATATACAAGTGTTGGCTCTGAGGAAGCTGGACCTGCTGTAGGAAGAAAAATCAATTCCAGTTCCAAGCTGGGAATAAAATGGAGGCTGCTTAAGGAAGAAAGTTTATTGATGAGCAGAACTAACAACAGCTTGCAGTTCTGGGACAGCTGACAAATTGGTTTGATGAATACATGAATTTTTATAGGGTTCTGACATGCTCCTAGTAGTTGAGCCTTGTCTCTTTTGCTATTCTAACAGTGGTGGATTAATCCTATTATGTCCTAAAAATCATGTCCAGTTTTCTGTATTTCTCCTTTGGGGAAATATTCCATCCTGCCCCTTTTAATATTAAGAATAAATAATATTTTAATCTGTAGAAACGGGGGGGGGGGCTTCCTACACTCTTAAGATCCTATGAGGTAGGTCCCCAAACCCCAAAATAATCGCCTTCTAGCTTTCCCCAAAGCGCGGCCTCCTGCAAACGCCGCGTGCTGTGGGCTGGATTCAGCACAGCGCGTCCCTTTCACGCCCTTTGAGTTTTCGGCCTAAGCGCTTCGCTGCTGCTACCGCTGCTGCTGCGGCGGGCGGAGAGTTCGACTGGTGCTGTGCGTGAGGAGGAGGAGGAGCAGCAACAACAGAACATTTCTCTCTCCCTTTCCACTGGCTCCTGCTTTCTCGGGGGAAGACGCGAAGGAAGGAGAGGGAAGGGGGAAAAAAAAAAAAACCAAACTCATAGAGACGAGCTTGGGTAAAGCAGGCCACGTGCTTAACGCGCCAAGGGAAAGCGGCTGGCAAAAGGAGGCGATTTTTTTTTTTTTAAAGAACAAGAAAAAAAGAAAGAAGAGCGGCGTGGCGCGGCCTTTTCCGAGGCGGCTTTCTCCCTCCGCTAAGCGGCAAAGTCGGCCAGCTAGCAAAGCTCCCACCTCTTTCTGCCCTCACAGCCCCGGAAAGAAGAGGCGGCGAGGGAGGGGAGGGGGGGGAGGCAGCGGAGGGAAGAGTAGTGCAGATCCTGTGTGATCTCCACGCCGAGGATGTGTGGTTCTTCCCCGCTGCCACCCGCCTCCGGCTCCCATCACTTTCCGGCAGCCGGCTCGCCCACCTCGAACTGAGGCGGGGCGCTCGCAGCTCCCTCCAGTGGGTGGGGTGGAGATGGTGGTTTGTTTGGTGTTTTTTTTTTTTTTTTGACTTTCCCCTCCTTGGGTTCTGATAATGGAAAAAGCGGCCGGAGATATTTCTGGCGGCGGAGGTAATGGTGCCGCCGGCGTCCCTCCTCCTCCTTTTTTTTCCACTAGCGGCAGATTATTGTGTGGGAGGAGGGCAGGAGCAGCGGTGGCAACAGGGATGGACTTGGTGTTTGGGATTTCTTGCTAAAGGGAGCAACGCAACCGCTCCGCGCCCCAGACCAGAAAAGGAGGCAGACGCGAGTGGAGCCGCTGCTGATCGCTTGATGCCCCGCCGCCTTGCTGGGGAAAGCCGGCAGCCTCGTTTTTAAAGAAGCATCCGCTTCTTCTTCCGCCCTTCGTCGCTCTCCTGCTTTCCCACCTGGTAGCTTTCCCGCTCCGGCAGATGTGTTTGGGGTCGCTGCGCAGCTGGGACTATGGTGAAATTTCCGGCGCTCACCAACTATTGGCCCCTCATTCGCTTCTTGGTCCCTTTGGGCATCACCAATATCGCCATTGACTTCGGGGAACAGGTAAAAAAAAAAAAAAAAAAAAGCAAAGCCCTGCTCAGCCCAGCAATTTCTCCTGCTATTTTCTTGTTTTTGTTTTAATTGGGGAACTTTATTGTTTCTGCGATTAATATCTTTAGAAGGGGAAATTCCCGCGAGTTGCAAGGTTGCCAAAGAAGCGGTGCTTCGTTGCCAGTTTATTTTTAGGCTCTCTAACGCCGAATGATGACAAAACGCCACAACGAAGCTCCTTTTTCCTGGAGAATCAGATTCGCGGCCGGGTGGAAAAAAAAACAATCAAAAAAACGCCGACTCGATAGTTTGGAGTGTCAGAGGCCAAGCTGGGCTCGTCTTTCCTAGGAGCGGAGGACGAACTGATAGGGTTGGACACCCTAAGATTAATTATTGCAAAACGCCCCCCCCCCCCTAAAAAAAAGCTGCGGGAGAGAAAACAAGACCTAGCAGACCGCGCAATGGGTGGTGGAATTATCATGCATGGCTAAGTGAAAAAAAAACCCGATTGCATACAGTTCGTTATATTGTCTTTAGGGGAGCCTCCCAGGGTTCAGCTACTATTGTGTCTTTCGAAGCAATATTATGTAATGCCAGACGAACCCAAAATGCTGCCTGCAGCATGCAGGGAAATGAAGTTACTTGCAATTCGATTAAATGATTGCACCTATATTCATTTATTGGAATGTCTGAGCTTGATTGACCTGGGGGGGGGGGGCAGAGAATATTAGGCCCAAGCCCTCCATTAATTTATGGGAATTGCTCAAGGTTTTTGTTAATTCCCCTCCCCCCAATTCTTTAACATCTCATCTTTTGTTTCCTTGGAAGTAAACCCTGCTGTAATAGTTGAAGAGAGCTTACCCTCCCCCCTGAATAAGTATAGAGAGATTCACAGCCTAGATTGATTTCTTCATACATACCCCTTCCTCAATTCTTTGAGAGAATTAGTCATCATTAAAGATCCTGGAATTTCTTACATGTTCACACATGGATCATATTTTTCTTCCCCCCCTCCATAGAGTAGAAAGCTGAGTAGTGCTACAACCTTGCCACTGCTGATAACATGTGATTAAAAAAGTAAACCGGCTCCAATTCCTGCTGCTTCAATTAATTTGTCCTTGAGTGACTGATGATGCCATTAAAGGGCATTTGGAAGGGATGTGTTTGGAGTTGGAGATAAAAACTGTACAGAGATGCATCTTAGGAGCAAGGCCTGCCTTGCTAGAGCTTGTGGGAAGTGTGCTGTTGCTTTAAGATTGGCCACACCTGTTAGTTTCTGTTGGCAAACTAAGTAGATTTAATTGATCAGCTTGTTTGAGGACTATCTTTTAGTGGCATGCTGCAGTCAAGGTTTGTGACTTTGGAGGTGCTTGTCTGCTTCTGAACTCCTGCATTGGGTGCCAACCTTTAACTCTTGTCAGTGTAATAAAAGGAGGAGAGCAAATTGTGTTCTCTCATATTTGCATCCAACTACTAGGGTTCATCCTTTCAAAGATGAACTGTGCTTAACACATCTATGATTTTAAATGTATGTTTTACTACCTAGCCATTGATAAAATATAAATGTAACAAATGTAACAAATGTATAATGTACATTGTCAGTTCAATTAATCAGAATGTTGGATTACTCACAGCAAGGACAGAGAACCTGCATCTCAACAACAGGTCCTAGTGTTGCTCATCACTTGCTGTGTTGGTTGAAGTTCTCTTAGTAGTTCAGCAATATTTAAAGAGCCAAATGTTCTCTGGTACAGTGCTGTTAGTTACTCTGTACTTACCTGAGTTTACTTGCTGCTTCATTCATGAAACTGCTCTTACTTCTGCAGATCAGTGTATCTTGGTTTAACATAAATGTCAACTTCTTGATATTAAAATATTTAAATTTTGATAGTCTGCTGGAGAATTACATTGTTTTTATTTATGTGTATTGTAGCTAAATTGGAAAGGGCAATATAATTAGAATATGCATTGTTTAGAAGCTTCAGAAATTCTGAATACTTATTGACAAACACTAAATGGGATAGACCTGTTTTGGCAGCTCTTCTTATGTGTAACTCCCAAATGGATCATGTTGAAGTACTAATTAGAAGATGAATGGCTACTACTAATGATTTCTATTATTCTTTCCCCTATATATATTCTCTATCCCATACAGAATATAATACAATACGGTATACGCAAGAATGTATCCTTAGTTAAATCTTTCAGAGTAGTAGTTACTCCACTTCTGTATTTGTTCGTAGTATAACCCTATACATAGCTACTCAGAAGCTTGACTGTTAGTTCACTGGTACTTGTGGTTGGGATTATGTTAAATTTCGATAAGAAACAAATTAATTGAAAAACTCTTGAAGATCCATCTACTTGCTAGTCTAGTTCTGATTATGACATAGTTGTTTAAGAATTTAGTGTCTTATTTGTAATAATTGCTAATAAATATCTTTGGTATTTTAAACTGTAACATCCAAAATAAAAAATCTTAATTTTAAACTGAAATGGAAAGGGGTTGGAATGATTTCAATAAATATCTTTAAATGTGGTTTCTTCTACTTAGGAGTTTCAATCACATGGATACTTTTTTTAAAAAACTTTTTTTTAAAAAAATAACTTTCCTTTTTCCTGGAACTTAATAATTAAAAATTACTGCCGCTTGGCTGATTTAATGAGACGTATATGATTCCCAAATCTATTCTGAAATTTTACTTTTCTGATTGATAATTTAATTAGTACACAGCAATTAAGAATATGTAAGATATACCCATTTACCTGGAGTAAATCTCACTGAACTTAGTATGACTACAGCTTTTGTTTGGAGAGAAACCAGAACACAATGGGGTGGGGTGGGAAGTAATCTATTTTTTTTTACTGGTGGACCTCTCTTTCCATGGGTCCTGATAGAGAAGAATTTTGTGAGAGAATTTCTAAACTCAACGCTTAGGTCAACACTTTTTGTTATCTTTCAGGAACATGAAGAGAGATGCAAAATATCTGTTGACTTAGAAAGATGGGAAGAAGAAGCCTAAAACTAAAACCCTGGATTGTAGACCTATATAGAACTGTGATTGCTGGCCACTGCATTAGACACATTCTGTTGTACAGTATATGGCTTCCCGCCCCCAGAAGACTGCAGTAAAGTAACTAACCTTGCTGAGTCATGTTGTGAGTCTTTCACCAACAACAAAGTCCCAAATAATAATTTCAGAATGTGTAGCCTTTGGACATAGCCAAGCTAGGTACAAAGCCTGCCAGATTTCTATTTAAGGATTTTTACAATAGGCTGCTCCCGAGCAATTGAACTCATGCTGTACTTTGTCCAAATGATGACTTCTTAACTTTCTTATCAAAGACCTGCTTTGAGGCTTTGAAGGAAAAAAATAGAAAGCATTGCACTTTGGATTTTCCCGCCTAGGATCTAGCATTACAAAAGTTAACAAAGTTTGTGCCCACCCTAAAAAGCTGTGTCACTATGCAGTCTTATGTGGAGGAAGCTTTGATGACAAATTCCTCTATTTATAATAATACAATCAAATCTCTTAAATATGGAAATAATGTCAAGTCAAATAGAAGAATAGGGAAGACAAGTACTCAGTTACAGATAAAATATCTGAACTAGTTACTTATTATCTATTGAATTTTGGGGCTTTGGGTTTGAGTTTTTGGGTTTATTGCAGAGTTTGTTGCAAAGACTATAATGGGAGAGAGATTAGATTGGTTTGGTCAAACAAGAAGACATTCAGGAATGTCTATGATGTGGCCATTTGGAAATGGGAATCCAGAGGCATCCACACTAACTCATCAAAACGACGAAATCTGGATTGTATGTCACAATGTAAAGTCCAACCCTTTCATACTTGTGTACAGTATTGTGATGCAAGTAGGGCAGGGTTTGCATCAGAACACACATTTAATCACTTGCCTCTCCCCTGCCGCTGGACATCCATGCAGAGGAGCCACCATGAATAGGATGAGATATTCACAATAGACTCAATCAGCTGCCAGAGCTTGCTAGATATAGCCATGCATAACATAATGCTGAGTATATTAAGTTATGCAAACATGTATATACAACTCCCAGAGGTCTTTACTTAGTGTATTGTTTAAACACTGTCATTGTAGCTTGCAAACCATATATGTCACAGCATTTAAATAATTTGCAAAGTTAGAATAATTTTATAATATAGCAACATGTGAATTCATTTATTCAACAAACTATGGCCTTGTGAATTCATAAGTGTGATTTATTCAGTAAGCCATGGCTTAGCACAAAGTGGGAATCCAATCACTGACTCGTAATGAATTAGCTGATGTCTTTTGTATTACAGGTAGTCCTCAAATTATGACCACAATTAGGACTGGGATTTCCATCACTAAGCAATGAGGATGTAAAATGTGATGTCATGTGACTGCGTTGCTTAGTGAGGGCAATCATGGCAGTCTCAGTTGCCATTGTAACTCCAGATGTGTGAGTTGTTAAGCAGAAAGCACAGTGAAAGCAAGTAAGGGACATGGGGGAGCCACAGGGAGGTTGGGAAAGCCTGTGCAAATTGCGGGAGGGTGTTATGCAGAATAGCATGAGCTCAGGGGATGCTGAAGAAAGAGGATGCGGTGTGTGTGTGTATGCTTGTATTTATGTGTGAGCTCAGGGAGGCTGGAGAAAGAATACAATTTTATCTGATTGTTGTGCACTGCCCAACAATGGTGGGATGGGCTGCTATATTTTCAGGCAATTTTCAGACAAATGGTATAAGGCAGGAGCGTCCAACTCAATTTCATTGAGGGCCGCATCAGGGCTGTGCTTGACCTCAGGGGGCCGGGCGAGTGTGGCCAAGTGGGTGGGTGTGGCCAGTTTGACACCAGTCACTGGGTATGGCTGACGGGGTGGATGTGGCCAGCTTGACGCCACTCCCTAAACTGCTAGCATGTTTCCTCTCTGCACTGGGTAGACTGGCCTGAAGCCACGCTGGCCTGATGTTTCCTCTTTGCATTGGGTAGATTGGGCGGAAGCCATGCTGGTCCAATGTTTCCTCATTGCATTGGGTAAGCCGGATCGAAGTAACGTGGGCCGGCTCCTTACATTTTCCACGATGGCCCCATGGGCCTGATCCAACCACATCACAGGCCAGATTCAGCCCACGGGCCTTTGACACACTTGGTCTCCTGCCTGGGCAGGAAGTTGGACTGGAAGACCTCCATAATTCCTTCCAATTCTGATGTTCCGCATTCTATAAATTTGATTAATACATTTTAAAAAGTGCTGCCACACTGGAATTTTTGGCATACCATAGCTCTGGAGCTGCAAGAACCCCATGAGTTGCATCCCAGGATGAGGTTCAGATCCATCCTGGACCGAGAAGCATGGCACAAAGAGGCTTCTTGGTGCATTGTTGCAAGAGACCCCTGAGCTGAAATGCAAAGCCGAGCATGAATTTGGTAATAAAATTTCATATCTCATTGCAGGAGTTCCAAGATTTTGTCTTCCCTAAAATAGAGATATGAAATCTTTCTGGGTTAATGTGCAACTAGGTTGCTGGATTACATTTAATTTGCCATGCTTGAGCTTGCTGAATAGTAATACTACATTTTGTTATTGAGCCTTCTGATAGTAAAGGGGTGCTATTGATAGACGTGGCATTAGGCCTTGCATAGAAAAAGAGGTTGTTTTGTTACATTGATTGATCCAAACTGCTGTGGATATTAGGAAATGAGCCATTTCTGTAGTTCAGTTCCATTCATTCTTATTTAGGGAAAGACATTGCAGTTTCTTTGTAGACATTCTGTTCAATCATAAGTCTTTAGCGCAACCTTTTTTTTTCTGTCAGTTTTGAAAACTTTTTCTTTTAAGCCTGTCATAACTTCCTTTTGGATACCTGTTTCTTCTACCTAACCTGGGTCCATTTGTGACATAAGTAAATAAAAGTTTAACTTTAATTATGCAAGTGAATGCTGGAACATTGGGTATTTATGTGCATTATTGAAGACTGCTTTTGTACTTAAAGATTAAGAACTATCATGCTTGTGACAGTTTCTTCTAAATGCCATAGATCGGACAAATGCCAGAACAAAGCTATTGTTCTTTTTATATGTATCCCAGAACTATTTAAATGAATCCTCTGAATCCTGAATTCTCTACCTGACTTAGCAGGAGTTTTTATATCTGGGCTTTTTGACCTATAGGAAACACTATAATTATTAATTTGCTCGTGTTAATTTCAATTGGCATTGGCATTTCTTTGGAAGTTTCAAGTTTTTTTGTTTTGTGATTTTTGTTGTTAGTTGCGAAGTTGTGTCCGACCCATCACAACCCCATGGACAACATTCCTCCAGGTCTTCCTCTCCTCTACCATCTTCTGGAGTCCATTTAAGCTCACACTGACTGCTTCAGGGACTCAATCCAGCCACCTCATTCTCTGTTGTCCCCTTCTTTTTTTAGCCCTCAATCGTTCCAGCATTAGGCTCCTCTCCAGTGAGTGATAGATCAGCATTTACATTATGGGTGTCAAACTGGATTTCTTTGAGGGTTGGATCAGCATTGTAGTTCTCTGCCATGGGCCAGCCACGGGTGGGGAAGCCTCCTGCAGCATTTTGCTGGCCCAAACAGGGTGCGGTGTGTGCGGTGGGCAGCCTCTTGTAACCCGCTTTGGCTGCCAGAGGCACCGTGGGCCACAGTCCTTTTCTATTTTCAGGCTGACCCCATGGGCCAGTTTTAAGCACCCCTGATTTACACCCAATAGTAGTAGAAGTCTAATTTAGAAGACGGCATTGGATACATAACTGATTTCTTTAGTAATATAAACTATACTGGTATGTCAAAATCAAGGCCCTTTTATATCAGGGTTTTCAGGGAAGAACTAAAGACCAGAAGGATTCATTTTTAGCAAAATGTTTAACAGATGCAATGCTAAAAGTTTCAATTCCCTTTTGATTGTTAGTTTATCATTCTAATCCATTCAATTCAATTAGCATATATGAACATTTCCAGCATTCCAGAAATAGTAATATCTATTTTTTTTAATTCATATTTTTTTTTAATTCATATTTTTTTCTATTCACAAAATTTGATCAAATTAGGGACTTTTCTACTCATCTAGTGAAAATTTGTTCTGGAGGTTGAGGAATTAGTTGGGGGCGGAAAGCAGAGGAAGAAACAGCTAAAATAATGACAACAGCAAACACCATTTACCTGAGATTTCCACAAATGGAAAGACTTTTCAATTATGCAAGAACATAACTCAGATAACTCAGTGTTGCAGATATACTGAAGAGCTGAGATTATTTAAACATTGTGTTACTCAACATTTTAATTCAATGCTGTGCTGGGTCAACAGGATGGGAAATTCCTTTTCTCCAGTAGCTAAAGAAGAAAGAGAAAGCAGCAATGACATCAAGAGAGAGATCAATTTGCCCCTATCAATTGTACCCTATCATGGTAAAAACCTCTACCAGTGTTATGCCCAAAGAGGCGAGATTCAATTTTTTTTTTACAACTGGTTCTGTGGGCGTAACTAGGTAGGCGTGGCAGGGGAAGGATACTGTAAAATCTCCAGTCAGAGGTGATATTTGCCAGTTCTCTTAACTACTCCAAATTTCTGCAACTGGTTCTCCAGAACTGGTTAGAACCTGCTGAATACCACCTCTGGTGACAAAGTACTATGGACAATGGACTATGCTAGAGAGGAAGGGCATTCTGAGAAGGCATCTCCTTTCTCTTGCAATTTCCTGGATTATGACTTTATCAGCAAAAATCATCAATGTTCTGGTACAATTTCTGATGCAGTTCAACTGCAAAATAATTATTAAGTCTTGTAAGTTACTCTGTGAACCCACATGGCTATAGAGAGATCAAGGTGTTAATATCCTACTGAAATATTCTTACACAAATCTAATTATTTCATTAAAAAGTAAACCATTAAGTAGTTTAATTCAGCAAAGCATTGTTAACAAGCCAAATCAACGTCATTCTCTTGTATCTATAATAAGATAACATAAAAGCAACCGTTGCCAGAACACTTATTTATAGTATCATTAGAGTATTTCTCATGTAGACATCTTAAAGGCATAACAGAATATTTTTAAAGAAAGATCCCAAATGATTATGGCAACTCCAAGAAGAAATAATGAGGAAATGTGCTAACAACTCACTAAATCTTTTACTGTAATTGTTCTCAATTTTAACCAAGCTCCAAAATCACAGGTGGGCCCTACTGAAGGCAATATAAATTTACAAAAAAAAAATGTGCAGGTACTACTTAATTTTCCTCTGCAAGCCCTTCCTCTTTTTGTTCTATTAAATGGGGGGTACAGTTTGTAAAATGATAATATGTCATGCCTATGTATTTGGTGGCTGTTACTGCTGACTGGTGAATATCCACAAAGATTTCTTTGTCTCAATCATTTCTTATCCTTACACAGCACATTTACTTCTTTGGAATCTGCAGCTTTTCTACCACAGTTCAAGACCCTCTCAATTTAAACTATGGATGGCAGGAGGTGGAGTCCAGTATGGTGCATTAACCCATTAATAGACCTCTTCTAAATCAGGGGTCTCCAACCTTGACAACTTTAAGACTTGTGGACTTCAACTCCAAGAATTCCTTTGCTGGCTTTGCTGGCTGAGGAATTCTGGGAGTTGAAGTCCACAAATCTTAAAGTTGCTAAGGTTGGACACCTCTGTTCTAAATCAATGCCTGAAGTCTCTCTTGAATAAATTAAATCAGAGGTGTAAAACTTGCGGCCCGTGGGCTCCACCCCCACCCAGTTTAGCGAAGGTGAAAAAAGTCCCCATACATCATGTGATGCTACTGATCTAAATGATCCAGCTATGTATATAATTCATGGCAGAGAGTTGTATAAAATAATGTGTTTTATAAATAATGATTTTCTTTTGTCTTAGCCATATTTCATTTGTTTTTTGTTTTTTTGCTGTCTGATTTTCAAAAGGCTTGTGGGTGTCATAGGTTAGAACTCTATTTCTCCCTCATGGTTTTTACTTGTCAGCATTATTTTCAGAGGGGATTTCTACTTTAGTCTGTTACAGTGAAAACTGCCAACAGTATAGCACTCTGCAAACAAACCTGTTGACTCCGTTTTAGTTAAGATCATGGAGTGTTTTTAATATATTTTTTGTTTGCATATTCCAAAAGTTTGTAGTACATAATTCCTTTTCTGACACTGTCCTGGACCTTCCTGTTACTGCTCTGAAGAGAAATACAGCGGATTAGACAAGAGATGTCTTTAATGTTCAACCACCATCACTTTGCTGCTGCTCCCCCACAGCTCTTTTTCCACTAAGCAGTAATCTACAGCAAAGTTTCCCCTGCACCATTTCTTGAAGGAAGAGTAGCTAGGAATCAGGGTCATTTTACCCATCATTTCTTCACAGCTGATCATTCTTTGCTAGTTTACAGAGGAAGAGAGCAGACAAAACCAGCTGAAATATATCAAAGCATGGTTCAGGCATGAGGGTCTATCATGACACAAACCCAAGCAGACTACTTTAGGCCTCAGATTCTAAGTAGCATGGAAAGGTAACAAATCATTCGTTATTTAATTTGTTCTATTGGATTTTTATTACTAGGTTTTGGGAGATGTGTGTGTGTGTGTGTGTTTTGAGTATGATGTCTTGGCTTTAGGGGTATTACCTTCCTTGACTGGGAGAATTGCTGCTTTGCCTCCATCAGCACAAAATCTTGGCCAGCCTTGAAAGAGCATACAGTACTGGTGTGCCTCTTTCTGATATCTAGGTTTCCTCCTTTGTCTCACATGATTGATTGCATTTTCCATAATTGTCAGGGTTGTATTGATTGGGAAAGCCACTGGACAGACTGCACAGCTTTTGCTTTTGTAGTTATGGCTGGCTGTACTCTTTCCCTGCATCCAAATGTGGAGCTTCTTCTTAAGATGGTCTTTATTTTTCCTGTCATCTTTAACCTAAGCCAGGGGTCTTCAAACTTGACAGCTTTAAGACTTGTGGATTTCAACTCCCAGAATTCCTCCTCCAGTCAAGTTAGCTTAGGAATACTGGGAGTTGAAGTTCACAAGTCTTAAACTTGCCAAGTTTGAAGACCCTTGATCTAAGCAGTTTTCTGCTACAGCTTTGGAACTGTTTCCCTTGACCTTTCAGTTATTGGACCAAGGCCTTAGAGGCCAACTCTATATGCTGCTTCAAACTCCCTGAATGTATGCCAGATGGGGGGAAAACATTGAGCAAGGGTAGAACTAAAATGTGAGCAAATGCTGACAGAAGTAAAATGTGAGCAAATATTGAATGATCAAACCCTTCCAGTGCATTAAATTAGGTAGAAAAATCTCACCTGTAAGGTAGGGCTGCTGCAGCTTTAATGATGAAAAGAAGACAAATGGTAGAGATACCGGAATTGAATGGGGAAAATATGAAGGAATGGGAGAACATGGAAATATTAAATTTTAATATAACTTGGGGGCTTTGTAGAATTATCACACTGTCTGAACAACTAAATTTATTATGTGCAATTCTCATGAATGATCTATTATATCAGTCCTGCACAGTTAGGGACTTATCCATCTTAAACCCAGCGATTACATATGCAGCAGAGACTAGATAAGCACTGTGGTTTTATAAGGATTTCCAGGAATAGAACGGTTGTCAGATATTTCACAAATACAAGACTGGTGAATAGCATTTGAAGTTCAGAAGGTACAAGATGTACCGGATTGCTTTTATTCTAAGGGAATTGCTGTCTTCCTTCTCTGTTTTACAGAGCCTCCCAAGATTTGCATTCCAGCATTAGAAACCAAGGTATACAACTATCAAATCTGCTTTTAAAGTTTATTAGTTACTGTTAGGGATACACACCCTAGTAGAATGTGCAATGGCAGTCTAGCAGGAAGGCAAATGATGTGAGTTAAACGTTGTTGTAGTTTACACTCAGTAAGACAGATACACTGTGCCAGTTAAATAGTTTTTTTATTCCAGCAAGAGTTATAGCATAGTCAAAACAGTCCATATGTCATAAATTAGTTCAGTCCATCCAGGGGTTAATCAGTTGCAAAGTCCAGTGTTGAAAATAGAGGTCAGTAAACTTAAAAATAATCAATCCAGCAATATATCTCTTTTGCAGTCAGAGATATGAAGAAAATCAAACTCCTTTTCTTCGTTTCAGCAACAGCAGGGAAACACACACAGTTATCATCAACCCAACATTGTCAGCTACTACAGTAAAAGCCAGCTAACAGTGAGCTCTCTTGCTCCCTCTTATGGTGATTTTACAACTGCACCCAAAATACATGTTTTGCAGTTAAAGTGATACATACACTTAAACTCACTAACATAGTTTATATATTATTTTTACCCAAACCAAGTTAGGTAACCAATGTTATCCCTAACAGTTACACCTTGTAAATATTTTTAAAGCAGTTTTTTGGTACATTCCCAATATACTGGAGTGCAATACTCAAACAATTCTCTTTCCAGGAAGTCGAAATCCAACAAATCTATAGAGTACCACGTTGAACAATATCATTTTGCACATCTGTAGGTTACTACCAAATATTGAAGGATTCCCTTTAGTGGAAATTCTCCCATGAGCTGTTCAGAGCATCCAGAAATGGGGAGGTGCTTCAGTCTCTTCTGGAAAGGCTGGGCTTAAAACTCCGGGACGCTCCTCTTCCTCCTCCACGGGACTCCTCCTCAGCATCTCCCAGTTTTAGCTCAGCCTTCGTGGTAAGAAGTTGTGCACTCCCTGACTGGAACGGCTTTGCTCAAATTCAGGTTGGATCTTTAAAACCCTTCACCATTTAATTCAGATTTTCAGGTTTTCCCCTCTATCTAGGCAAATTCTAAACAATTTTAAAACAGCTTCCCTTGTAAAGCAGGCAGCTTGAGGCTTTTGCCTCAGGAAACAGCCTTGTCTACCATTCCGATCACTTTCCCTCATAAAATTAGCGGAGCCTGCCACTCTGCAGGCAGCTTGAGGCTACTGCCTCAGGAAACTGTCTTATGTAACCTTCCGATCGCTTACCTTGCGATCGGAACAGAACACTCCCAACCGCGATTTTCTTTGCCTTGCTGTTTCTCTTGACAGCAGCTTTCAAATCGCGCATTAGAGCAGCAGCAGCAGCAGTGGTTCATCTGACGGCTCAGAATTAGCTCCGGTGATTCACTTCCTGACCTTTTTAACGGCTGCCTCAATTTCGTGCCTAATTGCCTCAGCCTCCATTTCTCATTTGTTTCCTTGCTGGGGACCGAGAAAGTAATTGCCACAGCCCCCTTTTCTTGCTGGTTTCCCTTGCTGGGGACCGAGAAAGTAATTGTCACAGCCATCTTTTCTCTCTGGTTTCCCTTGCTGGGGACTGAGACGTTAACTTTCTATTGTGCCTTCCCTGGATCTGGCTATTCCTCTGGCTAACATTACACTAACTGGCTGCTCATTAAACAGGCATTTCTTGGCATTTGCCTTTGTATCTTTTACTCAAACGGAAAGGGCGAGTGACATTTAGCTGCGGAACGTTTATTTCTGACAGGCAAGGAGTCAAATCAGAGCCTGTAATAGCTGGTTTCCCTTGCTGGGGACCAGAGATCCTGAGTTTTTCTTTGACTTGAAGCACTTGGGGGTTTCCCTTGCTGGGGACCCTTAGATACTGTTCACCATTTAGACTGTTCTACCTATAGATATTCAAATATAAACCACAATATTAATAATCAAAATAATTTTTTTTAAAAAAATCAAATTTACACTCAAAGGTAGACAATCCATCATACACAATGGAACCTGACAACGCTTTCCGCTCCAGGCACAGTAAGCCCCAAGACAAGCCAGTGGGACCCAAAAAGGTCTCTAAGGCGGCAGATAAGGATGCCCATAGAAGACACCTAGCATTGGAAAGACAAGTGCAAAACACACGCCAGGGAGGCAGACCAGATGGCTCAGCAATCTGATCAGAACCCAAATCCATTGATGGGGCCCTTGGACCTATCTACCCAGCCCAGACTGGCTGTTTCTGGACAATCCCCCATAGTCACATCTCCCCCATTGGGTGCTGCCCGGCCAATTCCAGAGGCAACCTTCACATCTACGGCTGCCGGCCTGAGACTGGAGGAGGGATTACCTGAGACTATCCCCATTGAAATAAGGCAATGGATGGAGATGGCAATTCAAAGGGGCATTGCAACTGGACTTCAGGAATCCATCTGGACCAGACACTTATTGACCGCTTCAGATACAGGATCCCTGTCTGCTCGATCCTTCGAGCATACCCCACAACATCAATCTCAGGTATTCCCCAATATTCCTAACTTATCAGCCCAGGGCCTCCGGGAGGAAGTGGGGACTTCCCATCTTAAACCCAGCGATTACATATGCAGCAGAGACTAGATAAACACTGTGGTTTTATAAGGATTTCCAGGAATAGAACGGTTGTCAGATATTTCACAAATACAAGACCATGGAAGGGGGGGTCAATCAATCAGATGGACTTGGGGCTGTCAGAGGCTGACCCACTAGAACGGGGAATGTTGGATGATGAAGGCCTCATCCTGGACCAACCTGCTTTTTCTGGTCTTTTTCGCCCGCACCTCTTTAAATCCTTACTATTCAAGGCAAAGAACACCGCTAAACTAGGCACATCTGAACCTCATCCATTGCCAACAGGGTCTCAGGACGAATCCGAGGACCTAATATTCTCACAACCGGCTAATGAGACAGAACCTATCTCTGTCCCTCGTATGTTTGCTGAATTAGTACAAAGTCAATGGGCACCAGCAGCATCATACCCAGCACCAACAGGGAACGTACAATAAGCGATACTTCAATTTGGCACCAGAGTTTGCAAATTTTCTAAAAAAGCCAGAGGTGGATGAACCCATAGTGGCACTGGTCTCTTCCACTTTTCCTAACGAGGCCGAGGAAGTCCTGAGACTGGAAGACAAGAGAGCACAGTTAGCACTACGTAGGGCACACGTTTCTGACGCCTGGGCCATTAGGGCAGCTATAGCTGCATCCTTTTTTACACGTTCTTCCCTTCGATGGCTCTGCCACCTGAGGGATATATTGCCAGCGTCAAATGTCAGAGCCCACCAGGACATAGCTAAAATGATGGCAGCCGCAGAGTTCTCCGCCGACACCACATTTAACGCAGTCAAATTCTCGTCTAGGGCCATAGCATCTCACGTATCAGCATGGAGACTGTTATGGCTCAGACATTGGCAGGTGGACATCAAGCATAAATGCAAGCTGGCATCAGCCCCAATATTGGGATAAATTATTTGGCAGTGTCTTGGAGCCCCTCCTTATAGAGAACAGGAACAAGAAAAAAGTGCTTCCCTTTCTTTTTCGTAGGTCTGAAAACAGAACGTCCCAGTCGTTTCAAAGGGGTTCCTTTCGACTCTACTATTAGGGCTCCTACATTTCCAGATCTCAGAGAACATCAGGCTACAGGCCCAGTTTTAGACAGGATAGGTCTGAATCTTCCGATAGAGGTCAGCGGGGAGGCCAAAATAGTAGAAATCCCAGAGGCACTAGAGGCCGATTTTTTCGTCGCCCCAAGTGAGCACTTGACAACAGTTCCCATTGGAGGGCGGTTAAAACTGTTTGCTGATCAATGGGACAGCTCCACCTCTGATGCGTGGGTCAAGGACACTATTAGGTTTGGCTTGGCGCTGGAGTTTCAATCCTCCCCCCCGAACTTTTTCATTAGGAGCCCTAGGTCCATGGACCCCATTAAGAGGGCGTTGATGCAGGAGGCTATCAAACATCTTCTGCATATTCGGGCCATTAGAGAGGTTCCATCTGAACAGTGGGGTCAAGGCTGTTACTCTCTATTGTTCGTGGTCCCAAAGAGTTTGGGGGGGCTAGAGGGCAATTCTGGACCTCAGGCGTTTGAACAAATCATTGATTTATCGAAAATTCAAGATGACTACTCTCCAGTCCATTCTGCTTAGCATCAGAGAGAACGATATCATGACCTCTATAGATCTCACAGAGGCTTATCTACATATAGCAATCAGACCTGCCCACTACAGATATCTTAGATTTTGCTATTGTGATTGGCACTATGAATATATCGCCCTGCCATTTGGTCTGGCTTCGGCCCCTAGGATTTTTACCAAGGTCCTCGCGGCATTGGCTGCCTCGCTCAGGATCAAATCTGTCCGCTTACAATGTTATCTGGATGATATTTTAATTTTGTCATCTTCCAGACATCAAGCACAATTGGATACCAAGTTTACTCTGGAGACCCTTCAGGGTCATGGCTTTTCAATAAATTGGGATAAAAGCCACCTGATCCTCTCAACTAGGCTAGTTCATTTGGGGGCAATGATAGATACCGTGGAAGGCAAGGTCTTTCTCTCTCAGGACAGGTTAAACAATATTCAGTCTTTGGCCAAAGAGATCAGAGCCTTAAAGAGGGTTTCCCTGGCATTGCTGTCTCAACTGTTAGGGAAACTGATTTCTTGTATTTCCATTGTGCCTTGGGCTCGATTCCATTCTAGAGAGCTACAATGGTTCCTGCTACCTTTCCAGCGATCTGGAAGAGCCACCTCCAACCCCCAGATAAAGGTATCGCACAATGTTCTCCTATCGCTGGTGGTCGGAAAAAACAGTAAACAAGGGGTGCCCTTTCAAGGAACCTCACAGGGCAAAGATCACAACCAGTGCCAGCCTGATAGGATGGGGAGCTCACTTCCAATCCCACACTGCACAAAGAGTTTGGACTATTTCCGAACAATCACAAAGCATCAACCTGTTGGAACTGCGAGCAATTCACCTGGCCTTCCGCAGTTTTCTACCCCTTCTCCATTCATGCCACATTCTAGTCTTGACAGACAATACCACAACCAAGGTCCATGTAAACAGACAGGGGGGTACTTATTCCAAACTTTTGATGCTGGAGACGACCAAGTTGTTCAAATGGGCCGAGACCAATCTGTCTTCGCTCAAGGCAGAACACATAGCAGGGGCATTAAACACACAAGCAGACTGGCTCAGCAGGGCCACAATAGACCAGGCAGAGTGGCGCATACACCCGGCTGTCTTCCAGGAAGCAGTGTGGAGGTTTGGGCAACCGGTGATCAATCTATTTGCCTCTCCTCTCAACGCCCAATTGCCCCACTATATTTCAAGGTACCCGACTCAGGGGGCGGAGGCCATCAATGCCCTGTGATGTCCATGGCCTCCCGGACTTCTATATGCATTTTCTCCACTCCCGGTAATACCCAGGTTGATCCAGAAGTTATTGGAGGAACGAGCGGAATTGATATTGGTCGCCCCTTACTGGCCCAGGCGAATGTGGTTTGCAGATTTACAGGACCTGTTGAGAGAACAACCTTGGAAAATTCTACCATTGAAGGTTTCCCTCTCCCAAGTGCCGATACTTCACCCGAATCCACAATGGCTCAGTCTAGCTGTATGGAGGTTGAGCGGAGCCGTTTAAGGGCCCAACAAATTTCAGAGGATGCTATTGCCACTATTCAAGCATCCAGATGGGCCTCAACAAATTGTATATACGAGGCCACGTGGTCAGCCTTTTGTCGCTGGTGCCAAGGGTCTAAGATCGACCCAACTGCTCCATCAATAGGACAGTTATTGAATTTTTTACAGGAGGGGTTGACCAAGGGCCTATCTCCAAATACTTTATGTAGGCAGGTGGCAGCTTTAGCCTCGGTGATAACCTGGGGTGACCTCCATTCCATAGCACACCATCCATATGTCCACAGTTTTCTCAAGGGTGCTGCAAACTTACGACCTCCTGTAATTCACCGCTATCCCACCTGGGATCTCAATAAGGTGTTAACCGCTCTTACAACTGGTCTGTTCGAGCCTCTAAGAACCACTAGTCTTAAATCCTGACATATAAGGTGGCCTTCCTAATTGCAATCACATCAGCTAGAAGAATTTCCAAATTGGCGGCATTGTCAATGCGTAAGGACCTGTGCGTGTTTCATGCGGACAGAGTGATTCTCCGTTTGGATCCATCGTTCACTTCTAAAGTAAATTCAACCTTCCACAGAGCACAGGAGTTGGTCCTTCCAAATTTCTGTCTGAAACCATCTCATAGGCTGAAACATCAATGGCATAGACTTGATGTGCGAAGGGCCTTACGCACCTATCTAGACCGCACAGCGGCATTTTGAAAATCTGAGGCTCTATTTCTATCCTTCAACCCATCTACCTTAGGACAAAAGGTGTCGTCCATGACCATCGGTAGATGGTTGAGAGCCACCATACCTAAAAGTTACAAATGCCAGTCCATCTCAGTTCCTAAGGGCATTACAGCCCACTCAACAAGGAGTGCGGCAACGTCAGCAGCATGGGCCACACAGGCCTCCATAGACGAAATTTGCAGAGCACCAGCTTGGGCTTCACCATCTCCCTTTGTCAGAAATTATAAAATTGATACCTATGCCTCAGCAGATGCTTCATTTGGCAGAAGAGTCCTGCAGAGGGTCCACAGAGTATAGGAGTGGATTTCAATCCAGATGGAGTCCCTCCCTAAGGAGAGGCCAAGCTTTGGTATGTCCCATTTCTGGATGCTCTGAACAGCTCATGGGAGAAAGGTTGTTGGTACTTACCTGATATGCCCATTCTCTGTGAGCTGTGAAGCCCCACCCATTTCTTTCCATCTGGTGGGGTTCCGTTCCAGTCAGGGATCTAGATTAGGTGATGAGTTCCGGACTTTGGCACTCAGTCTTTGCAAAACTGGGGGACGCTGAGGAGGAGTCTCATGGAGGAGGAGGAGCGTCCCGAAGTTTTAAGCCCAGCCTTTCCAGAAGAGACTGAAGCACCTCCCCATTTCTGGATGCTGCTCACAGCTCACAGAAAATGGGCGTATCAGGTAAGTACCAACGCCCTTTTTCTATCTTGGGTTCATTTGGAGTATTTGTATATTAGATATCTATTTAATTGGTATCAGAATATAATAAAATTTAAATAGTTCTTTTTACTATTACATTGATTTGAAGAGTATATTATATCTTGGCATCCAAATTGTGTTCATTTTCTCAAACTCAATTAATATGGGGTTTAATATCGGATTCAATAAATATCTATTGTATGGAGAATCTGGATGAAAGCAGGAACAAGGTAAATTAGTAGATGAAATGATGAATATTTATCATTTTCCCCTTTGAGGTACAAATATTTGCTTAATGCAGCTCAGCAGCAGTGTTTACAATTATAGCATTTATTCACATCCTTATATTTTGTATTTATTGGACTTCATTACACTTAAATAGAAAAGGCTTGAATACATTATCAAATTAAAGTTGCTGTGAATTCATTTAAGCGTGTATATATTTATGTAAGCTGTCTATCTCATTCAGTTGTATCTCATTCTGGGCCACTTGCAAAATTAAAATAACCCTATGAAACAGTCCCTGGAGCCCAAAGAAACCACTGACCTCATTCAGCCTTTGGCAACAGTAGAGCTCATCTACCATCTGATCCAAATGTCTTGGGCAATCATCAAGGTCTTTAATGACTTTCAAAAGGCTAACGGGGTTGGTGCCATTCAAGTATCTGAGGGGATGCTGTTCCATAGGGAATTAAAAAGCGTTGGCTGATAGAAACTAGAAGATGGCCCATTTCTGCAGTACTCCATGCTGTGTGGAATATCCTCCCCTTAGAGCAGGGGTCTCAAACTCAATTTACCTGGGGGCCGCTGGAGGCAGAGGCTGGGTGAGGCTGGGCTGCATAAGGGATTCCACAAAAAACATTGTTAAAAAAATATCCTCAAATGTCATCAACAGTTAATGATTTCTCCAATACATGAACTGTCCTGAACATATGAATGGAACATTGAATGAAGATCATGAACAGTTCCTCAGAACATGGCTTCTCCAGCTTACTCCTTGCTGCCAGAATCTTGACAACACTTCCTCTCACATATCTGAGCCACATTTGGCTTGAGAGAGGAGGCACTTGAGACCCTCAGTATGGCTTGAAGATGATCATCAGTAAGTCTGGACCTATACTTAGACTTGTTAAAGTTCAGGGTGGAGAAGAAGCCACGACAAGGAATGGCAGGTGGGACTTTCTTCAGAGGTCCATTCCCCCTGCGGGCCGCACTAATATTATACTTTCATATTACGGTGGGGGCTACAGGATATCATCCTGTGGGCTGCAATTGCCCCACGGGCCGCGAGTTTGAGACCCCTGCCTTAGAGCATGCCTGTCAAACTGGTGACACATAGGCCGCATACAGCCCATGCAGGCCGTATCTACCCCAGCTCTGCAAAGGCAAAAAACATTGTAATACGTCATGATATGGCCCGCGATGTCAGCAGGTTTGACAAAGATTAGAATGGCCCCATCCTTGTTAGCCTTTCATAAGACTCTAAAAACTTGGTTGTGATCCCGATCCTGGGACTCTGAATGTCCAGTGGTGGGATTCAGATTCTTTTACTACCAGTTCTCCTGAGAGCCGGTCGGATCATCCAGAGAGTGGGAGGTGCTTCAGTCTGCGTCGTTGAAGGCTGAGCTTAATTACTGAGGAATGCTCCGCCCTCCATCACGTGGCTCCTTGCATTCCCCAGTTTATGCTCAGCCTTCGTGAGAGTAGGCTGTGTATTTCCACTCCTTGGCCGATTCAAGCTAATTGCTGCAAAGTCCTTTACTTTTTCAGGTTTGCTTTTTATTCTTGGCTCTTCCTTAGCCTCTGCGCACTTCAGGTAGCTGTAGCAGGGGAGCGTGTTTTTTGCCCCCAGGGGGGATAACGAGCGGGCGGCTTTCGCGCTCTGGCACCAATCCTCCCCCCCAATTCGGCTCCTTTCCCTGCCGCTTCTCCGCGCCACAATCGCAGCGGCTCCATTCGATCGCGCTGATAAGCGCAGCTGGTGTTCCCCTCCACCGTGAACGCTGATCGCCCCAGGAAAGGGCGAATAATTTACCTGGCTGCCTTTCCGGCCTCTAGACATGCCGGAGAGGCTTTTTAATTGCTCTGAGCAGCCCGTGGATAAGAGATCGTGGCCGGCCGTGTCGGGCGCTATATTTAAAGGCCTCATTGGGCTGCGAAGGGACTAGCTCTAATCATAGGCCTTCCAGCCTGTGAGAGCTACTAGATTTTAATCACAATTGGCATACACTAGTTGGCTTCCGCAGCACGCTCAGGGCACAAGCTTGCAGCCTATCCCTCCCGGTTGTTGCCTGGGAGCTCCAGCTGCCAGAGGCCTCATTCCAGCCTCAGGCATTCATTTGGCAGATTGGTGATAACTTACAGCAACCTCTGGGGCCACTCCTTCCTAGGAGCATCGAGCCAGATCCCCAATTGAATATTATGAAATAAAAATAATAATTTTATATAGATATAGATATAGATATAGATATAGATATAGATATAGATATAGATATATAAACTTTCTCGCTAAAGGACTATTACACAGTTTCAATACTAATTGTTTTATATATATTAATAATTATAACAATATTAATTTTATAGGCTGTATACGTCTAAATTCCAAAAGGGGGCACGGGCCACCTGAAAGGACACCCGGCCTTTGTTGTAGGTCGAACCCTTGGCGAGCCAACCGCCTTAAATTGGTATTTCAGTCCTTTCTTCTATAATGGCAGATGACATTTCCACAAAAGGCCCTTCTTTGAAGGCCAGATCTAAATTCTACCACCTGTGCAAACAGGCTAAGGAAGCCTCTAAGGATAGTTCCAAGGTTTCTCAGAGAGACGCCCTAAGACATCATAGGGCACTGGAGAAAGAATTTGACAGGTGATCTAGAGAGGCACAACCCATGCTTCCAGCCCTACCATCCTCTGTTCCTTCTACCTCCAGACACCCCCCCTCCTCTAGATTGCTCTTCCCTCTCCAGGCACAGCTCATCCCAGGGACACCAGGTCCCCGGACCAGCCACCAGATGGCTGCCCGAAGCTACATTCACACCCACGGCCGCTGGTCTGCGCCAGGAGGAGGCCGCCACAGTTGAGATCCCTGTGTACATGCAGGCATGGATGGAACGGGCTATCCACCAGGGGATAGCAGACGGCCTTCAACAGATGTCCAGACTCGCCATCAGCCAGGTCCTCGTCCAGATTGGACCCTACTCATGGTCAGGTACCTTTGCAGGGGGAGAGTCCTCTCCCAGAAGGGGAACTGGAGGAGGCCATAGAGGACCTGGATCGGTTCGGGGAAGAGGAGGAATTTGAATGGGGTTCTACACACCAAGGGGAAGCCTTATCGGAGGTAGACCCGATGGAAGGAGACATGTCCGAGGACGAGGGTCTCACTCCTGATCAACCCACCACTGTGGGTCTGTTCAAGCCACACATGTTTAAATTGCTCTGATTTTAGGCCAAGAACATTTCTGGCCTGTCTGTTCAGTCCTCCTTGGTTCTCCTTTCCCTGGCGGAGGGACAAGAGGACGCCATTTTCAGGCAGCCCATGGTGGAGGTGGAGGTTATTCCGGCCCCACCCATATTTCACGACCTAGTTTCAAACCATTTGGGCTCTCCGGTCCCATCCAACCAGGACAAGAGGTTCTTTAACCTCAAGTCGAGCTTCTGCAACCTGCTTAATACTCCCGAGGCAGATGAGCCCATATTGGGCTTAGCACCCTCATCCTCCCCCAGTGATCCCCTGGAGGCTCTGAAACCCGAGGACAAGAGGTCCGAACTGGCCTTACGTAGGCCCATCAAGTGGACACCTGGGCCATTAGATCGGCCACAGCCACTTCATTCTTCACGAGGTCTTTAATTCGGTGGCTCCGCCAACTGAAACAACATGTTCCCCCCTCTAACGCAAGGGCACATCAGGACATTGCAAAATTGATGGCTGCGGCAGAATTCTCGGCCGACGCCATCTACCACGCGGTTAATTTCTCCGCCCGTGCAATAACCTCTCACGTTACAGCTCGCTGCCTGCTCTGGCTCAAACACTGGCAGGCGGACGTGAAAAACAAGGTTAAGTTGGCCACAGCCCCCATTAAGGGGGACAAACCATTTGGCACTGCCCTGGAGCCATTGCTATCCGAAACCCGAAGCAAGAAAAAATTCCTTTCTCCCCACTTTCGGAGGTCAGAGTCAAGAGCACCTCAGCCTTTCGGAGAGGTTCCCCCATCCTTTCTACCCCCATCCTTTCTACCATCTTTCCCGCCCAGGCGTCCGAGACCCCCCTCCTACTGGCCATTCCAGCCCCAGGATTGAGCCGATCGGGCAACAGGAACAGGAGGGGCGGCAGCTACAGGCGCCCCTTCAGGGGTTTAGGAGGGAAGCCTTTCCGACGCAGCCCTTTGGCAGGTGGCCCAGAGATGGAGCACTAGCCTCACAGTCAGGAGGTCGTGAGTTCAATCCCAGACAAAGGCAAATATTTGGAATAAACTCCTTCTCAAGCAGGGGGTTGTACTTAGATGACCCAGATAGATCCCATCTTCCCTTCCCATCGGCGGACGCCTCAAGCATTTCGCCGACCGATGGGACTCCTCCACCTCTGATGCCTGGGTCCGAGACACCATCAGACTGGGCCTCGCGCTTGAATTCCAGCATGCCCCCCCCTGATTTTTTTATGGCATCCCTTCCTCCAAGGATCCCAATGGATTCAGCTATCCACCATCTCCTCACCATACAGGCCATACAACCTGTACCACCATCCCAGCAGAGGCAGGGGTTTTACTCCCACCTCTTCGTGGTCCCCAAATACTCAGGGGGATGGAGGGCTATTTTAGACCTGAAACGCCTTAACTGTTACCTGACCTACCACAGGTTTACGATGCACACCCTACAATCCATTCTACTAGGCATCAGGCAGGGAGACTGGCTATCCTCTATAGACCTTTCAGAGGCGTATCTTCACATCCCAATCCGGCCCTCTCATTCCAAATTCCTCAGGTTCTGCTACAACCATCGCCATTTCCAATATGTGGCCCTTCCCTTTGGATTGGCCTCTGCCCCGAGAACCTTCACTAAGGTCCTCGCGGCCCTAGTGGCCCACCTCAGGGACCTCCCGGTTCGTCTCCACTGTTACGTGGATGACATCCTCATCCTGTCTCACTCCAGAACCCAAGCAGAAAGGGATATCAGAGCTACTCTCTCTGCCCTCCAAGACCATGGGTTCCTAGTAAACTGGCAGTAGAGCCATCTGTTACTGTCGACACGGATCACCCACTTGGAGTCCGTCATTGACTCGGTTCAGGGAAAGGTTTTCCTTTCCTCCGAGAGATTCCATAGCATCCAGGAAACTGTCAAACATATCAGATGATCAAGGAAGGTAACACCTTTAGAATCGTCTACGTTACTCGGTAAAATGGTCTCATGTATTTCCATTGTTCCCTGGGCCCGTTTACACGCTAGATCCCTACAGTGGTTCCTGATCCTGTTTCAAAGGACCGGCAGAAGCAATTCAAAGGTCACGGTCAAGATGCCTTCAAGGGTCCTAACATCTCTCCTCTGGTGGACCAGTCCCACCATCAACAAGGGACACTGCTTCAAGGAACCCCAACGCCTCACCCTCACCACAGACGCCAGCCTGTCCGGATGGGGCACTCACATCCACTCGCTCTCGACACAGGGCAAATGGTCACAGGTAGAACGCACACGCAGTATAAACTGGTTGGGACTTCGCGCCATTCACCTGGCCTTGTGCAACTTCCTCCCCCACGTATGCGGGTAGCATGTCCTGATACTCATGGACAACGTCACCGCCAAGGCTCACGTCAACCGACAAGGGGGCACCCAGTCCATAAGTTTGATGAGAGAGGCCGAGTGCCTCTGCCGTTGGGCGGAGCGCAATCTCCTCTCGCTCAAAGCCGAGCACATCTCAGGGGTCTCAAACACCCAAGCAGATTGGCTGAGTAGGACCATGGTGGACCAGTCCGAGTGGCGCATCCACCCGTTGCTGTTCAGGGAAGCGACCATGATGTTCGGTCTTCCATCAGTAGACCTCTTCGCATCCCCACTCAACACCCAATTCCCCAGGTTTTTCTCGAGGTACCCCTCCCACGGGGCGAGAATCACAATGCCCTCCGTTGCCCCTGGCCCACAGGGCTTTTAAATGCATTCCCTCCGTTGGCCCTGGTCCCCAGAGTCATCCAGAAGCTCATCTCCGAGAAAGCAGAGCTGATTCTAGTGGCACCCTACTGGCCCGGGCGCCTATGGTTTGCGGACCTCCGCAACCTATCTGTGGCCCCCCCTTGGAAAATTCCCCTGCACAGGATATCCCTTTCCCAGGGGCCCCTCCAACACTCAGATCCTCAGTGGCTCCAGTTAGCTGTTTGGAGGTTGAGCGGGAACGTCTAAGGAAGGAGCAGTTCTCTGACCAGGTTATTGATACCATTTTAGCCGCCAGGCGGCCCTCAACAACCAGAATATACAATGTCACTTGGCAGGGGTTCTGCAAGTGGTGCCATAGTCTTCAAGTCAACCCGCTCTCACCCTCCATCCCTCAAGTTTTGGAATTTCTCCAAGAGGGTCTGAGGAAAGGTCTTTCCCCAAGGCGTCAGGTCGCAGCCCTCTCAACTGTCATTATTTGCGACAACCTGGGTTCCCTTTCCTTCCACCCTCGCATTAGGGCATTTCTCAGAGGAGACTTTAACTTGTGTCCCCCAACCGTACATAGATACCCTACCTGGGACCTCAATAAGGTCCTGGTGTCCCTGACTAAACAACCCTTCGAGCCTCTAAGGGAATCCTCACTCTAGTTCCTAACATTCAAAGTCGTGTTCCTCTTGCTTATTAAAATTTTATTGCCTTTCATAAACATACAAAACACAGAACATAGAAAGAAAAACAAACTAAAACATCTTTTCTGAAGGCTGCCTGATCCCGGGTTGAAACTCTTCTCACAGACACAAATTCAAACATCATATTCACTTTATACATCCTTCCATATCTTATCATTTTCTTTTTTTATATAAACCAATTTTATTAATTTTATTAAAACAATGCACAAACAATCAAGGCATAACAGCTGATAAATTCTTTTCTAAAATAGTGATAATTAAAGAAGAAAACCAATAGAACATAATGATTCCCAATTATAATATCAATATTTACTTTATCTATTTAACTTAATCTTATCCCAACTTCCAAATTATTTGTTAATTAAAATTTTATTGCCTTTTATCAACATACAAAACCCAAAAAAACAACAAAACCTTTATATATCCTTCCATATCTTACGAACCATTTTCAATAACATTCTTTGTCTGTTCTATTTCCAACTATCCATTCATCTTTTTTCTTTTACTATACTTCTCCTATACACTAATTGGAGTGACGCCTTTAACTCATTGACCTAACTTAAAAGTACTTCATATAACACTTAATTTATCTTGGGATTCTGTTTAGTACATTCTAAAATTACACAATAAATTTTATGCTCTAAATACACATAGAAAAACACAATCTTATGTACCTTCCAGAATCCCCCTTTTATCCTTAATTAGATTCACCCATTGTCTCTAAATAAACTTTTTTTCTTTAGATCTTGCTTCCCACCATTGAGGCTTCTCCTCCCCCCCTTTCTCTCTTGCTTATTCTTCTCCTTGCCCTTTTTACCCCTTTCTCTCTCCTCCTCCCCTTTCTTACTCCCTTTCCTTTGCTTTCTAACCTTGCATCCACCTTTCCTCTCATTTTTCTCTTTTTTGGTTGTTTTTTCAAACCTTAAAATCCCCTTTTTCTTATCCTCTTTCTCCTCCTCCCCGGAAAAAACCCATTGTTCATCAAAGATGGCTTCTTGTTCCTCCTCTTCTTTGTCCCAATCATTCTGATGCGTAATCAACTTTTCTTAAGTACATAATGCCATTTCTAAAAATTGAAATAAAGTGCCCATAGTATCTTTTCCATCTTGTTCTTCCTTTTTATATTTTTGATATTCAGTCTTTAGTTCATCCACAAGCGATGCCATCCTGAAAAGAGAAACTTTCCCCAAAACAACCACCCAAGTATTTTTAATCAAAAATAATTCAAAAAAAGTTCCAAAAGTTAATACTTTTCTTTCTTCTTCTATTTCTCTTTCTGGGGTTACAGTTTAATCAAAGAGGTCCAATTACCATATATCTTTCTTTGAGATTCTAGGCAATCTCCTCCTTTTTCCACTTCTGCTTCAATTTTTTTCCTTTCCCTTTCCACTTGCAACATCAATTTTTAAATGATCAAAAATCCATACCTCTAATAAGGGTTTTCCAATTTCTAAAATTTTTAAGTCCAATGTCCAAGAACTCTTTTGTCCCTTAACTTCAACTTTCAGAATAGTTCACCTTCAGTGCCCAAACAAATTTCAAATCTTCATCTGCTGTTTCCATGGGGTGGGAGAGTGAAGAAAAAAAAGTTCCCTTTAGCAGCTTCTCCGCCGCTTTCGATCTTCTTAGGGATACAATGTAACCTCCAGCAATTCAGACAGCTCAGTTCCAGCGAATTTAAAAGATGTTGATTGACCTGGCTCAGCCAGCACTTTCACTTTTCTTGCTTCCTCCAGCACAATCTTACCCGGTTGCAGGCTTCTTTGTGGCAGCCATTGCTGACTGCCGCTCCACCACCTTGGGAAAAAGGGTTTTTTCCAGACGAGGAGGGGGTCTGCGACACCCCCAACCCCCTGTCCGGCTCCCCTCCCTCTTCGGCAGCCATATCCCCCTGACCCATTTGGATCGGGGGTACCTTGGCGGCAAGTGCAGCAGGAATCACGAACAGTCGCGAATTCCAGCTGCCACCGAAGCCACGCCTAAAATCGTGTTCCTGATGGCCATTACTTAGGCTCGCCGAATATCAGAGATAGCAGCCTTGTCGGTGAGGAGGGACCTTTGCATCTTCCATGCCGATGGGGTGGTTCTCCGACCGGACCCTATTTCTTGCCAAGGTCAAATCAGCCTTCCATAGGGCACAGGAACTTATACTTCCGAATCTCTACCCCAATCCCTCGCGGGAAAGGAAGAAGCTTTGGCATACCCTGGATGTAAGACGGGCCCTCCGCATTTACATTAAGTGTACCCAGCCCTTCAGGAGGCCCAAATCCCTATTCCTTTCCTTTCAGCCCAAATCATTAGGCCATAAGGTGTCCCCGTCAACCATTGGCCGCTGGATTAGAGCTACTATTTCCAAAGCGTACTTGTCCCAGGCTTTGCTGGTTCCTATTGGAATAACAGCACACTCCACCAGATGGGCAGCCACCTTGGCAGCTTGGGCCACCCAGGCTCCAATTGCGGATATTTGTCGGGCAGCCACCTGGGCATCCCCATCTCCCTTCATCAGGCACTATAAGATTGACATATTTGCCTCGGCGGAGACTTCGTTTGGTAGACGAGTTCTCCAGCGAGTCCTCAAAGAACCGCAGGGACTACAAAACCAGACGGAGTCCCTCCCGTAGGACAGCCAAGCTTTGGTATGTCCCACTCTCTGGATGATCCGACCGGCTCTCAGGAGAATGTCCTTACCTGACACGCCATTTCTCTGGAGCCGGGAGGATCATCCAGCCCCACCCTTTTAAGTTCACTGTCTGGTGGGGTCTTGTTTCGGCCAAGGAACCTTTTAGCATAGTAAGATGAGAGCACGATCTTCTCTTCACTCTCGTCTTCGCGTAAACTGGGGAATGCAAGGGAGCCACATGACGGAGGGCGGAGCATTCCTCAGTAATTAAGCTCAGCCTTCAACGACGCAGACTGAAGCACCTCCCACTCTCTGGATGATCATCCCGGCTCCAGAGAAATGGTGTGTCAGGTAAGGACCAACGCCCATTCTGTGGCTGTGACTTGGTGGGCATGGCTTGGTGGGTATGGTAGGGGAAGGATACTCTAAAATCTCCATTCCCTCCCCACTCCTGGGAAAAGGTTACTGCAAAATCCCATTTCCTCCACACCCCACTAACCTTCTTTCCAGCTCCATTCTCCTGTGCAGGGCAACAAAAGAAGACCCAGCCAATCAGCTGGAATTCAGGAGAAAGAGAATAGATGGGGGTGGGGCCAGTCAGAGGTGGTATTTGCCAGTTCTCCAAACTATTCAAAATTTACGCTACCGGTTCTCCAGAACTGGTCAGAACCTGCTGAATACCACTTCTGTAAGGGTCTTGTTTCATAGCTTTATTACTGGCTAAGAATCTCAGCTGCTATGTGTATTTATTTTGGATTTTTAAAATTTAATTTTTTTCATTTTTTGAAATGTTTGTTGCTTTAATTGTATATATTATTTTTCATTGTATACATCACAGAGTGATTGAGATGGGCAGCTATAGAAACTGAATGAATGAATGAATGAAATAAGCTGACATTGTTTAATAGAAAGGACCCAGAGCATGCCCTGTTTATTAGGTCTGCTTGCACAAGTAGCTTGGCCCTATGCCATGAAGGCCTTTATAGGTGATGACCAGACCTTGAGTTGCACCTGGAAACCTACCAGTAGTCAGTGCAGCTTGCAGAGCAGTGATGTTTTATCCATGTAATGAGACATGCCAAATGTAAAATGACTCTGAGTCAAATATGTGTTGCAATTGTAAATAAGTTATTTCATATATTATTTCAACTTTGAGAAGATTTATTATTTTCAGATGATCATATTCTTTTAAATATGTAGCTATTGTAAGGAATTTGCACCTGGGCAAATAATTCTCTGTCATACCTACAGCTAAAACACTTTTTTTTCAATAGTAGAAACGTAATTATATGGCTCCAGTTTATAGAGTTTACATTATTACCACTTATGAACTTACATTCATAGATTCATTATAATGAAATATGACCACCATTCATTGAAATGCTCCTGTAGAACTTATATACTGTTTCTGTAAATATATGTCCTTTATTTTAAGTGCTCTTTGATAATTTTGTGCATTGTTTTTCTTTTTCTTTTTGATGTTCAATGAAAATAATTTAATAATGATGTTAATAATTTATGTTTTTAAATTATTTCAGAAGTGAAAATTATTTTTAGTGGTTCTATATACTTATTATTACATGAATATAAAAATAACAGTTATATGTCACCTCCAAAGAGTTGTACATTTGCTTTTAAGCTGCTTGAAATATGCACAATGTGTTGCTACATATAAGGCCTCTTTACTCTAGTTCCGGTAAATGTGTCTTTAAAAGGGGAAAATTATAATTACATTTATATTCTTTATAACCTTTGAGTTTTAATTCTTTCCTCATATTTTCGGTCTTTTCTTTTTGTCCACTGAAGGATAACGCCTTTTCTACATCTGCTGTCCTGTTTTCCTTAAAGATTTTGAGAGATACTGTGAATGGTCTACTGGTTAGGCTCAATTCCAGCATTGTAACCTGGTCTTAAAAATGATAATCAAGGAAAGGTTGCAGAGGCCCAAAAGATGATCAGATTTTCCCCAAAATAGCAAAAAGGATCTAGTTTTGAAGATTTTCTGAAATGAGATCACTACATGTCTCTTGAAAGTTATGTTGTAATGTTGAGGCAATTATAACTCACTGAATGGGATCAGTATATATAAGATCCCCAGAATTGTAACTACTATATTGATTGTGTTTTTCTCAGGAGTTAAGGGGTGGAAATTTTAAAAAGGGGGCAATAATAAAAAAAAAAGGGGGGGGAGGAGTGCATAGCCTGTTGCTTTTTTCATTATTTTGTTGATTACTTTTTAAATTGCCCAAACCCAGATATTCTGTGCCGATATCAATAGATAAAAATAAGCTTTCATAGAGCAAGCAGGTTAAAAGATGCTCTGTCCCATATCATTTGCTAGAGGCACCTGCAGAAAAGCCCAAGTCATTTAAAACCATGACTTCTAGGAAGCTAAACATAGGAGCACATACTCTGTCCCAGGGATGCCAAACTCAAGGCTCATGGGGCTGCCTGGAAATAGCCAAGGATCAGCCTGCAGTGCTTCTGCCAGCAAAAATGGAGCTCGTGCCCCCCCCCGCTCCATTTTTGCTGGCAGAGGGTTGCAGGATGCCTTCCCAGCTGAAAAAGGAACTCAGGAACCTGTTTTCACTGGCAGAGTGCTCAGGCCACCATAGGCGCCCCCTGACGTGATGTCATGCTGGCTACCCCCCCCACCGCATGACATCCCCCTCCCAGGTCAAACACAATCCTGATGCGGCCCTCAATGAAATCAAGTTTGACACCCCTGCTCTAAGTAAGAAGTAACCTTCTGGAACTTAAGGGAAAATTTTGAATGTCATCAAGAATAGGCAATGAGCGTAGTTACTAAGGTTTAGCATTATAAGATTGTACTTGGCCTAGCCCAGCTGTCTTATTTTGGATAATAATATTTTTGAATTGTTTTTAGAGACATTCTGTATAATACAGTGCTCTGAGCCAAATGAGAGTTTAGTGGAGAGTGAATGGCTGTCACAAGGCTATCTTTATTCATATGAGTTCACTGTTCATGTTTACTGTTCACTGTTATATCAATGTGAGTTGATAAAAGTGTTCTGAGCAACCAAAGCCACCTATAGTGCTAATCATGAATCTCAGAAAGAAGCCTTGAACTTAATCTGTTTCACAGCTGCCTAACTTGTATTAGCTGAAAACAAAAGATGAAATAGACGCAGGTCTTGAAGAGGCCTCGGACAAGATATTTTGAGGTAACCCAATACCTTCTCTTTTCCTCTTTCTTGGTCTGAAGATAATTAAAAAATACAGTTGCTGAAATGCTTTAGTGAAGATCTTTGACAGCTCAAAGAGCCAAAATTGGTTTAAGTGTGGGCTTGCCTTGGCAGTTGATATATTACAATTGGAGGAATAGTTGGAAACCTTAGTATAGTTTGAGAAATGAAGTGGGATAAGCTGTTGCCTTTAAATTAAAGCAGAGGCAACTGTTGACCTCACCCCTTTCCTAAGAGGTCTGTAGGGGGTGTGCATAAGCACACCAACATGCCTACCGTTCCTGTCCTATTGTTTCTTTTTATTTTTCTTGTATGTATCCATTTCATATATTCATAACTATGTTTATACTTATACCTATTATCTGGTAAGTGATTGACAAATCAAATCAAATCAATCAAACAAATAAATAAATAATAAATAAATAAATAAATTTTAATTTCCAGCCTTTTTTGTGCCTGGTAATCTTAGCAAACACAGTAATAGTAGAAATAATATATCCTATGTCCTCTAACAGTTTAATTTTGATAAGGCCAACTAACCTAAATGGTTAGAACCTGAAGCAATTACCAGTATAGCAATAGCACTTAAATACTGTACCAATAGCAGTAGCACTTATATACAGCTTCATAGTGCTTTACAGCCCTCTCTAAGCAATTTATAGATTCACATATTGCCCCCCAACAACCTGGCTCCTTATTTTACCAACCTTGGAAGGATGGAAGGCTGAGTCAACCTTGAGCTGGTCAGAATTGAACTGCTGGTAGCAGCAGAGTCAGCTTGCAATACTGCACTCTGCCACATGGTTCTTTTTTAATTTAAGGCAGGGGTGTCAAACTCACATTGTCATGGTGTTGTCATGAGTTTTTTCCTTTTCGCTAAACCGGGCATGGGCAGTGTGTGATGCATTCAGCATGCGGGCCATGAGTTTGACAACCTTGATTTAAGGCAATGATGAGCACATATGAGTGGATCTAAATAGCAGCAGTGCCAATATATTTACCCACCAGTGTTTTAAGACATAATGTAGCTATGCATTATGTTTTGTATCACAACCATGTTCTGATATTAGAGAAAGTTGTTAAATGTATGGAGGGAAAAGCCTGATATGGGAATTCATTCCAATGACTTACAAAACAGATCCTCTCAGCCATAAAACTGTCTGAACTGGGTAGACTGGTTTTTAGATTAGAGAAATCCTGGGGTAATCTTCTGTTATATTTCTATCTAGCAACATCTAAGATTGATGGGTGAAGTGCACTGTTACATGGGTTTGCTTTTAGAGATTGTTAAAAATCGGTAGTTTGTGGTAAAAATTGTAGAATATAAACAGCAATATTTTTTTTTAGAAAATTTGTCCTGTATTTGAAGGTCTGGCTATCAGTGTTATTTCTCAGTGCTGACACTGACTTTCACCTTGTGCCAACATTTTTATTTTGCTGGGAAGTACATATTTATTTTCATTCTTTTTATCATGCTTCTCAAAAAGTATTATCATGTCTTCTCTTATAATATTTTATCTATCAGAAATCTTAATGAAGGCCCACATTATGTTTTTATTGGAGAACATCAGGTGCAGGAAAGCTGTTTTTGCTAGAAAGCTGTCCCCTCCCAATCCTCTCTCTGCATTGCATTCTCATATTTAAGGCATATGGATCAAGCTGGACAGCTCCATCAAGGTTTTTTTTTTTAAAAATGTAAATCCTAAAACATAGATAGCATGGTTGCCTAACGTTAGTACTTCACAAAACCAACCATATTCATTGTTAGCAGGAAATTGTTTCTGCCTCTCTTACTCACTTAGCTACATTTGTATAATGAATATCCTTCCAAAGGATCAGATTTTTCATTTCAATTTTCAAAGAAAGACAGCAAGATAACAGACATTTTAAACAACAGTAATAATTTTCTGATTGCTTACATTAGTTGTTTCCCCATAAATATCATTTGAAGGGATGATCTCAGATAATGCAGTTCATACCCATTGGGGCTAATTATGATGCCTTAAGTTATTGATGTGATTCTACTCTGTTTAGAGAAAAATTAGCTTTACTTACAATCTTTGTTAAAAGTATAAATAATTTTAACAACTTGTCACCTTTTCTTAAAGTACAGTAAATGATCCCTTTGTCCCATGTCTACACATCTAATTAAGATTTTTTCCATATTGTTCATGGACTTTGTCATTTTTAAAACCACTTTCAGATCTCTCTCTTACCCAGTAAAATAAATTATTTTTTCTTCATGTTTGAACACAATCTAGTTATAATGACAGAGACCTTTAAGATTAAAAGATTTTGCTCCATTCGACTTGAAAAATCAAATTTATATCTTCTTTAATTATAATTTTCCTTCTGGTTCCCTCTAGAGTCCAACATTCAAATTCTCATTTTATAATGTTTTCTTTTAAGTATTCAAAACAACAGCATTTTTCCATGGGTAGAATTCCTATAAGTAATTTCAACATCTTATTTCAAACATTATACATTTAGAAAATCAAAATTCTAACTTCCCCATTCCTGTTTATTTATGAAAAGAATGTTTTAATGTCTTAATCTTATCTTTAAAACTCCTTTCACTAAGAATTCAAGGAACCTCACTTGATGCATATTGTAAAACCTGTCCAAAGGTCCCTAATAGTTGATAAGTTTTTAAAAAGCAATTTCCAAAAGTGATTAAGAAATGAGACAGAGTAGAATTTTATGCCCATAATGCTACATTGCAAATGTGAGCTTAATGGAAATCCTTCAACTCCCAGCCGCTTAACCCACAAGCCAACTGTAGAAACCTCAGCTCCTGTAATTTACTCCTGAGGATCAGCTGTCCAGGGTACAAATGGGCAATTGTACAGCCTCTCCTTTTTTCCAGACTTGGCCACCCAGAAATCATTGTCAGGAATCTCGACACAATGCCATATTTGCTCCTTCGGGGATGACTAATTTACCATGAATCCTCATCAGAAGTCCCAAAAGTGAGTGAAAACAGTATGACGGATTTATTAAATTAACAGAGATTAGTGTGGCATCCATCAACATATGTAATAGTTGATTGATCTTAAAAATGTCCATTCATTGCACCAAATGTTGGTGGACCAACACTTTTTGAGAATTATTCCAAGATTAAATGAAGTAAATCGGATTTTACATAAAGCCCAGCATATCTTTGTACCATCCAGATATTTCCATTGTAATCTTCCTCTTGAATAGTTGCCTTTCTAAATGATTCCATGTATTTAACAAGAACAAGAACACAGAATCATATAAGGTAGTTCAATTGCTCTTCTCAATAGCCTCCCCTTGCCTTGGTGGGAATGAGAGGAAAAGGTTCTATGTCCATGGCTGAACTGAAAAATCTTTTTCTAAAAGGATGAGAAGGAAAGAGGAGGAAAGAAAAAATACTCCCAGCTTGAAAAAATTCCTGAAACCAAGCAGCTTAAATTGCTTAAAAAAACATCGGTATCCTGGTCATCACATTTTCAGAGCAAAAGTTTTCTTCTGTGGAATGCAGGCTGCAGTGAAAGTTCATAGGATATGCCTGATCATGCAGAACCACAAGAGGAACAGGAGCAGTTTCTTCTAGGTCAATCAGACAAATAGATATGCCACAAAATGTTACTTTCAAACCTACAGCAGCTACACAGATGAACATGTAATTAAATATTTTCTACATATGAGAAGCATTATGAGGCTTAGTAATAAAAGGATAGTTAACACAAGAGCTCAAGTATTTAGGAGCCCCTGTCATGATTTTTTGTAGACTGCTAGATTGTCTTGTGGCAGGTTCTTTTTTTGTGTATTTAACTGTTAACTGCCCAGGGTTCTGTTGTGTAAGATATGCAAACTCTTAAATCTTTTACATAAATACATTTGTTTAATGCCCATAATCAAATGAGTCAACAGAGAATTCATCTGTTGGTTATTAATTTAGGCAGTGGCAAGACTTACTGTATATAGAGAGCCTCGGTGGCGCAGTGGTTAGAGTCAGTACTGCAAGCTACTTCTTCTGCAGTTTGGCAGATCAAATCCCACCATCCTTCCATCCTTTTGAGGTGGGTAAAATGAGGACCCAAATTGTTGGGGGCAATATGCTGACTCTGTGAAACCACTTTGAGAGGGCTGTAAAGACTGCATGGATGCTTCTGCCCAAAGACAGTATTTTGTATTGGGTTAACTTAAAGGTCACAAAAATGGTCCAGGCCTTTATGTCCTCTAAATATCTCAATCAGGTAAGATATTGCAGGGTTGGTTTAAGATTCACCTGAGGTTGAAGATGGATTGTAGACAATAGGCTACAGATGTTCAAGTTCGGTTCTAATAGATGTTCTCCTTGGAACTGCTCGGATTGTCCAGAGGATGGGTGGAGCTTCAGTCTCTGCTTATTGTAGGCTGAGTTTGATTTCTGAAGAACGCTCCTCCCTCCATCACGTGGCTTGCCATCTCATTATCCCAGTTTATGCTCAGCCTTCGAGCAGAGTAGGCTGTGTGTTTGTGTGCTCTTGGCCGTTGCTGGATTCCCCTTTTTCTACCTGTTCAGGTTGTATACACCCTTATTCTTTTCTATCTCCTTAGCCCTGCGCAGCTGGTTCCTTCGTTGGCTTGGTTTCCTGGGAGGTTTTCCCCCCCCAGGGGTTGCCAAGGGGTAGGCTCAAAAGCGTTTCGCTGCCTCCCCCACCCCTTTTTTTCTCAGTTTCTCTGCCTTGTAAAAATTATTTTAAAAGGCTCAGTTTCGTTCCGCCCCCCCCCGAGCTCCGTTTGAATTTTTCCTAGCGTTTCAGGCTTGTTTGCCTTTATTCTCTGTGGACTTCCCTTGGGATCCTCTGTTTTGATACTGGGATCCTTCTGGCCTTGCCAGGTTAATTTCCACAGGATCGGTTAGTGGCGTCCGCCATTTTGAAGCTTGCCTCGTGGCCGGGCGCCATTTTGAAGTGCATTTCTTTGCCTTACTGAGGGCCTATTCAATACAACAGGCCCGTAGGCCTGATTAAAAAAAAAATAAAAAAATAGATAAATAAAAAAGAATTGTTTTTTTGCTGTTGGAGGTTTTTTTCTCCTCCTCTCCCTGTTGGCTTTCACCGCAACCAGCTGTAGCGACTGTGGTTCTTTCCACCACTCTCGCCCGGTTGTTGCCTGGGTCGGCAGTTGGTTAGGCCTGGTTGCCCTCAAGGCCCTTAATCTGAGACCTTGCAAGGTCGTTTTTCTTCAGTTCTTTCTAGGCAAATCATAGGCCTTGACTCAAAAAAAAAAAAAAAAGTAGAAAGAACAGAGGGGGGGGAATAATTATACGGAGCAAAGAATCCTATTAATTCAAGTTTATAATATTCGGGGGAAAGTGTGCCAAGGTATAAAGGAACTCCCAGGGCTCCCGGCCTTCATTGTAGGTCGACCCCTAGGCGCGCCAACCGCCTCAGATTGGACTCCTATTTATCCAAAATGGCAGAGAGCAATCCCTCAAAGGGGCCTTCCTTGAAGGCCAAGGCAAAGACCCACCACCTGCGCAGTCAGGCTAAGGAGCCCACCAAAGCCTCTCAAAAGGACGCCTTAAGACGTCACAAGGCTTTAGAAAGAGAAATAGACAGACGTGCTAGACAGTCAGGCTCAGTGCCTCCAGCACCTGCCACTCCTTCCACCTCCACCCTCCCTCCCCCTCCTGCAGCTTTTTCCTCCCTATCTAGGCACAGCTCGCCCTCTCAAGGGCATCAAGCCCCGGGCACACCAACCAGACGAACTCCTGAGGCCACCTTCACGCCCACGGCCGCTGGCCTATGCCAAGAGGAACCTCTCATTCAGGCGGTTCCGGAGCAGATCAGAGTCTGGATGGAAATGGCAATTCGACAGGGAATTGCAGAAGGGATGCAGCAGATGACCAGACCAGGGTTGCCTCCGCAGGCCACCGAATCTGTAAGATCATTCTCTCTTATGCCTCCCCAAGGGGAGGTTTGCCCTTCAGTCAGGGAAGACGAAGAGGAAGTGGAAGGGGACCTAGATTTGGACAGGGAGGAGGAGGAACAATATGACCTGGGGTCCTTACCATACGATGAGCCTCTTCCGGACTCAGACCCATCAGAGGCGGAAATGTCAGAGGACGAGGGTCTATCTCCGGACCAGCCCACCTTTGTAGGGCTCTTTAAGCCCCAGCTTTTTAAATCCCTCCTCTACAAGGCTCGGAACATCTCGGGCCTAACAGCCCAGACCTCCTCTGATCCCATCCCCGTAGTTTTGGAGGGACAAGAGGACTCCATGTTCAGTCAACCGGTGGTGGAGGCCAAGGTCATCCCTACCCCTCCCATATTCCTGGACCTGGTATCCAAGCAACTGTCCTCTTCAGTTGCTCCCCCGGCCCCCTCGGCCAATGATAAAAGGTTCTTCAACCTCGACCCGGAGCTCTCGACCTTACTGAGTACCCCGGAGGTTGATGAGCCCGTCATAGGGCTGACCTCTTCCTCCGCCCTCAGTGATCCTTTAGAGGCACTCAAACCAGAGGACAAGCGGTCAGAGCTCGCATTAAGGCGAGCTCACCAGTCGGACGCATGGGCAATCAGGTCGGCTACGGCCGCTTCTTTTTTTATCAGATCTTCCATTCGCTGGCTTCGCCAGCTTAAGCAACATGTTCCGACCTCCAATATCTGCGCCCATCAACATATTGCCAAAATAACGGCCGCTGCTGAGTTTTCAGCGGATGCCACCTTTCATTCCGTAAAATTCTCCTCCCGTGCCATTTCTTCCCACGTCTCGGCCCGGCGCCTGCTCTGGCTAAAACCCTGGCAGGCGGATCTCAAGCACAAGGTCCAGCTAGCTTCCGCACCCATAGCCGGAAGCAAATTGTTCAGTACTTCCTTGGACACTCTCCTAGTCGAGGGAAGGAATAAAAAGAAATTCCTCCCTTCTCTTTCCCGCAAGTCTGATTCCAGATCTCTGCAGCCCTTTCGCAGGGCTCCCTTTCGTCCCTATCACCAACCCTTTCCTCCCAGACACCAGGGGTCCTCCTCCTTTGGTTCGGGACAGTCCCAGGACAGGTCCGACCCCTTCAGCAGGCACAGAAGAGGCGGGAACTTCAGGAGGCCCTTTCGTGGCTCTGGCAGCAGGCCCTTCCGCCGCTCCAAATAAGCCTCCTGACACTATTCCCATTGGCGGGCGACTTAAAGCCTTCGCCGATCAATGGGATTCATCCACTTCAGATGCTTGGGTCAGGGATACAGTCAGGCTTGGCCTTGCCCTCGAGTTTCTCTCTCCCCCCCCCCGATTTTTTCATTTCATGTCCCCGCTCCAACAACCCTTCCAAACGCAACCTCATGGAGGAGGCAATTCGACACCTACTGGACATTCAGGCTATCCAGCCTGTTCCTCCATCCCAAAGGGGACGGGGTTTTTATTCACGTTTATTCGTGGTGCCCAAACACTCGGGGGGATGGAGGGCTATTTTGGACCTAAAACGCTTAAACCGTCACTTGGTGTACCGTAGATTCAAAATGAACACACTTCAATCCATCCTTTTGGGAGTTTGGCAGGGAGACTGGTTGTCTTCTATAGACCTCTCCGAGGCATATTTACACATCCCAATTTGACCCTCCCACTCAAAATTTCTCCGTTTCAGTTACAACAACCTACACTTTCAGTACGTGGCCCTTCCATTCGGGTTAGCCTCGGCCCCCAGGACCTTCACCAAGGTTCTGGTCGCGCTGGCCGCCCACCTCAGATCCATCCTGGTGCGGCTCCACTGTTACCTGGATGATATTCTCATCCTCTCCCCTTCCAGGGGACAGGCTATCAGGGATATCCACTCTACCCTCTCCTCCCTCCAGGAACATGGGTTCCTCATAAATTGGAAGAAAAGCCAACTGGCCCCCACCACTAGACTACCCCACCTAGGGACTATAATTGATACAGTCATGGGGAGAGAGTTCATCTCCCCAGAAAGGATCCTCAGCATCCAACAATCAGTCAGGTTCATCAGACGACACAGGAAGGTCTCTCTCCTTGATCTATCCAAGTAATTAGGTAAAATGATCTCTTGTATTCCCGTTATTCCCTGGGCCCATTTCCACTACAGATCCCTCCAGTGGTTCCTGCTTCTGTATCAAAGAGCTGGGACAAGCAACTCAAGGAGCAAGGTCAAGGTCTTGCCAAGGGTTCTCACCTCCCTCCTCTGGTGGAGCAAGGCATCGATCAACAAGGGCTGCCTCCTCAAGGAGCCCCCAAGACTCATCGTCACCACAGACGCCAGTCTGTCCGGATGGGGCGCGCACCTTCTCTCCCTTACAGCTCAGAGCAGATGGTCACCGTCAGAGAGGCTGCGCAACATAAACTGGTTAGAGCTTCACGCCATCCACCTGGCCCTCCGCAGCTTCCTACATCATATTCAGGGCAGCCACGTTCTCATTCTCACCGACAACATAACAGCAAAGGCACATATCAACAGACGGGGGGCACTCAGTCCTCAAGTCTAATGAGGGAGACTGAGCGCCTCTGTCGGTGGGCAGAGTCTCACCTCCTTTCACTCAGGGCGGACCACATTTCAGGCACCCTCAACACCAGGGCAGATTGGTTGAGCAGGTCCACCATAGACCAGGCGGAATGGCGCCTCCACCCAGACCTGTTCAGGGAGGCGACATCAATATTTGGCCTGCCAGTGGTAGACCTGTTTGCCTCCCCCAGCAATACCCAACTTCCACAGTTCATCTCCAGATTCCCGTCCCTCGGGGCGGAGAACCACAACGCCCTCCGATGCCTGTGGCCTTCGGGCCTTCTTTACGCCTTTCCCCCTCTGGCTCTAGTTCCAAGAGTACTCCAGAAGGTCCTTCAAGAAAGGGCGGAAGTGCTTCTGGTAGCTCCTTATTGGCCCTGTCACTCCTGGTTTGTGGACCTCTGCAGCCTATCAGTAGCTCCACCTTGGAGGATCCCAGCAGACAGGATCTCTCTTTCTCAAGGCCCCCTTCTTCACCCAGACCCCCAATGGCTACAGTTAGCCATCTGGAGGTTGAGCGGGAACGTCTAAAAAGGGAGAATTTCTCCACGGAGGTCATCAACACCATCTTAGCAGCTAGGCGTCTTTCTACCAGAAGGATTTACGACGCCACTTGGAACAGTTTCCACAAATGGTGTGCCAATCTCCACATTGACCCTACAAACCCATCGGTAGCAAAAGTCCTCGATTTTCTCCAGGAGGGTCTCGGTAAAGGTCTCTCCCCCAACACTCTAAGGCGTCAGGTTGTAGCCCTATCCACCGTAATTTCCTGCGAGGGGGTTAATTCCCTCTCTCACCATCCCTGCATCCGGGCATTTCTAAAAGGCGCCTCAAACTTACGACCTCCGTCCCTTCACAGATTCCCAACATGGGACCTCAACAAGGTCTTGACCTCCCTCACCAAGCCTCCCTTTGAACCCCTTAGAGAAGTTTTCCTCCAGTTCCTATCCTACAAAGTAGTTTTTCTGGTGGCTATTACTTCGGCCCGAAGGATTTCAGAGATCGCTGCTCTGTCAGTCAGGAAAGACCTGTGCGTCTTCCACTGTGACCGAGTAGTACTTAGACTTGATCCTTCCTTTCTCCCAAAAATTAATTCTATTTTCCACAGGGCTCAGGAACTTATCCTCCCCAATTTTTGCCCCAGGCCATCTCATGATAGGGAACAGCTTTGGCACACCTTAGATGTTAGGCGGGCCTTGCGGATTTATATTAAACGTACTCAGTCTTTCCGCAAATCCAAGGCCCTGTTCATTTCCTTTCAACCAAAGTCACAAGGGCTCAAGGTTACCTCTACTACTATAGGTCGCTGGATAAGGGCGGCCATTTCTAGGGCATACCAGGCTCAGGCACTCCCAGTGCCCAGGGGTATCACGGCTCACTCTACCAGGAGTGCAGCGACATCGGCTGCCTGGGCTACACAGGCCCCAATATTCGACATTTGCCGGGCAGCAACATGGTCCTCCCCGTCGCCTTTTATTAGGCATTACAGAATTGATAAGTATGCCGCGGCGGGAGGCGTCTTTCGGTAGAAGGGTCCTCCAGAGGGTGCTCGGGGATCCCGAGGACTCGACAAGCCAGACGGTGTCCCTCCCGTAGGACAAGCCCCAGCTTTGGTATGTCCCATCCTCTGGACAATCCGAGCAGTTCCAAGGAGAATGGGCGTTGGTTCTTACCTGACACGCCGTTTCTCTTGGACTGGGAGGATTGTCCAGTCCCTCCCTTTTTTTCCTTTCACCGTCTGGGGGGGGGGCTCTCGTTTCGGCCAAGGCACCTTAAGTCTAGCAAAAGGGACAGCACGAATGCCTGTTTCTTTCTTCTCTTCTTCGCATAAACTGGGATAATGAGATGGCAAGCCACGTGATGGAGGGAGGAGCGTTCTTCAGAAATCAAACTCAGCCTACAATAAGCAGAGACTGAAGCTCCACCCATCCTCTGGACAATCCTCTCAGTCCAAGAGAAACGGCGTGTCAGGTAAGAACCAACGCCCATTTTAGGGAATTCAGGTTGCACAGGATCTTCAACAATAAAGCAGTATCTCAGTCACATGCATGATTAACATATAATGTGGCTTCTGGAATGATAGCTTTCTTTCTACAGTGCCAGGAATATCAACTGAGTCACATCCCATTCTTCATATAGAAAAAAAACAGCCATATTAATGGAGCTTTTAACTTTGTTTATCTCTTCTTGAAAAAACAAAACAAACTCACACACCCAGAATCTCTCCAGGAATAGGGGAATACTTTTGCAGGCATGTACTGCCCAATTTGCTTTTTTCTATCTGACAAATAGATGTTGGAATTCTTTTTTTTTTTTTAAACAAATTTTATTAATTTTACAAACACAATACACAAAACATAAACTAAAACATCTTTTCTGAAGGCTGCCTGATCCCGGGTTAAAACTCTTCACACAGACACAAATTCAAACATCATATTCATTTTATATATCTTTCCATATCTTGTTATCATTTTCTTTTCTTTTTTTTTATTAACCAATTTTATTAATTTTACAAAAACAGTGCACAAACAATCAAAGCATAACAGCTTATAACCATTTTCAATAACATTCTTTGTCTGTTCTATTTCCAACTATCCATTCATCTTTTTTCTTTTACTATACTTCTCCTATACACTATTTGGAGTGACGCCTTTACCCTTACTTAAAAGTACTTCATATAACACTTAATTTATCTTGGGATTCTGTTTAATAAATTCTAAATTTACACAATAAATTTTATACTCTAAATACACATATAAAAACACAATCTTATATACCTTCCAGAATCCCCCTTTTATCCTTAATTAGATTCATCCATTGTCTCTAAATAAACTTTTTTTCTTTAGATCTTGCTTCCCACCATTGAGACTTCTCCTCCCCCCCTTTCTCTCTTGCTTATTCTTCTCCTTTCCCTTTTTACCCCTTTGTCTCTCCTTTTCCCTTTTCTTACTCCCTTTCCTTTGCTTTCTTACCTTGCATCCACCTTTCCTCTCATTTTTCTTTTTTTGGATTGTTTTTTCAAACCTTAAAATCCCCTTTTTCTTATCCTCTTTCTCCTCCCCGGAAAAAACCCATTGTTCATCAAAGATGGCTTCTTGTTCCTCTTCTTCTTTGTCCCAGTCATTCTGCTGCATAATCAACTTTTCATAAGTACATAACGCCATTTCTAAAAATTGAAATGAAGTGCCCAAAGTATCTTTTCCATCTTGTTCTTCCTTTTTATATTTTTGATATTCAATCTTTAGTTCATCCACAAGCGATGCCATCCTGAAAAGAAAAACTTTCCCCAAAACAACCACCCAAGTATTTTTAGTCAAAAGTAATTCAAAAAGAAAGTTCCAAAAGTTAATACTTTTCTTCCTTCTTCTATTTCTCTTTCTGGGGTTACTGTTTAATCAAAGAGGTCCAATTACCATATTTCTTTTTTTTTTTAGTATTCTTGGCAATCTCCTCCTTTTTCCACTTCTGCTCCAATATTTTTCCGCTCCCTTCCCACTTGCAACATCAATTTTTAAATGATCAGAAATCCATACCTCTAATAAAGGTTTTCCAATTTCTTAAATTTTCAGAATATTTCACCTTCAGTGCCCAAACAAATTTCAAATCTTCTTCTGCTTTTTTCATGGGGTGGGAGAGTGAAGAAAAAAAAAAAGTTCCCTTTAACAGCTTCTCCGCCGCTTTCGATCTTCTTAGGGATACAATGTATCCTCCAGCAATTCAGACAGCTCAGTTCCAGCGAATTTAAAGGATGTTGATTGACCCGGCTCAGCCAGCACTTTCACTTTTCTTGCTTCCTCCAGCACGATCTTACCCGGTTGCAGACTTCTTCGTGGCAGCCATTGCTGACCGCCGCTCCACTGCCTTGGGAAAAAGGGGTTTTTCAGGACGAGGAGGGGGTCTGTGACACCCCCAACCCCTTGTCCAGCTCCCCTCTCTCTTCGGCTGTCCCTACAGGGCAGCCATATCCCCCTGACCCATTTGGATCGGGGGTACCTCGGCAGCTAGCACAGCAGGAATCGCGAGCGGTCGTGAATTCCTGCTGCCCCGAAGCCACGCAAAAACCGGAAACCTAGATGTTGGAATTCTTGTAAGGATTGTTTTACATCTTTATAATTTTCCTCATTATCTGATTCTCTATATTGGTATAGAAAATATACCAATAAATATATCAGCAAGGTGATTCAACTAAAAAAATCGGATTTAATGTCTTAGTAAAAATATAAATGTTTAAAATAAATTCTGTCCAGATAAAGATGTTAGCATGACTAGCCCCTTATATAAACAGGAAAAGGGGGGGGGAAGAGGAAGTGGAACAATGAAAAGAAAGTGAAAAGACCCACAGAAGCTTGATTTGTTAATAACTTTTCAGTTATGAATGGTTATTGTAGAACACTTATATTTATCAAAACCAGAAATGCAAGGCATTATTTATTTATTGTATTTATATCATACCTTTTCCCTTAGTGCTGAAAGCCACCTAAACAGTCTTCCTTCAGTCTATCCTTAGAAATAAAAAGAGATTGGCTGATACTTTAACCTGCATCTTCATTTTTATTCATCATCTTAATAATATGATTACAGGATATTGATTCAAAATCCAAAGGATCTGTAGAGTGCATGTGGGCATGTGTTCGTGCCATGTTTTCATGGCATGTATCCACAGCTCCTTAGGGCAGGGGTCGCCAACCTTTTGGACTTCAGGGACCACCAAACTCATAATTTTAAATCCCGTGGACCACGAATATGAATTTTGACTGACAGTGGCTTGTTGATAGTGGTAAAGTCGGTCCCATATTCCAGAGCTGCAGTAGTCACAGGACTGGCCCTTTGGTATCCTGGACGTTTTTTGGGATTTTCCCAGGGTCTCTGCAGAAAAAGCAGAAGCAGCAGAGACCCTGGGAAAATCCCCCAAAAAGTTTGCAGGAAAATTCCCCACCCCATTTTCATACCGTTCAATCATTGTTTGTTTGGTATCTTAGGATACCATTTCCAGCTCCATTCTCGGAGGAAAAGAGAGAAAGAGAGAGAGAGAGAGACTTTTGGCTTCATGCAAGGAAAGCAGCAGAAGCAGCAGAAGTCTTGTGTGCAGCCAAAAAAGAAAGAAGCGGAAAGAAACAGCCCGGTAGCTGGGCGAGGTGCATGGGGCACATGGGGCAAGTTTCCTCCCTCCCCCCTTTTCCCCCTCCCCTCACGACCTCATGTTGTTCGCCATGCAAGTGACACAAGCCTTGTGTTACTGCGGGCTATGTGAGTGGCACAGCCTTGTGTTCCTGTGCAGTCTGGATTAATTACTTTGGGGAGGTGCTTTGGGGGTGACATTTCTCTGCGGACCACCAAAATTTTCTCATGGACCACCAGTGGCCCCCAGCCCACTGGTTGGTGACCACTGCCTTAGAGCAATATGTCTTTTTTTCCTGAGGGTAGTTGTGTAATTCTGGGAAATAGGCAATTGCTTGAAGGAGTTGGAGACAGTGTCACTGCAGTGCTCCCATGCTTCAGAGAACACAGCAGCACCGTTTGCCTTTGAATCTGATGTGCTGAAAAGATCAAATGGACCTGTCTAACAATTTCAGTGTTGACTGAGCTACTGTTCAAATTGGGCAAGCAGACCATCAAAGGTAGATGAGCAAATCTGATCCTGATTTTATTACAGATAAAGTGCAATTACTCATGTAACCTTAGCAGCTTATTGTTTATTTTGGGCTGTTAAATATGGAAGAACATGGATAGCTTTGTGAATGCAGTTAACCTAGAGGAAACAAAGGACTGACATAAAAAAGCAGAAGAAGACAATTTAAACTCAGAAGCCTAGGGGTGGGCTTTATTAATAAAAGATGATTAAGAAATTCTCCCTTTCCTATTTTCTGATGGAAATGCTATTAAGTGGCTGGTTTCATGAGGAAGGGAAGCTTTTTTTGTGTGTTGGGGGGGGGGGGGGCGTGATTTCCATTTCCAGAACATATTTGCCCTGACTCTGAAAATATGACTTTGCCATCAGACCTGAGGATTCCAAGGAGATATGGTAAACTGCTGATTAGCATTCTCCCATGTTACATGTTTTATGTTAAATTCACTTCACTTGTTTTTGTAATGGTTTTATGTTGTTGTTCTTTTTTTGAGACGTGGTGTTTTTTGTTTAAACTCTGTGTGCTGCCCAGAATCACTCCTGTTATATCACAGCACACATGTTATCAGTTGAACAAATACACTCATGAAAACTAGTAATTTAGATCTAAAATAACCTTGTGAGCTACTAAAAAGAAGCCTTCCTCTAGAAACAATTAGAAATCTTTATTGTGCAAATGCCAACTATAACTCCACATATAAAGTATGGTTCTTGCCTCTTCAAATTCCCATTCTAACTCTTGGTCACCAAATTATCCCTCCCCTGAAATAGGGCAGGGACTGTCATTTTAGTAATTATACAAAGGGGAAACATTAACTAGTACTACTAGAAGGAGCTGGCAGTAATATTTCACTAGGAACTTAGTGTATAATGAGAAGAGATTTGGAAGAAGAGTCATTCATTGTAGCTACTGTATCAGCATATTCTTCTGAGGGATTCTTTGCCTATGGAGCCACAAGAGAAAATGACTGTTATCTTGAAAGTAGATGTTCCTGTGACTAATTGTAGAGTTGGTAGAGTGAATATTGTTAGCAAAGGAAAGGACTGCCAGGAATAGCAGTTTGAAAAAAAACTAAAAGAATACAAAGGAAACATGAAACTACACAAGATATCACTAGATGTCATATAGTTTCCTGATGATGAGTGAATTTTGTTTTAGACAGACCTTGTTAGATGCACATACTCTCATTTCTGGAGCAGATTCAAGGAGTTCCAAGATTGTTTTCCAAAATAATGAATCTTAACTAAGGTTTACTGAAGGAAGCTAATTACCCACATGGTTTGAATTAAATATAATTTAGCTGACACGCTAAAATGCAGCACATCTAAAGTCAAAGAAGGGACATTTGTTTTTCTCTTCATGGTTGTGCTAGAAGAATGCCAGAGTCCAGGTTTCCTAAACTTCACAGGATAAACTTTATACTAAATCTATTGTATGATTCCTATTTGGACAAACTTGGCATTTGTTCTAAGGAGATGCTGGTAAATCCTTTCAAACACTGATAACACTCATGGAGTCTGTCCATTGTATTTCAGCTTGGAGTTGACAGTCTTTCTTCTTTAATGTTACAGGAATCTTGCACTACAGGTAAGCATAATGGCAAGAGACTCAATATCATAAAATGCTTGTGACAAGCTGTAGGAAGAAGAAATAAAGAGTTGATGAATGGGGAAAAGGTGTTAATGTCTATGGAATAATATCTCTAAATTTCACTGATCTTTGTGCAAGGCATAGAAGATTGAAGTGATCAAAGTGGTAATAGTTTTAATATATAATTTATAAGGCAGATTTTTTTCCTATAGCATCTGTACACGTATTTCTGCAACACCAATAGGCATACAATTTTAGGATTATTACACTAAGATAAGATAAAAGGGAAACCTCACATTTGGATCTTATACAATATAGTACCCAATATATTTTGTTATTTGCATGTTTTGTAATGTGATGCAAAATCAATACACAAGTCATATCTTGCAGGAATTAGACTGTCTTAGCCATATACTTTTGGCTATTTATATGGATGATTAATGCATCCATTATTTTCACAGGTGTGGTTTAACATTTTATCTGACTGCATATTACATTTATTATTTTCAATATTATAGCTTAGGTAGGTGGTCCCTTCCAGTGCTGTGAAAATTCTTCTGTGAAAATTAAATGAACAATGAATTAGGCAAATATTCATCTTACATAACAATAAATGAGGCTGGAGGGAAGGGAGTTGAGTTCTATTAGCTTATAGTGGTAGAGTTCCCTTCAAATGCTCTTTTACACAAAACCTGATTACCAGTTGCCCAGGCTCATTAAAGGACATTTTGTGGGTGGGTCTGAAGGATGTCTTCCATTTGTAATCCACCTATCTTCTTATGTAAGGTACATCAAAGCAAAAATAAATATACCTAGGTGTTATATTTAAATCTGTTTTGTACCACAGTGTTGTCATGGTTGAGGACCCTAAGCAAATGTTTTGTGGAGGATTTGTCACTACCACAGCCTCTTCCCCTCAAGAGCAACCTTAGTGTTTTCATTATCAGAAATGTTTAATGTTATAATGGTTTCTGCTATTTTCTAACCACATCATTCTTTTTCCCATTCCTTTCTGGATGTGAAAGGGGGGGGTTGGTTGGTGGTGTCAACCTATTCTCCAAAGCACCTGAAGGCTGGACAAGAAATAATGGATGGAAACTAATCAAGGAGACAAGCAACCTAGAACTAAGCAGGAGTTTTCTGATAGAATCATTGGAATGGCTTGCCTTCAGAAATTGTGGATGCTCCATCCCTGGAAGTTTTAAAGAAGAGATTGGACAACCATTTGTCTGAAATGGTACGGGGTCTATTGCTTCAGCAGGGGGTTAGACCTCAAGGTTCCTACCAACTCTCTTATTTTGTTGTATGCAGGTAGTTACTGCAGTAGCCATGATACCTTTGCTTCCATTCTTCCTTTCTACAGAATTTCAACACTTTAAGAAATAAAAGATACAGATTTCATTGGGCTGGAAAAATTCAGATCACCCAATCTTCCATTGTTTAAGAGAATATATTATTATAACTAAAGAATCAGAGTGTGAGAAAATATGTACCTGAAATACATGGCAACATTTAAAAATCTCCCTGTTGCTCTCTGTTCAGAATCCAGTAACATACTGTGTAAAATAAACTCTGCTTAGCTAATTGAATTGCACATGGCCAGTAAGAAAGGGCCATAATTGTTAAGTTTTGAATTATTAGTTCAGTCAGAGAATTATGGTATCCCCTTCTTCCAATTGAAACTATATATTTGCCATGTCAGTTGATGAATTACATGTTGGAAATTATGTGGCACCACGCCTAGATGACAACTAGTTTTCCTATATTGTTTTGCTGCCATATAATGCCAAATTTTGCAGGCCAGACCTGGTAACTCTAAATGATGGGTTTGGTTGACCCCCTCTATAGTCTTAGTGCTTTTTCCATCTTGACATCAGGCCCTTTGTAATAAATAAACTTGCCTCTTACAGCACTGAAAAAGTATTTCTGAAAAACCTGTTCTTCCTCCTCTGTTTATTTTGTTTCTTTGTCAAAAGAAGGGGAAAGCTCATATTGATTTTTGCCATTCTCTCTAACACACACACACACAAACACACACCAAAACAAAAGCCTGGTTTTTGTGGCTAAAAATGAGTTTATGAAACTGATGAAATTGCCCACATAATTCATGCCCTTTGAGCATTCAGAATGCCTGCAATCCAGGTATGTCAGAAATGAAATCCCAGTAACTTGACCCAAGAGATTACAGACCTTTTTTTAATTTTAGTGTTTTGGCACTGATACTACAACATATAGCCTATTATTATAAACTGAGGAATTAAGCAGGATGATAGTACAGGAATTCCTTTCAACTTCTTAAGTGTTGATTGTAGGGTTGTTTTGAATAGACCTTACATAGACCTCACAGTGTGGCCTCCCAAAAGTCAACTACTAAATGTAACATTCTGCATATGAATAGAAACAATATTGGTTCAGTGATGGATAGGCAGGATTTCTACTTCTGTTTAATCAAAGGTGACATAATATGACTGCAGCAGGAAAGTTAATTTGGGTTAATACTGGATCTGAAAATAAGGTCGAGACTGATTTTTGCAGGGAATGCTGTGGTTCTGATTGTCGTGTAAATAACATAAATAACATAATAGAAAAAACTGAATTGGACAGTTGGCACTTAAAATTTTTGCCTGCACATTTTGTCTGAATATGCATACATAACAGAAATACACCCTCACTCTCTTAAGCCATAGATACACAATATGAATTTCGCTCAAAGAAATTAACCTTAGGTAAATTAGCATTCCTGAGCCATTGCACTGCTTAGAAGTGAAGGTATATGTATAATATTATAAAGAATACCTTAAAATATGCATAAATGCTGAAAAAATACTGGACCTCTTTTAATTTTTTTTATCATCTTGCTTTATATGTACTATATGTGGGCAATGCAACATAGAATAAGGAAGTCAGACATTAAGCAAACTTTACTTTTACCATATGTGGATAGCAGCAGCGAATAAATATTGATTCAGAATTGAATCCAGACTTTAGATAGTCCCCATTTAGCATCTGCTTTACACAGCTACTGCTTGTTGTTGCAAGATGATAGGGAAAAAAATAACTTGGCGACCAATTCTCATATTTATGACCTTTACAGGTCTGTCAGATGAAGGAAAGCTGATGATCATAAGCACAGTTGCAGTTCTCCTGAGAGCCGGTCGGATCATCCAGAGAGAGTGGGAGGTGCTTCAGTCTGCGTTGTTGAAGGCTGAGCTTAATTACTGAGGAATGCTCCGCCCTCCGTCACGTGGCTCCCTTGCATTCCCCAGTTTACGCTCAGCCTTCGTGAGAGTAGGCTGTGTACTTCACCACTCCTTGGCCGATTCAAGAGCTCTTTATTCATCAGGTTTTGATTATCATTGCCCCGGTTCTCCTTAGCCTCTAAGCGCATTGGGATAGTGATTAAACGGGAGCGCGTTTCTTCGCCCCTGGGGGGGCTGCACAGCGGGCGGCTTCCACGCTCCGGCGCCAATCCCTCCCCTCAATTCGATCTTCTTCCTGCCGCTTTTCTACGCCGCACTCGTAGCGGCTTTATTTGATCGCGATGTAATAGCGCAGCTGGTGTTCCCCCCCACTGTAAACGCCGATGAAAATCACCTGGCTGCCTCTCTCGGTCCCTAGACGTGTCGGAGAGGCTGATTTTGGCCCTGAGCAGCCCGTGAGTAAGGGAGCGTGGGTGGCCGCCATTTTGGGCGGCGCCGCGTGTCGGGTGCCGCTTTTAGAGGCCTCATTGAGCTGCGAAGGGACTAGCTCTATAAGACTTCCAGCCTGTGAGAGCTATCAGATATTTAGGGGAATTGGCAAACTTGTTGGCTTTCCGCAGCACGCTCAGGGCAGGAAATAGCAGCCTATCCCTCCCGGTTGTTGCTTGGGAGCTCCAGCTGCCCGAGGCCTCACTCCAGCCTCAGGCGTTTTATTTGGCACATTGGCAATATTAACAGCAATTCCTGGGGTCACTCCTTCTTGGGAGCTCCAACCAGACCTTGGATTAAATATAGTAAATAATAATAATACTAATAGTAATATTTATCATTACATAGTATGTATGTATGTTTAGATAGATAGATATATGTATTTGCATATATATATATATTTACATCTTATCAATATTTGGCTATTTCACGTTGCCAACACTGGTTGGCTTATATATCTTGATTGTACGCTTAGGTATAAAGATATTAATAGTTATATTAGTTTATATACATTTAAAATTCCAAAAGGGGGTGCGGGCCAGTGAAAGGACACCCGGCCTTTGTTGTAGGTCGAACCCTTGGCGAGCCAACCGCCTTTACATTTGTATTACAGTCCTTTCCTCTACAATGGCAGATGACAATTCCGCTAAAGGCCCTTCTTTGAAGGCCAAATCCTACCACCTGCGCAAACAGGCTAAGGAAGCCCCTAAAGAAACTTCCAAAGCTTCTCAGAGGGACACTCTAAGACGTCATAGGGCACTGGAAAAAGAATTTGACAGACGATCTAGAGAGACACAACTGGTATTTCCAGACCCCCCACCCTCTGCTCCCTCTACCTCCAGACACCCCCCCTCCTCCAGATTGCTCTTCCCTCTCCAGGCGCAGCCCATCCCAGGGACACCAGGTTCCCGGACCAATGACCAGGCGGACGCCGGAAGCAACATTTACGCCCACGGCTGCTGGTCTGCGCCATGAGGAGGTCGCCACAGTTGAGATCCCTGCACACATGCAGGCATGGATGGAATGGGCTATTCGCCAGGGGATTGCAGAGGGCCTGCAACAGATGTCCAGGTCTGGTCCTCCCTTGATGGCGCCCGAACACGACTTGCCATCAGTCAGGTCCTTGCCTAGATCGGACCCCACTTTTGGTCAGGTACCTTTACAGGAGGGCAGTCCTCTCCCAGAAAGGGATCTGGAGGAGGCCATGGAGGACCTAGATCGGTTCGGGGAGGAGGAGGAATTGGAATGGGGTCTACGCACCAAGGGAAGCCCCTATTGGAGATAGACCCTATGGAGGGGGACATGTCCGAGGACGAGGGCCTCACCCCGGATCAACCCACTTTTGTGGGTCTGTTCAAGTCACACATGTTTAAATCGCTTCTATTTAAGGCCAGGAACATTTCTGGCCTGTCTGTACAGTCCTCCTCGGCTCTCCCTTCCCCAGCAGAGGGACAGGAGGATGCCATCTTTAGGCAGCCCGTGGTGGAGGCGGAGGTGATCCCGGCCCTGCCCATTTTTCATGACTTAGTCTCAAACCAGTTAGACTCCACAAGGGCCCCCCCTGCCCCATCTAGCCAGGACAGGAGGTTCTTTAACCTTGAGTCGAGCTTCTGCAACCTGCTTAACACTCCCGAGGTAGATGAGCCCATCATTGGTTTGGCATCCTCATCCTCCCCCAGTGATCCCCTGGAGGTCCTGAAGCCCGAGGACAAGAGGTCCAAGCTTGCTTTACGTAGGGCTCACCAAGCGGACACCTGGGCCATTAGATCGGCCACTGCCGCTTCCTTCTTCACCAGGTCTTCGATCCGGTGGCTCCGTCAACTGAGGCAGCATGTCCCCCCCTCTAACACAAGGGCACACCAGGACATAGCAAAATTGATGGCTGCGTCAGAATTCTCGGCCGATGCCCCATACCACACGGTTAAGTTCTCTGCCTGAGCAATATCCTCTCATGTTACAGCTCGCCACCTGCTCTGGCTCAAGCACTGGCAGGCAGACGTAAAAAACAAGGTTAAGCTGGCCACCGCCCCCATAAAAGGGACAAATTTTTCGGCACCGTCCTGGAGCCATTTCTATCAGAAACCAGAAGCAAGAAAAAATTTCTTCCCCCCCCTTTTCCGTAGGTCAGAGTCAAGAGCACAGCCCTTTTGGAGAGGTTCCTCACGACCTTTCTACCAGTTTCCTTTCCCGCCCAGGTACCCGAGACCCCCCTCCTTCCGGCCTTTCCAGCCCCAGGATCAGCCAATCCAGCTGACAGGAGCAGGAGGGGCGGCAGCTACAGGCGCCCCTTCAGGGGTTCAGGAGGGAAGCCCTTCCGGCGCAACAGATAGACCCCGTCCACGCCTCCCCATCGGTGGACGCCTCAAGCATTTCGCCGACTGGTGGGACTCTTCCACCTCCGATGCCTGGGTCAGGGAGACCATCAGACTGGGCCTCACGCTTGAATTTCAGTGCGCCCCCCCTGAATTTTTTATGGCATCCCCCCCCAACGATCTCACCAAACGCAACCTAATGGATTCAGCTATCCGCCATCTCCTCTCCATACAGGCCATACAACCTGTACCACCATCCCAGCGGAGGCAGGGGTTTTACTCTCACCTCTTCGTGGTCCCCAAATCCTCAGGGGGATGGAGGGCTATTCTAGACCTGAAACACCTTAACCGTTACCTGACCTACTGCAGGTTTAAGATGCACACCCTACAATCCATTCTACTAGGCATCAGGCAGGGGGACTGGCTATCCTCCATAGACCTTTCAGAGGCGTACCTTCACATCCCAATGCGGCCCTCCCATTCCAAATTCCTCAGGTTCTGCTACAACCATCACCACTTCCAATATGTGGCACTTCCCTTTGGATTGGCCTCTGCCCCGAGAACCTTCACTAAGGTCCTCGCGGCCCTAGCAGCCCACCTCAGGGACCTCCCGGTTCGTCTCTACTGTTAACTGGATGACATCCTCATCCTGTCTCACTCCAGAACCCAAGCAGAAAAGGATATCAGAGCTACTCTTTCTGCCCTCCAAGATCATGGGTTCCTAGTAAACTGGCAAAAGAGCCATCTGTTGCCATCTACACGGATCACCCACTTGGAGTCCGTCATTGACTCGGTTCAGGGAAAGGTTTTCCTTTCCTCTGAGAGATTCTATAGCATCCAGGAGACTGTCAAACATATCAGACAATCAAGAAAGGTAACACTTTTAGAATTGTCTAAATTACTTGGTAAAATGGTCTCATGTATTTCCATTGATCCCTGGGCCCGTTTACACACTAGATCCCTACAGTGGTTCCTGCTCCCATTCCAAAGGACCAGCAGAAGCAATTCAAAGGCCGCGGTCAAGGTGCCTCACGTCTCTCCTCTGGTGGACCAGTCCCGCCATCAACAGGGGACACTTCTTCAAGGAACCCCAACGCCTCATCCTCACCACAGACGCCAGCCTGTCCGGATGGGGCGCTCACATGCATTCGCTCTCGACACAGGGCAAATGGTCACAGATAGAACGCACACGCAATATAAACTGATTAGAACTTCGTGCCATCCACCTGGCCCTGCGCAACTTCCTTCTCTACGTATGCGGGCGGCATGTCCTGATACTCATGGACAACGTCACTGCCAAGGCTCACGTCAACCGACAAGGGGGCACCCAGTCCATAAGTTTGATGAGAGAGGCCGAGCGCCTCTGCCATTGGGCAGAGCGCAATCTCCTCTCTCTCAAAGCCGAGCACATCTCAGGGGTCTCAAACACCCAACCAGATTGGCTGAGCAGGACCACGGTGGACCAGTCCGAGTGGCGCATTTACTCGTCACTGTTCAGGGAAGTGACCGTGATGTTCGGTCTCCCGTCACTAGACCTCTTCGCATCCCCGCTCAACACCCAACTCCCCAGGTTTTTCTCAAGGTATCCCTCCCACGGGGCCGAGAATCACAACGCCCTCAGCTGCCCCTGGCCCACAGGGCTTCTATATGCATTCCCTCCGTTGGCCCTGGTCCCAGGGTCATCCAGAAGCTCATCTCCAAGAAAGCAGAGCTGATTTTAGTGGCACCCTACTGGCCCAGGTGCCCATGGTTTGCGGACCTCCGCTATCTATCGGTGGCCCCCCCTTGGAAAATTCCCCCGCACAGGATATCCCTTTCCCAGGGGCCCCTCCAACACCCGGACCCTCAGTGGCTCCAGTTAGCTGTTTGGAGGTTGAGCGGGAACGTCTAAGGAAGGAGCAGTTCTCTGACCAGGTTATTGATACCATTTTAGCCGCCAGGTGGCCCTCAACAACCCGAATATACAATGCCACTTGAAATAGCTTCTGCAAGTGGTGCCATAATTTCCAGATCAACCCTCTTTCACCCTCCATTGCTCAAGTTTTGGAATTCCTCCAAGAAGGTCTGAGGAAGGGACTTTCTCCAAATACCCTGAGGCGTCAGGTAGCAGCCCTTTCAACTGTGATTATTTGCGACAATCTGGGTACCCTCTCCTTCCACCCTCGCATTAGGACATTCCTTAGGGGAGCAACTAACTTGTGTCCCCCAACTGTACACAGATACCCTACCTGGGACCTCAACAAGGTCCTGACGTCCCTTACTAAACATCCCTTTGAGCCTCTCAGGAAATCCTCACTCCAGTTCCTAACTTTCAAAGTCGTATTCCTGGTGGCCGTTATTTCGGCTCGCCGAATATCGGAGATAGCCGCCTTGTCGGTGAGGAAAGACCTTTGCATCTTCCATGCCGACCGGGTGGTTCTACGGCCGGACCCTACCTTCTTGCCTAAGGTCAATTCAGCCTTCCACAGGGCACAGGAACTCACACTTCCAAACTTCTGCCCAAATCCCTCGCGGGAAAGGGAGAAGCTTTGGCACACCCTGGACGTAAGACGGGCCCTCCGCATTTACATTAAACGTACCCAGCCCTTTAGGAAGTCCGAATCCTTATTCCTTTCCTTTCAACCTAAATCCTTAGGACACAAAGTGTCCCCGGCAATCATCGGCCGCTGGACTAGAGCTACTATTTCCAAAGCTTACTTGTCCCAGGCTCTGCCGGTGCCCAGCGGCATAACGGCACACTCCACCAGAAGTGCAGCCACCTTGGCAGCTTGGGCCATCCAGGCTCCAATTGCTGATATTTGTCGGGCGGCCACCTGGGCCTCCCCATCTCCCTTCATTAGGCATTATAAGATCGACATATTTGCCTCGGCGGAGGCTTCGTTTGGGAGACGAGTTCTCCAGCGAGTCCTCAAGGAACCGCAGGGACTTCAGAACCAGATGGAGTCCCTCCTGTAGGACAGCCAAGCTTTGGTATGTCCCACTCTCTGGATGATCCGACCGGCTCTCAGGAGAATGGGCGTTGGTCCTGACCTGACACGCCATTTCTCTGGAGCCGGGAGGATCATCCAGCCCCACCCTTTTAAGTTCACTGTCTGGTGGGGTCTTGTTTCGGCCAAGGAACCTTTTAGCATAGTAAGATGAGAGCACGATCTTCTCTTCACTCTCGTCTTCGCGTAAACTGGGGAATGCAAGGGAGCCACATGACGGAGGGCGGAGCATTCCTCAGTAATTAAGCTCAGCCTTCAACAACGCAGACTGAAGCACCTCCCACTCTCTGGATGATCCTCCCAGCTCCAGAGAAATGGCGTGTCAGGTAAGGACCAATGCCCATTTCACTTAGTATCTGCTTTGCTTAACTACTGACTTGCTGATCCCAACAGTGGTCACTTAACAAAGACTATCTATATATACTGAGCTGACCCTAGTCTTATTTTCATCAATGCCTTAAGAATAATGAAACCAGAGTCATGGAGAAACACTAAGTTTTCAAAGAATCAAGAAACCAGGGATAGAAGTTGCCCTTTAAACTTTGGCATAGATTAAAAAAACCATAGAATAAAATTGAATTTTACAATCTTGTTTAAGAAAAATGTTCTGGAGATGGGTAATGTCTTAATACCAGAATGATGCAGTTTCTGCCACTGTCTTGTGCCGCATGATATAATTCAATGCACGTCATGCAGAAAGCCTTAAACACAAAGCAATACTTTTCTTTATTTGGAATAAATAGCTGGAACTTTAAATACACAGGTCTATATACCAGCTTTGACAATAAATTATTACATTATTTTTTTTTTTTACTTATTGATGGATATCTATCACATAGACTAGAAAAATATGTCCAGAATACATTTTTCTTAACTTAAATGCAGAATTGGAATTATATCATGTTGCAATTCTGTCTACTCTTTCAATAGAAATATCACAGGTTTAGTTACATATATTTCTTTCATTCATTTTCAGTAAAACAATGGATAGTTTTAAACCCATGCTTTCTAATTTGAATTAGTTTATCAGACCATGCTTTACTGAACACATTAGCATAAATAATGATTCTTGCCATTTGCAAACCAGTTGTTTCTTTCCCTTGTTCTTCAAAACCTACTGGATGGTACATATAAGGCTCCTTTTTTCTGGTCATCATGCAGAAAGATTGTTTTATATCTACATGCTTTGCATGTAATTTACATGTAATCACTGCCTTGGGCAGCCTTTCCCAGTGGCCCCTTCGGGTTTGAGCTGGAGGGACTTGGGAAGGAAGCCAAGCTTGGGTCAGCCCGGCTCTTTCGCTTGGCAGGCAGGCGTGCACCCGTGGCTCGCTTTCCTGGCTCTGCTCAGCCCGCACAGCTCTGGCGCGGCCCTGGCAGGATGAGTAGGGCCCGGCAGGGAGGCGCTCGCTCCCTTGGTGAGAGCTCCGCCACTGGGCAGGAGGGCCCTCCTGTCAGCTGCGCTGGGCGCCCCAGGCGGAGCTCTTTGTGCTCTGCCTGGCGCCAGGCAGGGATGGCAGCTGGGCGCTTCTCCCGGGTTGGACCGATCCTGTGCTGCGGTCCCAGGAGATTCGCCTCCCCAAATGGAGTTGGGCTGCCCTCTTGGGCAGGGGAGGCTTTGTCGTACTGGTAGTAGGACGTCATTTTAAAAAGAATTGGCTTTGCCTTCGAAGATGAAGGGAAGGTGACGAAAGGAGCGCCTGAAGCCGAGTATCTCCACCAGGCTCCTGTTGCAGGGAGGAGCCCTGGCTGGCCACGCGTGGCTGCACCAAACGCCGGCAGCATGGGGAGAAGGGGAAGTAACGGTGGCGGAAGGTCTCCCGATAAGAAGTGCCCCATCAACACCAAAGTCAACGCAGGCAGCACCATATCTGGGCATGCAACAAAAGTACCGCCTAATGGCAAGCCCCCACTACCACCATTCCCCTCCATTTTGCATGTTTAATTTAGGTCTTAATTTGGGGGGAGTGACTTAATTTGATTTTATGCCTATAAAACATTCTATTGGGGGAGGCCGTATTGTTGGAGAAACACGATATGTATCTAGCTATATTGATCAGAGGGACACAAAACTTTCCAGAACGCTAGAAGCAATAGTGTGGATAGCTAGCATGGACAGTCCCAAAGCTGTGCCCTTTGACTATTCTAGGTTTAATTCTTTTATTACATAATGGCTGTAGGACAAACTTGAAAATAGGATGTCCAATATACCTCCTTTATTCTGTGCTACAAAGGAAAAAACTTTGTGTATTGAGCTGATATGTTCCAACAAATGGACTGTTGCAGCCTGTTGGCTGCCAGCTCCTCCAGCAGCCAAATCAGGAGGAGAGGAGGAGGTATGGGAGTCAGGGTCAGCATCAGGGCAATCTGGAAGCTCTGAGGGGGAAGAGGGAATGGAGCTGGCAGAGAGAGAGTGGGGCAGTGGCGGAGCCTGGGCCATCCATCAGCCCTCAGATGGAGAATCAATAGCCCCCAGATGGTTGATGAAGAAGTGGAACAGCTGGGTCTAGTGCCTGACGCAGTTGCGCAGAAGGCAGAGAAGAGAACAGTAGAAAGCTATGGGCTGATTATGGGGAAGGATGCCAGCGAGGCCCCACCCTAGTTTTGGGGATAAAACGCAGGGCGCAGAGATAAATGGGTGTGGCAGACAACTATTCATCTTCTGGCTAGACTTGTTAGCTTATGAGAGAAACATTTTGCTGGGCTGCCAGCATTCCTAATAGAGGAAACTTGAGTTCACATAAGAGGTTTGTAGTGTTTGGGGAGCTGGGTCAGAACATAGACAGGCTGGTTGTGTTTCATTTCACACACACACACACACACACACACACACCCCTCTCTTTCTTTTTGTAAGGCTCAATTTCATATACATGCAGTATCTATCCCATCTATCATGTAAAATTGCTTAAAAATAAACTTGAAGCTTTTATGACAGGATGGTAGTGTAAATATTTGTTACTTTCCCCTGAAGCCATTGTCACAATGTCACATTCAGTCTTTTTATATGTTTCAGCAGGTAATGACCTTTTATGATCAATGATATAATGGTTGACAGCCTCAGTATTTCATAATATCAGTAGGCTGTTATAATGTAATACCATGTTCCCCCAAAATAAGACTGGGTCTTACATTAACTTTTGCTCCAAAAGACACATTATTTTCCAGTTAGGGCTTATTTTGGGGGAAATGTGGTACTAAAATGTGTCTGGCTGATGATCTCAACTGGATTTTTTTGGGGGGTAGGGTTTATATTATGAGTATGTGTGAAAAAATCATGCTAGGGCTTATTTTACGATTGGGTCTTATTTTTGGAGAAACACAGTAATGCTCTGTTGCATTATTAGTGCAATGTTCTAATTTTAATTTTCTATGTACATAGTATTACTGAACATTTTCATAGCTTTCTGTAATTTGTCTTGCTGAAGTTCACTGTGCCTGATTAAATATCCCTCTTAAAGAAGGAAGCCATGAAAGAAAACAGCTTTTAATTCAGTGAATGTATGCAGGTTAATTTTTCAGGGCTTTGCTTGGTTGGTGATGGACTTTGCTATGTTCTTTTGCCTTCTAAAAGAATTCTAGGAATTCTGTCTATAATTGACTCATGTCCTTCACAAAATATCTATAAGATTACTAGTCTTTCTCATTGTGTCCAGAACAGCCTCTGCAATCTCAAAAGTTATGTGCTGAAATTCTACTTTCTTTGTGCATCTGTCTTTCTGCCAATCTTTTAAGTTACTGTTGTTGAGCAGCAGATTGTTGAGCTTGTGCAGGAATAGGAACATGCTGAGCTTTGAACAAATTTCCTCCTTTGTGATTTATGATTGTAAATATGAGAACACTTTATTTAACATGAGCGCTCAAGAAATTAAAGAACAATTAATAAGAGAATAGTATGCAATGAAATAAAGCAGGGGTAGCATTGCGTAAGGAACAGTCACTTGGAAATTAAAGGAAGCAAATTATAGAGTTTTCCATTGTCAAACCTTTCATACAGTTTACAAGTAGTCCTTGATTTAAGACTAGTCACCTAGTAACTATTCAAAGTTGCAGTGGATACCCAAACGTTCTGACAGTTGAACATTCCCCCTTTCCCCCCAATTATCACATGACCACATTTTGAGTGCTGTGCAACTGGCCCACATTTACTGGCATTTTCAGCATCCCAGTGTTGCAAGACTGTGATTTATATTTTTTTCTCCAAACACCGGTTTTTACTTCCAGTTTTTGGGAAAAATACCCCATAGTGAACAATGGTTTTGCTTAATGACCACAGCATTTGCTTTACAACTGTGGCATTTGCTGAATGACTGCTGGATTCACTTAATGACCATTACAAAAAAAAGTTTTGTAAAATAGAGTTGGTAAAGTGGTGACCTGCTTTAAGACTGTTATGACATAAAACTGTAATTAGCGGGGTCTATTAAAGTTGTATGTCAAGGACCAACTGTAATATATTCTTAAATCTAGAAACTCTAGCTCTTTGATGGTGAATCTATGGCACAGGTGGCATGCAGAGCCATTTGTGTTGACATGCGAGCCACAGGCAAACTTACCTCACTGCGCATGTGTGCGCCTCAGAGCTGAATTTTTGGCTGCTTTGAGGCCTTTTTCGGCCTCTCAAAGGTTTGAAAAAGCCTCTGTGGGCTTTGCAGGGTGAATAATAGGCCTGTTTTGTCACTTCCTGTAATACTGAAAGTGATGAAACTGGCCTATTATTTGGCACGCAAAGCTTCTGGGAGGCCGAAAGAAGCCTCAAACCTGCTGAAAATCAGCTGTGAGGCACAGTGCAGGTAAGGAGGTGGCGGGGGGAGGGATTGGGTGTGCATGAACAGGGGGTGTGGGGAGGCACATTCATTGCCTTCTGGTTGCTGGTATACAAGCATGCAAGCGCGCAAACAATTTTTGGTACAGGAGCCCAAAAAGGTTAGCCACCACTGCCCTAGCTGTTATGCCAACTTCTGTCATTTTGATCCTTTTTATAGTGACATAATACTAACTGATGATTAGGAAAAACATACTCCAGAAATTATGCAAAACTAAATGGGGAGCTTCAGGGGAGCTGCCATCTTTAGGTCATCAGGCCTAAGGCTGGTCTAAGCAGAATGCTGTGACCCTATATGGCTTCACTGCTGCCATATTAGTAAGTTAGATGCCAGAGTCGTCAACACCCTGAGGATTATAAGCAGATGCTTTAAAACCGCTCTGACGCTGAGTCCTGTTCTGAGCCATATAACACAGCCAGCTTTACAAAGGCAAAATGTGAGAGATTATAGAAAAATTTTCAACAACTCACTCCTACTGGTGGTGTAGGACTTTGTCATTTATCAGGCAGAAAACTCAAATCCAGCACATCCCCATTGGCATTTGCACAACATCTGCCCAACAACTTTAATATCGATTCCCAATGGAAAGCCAAATGGGTCGCTGAACACCCAGACATAGGAAGACATATAAATGATCCCACAAAAAAGGCGCCAGGCTGGCGTGGCTTCGGGGCAGCAGGAATTTGTGACAGCTCGCGATTCCTGCTGTGCTAGCCGCCGAGGTACCCCCGATCCAGATGGGTCAGGGGGATATGGCTGCCCTGTAGGGACAGCTGAAGAGAGAGGGGAGTCAGAGAGGGGTTGGGGGTGTCGCAGACCCCCTCCTTCTCCGGAAAAACCCCTTTTTCCCAAGGCGGTGGAGCGGCGGTCAGCAATGGCCGCCACAAAGAAGCCAGCAACCGGGTAAGATTGCGCTGGAGGAAGTAAGAAGAGTGAAAGTGCTGTCTGAGCCGGGTCAAGTAACATCTTGCAAATCGGCTGGAACTGAGCTGTTTGAATTGCTGGAGGATACATTGTATCCCTAAGAAGATCGAAAGCGGCGGAGAAGCTGTTAAAGGGAACTTTTTTTTTTCTTTACTCTCCCACCCCATGGAAACAGCAGAAATGTTTGGACATATTGGACATTGAAAGTGAATTGTTTTGAGAGTTGAAGCTAAGGGACAAAAGGATTTTTGGACATTGAAAAACAAGAAATTGGAAAACCCTTGTTGGAGGTATGGATTTCTGATTATTTAAAATTGATATTGCAAGTGGGAAGGGAGAGGGAAAAAAAATTGGAGCAGAAGCTGAAAAAGGAGGAGATTGCCTAGAATCCCAAAGAAAGGTATATGGTAATTGGACCTCTTTGATTAAACATTAACCCCAGAAAGAGAAAGAGAAGAAGGAAGAAAAGTATTAATTTTTGGAACTTTTTTTTGAATTATTTTTGATTAAAAATACTTGTGGTTGTTTTGGGAAAAGTTTCTCTTTTCATAATGGCATCGCTTGTGGATGAACTAAAGACTGAATATCAAAAATATAAAAAGGAAGATACTTTGGACACTTTGTTTCAATTCTTAGAAATGGCGTTATGTACTTATAAAAAGTTGACTACGCAGCAGAAGGACTGGGACAAAGAAGAAGAGGAAGAAGAAGCCATCTTTGATGAACAATGGGTTCTTTCCGGGGAGGAGGAGAAAAAGGATAAGAAAAAGGGGATTTTAAGAATTATAAAAACAACCAAAGAAGAGAAAAATGAGCGGAAAGGTGGAGGCAAGGTTAGAAAGCAAAGGAAAAGGAGTAAGAAAAGGGAGGAGGAAAGACAAGCAAGAGAGAAAGGGGGGGAGGAGGAGCCTCAATGGGGGGAAGCAAGATCTAAAGAAAAAAAGTTTATTCAGAGACAATGGGTGAATTTAATTTAGGATAAAAGAGGGATTCTGGAGGGTACATAAGATTGTGTTTTTTATATTGTATTTAGAGTATAAAATTCATTGTGTAATTTTAGAATCTTTTAAACAGAATCCCAAGAAAAATTGTTATATGAAGTACTTTTAAGTTAGGGTAATGAGTTATAGACGTTACTCCAATTGGTGTATAGGAGAAGTATAATAAAAGAAAAAAGATGAATGGATAGTTGGAAATAGAACAGACAAAGAATATTATTGAAAATGGTAATAAGATATGAAAGGATATATAAAGGTTTTGTTATGCTTTTTTTTTTTTTGGATGTTGTATATTGAAAAAAGGCAAAAAAAAAATTTTTTAATTAATAAGAAATAATTTGGATGAAAAGGAGAAGTTGGGATAAGATATGAAGTTAAATAGACAAAGTATTGATACTATAACTTGGGATTGTTATGTTCTATTGGTTTTCTTCTTTTATTATTTTTTCTTAGAAAAGAACTTATAAGCTGTTATGCCTTGTGCATTGTTTATATAAAATTGATAAAAATGGTTTATATATATAATATAAAAAAGAAAATGATAATAAGATATGGAAGGATATATAAAGTGAATATGATGTTTGAATTTGTGTCTGTGCGAAGAGTTTCAACCCGGGATCAGACAACCTTCAGAAAAGATCTTTTAGTTTTGTTTGTGTTCTGTAAAATCAATAAAATTTGTTTAAAAAAAAAAAAGGCGCCAGGCTTTGAACTACCATGCCAGCAATGGACAATCCTGAATAGGATTTGCATATCCGACAGCATCTTGTCAGGATAAACTGTGTAAAATGGAGGTTAGTATCCTCCCCTCAGTGTGACTGTGAAGTCCCATATCAACCTGTAGATCATATCGTGTTTGATATTCGTATTTGAGGATAGATCTTTTTAACATTTTTTTTATTGTATTTTACTAACCTAGGTGAAATCTTAATATATATTGTTAGTCTATGTATGATATGCCATATGCTAACTAAATTGATCAGCTGATAGTTCGATAGTCATTTTGTTTTATATTTCTGATACTTTGTTTTAAGTGTGAGAACTTTCTACTGTCTAACTCTCCCACTCCCATACAATTCAGAGTTTTTATTTATATTAATCTTCGAGCTAATTTTTGAACCGTTCCTTACTTATGATAACTTGTATCTGCTTTATCTACACATGCAAACTAACTATTCTTCCAGGCAATTATTTTGCTGCCTCTTAGCTTACATACTGTAAATACATAGCCCTATCTTGATTCATGGTTTTATTCCAGAGTTGATATTTTTATTGACAGGAAGTATATATATCTCATGGAGTTTGCAACATGAAGTCATGGGTGTAAATTGATTTGCAGGTTTCAAATGTGTACTGAATATACATTTTCTCTTTCCTAAAAATCAAAACAATAATCTGTGAAGATATACCATGAGTGATCCCAAGTGTATTGCAATGTGATGCATATATGAATTTATTTATTTGTAGTTTTCCGAAGAGGAAAACATTCAAATATCAAAAGTACTTTTTCAGTAGTAAGGACTGAGAGGTAGAGGAAATCTTTTACAGGACCCCGGTGTCATCTGGATACTTTTTTCCAAAGTAGATATTAATTTAAACAAACAAACAAACAAACAAATAATGAAAAACAAGTTTGGTCTAGTGGTTAAGGCACCATACTAGAAACATGGAGACAGTCAGTTCTAGTCCTGTGCTAGGCATGAAAGACAGATAGGTGACTTTGCCTTACAGGTTTGTTGTTGTGGGGAAAATAGGAAGAGGACGGAGTATTGGGTATGTTGGGCACGTTGAGTTATTTATAAAATAATAAAAGGCATGATATGTGAATGAATAAATATAATAAAATTATCTCTACTGGTGATGTCATTTAATGATTCTATATCTGATTACATTATACTTTTGATTAAGTTGCAATCTCGACTGTACTTCTTTATATGCAGAAAGAGACTGCTATTTCAAAAAGATTCATAAAATTTAACATTGAGGGAGAAAGTTAGACAAGTTCTTAAGTATGTGAGAGTTTTACTGAGCAGCCACAGGATTGCTTTTGACTTCATTAATTGTGCAAGAATGAAGCTGTCTTCTAGGTCACTTCAAACGTGAGTGGTTTAGTATATAGGAAACACAAGTGAATATATACAAAAGAATGTGATTTTTTAAAATCAGAACTAAGTTTCTGTCTTTATGCATTTTCAGCAAGTCCATTGTGTGGGAGAAGTGATTTATGTTCAGTGATTAAAGTTATTTTTGCCCTTGCGTAGGCTTAGCTCCACCTATTTTTGCTTTGTTTTAATTCTGTTCTGCAGCTTCATTATACTGCACAGTTCTTTTCAGTGTACAGTATGGAGAGGGCCCTGGCTTATCTTTAATTTGGAGGAATATTGTAAAATTCATCCACTTCATGCTGTAATTATTAGTAGGTGAAATAGGATAGAATGTTACATCTCTTCCCACCATGGAATACTTTTACCTTGTCAAATTCTTGCTACTCAGAATCATTACATTGCATGTAATAACTCCGAATCAGATATGTTCTTGGATTCTTTCCCTGGCCAGAGTCTTAGGTTCAAACAACCTGCTAAGCAGGGTAAGCAACTTTTTGATTCCTGGTTAATATATTTAAGAAATTCTTATATGGGTGGAGCTAGATTTTTTTCCCTTCCTCGTTGCAGGAGTTCTGTTGAGGAAAGGGGTTAAACTATGTTAGAGCTATACTAAGACTTGCATCATTGTATGACTTCTTCCTCAACCAAATCCTGAGGCTTTGACATACTGACATGTGTCCTAAATACATTGTAGAGAGGACCTGCACTTCAATATGTTATAACTGGGTGAGATAAGAACGCACACACTGGCACATTGCTAATTATCAGCCACATTTTGGTTAAGTGTGTTGTGCATACTATTTATAGAAGCAGATGATTATTTTGCACAAGCCTCAGTTTTCACATACCTTACATAAAACAGCCTCAGTATCCCTACATGCAAATTTTGATCGATTATCTCATGGTTTGATTCCCCTCCCCCCAGAAGTTTGGAAATTTCAAATCTTGGAGATGTTGAAAGAGAGAAAAAGGAATTCTTTTTAAAGATCTGTCTTTAGGGTTAAGAACCTTAAAGGACTATCTTTAGACTTAGGATTACTTGCTCCAGCTATCTTTGTAAATAGAGCCTTGAATCTTCAAGATATTTTAATTACTTCTGAATGTTTTTTGTACTGTATTCTTAAATCAGTTTTAAAGAAAAGATGCTTGCAACATGCAATTCCATATAAACCTTAGCGAAGTAGCTCAGGGCCATTCTCCTCCATGCTGCATCAAGAGCCCAGGATGGGTTGACTCCTTCCTATGATGTCATTTAGCTGAATCTGTACTAAGATATAAAAGCCAGCCCCTGGAAGAGACCCCAGCTTTTGACTCAGCTCCTTTCAGTCAGTAGCTGTGTCTCTGAAAGCGTTCTATTAGTTAGCACTTACCAGCAATCTTCAGTACCTTTTTTTCTCGCTTCAAGCAGCTCCCAGGGCAACTGCTCTTCCAGGAGAGCAGGGCTGTCTCTCCTTCAGCGTTGGGAGCAGCATTGCCAGAGTGCTGTTCAGGCAAGTTGGGCAGCAAAACTAAATGGGGACCTCCCCTCCACGCCTGCGGTTTGAGCGGTCGTAAAAAGCGATCGGCAAACCAATACCAATGTTAGCCAGCTGATCGTGTGGCCAGAGGCTGCCCTTTCCTTTGCTGACTTCACTCGGGGCTCTTTATAGATTAAGGAGAAATTCTTTGATCTCGGAGCCTGTTTCCCATAGTCAGCGGCCATCTTGGATTAAAGCCTTCCAGCACGAGGTGAGCGGCCATTTTGTAAGCCAGGGAGCTTAATACAAAAAATTTACACACAGTTTCTTTTCATCGTAAGAGCCTTTATTCTTCAAATGGAGCAAGATAAAGGTCAGGCAGAGTCTACCCACCCCCAGTGGAACAGTCTCTTAAGCCAATAAGAGAAAAAGTTGTAGGCAATGCACCCAGTCAGTCCAGAGGGAGGTGGCTGCTAAAATCAGAGCTAAGGCTCTAGCCCCTAAGAAAGCAACTCAGGCTGATTTGAGGGCAGAAAAGCGCAGACATGCAGCCCTAGAGAGGCAGTTCAACAGAACTATTCAACAGAAGGGAGCGCAACTACAACATGTTTCAGGTAATACCTATGGGCCCCAGCCAAGCCCTCCCAGGGGAGGAGAAGTTATGTATGAGCCTATCTCCTGAGGCTTTTGCAGTACAATGATCTTCAGGATCTAAGCAGATCTGGGCCTTATTTCCAACAGGCTTCTGGGCCCTATGCTCCTCCCCCTCCCTCCAGGCCTCGAACCTCTTCTCAATCTAGGCCTGAAGCCACCTTCACTCCGTCAGCAGCGGGCCTTCGGCCCCTACCTTTGAGCATAGACCAGGGGATATCCAAGATGTTGTCTCTTTGGCCATTAGGCAGGGATTGGCTGAATGCTTCAAGCAAATCCTTCGACCTCCAGAAAGGGTTCAGGCCCTTCTCCCTTCTCAATCAATAAGTTGCCTCGTCACCCTGATTTTCACAGGCCCCAGGACCTCAGGGTCCATTCTTCTCCACCAGAATGGGAGGGGGTTGATGAGGAGGGAAGGGCTTCACCATCTGAACACAGTTACTCCTCTCGTTCAGAACGTGAACAGGGCGAGACCTTTGACCAAAATCTTTCAGAGGAAGAGGAGTCTCTCCCAGAGCAGACATCCTCTGCATTGGTCTTTAATCCTTCTCTCTTCAGGCCATTACTCAGCATGGCCTTGGTCACTGCCAAGCTGTCGCCAGAGGAAGTGGCTCCCGAGCCACAAGGAATTCCCTCTAGCCAGGGAGACTCATTCTTCTCCAAGCCTGTAGTGCATGCAGGGGTTTTGCCTTCTCCCACTTTGTACCTAGATATGGTCAAGGAACAGTGCGCTTCCCCTTCGGCAAGTCCTTGTCCATCTTCTCTGGATAAGCGTTTCTACAATGTCAGCGCAGCCCTGGACAATTCTCTGGCGGTGCCTTCTGTTGACATTCTGGTTCTGGCCTCATTCCCATTTTCTGGCACTCTCACGTGGGCATCCATATGGTGGCTGCACCAACTCCAGATTAGATTACCTACATCTGACCTTCGATCTCACCAAGGCCTTAATAAGATTATCGCAGTGGCGGAATTCACTGCAGATGCCATTCTCAATTCCACCAAATTTGCATCTAGGGCCATGGCATCTTCAGTAGCAGCAAGAAGACTGTTATGGCTCAGAAATTGGCAGGCGGAGTCATGCCGTAAATGGAAGCTAGTTTCAATTCCATTCGTGGGCAATAAGCTTTTTGGCGATGCTCTGAAACCTTCTCTAATCGAAACCAGAGATAAACATAAAATTCTCTCTTCTGGGAAGAGAGCCGACTATCGCCCAGCTCCTTATACTGGTAAACCTCCTTTCGGGAGGGTGGGGGGTCATTCCTGCCATCGCTCTAAGTAATCCCTCATTCTCCCCATCCATCGGAGGTCACCTAGCCTTCTTTGCCTCCAAATGGGAGGAGTCAATGGTGGATGCCTGCGTGCTCAGCACTATTAGGTCAGGATTACAATTGGACTTCCTAATGCCACCCCAAATTTTTTTTGGATCTGTCCTGTCTTTCGGGACATTTCAAGGCAAGACCTCATGAATCAGGCCATTCAACTCCTTGAAATCTGAGCTATTCAAACCTGTTCCCCCCTCTCAATGGGGACATGGGCTTTATTCTCGCCTTTCATCGTTCCCAAAGCCTCAGGGAGGGTAGCGAACCATCCTGGATCTAAAATTTCTCAACCAATTTGTAAAATAACAGGCTATTTAAAATGCAGACTCTGCATTCTATTTTAGAGAGCATTCAGGAGGGCGATCTCCTCTCTTCCACTGATCTCATGGAGGCTTACCTCCACATCCCCATTTGGCCTCGTCATCGCCAGTTTTCCGTTTCTGTTATCAGAATACCCATTACCAGTATCGAGCACTTCCCTTCAGCCTCTCATTGGCTCCAAGGGTCTTCACAAAGGTTCTGGCAGCATTGATGGCATCTCTGCTTTCTGTTCCAGTGAGGATCCAATGCTACTTGGACAACATTTTGATTCTGTCCTCCTTCATCCATGCAGCCCATTGGGATCTGCAAATTACCCTGTCATATCTTCAGAGCCACGGATTTTTCCACTCCTGTCCACTCTAATGGTTCCTGCTTCCCTACCAATGAGCAGGAACCAGCCACACATCCATCAAGGTCCCGCTCCCGCCACAAATCCAGAGATCTCTCAATTGATGGTGTTCCCCGTTAATCTGGAAGGGACTCCTTTTCAGGGTCCCAGATAGGCTAGTGATAACCACCGATGCCAGCCTCCTGGGTTGGGGTTCCCATATGCTGGGCCAGATAGCTCAGGATCTTGGTCCAGGTCAGAGCAGGCCCTTCCCATAAATTGGCTGGAGCTTAGAGCCATTTTTCTAGCTCGCAAGCATTTCAGGCACTCAGTGACCGGCTCTCATGTTCTAGTTTTTATGGACAACATGTCCGCCATGGTTCATGTCAACCAGCGGGGTGGGGGTGGGGATAAGGTCCAGAGCCCTCATGAGAGAGGCTTTACGGTTGGGGTTATGGGCAGAGCAACACCTGTTATTGATCTCAGCGGACCACTTCTCCAGGATCAACAACTCCCAGGCTGACTGGCTCAGTAGGAGCCGAGTCAACCAGGCAGAATGGTCTATTCCTCCTTCTCTATTCAGGTACCTTTCCCTCAGATTCGGAATGCCAGAGGTGGATCTTCTCAAGTCCTCAAATTGCCCAGGTCACCAGATACTTCACCAGGTTTCCTTGCCAGGGAGTGGAGAGGACCAATGCCCTTTGGTGCAGATGGCCCAAAAGTCATCATCACTATCCTGGCATCTCACAAACCTCCCACAAGGCGCATCTATGATGCCACCTGGAAGGCCCTTCCTGATGGTGCCTTAGGGAGGGTCTCTCTCTCCCACTTTAGCCCAGTTGGCAGAGATTCTTAGATTCCTTCAGCATGATCTGGAGAAAGGTTTGGCCCCCAACACCTTACGCAGGCAGGTTCAGGCCCTCTCCTCAGTTCTTTCATGGGGTTCACTTCCTTCCTTATCCCATCACCCTTCAGTCAGGAGGTTTTCGAAAGGGGCTTCCATCCTGCACCCTCTGGTGGTTCACAGATATCCTTCCTGGGATCTTCATGTGGTCCTTTATGCCCTCACAAAGCTCCCTTTTGAACTCCTTAGAACATTCTCTCTCCATTTCCTGACTCTGAAGGTAGTGTTCCCGTTTCCATCACTTTAGCCAGGTGGGTATCCAAGCTCGCTGCTCTTTCCATCAGACAGGACCTTTGTTCCTTTCATGTTGTTAGGGTTGTCCTCAGTCTGGACCCCTCATTTATTCCAAGGGTTAACACCTGTTTCACAGGTCCCAGGACATTATGTTGCCTGGCTTCTGCCCCCTCCTGCACCATGACTTAGAGCAGCAGTGGCACTCGCTGTTAGAATATACATTAAGCGCACTTCCTCCTTCAGGAAGTCTGAAGCCATTTTGTTTCCTTTTCCCTTCTCACTTGGGGCACAAGGCCTCTTCTCCTACTATTAGCAGGTGGGTCAGATCTTGCATTGAGCAGGCCTACAAAGTTGCGGCCCTTCCAGTTCCTCGAGGTCTGACAGCGCACTCTACCAGAAACACGGCCACTTCGGCTGCCTGAATAATCCAAGCACCCTTGGAGGAGATCTGTCATGCAGCCACGTGGACATCTCCATCTCCATCTCCTTTCATCAGATACTACTGTCTGGATGTCTTTGCCTTGGCAACTGCAGCCTTTGGCAGATGGGTGCTTCAACGAGTGATTCAACAATCGGTGTTATGAGCCGGACGAGGACCCACCTGTGGACATGCAAGCTTTGGTATGTCCCATCCTGGGCTCTCGATGCAGCATGGAGGAGAATGGGCATTGGTTCATTACCCCAAACGCCCTTTCTATCTATGCTGCAAAAGAGCCCAGCCCCTCCCTTGATTCGTCCGGAGAGGGCAAGTCATATTTCTGTATTCATTTGTGCTTTCAGAGACACCTTTCAGTCTTTCAAGTATCTTCGCCAAAGCTGGGGTCTCTTCCGAGGGCTGGCTTTTATATCTTAGTACAGACTCAGCTATGATGTCATAGGAAGGAGTCAACCCATCCTGGGCTCTCTCGCAGCATAGATAGAAAGGACATTCAGGATAACTTCTACCAACGCCCATTTTCATCTGGAAAGAACATGCAAAGCTCTCTCCTATTATGCTTCCAAAAACAGAGAGTTGAGTTTGCTTGCACTTTTAATAAAAATGCAAGTTCACATTGTGCTTTAAGTAAAGTTCAGTGAAAATCTTTGATTGAAGTTGGAGTGTATATGATTAAAGCCCAACTCTTCCATTTCTTCATTCACATATTATTTTGCAAACTGGAATTTTCCATGTCTTTGTTACACTGACAGGGCTACTTACGAACTATACATACTATAGACAGGGAAAGGAGTAAACCATAAAAACTAATTCCTGTATGTGTAAAAAAACCTTCCTCTATTAAAAATATAGAAGTGGTCCTCTTTTAAATTAATCCTCAAAATAGCTAAAGCTGATTTTATTAGCAAAAAAGTAAAGGGATTGAAGATTTAAATTCTCTCAGTGTACTGAAAACTAACCAATGTAGATTAGGCTTCTTATTGGAATATTTAATAATTTTCAGTCTATTCTAAGAACATTTTTTTTAAATATTGAAAAATAACTTCAACACACACACATCCCCACATGTTCCTGAATTTTTATCTTATCAGTGACTAAAATTTTCTAGGGCTATGCAGTAATTCAGAAGGGGTACAATGATTTGGAGCCCACAAATATCACATCTGTTGAAACGTCTTAAATCGTATGTCTTTGACATGTGATCCCATGAAAAGACTTGGCTACTTAAATAGGTTGCCAACAAGTGTGACATAAATTGTCTCCCACATATAAAACTTCCTTTCTGCTCTCAAATTCATATCACTGTACAGCCTTAATACATTCATCTCCTTCAGACTTCTTGTTGCTATAGTGATACTGAACAGGAAGAAGCAGCAGATGGCAAATTTACCCTGTCGTGTTATGCAGCATTGCTATAGACTTGAAGCGTAATGCAGATGTTACATACCAAAGTATTCGTGCTAAGTAAAATACAGATTTCCTAATCTGATAAGCCATTTAAAATAAATTAAAATAGCTTAAAATATTTCTAATTCATAGGCTTGCAATACAGCATGGATAATTCTGTGGATCATAAAATTTATTTAGTGTATCTTTTGTCCAAAGATTGATAGATTTTTTTTTCTTTTTACATTTTTCTTTTTACATCAAAACAGTGTTGATACAGAAGAGCAGGATAATTATTGCAGATATTTATAAGTCAGAAAGTAAATATCAAAAGACTTGATCAAGAGAACTTTCCTAATAAATTTCTTACAGATACAGAGGTATGCTAATTTCCATAATTACTGTCACCAGTTCAATGACTTATAATGATTTTTTTTTTTTGCTTCATTATTAGGTTCTATGTGATAATTAACATTTCTGTTTTATACACATTTTAACTGTTGAAAACCAACTTTTGATGAAGTAATGAAACTTAGTGAAATTCTTACTACAGTGTATGTCAGCCTGATACTTAATATATAGTTTGTTTCCATCACATTATCTAATATCTCATTTAATATATATATCACCTCCAGTGCTGTTCCCAAATTACCAGTTATCATAGAGCATTAAGGATAGCTTTTTCTCTTTTTCTTCTTAAATCTTAAAAATATATGGGCATCCCACACCTTTTCTTTTCTTTTTAATGTATGTGTGTATGTATGTATGTATGTATGTATGTATTTGTATCCTTTATTATTTTTATAAATAACTCAAAATGTCAAACATATCCAACACACCTCTCTCCTATTTTCCCCGCAATAATCCTGTGAGGTTGGTTGGGCTGAAAGAGAACAGTTGGCCCAAGGTCACCCCGCTGGCTTTCATAGCTAAGGCAGGATTAGAACTCAAGATGCCCTGTTTTCTAGCTTGATGTCATAGAAGTTTCTAGTAGCTCAAGAAATAGGATCCTGGTTTTGGTCTGGATTCCCTGGCATGAATCTCGTCATCCCTTAAAGATGATTGATTTCTAATAGTATAGTATTTAGATGATAGCAAAGTTTCAAGCCAGGCCAGTCAATAATGGGCTTAAAAGGAAATATTATTAAGTTTTTTTTCATAGAATATGTGATAGGCAGATGTAGAAGAACTACACAAATATATATAGGTGGCCCCCAAAACAGTGGCCCCCAAAACAGTGGCAAAACAGTGCGGAGCGCTCTCGGGGTAGGAAAGAAAAGAACTTTGCAAAGGCCTTGGCTGGGAGTTCGAAATCACCTTCGAGTGCGACCTCTTCGAAGGTGAGTCCCCGCAGATCCCCCCTTTTTTTCCAGGGCTTCCAGGCTTAAACTTTGCAAAGGCAAAGCTTGCAGGCTGAAGCATCTTCCCGCTGAGAAGTGGGAAGGGTTCCATTTGGCGGGCGACGCAGGCTGCTTGGAGCCACCTAAAGCTAGGCCGCTGCTGGAGGAGCCTTGCCCTGCCTTGGTGCCCCATTTCCCGGCTCGGCGGTCCTGCTCAGGTGGCACTTTAAAAGCCTGCTCCCAGCACCCGAGCAACTTCCCAGCAACTTTCAGCTTCCTTTTAACTCGTGGGTGCTCGCGGCTGGCCCCAAGCTGCACGGAGGTGGGGAAGCCGGGCGGGCGGGCGGGCAGACGGGCTGCTTGGAGGAGGCGACCCGGCGGCACTCCGGGCTTCCCCTCTGCCGTGCGGCTCAGGGCGAGGCATGAGCGCCCGCAAGTTAAAATGTAGCTGAAAGTTGCTAGGAAGTTGCTCGGTTTTCCGGGGCTTCCAGGGCTTTGCAAAGGCAAAGTTTGCAGGCTGGAGCGTCTTCCTGCCAAGGAGCGGGAAGGGTTCCGCCCAGCGGGTGGGGTGGCCTGCTTAAACTTTGCTCAGGTGGCACTTTAAAAGCCTGCTCCCAGCGCCCAAGCAACTTCCCAGCAACTTTCGCCTTCCTTTTAACTTGCGGGTGCTCGTGCCTGGCCCCGAGCCATGCGGCGGAAAGGAAGCCCGGCAGGCGGGCAAGCAGGCAGGCTGCTTGGAGGAGGCTCTGGGCTTCCCCTCCGTCAGGTATGAGATAAAACGAAGCCAAAAGTTGCTGGGAAGTTGCTTGGATTTCCGGAGCTTCCAGGCTTAAACTTTGCAAAGGCAAAGTTTGCAGGCTGGAGCGTCTTCCCGCCAAGAAGCGGGAAGGGTTCCGCCCAGCGGGCAGACAGGCTGCTTAAACTTTGCTCGGGTGGCACTTTAAAAGCCTGCTCCCAGCACCAGAGCAACTTTTAACTCGCGGGTGCTCGCGCCTCACCCTGAGCTGGATGGCAGCCCACTCCAAACAGTCCATCCCGCCCACCGGGCGGAACCCTTCCCACTCCTCGGCGAGAAGACGCTACCGCCTGCAAACTGCCTTTGCAAAGCCCTGGAAGCCCCGGAAATCCGAGCAACTTCCCAGCAACTTTTGGCTTTTTTTTAACTCGTGGGCGCTCGTGCCTGGCCCCAAGCCGTGCGGTGGAGGGGAAGCCCGGTGGGCGGGCGGGTGGGCTGCTTGGAAGAGGCGACCCGGCGGTGCTCCGGAAGCAGCAACAGGCAGTTCCGCCCGGGCTCCGCTCAGGTGTCCGGCTGGGGCTGTCAGGAGTTGCTACCACAGGCGCAGCTCCAGTCCCACATTGCCTTGGGAAGGAAAAGGCAAAACCAGGAGCTGCTGAGCCTGAACCTCCAGTGCCGCTGCTGCCATTGCAAAGTACCGCCGCAGCTCTTCCTTTTTGCCTTTCCCTTCCCAAGGCAACGCGGGATTGGAGCCGCGTGGAGCTGCGCCGGCGGTAGCAACTCCTGACTCAGGGGGCCTCCGAGGGGAGGGGAAGGAGGAGAAGAGAGGGGGAAGGGGGGGCGATTTCCAAAAAATCTTGTGCTGACCCAGCCCATCTATCTAATTTTAAAAGTCAATGCGGCCCTCGAGCCAAAAAGTTTGCCCACCCCTGATCTAGGCCATCTAACCATTAAAGCACAACATAGTTTATATATTTTTTTAAAAAGAAAACTAGACCAGTATATGCCATCAACTTACAGGCAGTCACGATGTGATGTACTGTTTGACTTGGGACCCTACAGTCACACTGAGGGAAGGATACTGTGGCCAGTTTATACAAAGAGTGGCAGACACCGTATGAGGTGCAAATCCTATTCAGGATTTTCCTTTGCTGACATGGTAGTTCAAAGCCTGGAACCTTCATATGTCTTCCTATCACAGAATGGTCAGCAACCCATTTGGCTTTCCATTGAGAATCAGTATTAAAGTTGTTGAGCAGATGTTATGCAAGTGCCAGTGGGGGTGTCCTGAATTTGAGTCTTCCAGCTGATAAATAAGGACAGGTCGCCAGGCACTGGAAGGAGTCAGTTGTTCATAATTTTTTTATAGTCTCTCACATTTTGCCTATGTAAAGCTGGCAGTGCTATTTGTCTTTACCATTAGTTGTGCATCGTAAGGCAACAATTTTTGAACCCAGGTATCTCAAATGGGCTAAGCTACAAAGTTTGTCCATAATCCGGAACCAATCACTTCCAGAAGAATGAAGTTTGGAAAAGTTGTGGCTGCTTCAAGCTGTTGCTGTGATTGGGCTGCTGCTATGGTTACATAACAGTCACTTTGAATATTCTGTGACAGTTTTCCTGCCACTCTCTCAAGTCTTTGCTCCCTCCCCTACCCAACAACAAGTGACTGACACATCATTTGGCTCTTAAAAAAGAAACAACTTTAAGGTCATGAAGAATGGCCTGGGTATTTTTGTTGCTTTACATTCTCCTTCTCTGGCACACAAACCTGCACATCAATCCACATTCAGGAAGTCAAGGCAAGCACATAGGACTCCATTCTCCTATATTTCTTCGCAACAACCCTGTGAAATAGGATGGATTGAAAGTCACCAAGTGAGCTGCTGTGACTGTAGATAGAAACTGGTTCTCTGGTGTCATATACATCAGCCACTATACCTTAGTCCTTGAACACTCTGTTTTATTCATCAACTGTTTTCTTAAAATGCATGTAGACCGGCCTCTCTTTGGCTGCCAGAAATCAGATAGATTAGCCCTCAGGAAATCACACAATTTTATTTTTAAACGGCCTCTGTAGGAAGTTGCAGCTTTCTACATCTCAATGAAGAAGCTGGCAGGAGATTCTGAACTGTTCTCAGATTAGAATGGCAATGTACAACATTGTGGTAATAAATAAATAAAATATTGTGGGCACAATTATGCCACATGGAAAGAAAGAGACGACGTCATGGTCATGAGATGACATCAGATGTCTGGATGCAGCAAGGAGAGAAGAGATGAAGAAATGGAGGATTAAAGGGCTTAATGTCTTCACAAGGAAAGGTACAGAATGAGGAGATAGGAAAAGTTAGAGGAAGAAAGGGAAGGTCAACTCAAGAATTTGTGACAAACACTAATTACTGTGAGAATTCCTCCAAACAAGAAGTACTTACTTTCAACAGGACTTCAACAGAGAGTGAAACAAATGCACAACTTGCACAACATATTTCTGCTGATATTGGTGCCATGGCCAAAGTCTCCCTTCACAGTCGTGCATTCCTATTCCCTTGAGAAACCACCAATTTCTTTTTTTTTTTTTTAAACAAATTTTATTAATTTTACAGAGAACACAATAAAACATAAACAAAACTAAAAGATCTTTTCTGAAGGTTGTCTGATCCCGGGTTGAAACTCTTCACACAGACACAAATTCAAACATCATATTCACTTTATATATCCTTCCATATCTGATTATCATTTTCTTTTTTATATTATATATATAAACCATTTTTATCAATTTTATATAAACAATGCACAAGGCATAACAGCTTATAAGTTCTTTTCTAAGAAAAAATAATAAAAGAAGAAAACCAATAGAACATAACAATCCCAAATTATAGTATCAATACTTTGTCTATTTAACTTCTTTTTTTTTTGAAACAAGTTTTTATTAATTTTAAAGATAAAACAACACATCATTAACCATTAAATACATAAACACATAAAACCTCTTAACATTGTAAATCCTTACAAGTCAAACAAAACATTATTTTTATACAGCATAATTCCAATTTATCCCATCTCCATATGGACACACAAATATCTTTCAGCAAATTTCTCATTATTTCTCTTTACTCCTATTCAATTTCATTTCTCTTCCATATTTATCCATTTTATAGTCATCATATTCTTTTCTTTCTGGCTTGTTTAAATTATTCTCATCTAACATTCCTCCAAGGTTTTATTGATTCTTTTTTCCTTTTTTTTATAAAAAACAAATTTTGTTAGTTTTACCATAAACACAATACACAAACATACAAACACAAAACATAAACAAAACTAAAAGATCTTTTCTGAAGGTTGTCTGTTCCCGGGTTAAAACTCTTCACACAGACACAAATTCAAACATCATATTCAACCCATATCTCCTTCCATATCTTATTATCATTTTCTTTTTTATATATATATATAAAAACCATTTTTATCAGTTTTATAAAAACAATGCACAAAGAATCAAGGCATAGCAGCTTATAAATTCTTTTCTAAGAAAAAATAATAAAAGACCAATAAGGCATAACATTTCCAGATTATAATATCAATATTTCATATAATATTAACTTCATATCTTGTCCCTACTTCTCCTTTCCATCCAAATTATTTATTAATTAAAATTTTATTGCCTTTTATCAATATACAAAATCCAAAAAAAAAAGCATATATATCCTTCCATATCTTATTACCATTTTCAACAACATTCTTTGTCTGTTCTATTTCCAATTATCCATTCATCTTTTTTTTCTTTTACTATACTTCTCCTGTACACCAATTGGAGTAACATCTATAACTCATTACCCTAACTTAGAAATACTACATATAGCAATCTTTCTTGGGATTCTGTTTAAAAGATTCTAAAATTACATAATAAATTTTATATTCTAAATATACATATAAAAACACACTCTTACATACCCTCCAGAATCCCTCTTTTAATCTAAATTAAATTCACCCATTGTCTCTAAATAAACTTTTTTTCTTTAGGTCTTGCTTCCCCCCATTAAGGCTTCTCCTCCTCCCCTTTCTCTCTTGCTTATTCTTCTCCTTGCCCTTTCTACCCCTTTGCTTTTTCCCTTCGCTTTTCTTACTCCTTTTCCTTTGCTTTCTAACCTTGCCTCCATCTTTTCGCTCATTTTTCTCTCTTTTGGTTGTTTTTATAATTCTTAAAATCCCCTTTTTCTTATCCTTTTTCTCCTCCTCTCCGGAAGGGACCCATTGTTCATCAAAGATGGCTTCTTCTTCCTCTTCTTCCTTGTCCCAGTCCTTCTGCTGCATAATCAACTTTTCAACAGAACATAACGCCATTTCTAAGAATTGAAACAAAGCGCCCAAAGTATCTTCTTTTTTATATTTTTGATATTCAATCTCTAGTTCATCCACAAACAATGCCATTATAAAAAGGGAAACTTTTTCCAAAACAACCACAAGTATTTTTAATCAAAGACAATCAAAAGCAATCAAAAAAAAAAAAAAGTTCCAAAAGTTAATATTTTTCTTCCTTCTTCTCTTCCTCTTTCTGGATTAATTTTTAATCAAAGAGGTCCAATTACCATATATCTTCCTTTGGGATCCACAAAGACGTTCTAGACAGTCTCCTCCTTTTTCAGCTTCTGCTCCAATTTTTTTTCTCCCTTCCCACTTGCAATGACAATTTTAAATAATCAGAAATCCATAGCTCCAGCAAAGATTTTCCAATTTCTTAAATTTTTCAATGTCCAAAAATCTCTTTGTCTCTTAGCTTCAACTTTCAAAGCAATCCACTTTCAATGTCTAATATATCCAAATATTTCTGCTATTTCCGTGGGGTGGGAGAGTAAAAAAAAAAAAAAAGTTCCCTTTAACAGCTTCTCCGCCGCTTTTCGCTCTTCTTAGGGATACAATGTATCCTCCAGCAATTCAAGCAGATCAATTCCAGGCAATTTAAAAGGTGTTACTTGACCCGGCTCAGACAGAACTTTCACTCTTCACACTTCCTCCAGCACAGTTCTTACCCGGTTGCTGGCTTCTTCGTGGCGGCCATTGCTGACCGCTGCTCCACCGCCTTGGGAAAAAGGGGTTTTCCCGGAGAAGGGGGGGGTCTGCGACACCCCCACCTCCCTATCCGACTCCCCTCTCTCTTCAGCTGTCCCTACAGGGCAGCCATATCCCCCTGACCCATCTGGATCGGGGGTACCTCGACGGCTAGCACAGCAGGAATCGCGAGCTGTCGCGAATTCCTGCTGCCCCGAAGCCACGCGAAACCGGAAGTTCAATACTTTGTCTATTTAACTTCATATCTTATCCCAACTTCTCCTTTTCATCCAAATTATTTCTTATTAATTAAATTTTTTTTTGCCTTTTTTCAATATACAACATCCAAAAAAGAAAAAAAAAACATAACAAAACCTTTATATATCCTTTCATATCTTATTACCATTTTCAATAATATTCTTTGTCTGTTCTATTTCTAACTATCCATTCATCTTTTTTCTTTTATTATACTTCTCCTATACACCAATTGGAGTAACGTCTATAACTCATTACCCTAACTTAAAAGTACTTCATATAACAATTTTTCTTGGGATTCTGTTTAAAAGATTCTAAAATTACACAATGAATTTTATACTCTAAATACACATATAAAAAACACAATCTTATGTACCCTCCAGAATCCCTCTTTTATCCTAAATTAAATTCACCCATTGTCTCTGAATAAACTTTTTTTCTTTAGATCTTGCTTCCCCCCATTGAGGCTTCTCCTCCCCCCCTTTCTCTCTTGCTTATTCTTCTCCTTGCCCTTTTTACCCCTTTGTCTTTCCTCTTCCCTTTTCTTACTCCCTTTCCTTTGCTTTCTAACCTTGCCTCCACCTTTCCGCTCATTTTTCTCTTCTTTGGTTGTTTTTATAATTCTTAAAATCCCCTTTTTCTTATCCTTTTTCTCCTCCTCCCCGGAAAGAACCCATTGTTCATCAAAGATGGCTTCTTCTTCCTCTTCTTCTTTGTCCCAGTCCTTCTGCTGCGTAGTCAACTTTTCATAAGTACATAACGCCATTTCTAAGAATTGAAACAAAGTGCCCAAAGTATCTTCTTTTTTATATTTTTGATATTCAGTCTTTAGTTCATCCACAAGCGATGCCATTATGAAAAAAGAAACTTTTCCCAAAACAACCACAAATATTTTTAATCAAGAATAATTCAAAAAAAAAATTCCAAAAATTAATACTTTTCTTCCTTCTTCTCTTTCTCTTTCTGGGGTTAATGTTTAATCAAAGAGGTCCAATTACCACATACCTTTCTTTGGGATTCTAGGCAATCTCCTCCTTTTTCAACTTCTGCTCCATTTTTTTTTCCTCTCCCTTCCCACTTGCAATATCAATTTTAAATAATCAGAAATCCATACCTCCAATAAGGGTTTTCCAATTTCTTAAGTTTTTCAATGTCCAAAAACCCTTTTGTCCCTTAGCTTCAACTCTCAAAACAATTCACTTTCAATGTCCAATATGTCCAAACATATCTGCTGTTTCCATGGGGTGGGAGAGTGAAGAAAAAAAAAAAAGTTCCCTTTAACAGCTTCTCCGCCGCTTTTGATCTTCTTAGGGATACAATGTATCCTCCAGCAATTCAAACAGCTCAGTTCCAACAAATTTGAAAGATGTTACTTGACCCGGCTCAGACAGCACTTTCACTCTTCTTACTTCCTCCAGCGCAATCTTACCCGGTTGCTGGCTTCTTCGTGGCGGCCATTGCTGACCGCCGCTCCACCGCCTTGGGAAAAAGGGGTTTTTCCGGAGGAGGAGGGGGTCTGCGACACCCCCAACCCCCTGTCCGACTCCCCTCTCTCTTCAGCTGTCCCTACAGGGCAGCCATATCCCCCTGACCCATCTGGATCGGGGGTACCTCGGCGGCTAGCACAGCAGGAATCGCGAGCTGTCGTGAATTCCTGCTGCCCCGAAGCCACGCGAAACCAGAAAAAAAAAGAGAAACCACCAATTTCTATTGTATAAACAGAAAGGACAGGATAGATAAATTGCAACCTCTACCTAATGAACTACTCAGGTTTTATAGCAATGAGGAGGCTCTATTGCAAAAACAGGTTTGGTGTCAAATAAGTCCTTCCAATGAGAAATGGTTTGAATCCTGCTGTGATTATTCAAGGATAAATCCATCATTACATCAGACATTTAATGCTAGACCCCAACTAACAAGTAAAATTTCTTCACTTTCACTTCATGGATTTTCAAGACAGCATAGAATTGAGAATGATATAATTTCCACAATAATGAAATCCAATGTTAGATTGTTGAATTATAGGAAGGAAGGAAGGAAGGAAGGAAGGAGACAGAGAAAATACAAAGCAATCACATATGGACTGTTAAGTTTCATAATATCTCCTCCATCTTTAGGCAGATATAAAGATTACCAATCCAGGATCCAATGGTTTTGTGGTTCTTTTGAGTTTGGGTCAATCTAATTGTGTATATAATTTTAAAAGGCCATCAAATGAAGAAAAAAAAGAAACCTCCTACAACTCCAGCACTTTCACTATAGTGGTAGCACCTCTGTCTGACACACACATCTGTACAAGAAGCAGAGCTAAAACTACTTTTACTTCACAATTTATGCTAATTAAAGTCAGTTGAAGACTCTTGCAAGGAGGCACTCTTTCCGTCTGGGTTGAGCTGGCATAAACAACAGAAAAATACAAGTGCCTGCCTGCATCTAGAGGAACTGAAATGTTCTGCCCTGTAAAAAAATTTAAAATTAGAAAACACATTAATGAACCACAAAAGCCTCAAAACAAATTTTTAACTCTACCTTCATACTGGTGGCAAAACATCCTGGCCACACAAACCAAGAGAGTGTCCTTTGTGGAAAAGCTGCCTTCAGTGATTACTCACAAATCCAGACAAAATGATGGATCTTGTTTTTTGGGTTTGATGTTCCACTCCTTCAGTCTTTAAAAGAGTGGCTTATTTTACTGTGGCTTGTTAGAGTCAGGCAGCTAAACACAAGTATTGGAAAACTGAGGTTTGCTATACAGCCAGCCATAAACAGATTAATATTTCTCATGTTCCTTCAAACACAATTTAAGAACAAACATACATTCCCTTTCATTTTAGCAACAGGCATTTTAAAGATTAACTGCCAAGTACAACCATAGTTGCCATCTCCAAAATTATTTGTAAACCTTCATATCATTCAATGAAAGATGCCCTTTCTCATCTATTTGCATTTAAGAAAATAAGGTGCCAACACTTATTAGAATCTCTGAAAATTTTTGTTTAGAATCCTATTTAAACAGATCAAGCATCTCCCATGAAAGAAGAAAATACTTTTAAAAACTTTTTTAAATTAAGTTTTATTTTTTATTTTTATTTTTTATTTGTTTGTAAGTATTTATATTTTGGAGAAAAGTGTCCATTGTAAGTTTTGTATTTGAACATTTACTCAAGCGTAACTATGGAACTAATAAGATATTACAACAGCAACTGGAGTTGTTTTTTTCTTGTTCATAAATGACTTTTGAATTATGTTTTTTTTCAGTTTGACAGAGACAACTTTGAATTTATAGCAAAGTTTTATAATATTAACCTATGTGCTATTTGTGTATTTTCCTAATTTATGTATTATCCAATATCCATTTCATTTTACAATGTCTTTAATTTCATAAGAACACTTAAAAAAATATGAAAACACATGCACTAAAATTCAGGTAAATTAGGATAATATTTAGTACAAATTGTTTAATATTTCAAAAACATGGGAGAAAGACAAAATTTCAGCATGGAAGAAATCAGTCAGGATCCTATGAGAAGTTTATTCTACAGGTAAGGTATTATATTGGTTCCAATTGATTGTTAATAGAAATATCAAAAATAATTATCCTGTCCTTATCTTGTCAACCACTTCAGCAGTGAGCTCGGGGCTCCTAGTCAAACTGGCAAAACCACATTTGATACCCTTTGAGAATACCAAAAAGGTAGGAACAGTTCCGTGATAGAATGTTCCACAAGACAAGGACCACACAGAAACGGCTCTTCTCCTTGACACCACTAGCCAGAATTCTTTAGCTGATAGGGTCCAGAGTAGGCCCCCCTCCACTACAGGCAGTCTAGTTCCATTGGAGTGAGACAGCTCTGCAGGTAATGTGAACCCATGCCATAAAGGGATTTAAAGTTAATAATGAGCAGCTTGAATTGGAGTCGGAAACAAACTGGTAACCACTGCTGTTCGTTCAACAGCAATGTTTTATATATATGGCCACCCTAAAGCCCCTAGAATTGTTCTGTCACTGCATTCTGCATCAGCTGTAGATTCCAAATACTCTTTAAGGATAGCCTCATGTAGAGCTCTTTGAAGTAACACCAACCAATCAACCAATTATAGTCTTCCATTAATACAGTGTTTTTAATCTGTGACAATGAAGTTTCTTTAATTAATCTTTATACATAAACACACAAAAAAGAAAAGGAAAAATAATGTAAAGATGCAATATCAGTAAGTGAATAGAGAATTTGCAAAAGTTGTGCAATTGGTGCTCAGTATATTATTGACAAAGCATTAATCATTAAAAAGTAGTTTATGCTGCATTATTTTTAACAAAAAAAGGATTTTGATGGACTTTTAAAATTTCTGAATGCCAACAACATCCCTGTTTCATTACTTATAACTAAAAGCCTTTTTTAGATTTGGATATGAAAGTTTCCAAATCTGAATTGCTGAGCATGCATGCAAACACTTCCTATTGCAGAAAGTCCTGGTTTACATAGGAATGACTGAAGTCACAGGACAATTTTATGATAATGCAAAATTCACCATTACTGCTATGTAGAAGTTTGCTGGGGCATTTCTCCACCACATCAAATTGTTTAAGGAATAGAATTGTTATATTTTTTTAAAAAAATGATCATTTAAACCCATTTGTCACTGTCTTGAAAATTCAAAACAATCTCCGCATTCCCTTCCTTCTTGAAGGTCCTTGCCTCTAAAAGATTACAGTAGTAGAATATGAGAGCAAGTATAATATAGTTTGGAGAAGAATTCAATATCAGGAAAACTCTGGATCAGATACTTCTATAAATATATGAAATGACTTTATGAAAGCAATCTTCTTTCAGAAATTTGTCTGCCATGTTGGAATAGTTATACTGACCTGCCTTATAGGGTGATTTGAGAAATCTAACAGTATGGAATTTCTACATGGAACTTAGGAGTGTCAGAGTGCTGAGAGATGTTGTGTATTCTTGTTCAGTAGCCAAAGGATTTATTGTATATAGCTATTTATTTAATTTTATTTATTTGACAGCTTCTAGAAATGTTTGTTCCTTGTAGAAGGTTGCATTTGCATAGTGAATTTCAGATAAGAATGGCTTGTTTTGCAGGGTGCTTTTCTGAAATTGCTTAGCAGTCAAGATTTAATTTCCTCCATTTGAAGATAGTCTGTAAAATCTCCTTAAACAACCTTTTGAGAGGCCTGAAGCTATTTTGTTAGGTGTATCAAAGCACAGAAGAACAAACTCATTCAGCCGGTCACATTGACAACTATTCTGCAATTGTCCCCTCTGAGTGGAGCTTCAATTATGCTTAATGTGACTATAAATCATCTATGAGCAGGAATAATAATACTTGCTTACCAGTATAATATTTTTTAGAAGCTTAGGGATATGTGGTCCTTCAGGCTCTGATCATTCTCCTTTGCTCTGATCATGCAATGATGGTAAGAAGTAGCCATACAGTGACAGCAAATTTTGTGAAAGAGAGATTATGTAGCTAGAAATACAGCTGTTCTTTATGTACTCACCATATCCCATTTTTATCTGATTTGGCCCCTTTTATGTCCATAGAGAGGAGAAAATTAAAACTGAATTGTTTTTATGTATGACTTACAACTTGGAATCTATCACCCCTGTATAAGTATTGCCCAGAATAGTCTTGTTCAGCATTCAGAGCAGTGTCATTAGCATATTGAAGTCAAGAAGGCTGAGAACCAGTTACTAAATCTCCTAAATGAGACCAGCAAAAACTAAGGGGAAAAACCCCCTCAGGTCCCCATCTTATCTCTGAAAATTGAGGAAGCTAGAGAAGCTTCAGAAAGTAAATAGGTTTACAAAATGGGAACAAGTGTATGCATATCTTATTTATGAGGGCTAGTTATTTGTATGCAGATGGCATCCTGCTTCTAACCACCTAAGTATCTTCCAATAGTTTTCAGATAGATGCTGGAAAATGTGTCCCTGAAGGGCATGTGGTGTCAAATAAGAATATTTTAGCTTCACAGAAAGGAGTTTGGGAGGAAGCATCTCAAGTCCAGGCAATCTCCAGAAACCAACATTGATTCGAAGCACACACATACCTCCAAAAGAGATGAGAGAAAAGAAAGCCAGTTTGGTGTCGTAGTTAAAGTTGTAGAAATTAAGACTCTATGAATTCTAGTCCCACTTAGACATGAAAGCCAGCTGGGTGACTTTAGGCCAGGCACACCCTTTAAGCCCAACCTACCTCACAGGATTGTTGTAAGGAAAATAGGAGGAAGGAATATTATGTACATTTACCACTTTGATATAGTAATAAAGGCAGGATAAAAAAAATTCAAATCAATGTTATGCTGCTATAAGTGCTTTCCAAATGTGCTCTCTCCAGATAATTTAGGATAATTTCATGGTAGAGTCAATTAACAGGGACTTCCTTCCCCTGTCCACCAGCCAAATGAATTCAGTCTGGCTCTGTAACAAACAGATTGATACTGAACCACAATTGAAATTTGTCTAAATAGCCCGTTTCCTTCAGAAACTATGTATGCGTTGTTATCACACAAAAAGATTAGAAGCAGGTGTGGACTAACATCTTTCAGCAAGGCTGAATGGCTTCTTATTTTAGGCAGGGTGAAAATATCTTTTCTAATTCCTAATTTATTAGCTATGATTAACCATAAAAAGTAGATTTTCCTACAGACAAGTGGCGAATAACAGAGCATGTACTTTATTATATGTTTAGGATAATTAATTATTGAGACAGAAGTTAAAATCCATGTAAATCAGTTTTCTGCACATAAACTTCTAAAGCAGTAAAACTAGTGGTGCTATTCTACCGGTTCAGTCCTGTTCTGGCGTGCTGGTCGCGCCAAAGATCAGCGGAGACTGAACTGGTTCTCTCTGATGAGCTGCTGTTGGGCCCACCCGCCCGCCGGGCTCTCATATTCCCTGCTTTTGAAGTGCAGCTGCTTTGTGCGGCACAGCAGATTGCCACGCGTCAGCTGTTGAAGCTACAGTGAGAGTGCAGGATTGCAGGAGGTGAGTAGGAAAGCCCCTGCCCATGTGCAAAGGGCGTGTTTGGCGTGCAGGTGTGCACAAAGTGCAAAGCATGCCCACCAAACCATACCCTAAGTGGTAAACTATTTTGAAACCCACCACTGAGTAAAACAGGCATATATTATGAAGCTTTGAAATAAAGTGATGACAATATAGTACTTATCCACATGCATGCTTACTGCTGGTATCATTAATCTACTTCATGTTGAAATATAAAATATGGTTTATTTGTCTTTATTTAGAATATTAAGAGTTTCATTTATAATAAGATTGTTAGCTTAAACAGCATTCAGAAATTTAATTATATGACTGAAAGTTTCAACAGACAAATAGTCATAATTTACCTAGAGGGGGGAGGAGAGAAAATGAGAGGACTGTATAGTAGTAATTCGATACGAAACATAATTTCTGCTATATTAAAGGGAACAGGAGAATGTATAATTAAACTTTTCCTTTCATAATGGGCTTCATCCAAACAGCTACCACACTGCCAGCTGCTTGCTATGTAGGCGTTAAGAGCTCCCAAACCAAAAGAGTGAGAGAGGAGGAAGGCATAACCATATTGTGGGGAAAACTAAGCAGATAAACATCTATAAAAAGAAGACTCGGATACCGTTGCTTCAACAAAAAGAATGATTAAGCTCGGAAAGCTGCCACATGCTATACTCCTTGCCCCTGCTATTTTATGGGAACAGTTAGTGGTGAAAAGAGGTAAACAGTGGGAACTTTTTTGGGACGGCAGTAAATGTGGGCTGGGCGAAAACAAAACTGCTCTAGCAGTGATAAGTGACCTCTTGGAGCAGAAAAGCAACAAACACCATTCTTCCTTCCAATTGAAAGAAAGAGAGGAGAAAGGAAGAAGACTGCTTTTCTGTAGAGTGTTCTGGTTTCTTGTTTTTCTAGAAACCTGAAATGTTAAGTTTCCCAGCTCCAGAATCCTCTTTACTTGAGATCTCTAATACATTCTAATGTCCAGTTTTTAATCTTAATGAAGTTACTTATCATTTTTATGTCTTACAAACACAGAAACAGGATCTATTTCCCATATGAAATTATTCTTTATAAATAATTCCAAAAACTTGGTTTTCAAAATCTTGAGTTTAAATACTCTAAATTTATCTGAACCCTTACTCTTTAAATAACACTCTAGAGTGCAAATCTTACTTAGTTTTTTTGCTATTTATTTCAGTTACTTTAAATACCTAAAATTATACAAGACCAGCAAGTGACATTAATTAACTTAGTATCCTTTAAAGAGTGCAGACTGCAGTTGTGAGCTAGGTGGCAATTCCTTTTCACCTCCCAATGCTCAAACCTGCAGGAGACCACTGTCTTGCATGCTCCTTGCAAAGACCATCCATCTGGAACACATGTGGGTGATCTCCCATCCTCTGTTTGTCTAGAGACATTCCAAAGAGGCTCTTTGTTCTTCACCACCGTAGTTGTCTCTACTTTTGTGGAGTATGTTCATTGACTCCCACAATAAGATTTGTTACCTACAGGTAAACTAAATTGAAATGTATTAATGTTTGTATTTGTGCTTGTTCAAAAATGATTTGAAGAGAGAAAAGGAACTTATGGCAAGACATTCTTTTAAGATGCTGCTTTAACAACGTGGTAATTAACAGGTGCCATCTGCCTTGTTTCCACAAGCCATTATTTTTGGATTTTTTTAACTTTGGTGCATCAACTTCCTTCAGACAGACAACTAAGGAGGGTTGAAATAATGTTTGCTTGGTAGTGGTCTATAAACATATTGAATAGTCACTGTGAAGTCATTACTAATAGTAGCCAGCCACTGGTAGGGCAAATTCTAACCAATGAAAAGGGGCTTGCATATGATGCCCACATATGAAATTAAAACAGTAAGCCAGCTTATTTCGCACTGTATGTTATTGACCTGCAGTAGCTTTTGAAGGCTTAGGTAGAGATCCCTTTTGTAACCCAGGTCCTCTTAATTTAATTGCCATGGACTGAACTGACATTTCTTTCTGGATATAAACCATGTACTTTAGCACTGAACTGTGGACATTAGCTCTATGTGTCAGACAGTTGCACATAAGCAACATACCACATTTTAGGGTCTTGTCATACAAAAGCATTTCTACAAATCCTGAGCTGTATTCAATTACTTTTAAAAATTAAGTCAGGCAGTTATACTTGCTTGCTGTGCAGTGGTTTGGTAGTTATGTGGTGGGTTGTCTTACTGTGGAAGCAGATGGATCAGAGGACAGCAGATGGTAGTACTTCACATATAGAGTGATTCTCTCATGGAAAAAAAAAATAGAAAATGGGACTTGGCCATGTTGCATTTAAAAAGTGTTTAAGACTATGAATTCACTGGCCATTTCTATTGCAGGAAGGTTATCCATTCCATATCTAAATCTATAGATAAATATTGATATCTTGCCTTTATTATTTTTTATAAGCAGTAAACCTGTCCAATGCTCCTTTCTCCTCCTAGTTTCCCCACAATAACCCTGTCTAGTAAGTTGGGCTTAGAGAGAGTGGCTGGCCCAAGGTCACCTAGATAACTTTCATGGCTAAGGGACTAGAATTCACAGTCTCCTGGTTTCTAAGCCAGCATGTTAGCCACTAGACCAACCTGGCTCTATGTTGCTATGGTGAAATTAGACATTGCTACTTTTTAAACTGTAGTTACTGTGAATCAAGCAAATTATGATCCATCCATCAGAGGCTTAATTCTCACACCCAGAACATTGATGCAGAATGACCAGAATGATTTCCACAGGTACCTAGTGGGGGGCTTGAGTTTCCGGCATTCTGAACTCTGTTCAGAATGCTCTGTGTTGACTATTTTCTGTATCAAATTCCTGTTAATATCCTCTGTCATATTTGTCTTGTGGGAAAGTGCATAAAGAAGGAGAGGACCCTTGAACTAGTGTCTAATATGAGGAGAGATTGTAATGGCTAATTGGGCAATTACTCACCCAGTATATTCCATATAACTTCAATTTTAATCGTCACACAACTGTAGTAGGATTGTAAATATTCAAAACAACTCATATAAGTTTGTGTTTGAATTAGAGATAGCTGTGAGTTTCATGCCGCTTCTCTGATTCCCTAGTTCTGTTTAAGCAGTCTTCCTTTCATACCAATTAAAACAGAACAAAAGGCAGAAAAAACAGCCAATGGCTAATATAAAAATAAAGCAAAAACCTCAAGGCTGCAAGCAGGCAAGCTGAATATATATTTTCCCTCTTTATCCTGTACTATTCTCATTCTAGCTATTAAGAGATTTTTTGTCATAAGTAGGGATACCTGAATCACCTATGAAATAAATCCTACTACTCTTCTAGTAATAAATATCAAATGTGAAATTTATGTAATAAATGAATGTGAGAAGGATTAATTTTATGCCAGACTGGCATTTTCATAATGCATCAAGTTTCAGCCAACCTTTGTGAGCCTTTTGAGAGCAGTATGCATTCAGAATGAAGATAGCAATGCATTGAGAATGAAGACAGCGCTATCTAATTTGGACAGCAGATGGGTTGAAGGGGAGACAGGAAAGTTTTACGGGTAGGCCTCGAATTACAACAGCACTGAAAAAAGTGACTTATGACCGTTTTTCACACTTTTGACCACTGCAGCATCTCCATGGTTATGTAATCAAAATTCAAAATGAAGTTGCTAACTTAACAACTGCAGTGATTCAACTTCCGCTTTGCAAGGTTTCGGCAGCAGCAGGGATTCGTGATACTGCGCGATCCCTGCTGTGTTCGCCGCCAAGGTTCCCCCGATCCGTTTGGATCTGGGGGATATAGCTGCCCCGTAGAGGCAGCTGAAGACAGGAGCTTGGGGGTGTCGCAGACCCCCTCCCCAGCCGGCAAACCCCCCTTTTCCCAAGGCGGAGGAGCGGCGGTCAGTAATGGCCGCCACGAAGAAATCTGCAGCCGGACAAGCAGGTGCAGGAGGGAGAAAGTTGGAAGAGTTATGAAACCGGGACAAGGCAAGAGAAAGTGCCCTGGAATCTTGAAGGCTGCTAAGGATACATTCTTTCTAGTGAGAGTTACAAGCTGCGAATATTCTAAAAGGGAAAGGTTTTTTTTTTGTTTCACTCTCCTTCCTAATGTGACAGCGGATGAAAAAAATCTTTTTAGCTGTGAGTGGGAAGGGAGAGGAAAAAAAAAATTGGAGCAAAATTTGAAAATAAGCAGAAGATTGCCTAGAATTCTAAAGAGTTACTAAACATCAATAAGACTTCTAAAAGATATATTTTAAAGGGAATTTTAACCCCAGAAAGAGAAAGTGAAGAAGGAGAAAGTACTTAAAAGAAACAGCTTGTTTGGATTGTTTGGTGATTTTGGAACTTCTGAGAATTATTTCTGATTAAAAGCACTTGGGTGGTTGTTTGGAAAAACTTTTTCTCTACACAATGGCATCACTAGTGGATGGACTGAAACTTGTATACCAAAAATATGAAAAAGAAAAGCAAGAAGGGCAAGATGTCCTTGGCACTCTTTTTCAATTTTTAGAAATGGCGGTTTGTACTTATGTAAAGCTGAATGAGCAACAGGATGATGGGGACAAAGAAGAAGCCATCTTTGATGAACAAATAACTTTGGTGGGAGAAGGGAAAAAGAAAGAGAAAAAGGAAAAGAAGACTTTAAGACCTGGAAAAACAACCCAAAAAGAGAAGAATAAGGTGAAAAGGGGACATCATGTTAGGAAACAACAGAAAGGGGGAAAGCAGAATAAAAGGGAGGTGGAGAGACAAGGGGGTAAAGAGGACAAGGAGAAGAAGAAGCAAGGGAGAAAGGAAGGAATGGGAAGCCTTAATGGTGGGGAGCAAGATGTAAAGTAGCAAAAACTTTTTAGAGATAATGGATAAATTTTATTGAAAAGGGGATTCTAGAAAGATACATAAGATTGTATTTCTATATTTGTATTTAGAAATAACCACAGAAAATTGGAAGTAATATGTAATTTAAAATGTGATAAAATATTTAGTAATCTAGTGAAATTTTTGTTAAGAAAAGGGGAGTACTGTAATGAAACAATGATTTAAGATACGTGATGTGGGGGGGGGATAATTTTGGAAAGCATAAGTGTTCCCACAAAGGCATGATATTTAATTGAAATGGGTAAAATGTTTAAGATATAAATGATTGTTAATATTAACGATTAGACTATGTTATCCTAGTGAAACTTTTTGTGAAATGAGAGATTTGGAGTAGAAGAGGGGGGAACATTGTAATGAAATAATGATCTATAATATGTGATGTGGGGGAGGGGATAACTATGGAAAATAGGTGCTCCCATAAAAGTATGTGATTTAATTGAAAAGTAATGTGCTAAATGTTTAAGATATAAATGAATATCAATATTAATGAATAGATTTGTATTGGTTTTGATAATACTGTATAATTTTAGAACGTACCAGACAGAATCCCAATGTAAGTTATGTGTTCTATATTAAGTATTATAAATATAGGGGAAAGAGATAAAGGCATCATATTCCATTTAGTGTACAGGAGAAGTTTTTTTCAAAGAAGAAAGATAAATGGATAGCTAGAAATAGAACAGACAAAGAATAATAAATATTATGATTTGAATTGAGAGGAGATAAATAAAATAAAATTGAGAAAATTTAAAAGAGAGGAGAAGTTATATAGAAAATTGAAAATGCTAATAAGATATGGAATGGTATGTAAAATGAATATGAATTTGAATTTGTGTCTGTACCAAGAGTTTTAACCCGGGACTAAGCAACTTTCAGAAAAGAGATTTTGTATGCTTTTATGTTTTGTGTTTTTGTGTATTTATGTTTTGTATGTCTTTAAAAATTAATAAAATTTGTTAAAAAAAACAACAACTGCAGTGATTCATTTAATAAAAGTGGCAAGAAAGCTCGTAAAATGGAGCAAAACTCACTTAACAAATGTCTCACTTAGCAGCAGAAACGTTGGGCTCAATTGTGGTCGTAAATCGAGGACTACCTGTATTACCCTTTCCAAGTAAAATGAAATCTTTTTTACCATTCCAGATAAAATGATCTGTAATTTTGTGCCATTTAAAAAGAGCATTGATAGATAATTTGCCTTCAGATCACTAGCAACCCTTTAGGACAGTCTCCTTGAATATGATTTGTCTACCCTGGCTGTTCAACTCTTATTACTGCTTTAATTGAATCCATTCTTCTTGCTGTTCATGTTTTCTTCCTTTCAGCACAGACCAGGCTAGCATGATGGATCAGAGGCTAAATGGCCTTTTTGTTTTTGCTGCCCTACATAAGGAAATAGATGGTTTATTGACTTTGCTATGCATGGCTGGGAGCCTGCCTGCCTGCCTGGTGGAGATTACAAGTGGGGCTAGTCTGAAGTAGACTCAGCTGCCACTCAATAACACGTCAGATGCTCTTTTCCTCTTGAAAGGCAACTATAAAAGACCCAAACCCACTAATTAGAGGGGACGTTTAAAGCAATATCATTACAAGTTAGGGTTTATAACTTTATAATAAATGTTTTGTAGAATGAATTATAATGGTTAAAGTATATTAAAAGAAAAGATTATATAAATACTTATGAACCATATTGCTATCTAGATGAAAACTTTGTGTCCACAATGTGAAGCTTAGCTTAAATCCCTTCAATTTTCTAAACTATTCCATCCTGTTAGGGAGAGAGGCCATTTGAGGGTGTTATAGAAAAAGTATTCATATTCTTTATTACTGAAGTCAGAGTAAGATGAGAAAACTGTACTGTGGCACTATTCTGAAGCGTTACTATGGCAGAAAAACAGAATATCTGTTTGTATCTGTTCAGAAAAAGAATCTTGATTACAAATCTTATAGATGGCTAATTATCTAATGTTATGTACATAAAATTATTTTATACACAGCTATACAAATTAACTGTATTTTCTTAATTTTTAAAAAGAGTAATATTTGAGTTCTAATCAAAATTGCTTTATAAATAAAAAATATCTGAGGTTACACATTATGTTGAAATGTTGCTTTAAACTATAGTTTATTGAATAAACTATAATAGTTTCACATTACATGTAATCATAAATCATGTCTATAAACAGCAGTAACTGGTATCACAACAAAGCTAGCCAAAAGTACACAAAAAACAGATCATGAACCTAACAACAGACTTATGGGCTAAGGCCGCCATTTAACTTGTAAAGTCCCTATATGGAGGAAAGGGGAAGAATATAGCTTCCAGTTTAATTTTAATTATAAAATGCCTTGGTGCCATGTTTAAATGGGACTTTTAATCAGTAATTCTGATGTACAGTTGTTGATTAACAGATTAATAGAGTTGGAAGGGACCTTGTAGATCATCTTGTCTAACCCCCACTCAAGCAGGAGACCCTACACCATTTCTGACAGATGGCAATTCAGTCTCTTCTTGAAAGGTTCCAGTGATGAAGCTCTCACAGCTTCTGAAGGCAAGTGGTTCCATTGGTTGATTCTTCTTACTGTCAGAAAATTCCTCCTTATTTCTAGGCGGAATTTCTCCTTGATCAATTTCCATCCATGATTCCTTCCTTCAGGTGCTTTGGAAAGCAGGCTGACCCCTTCCTCTCTGTGACAGCCCCTCAAATATTGGAACACTGCTATCATGTCTCCTCTAGTCCTTCTCTTCACTAGACTAGCCATGCCCAGATTAAAAGGCCCTAGAAATAATATGCTATCCTTTTATTACACTGATTTTTTTTCTAGCAAGCAATTATTGAATTTTGCTTGTCTTGATGTATTCACAACAGTGAGTAAAAAAGACACAAAAATGAATTGATGCTTGGCATCAAAGACTTAGATGCGCAGGTCACTGAAGGTGTTAGGTTAAACTATAAAGACTTCACATTGATGTAAAAGGTACATTTGTATTCTTTCCGTTGGCATGCCACATTATTAAATTATGAAAGAGCCTATCAATTGCTTTTGGAAAACTACAAAGTTGATATTTGGTGCTTGTTATACTGATCTTAAAGCTATATTCCGCTTTTATGATATCAGCCAATGAAGCTTGATGATGGTAGATTAAGTTGAGAGAAGGAAGATAACCTTATGAGATTAATGATAATATGCTTCATTTCACACTCAGCCCCTAGTAACTTTAATAAACAACACTATACTTTATTGGCAAGAATATGGAAATAGTTTATTATTGCCTTCTTGCAGAACATTTTTTAGATATCTCAGTCTACATGACAGACCTGGGATTTCCAAGAAGTCTGCTATCCAAAGTACTAAGTAGGACACTGGTCTTGCCTAGCTTTCTTGAAGTCAACTGTAACTAGTTACCGGGTAGTTGACTTTAACAGTGATAGATAATTCATTGTGAAGAGATTTTATTATTTGCTTGCAATGAAAGCATATTGCAACTGTCTAAAGATGAATATTCCTACAATACCCTTTACTGACTTCAGTGCAAACTCGCAAAAAAGTAGGCAACCAAGTGGGCATAAAAGACAGCCTACTATGTTTATGGTTGTTAAAATGATTTTGTGTTATAACGTGCTTTTCTATGGAGGAGTTAATGATGCTTATCAGATGGCAGATTAAAATAAAAATACTGTAATTAAGAAGAAAGATGGTCTTCTATTCATGTATCACAGGAACAATTAAGTTCACCGTAGAGCCCTATACCAGGCTAATTTAAATATGGAAGTATGAAGCTTTGATGAATGTTAAAAATCCTTTGGAGAACTATCCCTTTCTTTCTATAATGAAATTGACCATGTTGTTTTGTGATTCTTTGCTCCTTTGTACAACAGATAAACGTTAAAAAGACCCTTCCTCAGAAAGTGTTGTGGGGAAAGAGTAGTGCAGTCCTCAGCCCACAGCTTGGACTACATGCAGGTCACACTAGTACAAAACTGAATGCATTAATTTCCATTGCAGTTATAGTTAGCATCAAATGCAAGATGACAGTTGTCATTACGGTCATGTTACATCCTTCAGCAATACAGAATACCTAAAGAGAGGTTTAATTTCCTGTTGGTATATGGAATTAGATTGTTAGAAGAGATTAAACTGGCATGTTGCAAACATTGGTTTCCTCTTTCAAGATAACCAATACGTCAGAATATGATGTCTGGAGGATGTTCTGTTCTGTGTAGGATTTTGAAATGAGATTTGGCTGTTTTCTTAACTACGGTGAAATATCCCCCCCTCCCATGGACATATAGGACATATAGAGAGAACAATTTTGTAGTTTAAGAATCCAGCTAAAACTGGGAGGCCATGAGTTCTAGTCCTGTCTTAGGCACAAAGCCAGCTGGGTGATTTTATGCTAGTCACTTTTTCTCAGTCCTAGGAAGGCAGCAATGGCAAAGCACTTTTGAAAAACTGTCAAGAAAACTACAGGGACTTGTCCATCCAGTCCCTGAGAATCAAACATGATTGAGCAGGAGGAGTGGGGGGAAAGAACATGGAGACATACAGGTTGTTTCAAATAGCAAAAAACACCTGCTGTTCACAAGATGAGGAACAAACTGTTGTTGATACATTGATCTGTTTTCTTTCCCTAGAGCAGGGGTGTCAAACTCGAATTCATTGCTGATAATACAAAGCCACAATCAGAAATAATTGATAATGCTGATTAAGAAAGAAAGAAAGAAAGAAAGAAAGAAAGAAAGAAAGAAAAAGAAAGAAAGAATATATCAGAAGCTCTTTTTTAGCTTTTCTTACTTTTCCCTCTCTTTTTTCCTTACTACATTTTTATATTTTTCTGAACCCTTTTCTTTTACCAATTTTCTATTTCTGTTTCTGTTTTAATTTTGTACTTTTTAACGTGGTTTCAGAAAGAGGAACATTGATTTCAGAATTTCCAGCATAAGTAGGTTGTTCACATTACTTAATTTTTGCTTTTTAATATTGCATTGACTGCAGTGGACATTTGCATGAAGGAAATAACCATGTTTTTGTGAACTAATCTTAGTAGGTTTTGAAAAAGCATCTTTGGGACATGGGCAGCCAAGAAATGTAATAAATAATAAAATAAAATGCTCATCATTCTAGCGCATGCAATGTCTTTTAATTGTGAGGCCTAAGGCTCTCCCCATCCTGCGTATTAGGGAAGATAGCATCTTTTGATACATAATATATATACAATGGAAGTACAACTGCAGAGTGATGTATGAAGCCAGGTGTAGTTTTCTAGCCCTGGTTTATGAGCAGTTTTGGCTTTGTCCTGGTCTTCCCATTTTTTGCCTAAGTAAGCTATTTTCAGCTTAGTACAATGTAGGTTCTACATCAAGAACAGTGGCCTTTTCAGTCAGTGCAAAGGGTCTTTTACATGTAAGAGTGTGTATGTGTAAACACAAATAGAAACAAACATATGCCTAAATAGATATATACAGACTACTATTGGGTGAATCATATTAATTCATCAAGTCTTCACAAATCATGTGTCATTTATTAGCTTTCATTTAGCTCCTAGCTTCTTTTCTTTAGTGAATCATTCAAAACATTGAATGAATAGGAAGCTTAGCTGTGAGTTGCTGGATTCCATTGTATTTGTACAGAAATGCTTTAGATGTTATTGGGAATGGAATGAAATTAATGCTCCATTTAAATACACATTTGAACATGTCCAGTGATTAAATTTTAGAAAGAGATTAATACATGTATTAACAAGATAATCATATCTCCTTTGAATTCTGTTATTACTGCAAGGAAAGTGACTTTTCAACAAAGAAAGTGAATGCTATGTACTATATACTTATGTAACACACACACACACACACAAAGTGAATTCTATGTACTATATATGTAGTACATAGAATGGCTATGTACTATATATTTATAGGCAAGACATATACCCAAGACACACACACACATACACACACACACACACACACACACACACATTGGGTAGAATATGTATGTATGAATATAGTGTTTTCATTTCTTTCTTTTTCTCTTTTTTCTTTTGGTTTTCTGTAACCTTGTATATTGTTTGTTTGCTTTATATTTTGTATTACATTAATAAATGATATAATAAATATTTAAATGGGAATTGTCAGATTCACCATTAAGTAAGGGCTATACTATAATTTGCCATTCTGCTTCTTGGAATTCTGGTTGATAATCCTGATGACATGCATCAACTAACAGAGTTGTAAGGTACATATTATTGTATCTATTTGAGACTTTATTTAATATGTTGATCTTTCATAACAACCACAGCCTAGTCTGTGGGTATAATGTCCTCAGTAGGAAAAGTTCTTATGAGTTCAGTAATGGTCTGGAATTTTAATGACCTTGAGACATCTGCTAGAAAAAATATACAGAAGAATGATCGTGTCAGATAAAAATGACTTTAGAAATACAGGATGTGATGTCATATTGAACTAGCAAAAGCTTGCTTAGTTTTCAAATATAGTCTAGGGTTGTTGTTTTTTAAAAAAACAAAATATATTATAAAAATTCTGGTGGTATACATTGTCCTTTCATAAGAAAGGACATTGTGTTATAATGGTTTTATTTTAACTGTGACATGGATGCTCATGATCATGAAGCACAAAATTTAAAATAGCCATAGTTCAAGCAACTGTTTTCTCTGTAGTTCCAAAGAGAGCAACGACAACGTGTAAAGTAATAATAAGGAGTGAAATGAAACCATTATCTCTTATTTCTTCACAATAGTACAGATTTCACCAACTGATGTTGTGACTGCATCTTCCAGAATTCCTAGCCAATATGGCCAAACATACCACATTTAGAAAGTGTGGAGCAAAGGGCAAGTGTGAAAACATCAACGTGATTTGTGAATAAACATTGTTCAGAGCTAAAATTGGCTATAGCTCTATATGGATGTATATGATTGTTATTCAGCCTGAAGAGCATCGTCTGGAATTCTCCTCCCTGAACATGACTGTTCCACCTACTTCTGAGAATCTCCTAAAGTGCATCTTGAGAACAATTGTTTCTTTTGATGTTGCTACTGGCAAGTAATTATTTATTCCACAGAATGTATAGACACTTTATTCCACAGAATGTACAATAGCAATAGTATACAAACAAATGCAGCAAATAATACCGAGGCCTATAAAGAGGTTGCTTTTTTAAAAGAGTCTCTACCTGTTCAAACAGGTCGAGCAGAATGATCATGTTGTAGATCTTTTCAACCAAAAAATGTCGGCTGGTGCGGACTAGAAGGTGAGCATTTTCCACAGTGGTTTCTGCTCTACAAAACATCCTCCCTTCAGAGATCACAATGGTCCCAACCCTGTTAGCCTTTCGCAAGGCCCTAAAACCTGGTTATGTTCATAAGCATAGGAAGCTGAAAGTGTCAAGGGCCTCATTTCCTGGCTGCATTGCTAACTGGCCAAGTATCTTATATATTTAATTTGGATGTTTTTAGAGTTCTTATTGGTTTCACTATTTTTGCTGTTTTAAAATGTTTTCAATATTTTAAATTGTAACACGTTTTTTGAATTGTAAGGTCCTAGCATGATGGACAGCCATGGAAATCGGTTAAATAAATAAATACTAGTAACAGAAGTTGTTTTAAATATTGAGTTTCCTTTTAAGCATGGTGAGTTACAGCTGGTGAAATCTTAGCTAAGGTATAGGAGAACCCTGAGTTTGCTGATTTACAGAATGTTGAATAATCTGGTGTGTATACTGGAATAACATCTTGAAGATAAAAATTCAGGAAGGTATCACCCTTATCCTTGGAAACTCAGTACTCTTCAATACTTTTTCTGTCGGTTTTAAACTAGTTCACTAATAACCGTTCCGTGTTCACTGAGATGTGCTTTCTTAAAGGTTCTTGAATACCTTGGCTTTTCCAGGAAAAAGAAATGTCTTGTTTACATTCGTTCTGTCATGAACCAGAGAATACTACTGAGGACATCAAATACCATTGTAGCAAGTCTGTCTTAGAGCAACAGGAAACAAAATCTTGAATTGTTTTACTTGGTTCAGTTCCTGCATCTGCAATTAAGAGTTAGGGTTGCATAGCAGACTGTGGGAAGTAGCTCTTCTGGCAACCTGGGAAAGTCACAACTGACCAGGCTACACTGCTGCACAGACCAAGATTTTATGTTAAATGGATACATATTCTTATATATTTATATTGATTTGTACATGCACAGTAGTTGGAAAAAAAGTTGTATTACAGTTCCTCAACCCCTAATGGACTTTTGACATTTTGTAAAGTTTTCCATCATGAGGGATTAAGATTCTTCTATTTGAGATTTCTCAGCAGATACATAGGATATCTATCTCAGCAGCAGCCTTTCTCAAATAAACTGTCAGTGGTGCTTCTTCATTAAATTACTTGAGTTGAAAAGACTTACTCATTGCATTGGGATCATATGTTATTTTTGGCAATGAGGACAAAGATCTTTGCCACCTTGATTCTTCCTGGCAGCAAACTCTCCCTGACTGGCTGGTTGCCTGTCTGGTACACTTCCCAGACAATGACCTGTGTCATCAAATGATTTTGCAATACCTAATCTGGGATCCGCCATTTATGTTAAATCTATTTTTATTTTTAAAACAAATGTTTATATAATAAATGCATTCGGTAAAATTTATACATTTGATATAATTTGTGCTAAATATAATTGGAAATATTTGTTATATGAAGGTAATCCTTGACCTACAACTATTCATTTAGTGACAGTTCAAAGTTACAAATTGCACTGAAAAAAGTGACATGACCGTTTTTCACACAACCATTTCAGCATCCCCATAGTCAAAATTCAGATGCTTGACAACTGACTCATATTTATGATGGTTACAGAGTCACAGGGTCATATCATCACCTTTTACTGATCAAGTCGATGGGGAAACCAGATCCACTTAGCCGTGTTACTTAATAACTGCAGTGATTCACTTAACAACTGTGTCAAGAAAGGTCATAAAATGGGGCAACATTCATTTAACAAATGTTTCACTTAGCAACAGAAACTTTGGGCTCTATTGAGGTTGTAAGTTGAGGATTACCTGGAAAAGTTATGAAATATATTTAAGAAATGACTTTTTGTTAGGGAAGGAACAACTGCTTTTGTGAAAGACTGTGGAAACTCAATATGGATTTTTTTTGCTGAAATTGGGTAAAAATGAACTGATGATTTCTGGATGAAACAATTAAAATGAGCTGTACCTGGGAAGGAGGAACTATATAATGTGATTTTCAAGGCAGAAAACAGTATCAAATATGTCTACAAGTTCTGTAAAGAAGATGGGAAGTTGCTTTTTAAAGTTTTTTTTCTTCCCACTCCATTATTTGAACACTTTTTCTTTATCTTTCTTCCTTTCTTAATTTCTTCTTCATTTATTTGCATTGATTTTTTAACTTTATAAAACATTTCACACCGAGACATATACAAATTGCTTTTCTATTGGAAATGCCATCCTGGGCCATGGTGGCATCATGGTGGCACAGTAGTTAGAGGGCAGTACTGCAGGCTACTTCTGCTTCCTGCTGGCTGCCTGCAATTTGGCAGTTCAAAACTCACCAAAGTTGACTCAGCCTTCCATCCTTCCGAGGTGGGTAAAATAAGGACCCAGATTCTTGGGGGCAATATGCTAACTCTGTAAACTGCTTAGAGAGGGCTGTAAAGCACTGTAAAGCAGTATATAAGTCTTAAGTGCTATTGCTATTACCTCTATAATTGTTTTTCTGTTATTTTGGCAGCACTTGTTTCATCTTTCTAAACTGCTATTATGGTCTTTCTCAGGCCCACCTAGTATTTTCGACTTCTTATCTTAATATTCTTGCTATCAACAGATATGAATATTTCATACTGAGAGCTGCTTTTGGCTCAGCAAAATAAAGCATTGTGGCTTATAAGCAATTTCCCTGTCTCTCTGAGGTTGCACAAAATTAAGTTTTTGATTCTCATCAACTACCCATCTTTCCATCATGTCTGATTGGCAGTAGCAAACCAAGTATTGCCTTTTGTAGCCTAATACTTATTAACTTCTGGGATGGCTCTCCTTTGAGGGCCATTATTATTGGTTTCCTGAACCTACGTTGTTAAGGTGGATGCTTATTGCCTTGAGATGCTATTTTTAAATTAAGGTTCAGCCCCACACATTTGGAAAGGTTTATTATAGCAATCTACTTCAACTTGTTTACAGATAGTGGTTAGATAATGATTTTATCTGATTGCTTTTAACAGCTGAGGAACAAGATGAGATTCTATATTGCTGATGGGTATATATTATGTACTGGAAGTCATAAAACCTTATTGTAGATGCCAACCCATTACAGTTTTAAATTAGTCTTAGGACTGGTAAGGATGACATCTATCTAATTAATTTCTGAGGAAATAGAAAACAAAACACATGCATTGATATCTCACTTTTCCCCAAAAGTACAATTGGAACTAATTATATTAAACTACATACATACATACATACATACATTTGTAAATTAATAAAAGTCAGGTTTTTTTATTGAAAGAATACTTTATCCATGTGTAGCAAAGAGTAAGAATGCTAAGATTTCTTCAGGTATTGTTTTGGTTTTCATAACTCTTTGTTATTTTTGTTGCATGCCCTGTGATTGAAGTAATATTATTGCTGGAATCTAAATTATCTTGCAATATCTGTATTTGAGTAAAATGTCTATTAATCATAAGTTGTTTTCTTGCTTTCATGAAGTTTGGTTTTTTTGTAAGACTCCAAAATTTGTTCAAAGAGGAATAATCTTTTCCCAAAGTGAGACCTATATTGGGCACATAAATAAATGTTTAGACAGGGATCTGAACAGCTATGGAGTGACATGAATCATTCAAGTTTAATCTGGATAAGGTTGAGGAACTAACCCAGCTTTCCAATGTTTGGGGAAAAACTTATTTTCTAGAGACTATGCTAGTGAACATTTGACATTTTTGATTTATTAGCTCTTTCTCTTTGGCTTTAAAAAAGGAGATGCTGAACCGGTCAGTCAAAACATTTGGTTTTGTCTGGAGGTAGTTAATTAAACTCAGCAACCAACATTCGGGTTAGGTTTATTTTAATATCCACCCACTGGAGAACCATCCTTTGCATTGCATCAATACAGTGTCAGACCTTCCATAATTTTTCCAGTGAACTATTCCTTAGTGGAAAAACTGAGCTGAAACATTATCTCATGCTGAACGGTTAGCAAAAACCTACAAGAAGTACACAGCCACACAAGGTCAGGGTGCCATATAGCTCTACAATGTGATTCCTGGCCAATTTTATAATTGTTATAAATCAAACACAAAAATTTCTATTTTTTATTTATCCTTCCAGGCACTAAAATTATATCCTGCTCAGTTTCTGATGTTTATATGTACAAATGTCCTCTCGATTGACATGCTTTATATTTTAGCATTTAATAATTGTTCTCTGTGAACATAGAGGTTCTATTTAGCTGCTGTGGTTAATTTACATTCTGAAATTATAGTTGCTACGAATTTGTGTATTTGTTTAAGCTTATGTGCTATCACCAAATTTTGTAGCAGTGAGTTTCAGAAGTTTTAATTTTGTGCTGAGTTGAAAAAGTGCTTATTCTACATGACTTAAATCTTCTGAAGCAAATTGAATTATACAAATTTGTGTGGCTTATGTACCTTAAGTTGGGGAGGAGAATTATATACTTCATAATTTACTCTCACCTTCCCCTTTAAGTACTTTTCATCCCTAAATCCCTAAAAACATCAAGTAATAATCTTCCATTCATTTGGAAATACATTTTTGCTAAAGGTTTGCTCTTTCAAACTAATGTTTTGAAGCTCAGGGCAGCGAGAGGTGAAAGGAACACTTTCTACATGAAGGCTTCTGCGGTCATTGTAGAGTCACAGCCAAATTAACACTTGCTATTTTCTTCCATTGCATCATGGGTTCCCCACCTCTTTACCATGCTACAGTATGACTCTTTTCTTGCAGCTGTTGGCAAAATACTATGTAAAGAATCAGTCATTTTCTCTGGGTGCTTTGATGCTCTAAATCCTATTCTTAAATCATTCTTTTATCTGGGCAATCAGAGAGCAAGAGTATTATGTCAGATGAATAGTGTCAGGCTGCCAGCTTGCTAATAATAAATTCACTTTCTTTCTATGCACTTTGACACTGAATCATATTTATGGAAGGATAGAAAAGACTGTACTACTCAAATGTAGATACAGTATATACGGATGTATAAAGGAACATCAAGAAAATTTTAGAACACCGAACAGGAAAATGGTCTTTAAATCTTTTTATCTTAAAAGTCAGACAACCAGAAATTCAGCACACAAATAGAAAATAGAAGGGAGATAAATGCTCTTCTGTAAATGCAGTGATTTTGTTTAAAAGCAAGCAAGCCAGGAAAAAAATGGTTATATGTGGGTAGAAACAAACAATGCACTTGTGAATAAAAGGATACTGAATGGTTTATATTTTATTAACATCATGTAGTGCATGTATTGGAATAAAACAATATTAATGTATTTTTATTATTGAAACTCGGAACTAGTACACAAAATAAGTTTGGTTAATATACAGTTTATGCTTAATATATAAAGTTTAGTTGGTGTACATTCATTCTTCGTGAACATTTTAGAGTGGGAAACATTTAACCTATTTCTATGAATAGGTTAGTTTTCCTCGCTTTGTATGTTGAGATATGCTTCCTTTTGGAGGGAAGGGGGAAATCAAATTAACCGACCACTTTCTTGAGAGAGGCTATATTCACATTTTCTGAAAGTCTCTTCATCTCTTCTCTTCATTGATTCAGGGAGGTGTTTAGTTTACCTGAAGTGTGTTTCCAAATATTACCTTGTCTTGCATGGTTAAAGAATGGGGATGACTTGACAAATAGATGGCTGATGCATTTTACGACCTGTCTTGCCATGTTAAGCGAATCATTATGGTTGTTAAATTAGTAACATGCTTATTAAGTGAATCTGGATTCACCATTGATTTTACTTGCCAGAAGGTCGTAAAAGGTGATCACATGATCCCAGGACACTGTAATCATCATAAATATGAACCAATTCCAAACATCTGAATTTATCACATGACCAAGGAGATGCTGCAATGGTTATAAATATGAAAAATGATCATGTCGCTTTTTCAGTGTTGTATCTTTGAATAGTAACTAAATAAACTGTTGTAAGTAAAAGACTATCTGTATTTACATCAAGGTCATATCTCTTATTGTCTACATATATAACTGTTTAATTTCAGAAGTTAAAACAGTGCAAACCAAGCATAGCATTAGGTATAGAGTACAATATACAAGGATACTTCTAGGTTCATAGTTCATAAAGCATATGTTCATATGTATCAATTGTATTATTTCCTCTTTAATGCATGGTTTATACTTTTAATTGACAGTTTTATCAGGCCTTGGATGTTATCATGTAATGTATTTGACCTACCTGCCAAAGTAAAGCTTCTAATATCTCATGTGAGAACTTTGAAATTTCATATTTCCATGTGACATTTTGCCATATTCAGGTGACTGAATTTTATGGTTGTATATTTTTGGAGCAACAGGTGCTATGCTACCTACGGACTCCATATTGCTGACTTCTGTGGTAAGAAAACAGGAGAATTACAAATTGAAGATAGTGATATTTGGGCTCATTTTTTAAATTTCATGAATAAAGAAATAGAAATGCACAAAAATATTATGTGACAAGTCCCTTTTCTGAGTGACATTAAATAATGTATGGGTCGTTTTTACTTTATTTCATTTAAAATTAGTAATCATGTTTAGTAACATTTTGCACATGTTTATGTGTCTTACTTTCTATTTTCTTGTGTCTGTTTAGGCCTTGAATAGGGGTATTGCAGCTGTTAAGGAAGATGCTGTGGAAATGCTAGCCAGCTATGGCTTGGCATACTCCCTCATGAAGTTTTTCACAGGACCGATGAGTGATTTCAAAAATGTGGGTCTCGTTTTTGTCAACAGTAAGAGAGACAGAACCAAAGCAGTTTTGTGTATGGTTGTAGCTGGGGCTGTGGCTGCAGTGTTTCATACCTTGATAGGTAAGTTTGCTTCATAGTTTTTATTGAAATAGCACCTCTGCTCAAATGATTGGCTGACACATAACTTCTTTTTGTTCATCCAGTTTCCTTAGGCATTTGTCCATTATAATTTTGCCAGAACTAGAACTTCACTCCCTTACTCTCCCAATTTTGATCAAAGCCAGGTCTCTTAGCAGAAAGCTTCTTCACGTTGTCACAAAAAACAAAATATATCTTATTTGGGTTCCAAGTTTGTTCCTATCCCATATTTTGGACCAATTATTTAAACAAGATTGAAGTAGTAGAAGAAAAACTTAGTGATATTTTGGCATAGATTAAGCACTAACTAAAATTCTTGCAACAACGGGTTTTTCTATCTCCACAGTCTACTGTAATCTTCATTTTGTAATAATAGTTTATGTATGGGTAGAGGGAAATCAGAAGAGATTCAGATGGAATGCATAAAAACTGACATTGAACAATTGAAATGAAGGGGCTCCAGTATCCAACATTGAATACTGCTAAGTATCACAGAGGAAAGAATGAAGTGCTGTTCTCTTTTGCACACATTGTGCAATAGCGTTTATTCATTTGAAACCATTTAGAGTCCCTATTAAGGTAAGGCAAAACCTCAAGGTCACTTACAGGTTTAAGAAATTAAAAACAAAATTAACTAAAGCATCAACAATTGAACATAAAAGATAAAATCGAGTGTCTATTCTATATGAGTGATAACATTTTTAACCATGTCATGTAACTCCTCAGATTATAGTAGTGTGACAAGATTAACTGATGAAGTATTGAGGTGGTGTGCCACGTTTGATGTGGTAGCTTTCATCATGCTAGTATGAGATCATTGTTTTTCAAAACTGTAAATGCCAACAGTGGGTTAGAGGATGTAATCGGAATCATGTGAAGATATTTGTCAGTATAAATTCAGTCCCTTGATAAGATCTTTGAAAGCAACTAATATTTTGAATATTGAAAGTGGGGAAAATTGGTCCACTGGAATCAATGCAATTTTCTGACTTAGCCCTAAATCTCTTGGTTTCATAAGTACGTTTCTTAGAAGAATAACAAAATGTTTTTAAGAACAGTAATAGCTTAGAGCAGGACTCCCCAATCCCCAGAACTGGTTTGTAGCCTGTTAGGAACCAGACTGCACAGCTGGAGGTGTGGTACCAAGCAAAACCTAAAGTATCCCCCCACCCGCCCTTTTGTGGAAAATTGTCTTCCACAAAACCAGTCCCTGGTGCCAAAAATGTTGGGTACTGCTGGCTTTAGAGGATAACAGCTTTTTGAAAAACTGCAGTTATATAGCTTATCCACTAAATCAGCAGCCCCTAACCTTTCTGGCTCCACAGATCAGCAGCTGTGGTTTTTTTTTTTCATATGTACAGTCTAGATACCAAGCAGCTGCAAAGCTTCACACCCCTTGTGTGGCCTAGTTCCCAATAAGTCAGAGATTGGGGTTCCATTCACTAAATCTTATGTATATATTCCAATCCTGTTTCGATACTATAAAATATTTTCCTCAGCTCCCAAAAGGACAATTAGGGAGCCAAGATATGACAATACCATCTTTCAGCAACTCTGGTAGACAAGATGGATGAGAAGAGACAGGGAGAAGACTGAATGAGCTGAGTAAAAATAAGTGTAGGCACATCAACTGACTAGCATCCTGAATAAGGAGTGAAGAATGAACAGTTATAGAAAGTTACAGTGGTGACTCATTCTGAGACAGAATTGATAACAAAACAAGACACAGGGGTGTTACTAAAGAAGATTCCAAGCGATAAAAGTACAGTATCCAATATCTTATCATGAGTAAATAAATCGCCTAGGAACCAAAATATTTTATTTTGATTTATCTGGTAGCAGATAAAGCAATTGGCTTAAATAAGATGCTTGTGTATCATTGGTACAGTGTTTCTAAATAATTACCTGTGATAATATTTTATTTGTTTTTAATCAAGAGCCTTTATAGTATAATGGGTCACCAACCGGTGGGCCGTGGCCCACTGGGGGGCCATAGAAAATTTTTGGTGGGCCGCAGAAGAAATGGCCCCCAAAAGCAATTAATCTAAGCCATGCATTTCTTGCGCCTCTTGGCTCTCCGAGGGACCCCAGAGTCAGGTCCCTGAGATGCACACGCCAACCAGCTCCTACACCCGGGGCCGGTGGCAACAGCAGTCCCCTTCCCCAGCACCCGCTGTCAGCTCTTCCCCATCAAAGCCTCGGAAACGCAGGCAAAGCCGCCGCAGTGGTAGCGTCCTGAGTTGCCTTAGCATGCTTGGTTAGTTAAGAATCGCCCTACCCAGAGAAGGAAGTGGTGCTGGAGGAGGAGGAGGCAGTAGTGTAGTGGAGAAGCAAGCAACTCAGGGTGCTATCGCTGCGGCAGCTTTGCCTGCATTTCCGAGGCTTCGATGTTAGGAGAGGTAGCAAGGACTGGAAAAGGGGAGAGCTGTGCACGGCTCCGTCTCCCTTTCCTTTCCTGCCTACATGTGGGCGGGGGGGAGGAAAGAGAAAGAACCAGGAGTAATTCAAAGCTAGAAAACTAATGGGGAGAGCTGACAGCGGGTGCTGAGGGAAGGGACCATTGTTGCTGCCGCCGCCATGTGTGGGAGCATGCATCTCAGGGACCTGAGCCGGGAGGCACAGGAACTGCAAGTGGGAGCGTTTGTTGATTTCAAAGAACTGGAACACAGTAGATTGGCGTTTTGTAGGCCTCAGTGAAAGAGTGAGCTTTGTTTCATCTCCTTTCCTCCCCTGGTAATGTGAGAGATGCTTTCTCTTTCCCCTCCCACCCCCAAATAACCACTGGCTGTGGTGCTAAAGCGAGCGAAGTGCCCCCAGGGACACCTTTGCTTGCCTGTCTCCAGGTGATGGTAGAAGAGCCCCTCCCCCCAAGCTTTTCCTCGGCTGCAGATCTGAGCCTCTCAATCCTCCACCCGGGATCTGAAAGGAACTCCCACTTTCTCCCCCTCCCCTCCCCAATTAATCACCAAGAGCGGCAGTCCTTTTGCAGGCAGATGCCTGCTGAGAAGCCCCTGGAGTGGCAGCTGAAGGGCGCTGCCCCCACAAGGAGAGCAAAGCCCCCTTTCTACCTCTGCTTCTTCCAGCGGCAGTTGCCCCGAGGCTCCCCAGCTCAGACATACACACACACACACACACACACACACATCCCACCTGCTCTTCTGTCTCTTTGGAAGGTGCCAGGTGGGGGGGAGGCTTCCAGCCTGGAATATTTTATTTTGTTATCATTAAGCATTTATATTTTTGTTATAATTAAATAAGTAAGTGTGTGTGTGTGTGTGTATACATACATATACATACACACACACACACACACATATATATACATAAATGTATGGTATTCAGCTTTGTTCGGGTATTTTCCCACGTCATTATAGTTGTGCTTTTAAAGTTGTAGCAACGTTTCGGCAGAATCTCATCTGCCATCATCAGGCTTCTGTATTGTATTCGTCTGTGAGTATATATATATTATATTTAACATAAAAAAATTAAATTAAATATATTAGATTTTTTAAAAAAAATGTATTAGTGGTCCTCGGGATTTAAAAGTATGAGTTTGGTGGTCCCTGAGATCCAAAAAATTGGCTACCCTTGGTATAATGCACAACTGTACCAAAGAAAGGAGCATAAAACTATTTAACTTTCATTTTCCTTCAATCTTTTGCAATTACTGGAAGAAAAACTTTTGCTCCCTTATGTTTTTGGGGGGAGGGGTGGTCTATAGCAATTGACTTTACCAACCTACTAAGCAGGGGTGGGATTCTACCAGTTTGGACTGGTTGTATAGAACCAGTTGTTATGATTCTGTGTAGTTCGAAGAACCAGCAAATCGTGCCCCTGGCTGGCCCCACCCTTCTCCACCCACCCCTCCCCTCCCTGCCCAGTCAGTCCTTATCACACATGTGCAACATTGCATGCATACCCAACATCGCTGACTGTTCCTATGATCAGCTGTGCCAGGATTTTCCTAGCTGTCTTACTGCTTGCCCAGGAGACTTTCCTGAGGCCCAGGAAGACAAAAAATGGATCGTGGGGGAGATACTGCTTTGCCCCTTCCAGGCTCCATTTTTTTTTTCTTCCTGGGCCCCAGGGAAGCTTCCTGCAAGCAAAAATGTCCCCCCTGGAGGCTTCCCTGAGGACCAGAAGGCCCCAAAATGGAGCATGGGGGGGTGTTACCCCTCCAGGCTCCATTTTTTTCCCTTCCTGAGCTCCAGGGCAGCCTTCTGGGACCAAAAAGGCCCCCCCAGGAGGCTTCCCTAAGGACCAGAAGGCTCCAAAAATGGGGCGGGGGTTGGCTGCAAAAAAAAAAAAGCCATGCCCATCTAGTCACATGGCCATGCCCACCTAGCCACACCCACCTAGCCACACCCACAGAACCAGTTGTTAAAAAGTTTGAATCCCAACCTGCTACTAAGCAATGAGATTATGTCCATTAAAACTGTCAGTGTCCCCGGTAGAAAAGTACTCCTGTTGTTTTTTTTTAATTTTAAAATACCAAACTGTAGAATATAACTGCTATTGCTACTTATTATTGTTACTCAGTAGTATTCCCATTACTACTATTATTGTTATTATTCTACAGCATACAGTGATCTGGGATACTACATCATTAACAAGTTGCATCATGTGGACGATTCTGTGGGAAGTAAAACACGCAAGGCCTTCCTTTATCTTGCAGCTTTTCCTTTCATGGATGCCATGGTGAGTCTCCAAAAGAAATTGCTGTTCTTGCTCTTGGAGGTCTTTTAAAATAGATGGTGGACACTTTAATGGACATTCTGCTTTAACAGACGCTGTTTACATTAAACAGCCCAGACAGTTGAGGGTTTAATTGTAATTTTCAGAACTATCTACAGTTATTCTGGTTACATTCTTTGTAATTCAACAAATGTTCCACTCTCCCAGTCAGTTTAAAGAGTTAGCTTATATCCCAAACAGTAATCAAGCAATTATACATAACTTGATACTAATGCTTAAAATGTGCCTGTATCCATAGTTCATTTTGTAATCGACTTATTTCTTGCTTGTGAAATTGTCACATTCTTTCCCACATAATGATGATGTGTAACTTTAATAATTCCGGACGTGATCATGCTAGGGAGGATGGAAATTGTAATCAAGCACCTGGAGTTCAAGGCTAAACAACGTTTAATATTATATAAGATCAATGGAAATGAAAGTATGATTATGTACAAGTGTTATAATCTGGAAACATCTTGCTCATGTGAAAAGATGAATAAAATTTAAAAAATAAAAAAAATGGATAAAAAAAGGGCTAAACAACGTTCATCTGCTAGAAAGCATTTTCCCATCTTAATGCACAATAGAATGAGATTCACACCTTTGTGAGCAGAGAAAGAAATGATGGCTTTTAATGTTTATTCCAGAACCATTTCACCAAATGTTGTGGTTGTGCAATCTGTATTCATTTTACAGGTATTCCAGAACCAAGAGTCATGCCATTTTTCTTCCTTTTTGTCAGGCTTGGACACATGCAGGCATTCTTCTGAAACACAAATACAGCTTTCTGGTTGGATGTGCTTCCATTTCAGATGTCATTGCTCAAGTAAGAATTTGTTCAACTTACAATTGGCTCCTCCCAACTAGTTGGGAAGCGTCCAGTTAGATGAATGCTATTTCCATGCTTGTAAAAGTCTTTGTTAATTTATATGTTTGAACATGCATGAATTGATGCTGAAGATTCTGGGCTGCCAGTTCCTGGACACTGGCAATAAGAAGCTAATATTGAAATAAAATCACTTCTGACCCTTAAGAGTGGTCTGTGTCTTCCTCAGTCTTAGGTCCTCTACCAGAGGCCTGGGAGTTTGTGGGTTCTGCATAGGAATTTAGCTATTCCCTGCATTGCACTCATCTGGGCAGAGAGTTCAGATATCTTCCTGAGATTTATCAGAGCCATTCTCCCAGCTTAGGAGTCATAAACCTAAGTGCTTCTATCATGAATTTTGGCCTTTACTTCTCCAGTTCCTCCTTTGGGACTTGGTATTTCTCCAGTTTCTCATAATCCTTCTTCCTGATGTTGCTGAAACTGGCAACTGCTACATCTATCCAAAGACTACATACGCACACACATGTTCATACATACACACACGCACAAATAATGTTATTGATCTCTATGTTTATCATCAGCATGTACTATTATATTATAATGTTATAATTACAGTTTTGTTACCTAGCTCTTTTTTGTTTGTGTCATAAAAGCTATTAATGACTCATCTAACTGTTAGATGGTGCTAAAATGGATGCTGTTAAATATACTTTTCATTGTATTTAAACTAATACTATAATTGAGCCTTTTTCCCCCCCCTGCTATTCTCTCAGACTAATCACACAATAATTTTTGGATCGGAAAGGCAACCCAGAGAGATTTTCTCTGTTAGTTTTCAATCACATCATTGTTTTGCAGAAAAAACCTTCAAGTTACCACATCCTGAATATCATTACCTCAAAATTTCTGTTTTAACAATTGATCTTTAGTGCACTTCATTTCTGTTTCTTTGTCCAATACTACAATTTAACAGGTTTTCTTAGCAGGTTAAGAAAGATCTTAACATGATCTTTCAGCTCAGTTAATGTTTTCAATGCATACTAAATATATAAAACTAAGTGGATAGGAATGTAACAGTATATTTACTTAAATATTCCATTAAATCGTAATCACTCTCATTAAAGACATTAATTCACTAATTCACTAATTAGCCCACATGGATGTCATTCTTTTCTTTCTCTGGAGATATGCGGAATGTAACAAGGTTCACATGCATTAGCTGTGCATTGTAATGTTTTCTCAATAGAATCATCCAAACTTACTTTATTGGTTATATTTATTTGAAGAGTTGCTTTTTGCAATTAAAATAACTATACTAAATATAAAGAGTATGCCATTAGATGGAAAGGAAAGGGACATTGATTATTCTAGTCCCATTCTTTAGCTTTTAAACACAGTTACCAAAACTACTGTGGAGATAATTAACTTTAGTTTTCATCCATGTTATAATTATTTGTATAATATGTTATATTTTAGTTCCCTGAAAATCCTGTGAAATAGGGAGAAAATAATCAGAATTAATCTGACTCACACAGATAAGCAGACTACTACAAAATGAACCCAAGATTTGGGTTTAAACTAACTTTTTTTCTTTGTGAAAAAAATACATGCTGTGTTGCATAATGTGTCGCATGTATTCTGGTTTCATATAAAACCCAATATGCCTTTTAAATATAAGTACATTGTAGTCTTAATGAAATCATTAATTCATTTAATTAAACAGAACTCTCTCATTCAGCCATTCATCAGCAATATTGGGATAACCTACCTTACAAAAATGTTGCAAATATTATTGAGTTAAACTTTCAGTCAGATTGCATTGTTATTTAAAACTTTGCTCCTCTTGCCATTTATCTCACATTATGTGTTTTCAGGTTTCCTTAATGAGTATAATTTCATAAATCATGCATGGAAGTAGATGAGATTTATATCAATGCAACTGTTTCCTTGCTGTCCTTCTTGTCCCACCTCCAATTATTGGTTGATCTTATTTTACCAGTACCATATTTTTTCCATCATATTTTTAATATGAAAAATATTCCATATTTTTTCAGGATTTTTTTTAAAAAAACCATCAATTATTTAAAATGTAGTTAATCCTCCACTTACGTCTAAAGTTGAGGCCAGAATTTTCTTTGCTAAGCAAGGCAATTGTTAAGTTAGTCGTGACCCCAATTTAACAATCTTTTTTGACATGGTTGTTAAACAATTCACTGCAGTTGTTAAGTGAATCACCCAGTCATTAAGAGAATCCAGCTTCCCCCATTGACTTTGCTTGGTAGAAACCATTGGAAGGTCGCAAATGTCGATCATATAATCCTGGGACACTATAATTGTCGTAAATACATGCCAGTATTTAATTCAAGCACTTGAATTTTGATTATATAATTGTGAGGCTACTGCAACAGTTGTAAGCACAGGGGTCATTCTTTTTGCCATTTTTTTTCAATGCCATTACCTGTAATTTCAAATTCATTTCTCCAAGTGTGTCTATACCTACAGCTTCTTGATAAAAATGTCGGCCATATATTCTATAATTAAAATATTGATTCCTTTGAGTATAATTGAGAATCTGATTTTCAACTACATTCTATATAATAAAAAGCAATTTCTCAAATTAATGTGGTATACAGGTAATAGAAATCAATCATTAAATTCTGTTCTTTGTTATTTCTTGTAAAGGTGAAAAACCAATATATACCATCTGAAATTTCGGAGGATATATTCCTGAACAATAATGAAGACATATCTCATGTTTGGAAAATGATGTCCCAAGAGATTTAGCCTTCTGACTGTCTTAGCTGTTTCTAACTAGTCTTCCTCTTCTCTTTTTTTTTCTGGCTAGGTGGTTTTTGTGGCTATTTTGCTACACAGTCATTTGGAATGCCGAGAGCCCCTCCTCATTCCAATCCTGTCTTTGTATATGGGAGCACTTGTCCGATGTACCACATTATGCCTGGGTTACTACAGAAACATTCATGATATTATTCCTGACCATAGCGGGCCAGAGATGGGAGTAAGTTTGGATACATTAATATATTACCTGTATAATTGTATCCAGTTCATCTATTTGTATTATAGGGTTATAGTTCAACATTACAGTACTTGATCTCTGTAATATTATATACATATATATAGTATAAATACAATTTATTTATATGTTGATTTATGTGTGTGTGTGTATAAAATATATATTACAGAGATCGAGTATTGTAACATACATACATACATACATGAGATCAAGTCCTGTAATTTTGATTTTTTTTAAAAAAAAAATGAGGAAACTCTTTCTAGTGTTTCCTGTTAGCTATAAAGAATGCTTTTAAAAAGATGTTCCTTAAATTTAATTGATATTTTTCTATTTGATAGATTTGGAAAAGGTAATGAGAAAAATATTCCAGTGTAAAAAATATGTTATATAGTAATAGTAAGACTCAATTGTATTTTGGAAATTTGCCTGAGGGTTGTTGTTGTTTTTTTAGTACAAGACTGCTACAGTTACATACTCATCACTAGGCAATAAAATATACTGGCTTCAAAGTAACTTACTATTTTTTAGTTTCAGCAGCATATGTCAGGCTTGGTATATACAATGCTACTTGATCATTCTATATCACTGTTCCTTCTAAATATCTCTAAAACCAAAATATTTCTTGTGGTCCTGTTTCTGATATTTTTTCTCTTATTCTTATTTGTGTCGATACTAAGAAACAAGAGATAATCAGCAACAAACCAAGGAAATGAGCATAGAACTAACTAAAAGAAATGCAGAACAAATAATGAGGCGATGAAAGTCATTAATCTTCCAAGATGCTTCTTTGCAGAAAAATGTATGAGAATAATTGTATAATTGCAGCTAAAGTACAATAATTTTAGCAAATTCTTAAATATAGTTTGAACGCCCTAGTACAGTAATACTCCTGTATTTCCATGGGCAATATTTTTAAGAATCTGTAGTTCCTTTTTTATTTACATGCTTAGGAGTTTTTAATACTATTTCTCACCTCTTTCTTGAAACAGTCTGAGCATTTGTAAAATAATTTCTTTAGCTCTTCTAATGGCTGTGCTCTGACTTTGTGATGATTTAATAACACTGACTTTTCTCATTTTATCTGCAGGGAGATGCTACAATAAAAAAGATGCTAAGTTTCTGGTGGCCTTTGGCATTAATTTTGGCCACTCAAAGAATCAGTAGGCCCATTGTGAACCTCTTTGTATCCCGTGACCTTGGTGGCAGTTCGGCAGCCACAGAGGTATGAGTCCAATTTGCTTTATTTTTTCTCATATTTGTTCCTAATAGCAGATCTATATTTATTTAGAGAACTTAGATCTATTCTTGACAAAAGAACTATGTTTCCTCCCAGTCCTTTAAAAGTGAATCATATCAAGCTGTTGAAGATATATTAACTTTCCATTGGTAGCTTACCCATGCTACTGGTTCTGAGCTATATTGGATTTATTTTCTGCAGTTCCTAGCCAATATGGCTTCACTTTTTTTTTTGTTCATTTCCAGGATCCCTGAAAGACTTCCCAGTCAAAATTGTCATTGAGTCTTCTTTTTTATTTAACTAAGTTTGCCCTCTCTAGATTTTCTGGATGATTTTTTTAAAATAAAGTTTTATTTGGGTTTTCACACATACAAAATACAAGTAAAACATCTTTTTTAAAAACAGCATGGTCCCAGGTTAAACTTCTTTATACAGACACAAAACTCAATTTCATGCTCCTTTTTGTGTTCTATTCCATATCTTATACTATTCTACATTTTCTATAGAGTTTTTCCCCTCTTTTAATTTTCTCAATTTTATTTTGATTATTTCATCTCAATTCAAATCATTATATTTATACTTTTGTCTATTCTGTTTCAATTTCATATTATCTTTTCTCATTAAACAAATTTTCTCCTGTAGTTACTAATTGGAATATGACACCATTATATTTTTAAATTACATCCATTCAACTCTTATTTAAACTTCAATATATACCTTAAGATTATGACCTTCAATATAATACATAATACATAACTTCCAATCAAATTCTGCTTGGTACATTCGTATAATACACACTATATTCTTTTTAAAAAGTTTCAATTCCAGGGTACCTTATTTGTTGCTTTTGCTGTTTGACCCAGTCAACCAAAACTTTCTCTTCTTATCTTCCTCCTGCACATTCTTTTCCAGTTGAGTTCTTCTTTGTGGTGGCCATTTGTGACCACTGCTACAACCGCCTTCAGGAAAGGGAGTAATGGCCAGCGGGGGAGGAGAGATGTGGCTCTCTTCAACCCTGCAGGCAGTCTCCCCCTTCTTCACCACCTCTACGGGGTGGCTTAGCCCCAAAACCAGCCGGCTTGGGGTGCTCCAGCGGCGAGCATGGATCGAAGCCTCACAGAGACAAGGTCTCGGTTTGTCGCCGAAGAAGCTCAAACCTTTGTCCAGATATTCTGGATGATTTTGACTCAGAAAAATTTCATTTGGCTACTACTTCCTTTTCACTTAATAAAGAGGGATGCAATTTTTCAAATTGAAGGTTACACTTGATCTTTGTCGGTGAGCTATTTTTCCAAAAGCTTGCAACCAAAGAAATAAATGGAGATTAAAAAAAACTACACTGGATTTATTATATGTACCTAAAATAAAGTTTATGTTTTTTTTTTCCAAATAATTTCAGTGGAGTATCTTACCTTGACTTATGGCAATATAGGAGCTGCACTTTTTCTGTCTATTCTTTTTTCAGAAGAGATATTAAATTAAGAATCTTCTTCCTTATGGGCGAATACAGTAATTTACATTTATTTAATGTAAATTAAATAAAGTAAACAATATATAAATATATTGAAATTTAAATTTATTTAAAATTATAAATTGCATGTTTATGGAGATTCTCAGCCATTCCGGTCATGGTTGTCCCAGAGGTGCTTTTTCAAAAGGCAACTGAACTTTCTTTGTTTTTCCTTGGAGACATTTCACTTCTCATCCAAGAAGCTTCTTCAAAAACAAAGGCAACCTTTGGGACTGCTGAAACATATATTTTGTTAACATTTTTTAAGAAAATACAATAATAATGTTCTCCTTTTCTCATTAAAAATTGTGAATGGTTACCAGCTTTCAGGGAGCTGTGGGGATCATGTCCAAGGCTTTTCAGGGGCGGGGGCTTATCCAATAATAATCCCAATTCCAACCTTTGAAATTTTCATTGAAATTGTGCTACAGGTAGTTCTTGGTTAATGACCATTCATTCAGCAACTCGTCAGCTTTAACATTGGTGCTGAATAAGTGGTGCTTACGACCAGTCCTTGAAGTTCCGTCAACCCTATGGTTACATGATTGCAATTGCAATCTGGGTGCTTGGCAATAGGCTTGCACTTATGATAGTTGTAACATCCCATGGTCCTGTTATCACAATTTGTGATCTTCCCTGCTGGCTTTTCTATAAGCAAAATCAATGAGGAAGCTGGAAAGGAAGGTCACATAAGTCTACCCCATCTGTGCATCCTCCCCCACACCTTCTGCACTCGTATCACGGACCATAAACACTTTCCCCAGCCATTCATACATTCTTTCCCACCTGGCAGCAGCCATCCCAAGCCACACCACACTCATGTTGTGCCTCCCCATGCTACCCACACATCCTCTGAGCATCATAGAACTTGTGCAGCACCATCCTAGCTACCCACACACCCTCCCCAACAACTTGTGCACATATTTTCCACCCCACAGCAGCCACCCCAAACCCTGCCACATTCACCCTGCACCACCCAAACTATCTGCATAGCCCCTCCCTTTCCCACCCAACAGCAGCCACTTACCTGCCTACTGACCTGCTTTTGAGACACCTGGGATTTACAATTTGCTATTTGCTTCCTACTTTTGATTGTTGGAAATGGGCATGAAATTGAGAAGAGGTGCTCATTTAACAACAGCAGTGGGGACTGCAAAGGTTGTCACTGCTAAAAGTGCATTCTTGTGACATCATGCTTTATGACCATATCATTTTAGTGACAGAAATCCCAGTCTCCATTGCTGTTGTAATTCGATGGCTACCTGTATAGAATAACTGCTTTTAAAGAACCAGATTTCTCAGTGTTGCAACACATCTTCTGCAAATTAAGGAGCACAGTCTAAGAGAAGACGAATAGTTGTAATCACATCTACTCTGCAAATTAATGACAGCTTGAACATATTTAACCAGATGGCTTCTAGTCTTTGTATGTAAAATGTACTCAATTAAGTAAAATGTACTTTTCCTCTAATGGTAACTGGCTTTCACAAGACCTCTCTCTCCCTCTCCCTCCCTCCCCCTCTCCCTCCCTCCCCCTCTCTCTCTCCCTCCCTCCCTCTGTCTCCCTCCCTATCTCTCTCCCTGAAAAGTACATTACTTATATTTTCAGTGAAGAATTAAATCCATTATATGACTCTGCTAGTCATAGACTAACAAGAAATGACACAATGCTCTGAATCAACCTTGTTTCCTTAGCTGCCAAATTCTGAGACTGTTTACAATGAATGGAACTGCCCCCCCCACTAGCAGTTTACTTCCAAAGACCCTCATATGATGTAACCTCTCCATCATGAGACCCTCACTGATGACTCACACCTGACCCATCACTTATTTGATACATCCACACCTCACTGCCACAAGACCATCACTTGACACTTCCACACCTGAAGCCCTTATAAACAGAAGACCACTGATAGTGACACCCCCTGAACTCCACTGAAATGTTACTTAGCCTTGTAATGAAACATCTGGAAAGCAACCCACAAGCTTGGAGAACAAACCATCACCCTCATCCTATACCTGAGTTACAGATGTTCGTCACGAATGCAAATATGGGTACCTGCTTGGTTGCTTAGAATTCTGCTCCACTATAAAGTTACTCTTATTTATAAGATTGGTATAAATGTACAACCTTTATTCTAGCATGATATTTAATATAATTGTTTCATGGAAATGAAGACCTTTGAGCTTTTATCTAAGTAACATAAAGAAGTGAAATATAGAACTAAGGTATTCAGCATGTACTCAATTGAACAATTAACTTTTACTGAGCACAAGTTGCGTAATTAATATTTTAAATCACCCATTTGGATATATTTTCCATTGTGAAGGCAAAGAATGCCTTTCAACATTCTCTTGTTGAAATGTGTCTCATCTTGTCAGCTGATAACTGACTTCATTGGTGTCTATTGTATGTGTGTTCTGTTGCTTTCTGTTTCTGAAAACATCATTGGTAAAAGAGAAAGCACTGGTAGCATTAACAGTTTGGAAAATCCTGGCACACAAGCAGAGTGTTTTGCAAATTTCAGCTTATGGATGCTGCTGGGTCTATTGACGGTTATTTTATTTTTCTTATTTTGGGCCCAATTCAGTTTTAATGTTTCTGAATTTCTAACCACAGTTAGACGATGAGACACATATTTTTGGCTTAGATATTACTTCTTCTTTCTTGCATGCAAAACACCTTTCAAATATTGAAGAAAATTAAAATGACCTGTTAATCCAGAGTATATTTAGGTCCCAGGAATTATGACTGAATATCAGAAAAAGCCCACATTCATAATGGCAAAAAACCACTTGTTTAGCCAGAGAGGCGATGGATTTCTCTTCACTGGCTGTCTTCCAGCAGAATTAACAGCTATCAGGGTTTTTTTAGTTTAGACTCCTGTACCGAGCAGAGTTCAACTTGATGTCCCTAAACTGTTCCTTGCAATTCTGTGAAATCCATTTCCCTTTTTCAAATGCAATACTGTAATTGCTTAAATAAGTATGCTCTGTGTCACAATATTTATTTACACTCATGAATGTGCTTCCTATTGGCAACCCTTCCTTAGAATTTATTTCTGAGCCATAAGATTATATTGCTATTGTTTTCTTAGTGATTTCTCTTCAAACAAACTGAAGAGATTAATAGATTTGTAATAAAAGTTCCCAGTAAATTTGAAATGGAAGAATAAGATTTTGAACTTCCACCCTGTAATGGACAATACAGAATATTCTTCAAAACAGTTTAAATGTGATTAAGAAAAACCTATTCAAGTTTCTGACCATATAATATATGGGTTCTTGATCCTTAAACCAAAAGGCCTGTCTACTTTCTTTAAAGAATCTTGAGGCGATCTTAGTTATTGTGTGCATGCTCCTTTACTATTAAAATTTATAAACTGATGTAGTTTAGATATAATCTACAACGTAGCCATATTTGCTTGTGTTGCTAGTCATGATTTCCAAAACATAATTACATAGGCAGTCTTGAGTAGTTAGGTAAAATATATAAATATTGTCCAATCACCAGGGGTAGGATGCTACCGGTTCAGCCCGGTTCTATAGAACCGGCAACTCTGAAGAGCATCAGACACCAAACCAGTTCGGGGTCTGCTGCTCTGTTTGGCTTACCCAACCACCCGGGCTCTTGGCTATCCTTTATTTCCTGCTTTTTTGACCTCAGCTGCAGCACAGCTGAGATTGAAAAAGCAGGAAAGAAGAGGATTTTCAAATGCTGTGCACCCTCGCACAGCGCTTGTCAGCTGTCTGGACGGCACGGCTGATGTTTTTAGGAGATGATCTACACACATGCGCAAAATGCACCCTCACCAGGGGTGGGATTCTACCTGCCGGAGAACCATAAAATCGCTCTGGCCTCACCCCACCCATTCACACCTTACCTGGCATGCACGCCTTCAAACTTGCCTGCTAAGTTGCTATTTTTCCTTTCCCCCCCCCAACCATCAGCTGTTCTGCTGTGCCAGGAGACTTAGATTAGCTAGAAAGCAGGAAATCATCCGATTTCTTGCTTTCTGGCTAATCTAAAAGCAGAGCTGAGCCTGAAGCTTCTATTATTCAGTGCAGATTCAGGTAGCAGATGGCAGAAACACAGATCTCTAAGTGAATCTGTGATTCTATGAGCAACTCAATCTGCCTGCCTGCTGTGCCTGATTTTGGGTAAAAGTTGCTCTTTTTTATAAAAAATTCAATATTTACATACATGGTGTGTTGTGGGTTAATTTTGTGAGTTTGCTTGCTGGCAATTTTTTTGTGCCAGACTCAGGTAGCCAATTGCAGAAAGACAGATCTCTGAATGAATCTGTGATTCTGTGAGCAGCTCAATCTGCCTGCCTGCTTTGCCTGATTTTGGGTAAAAGTTGCTCTTTTTTATTAAAAAATTCAATATTTACATAAATATTTATAATATTTACATACAAGCCACGCCAGCCAGTCACATGACTACCAAGCCACACTCACAAATTAGGCCACACCCACAGAACTGGTTTTTAAGAAATTTGAATCCCACCCCTGCCAATCACTGAATATCTTTTCATTACTGAGTACAACATTCTCAGTGTTTTATGCAGTTCAGCCCCTGCTTTCCAGTCTCAGTTGGATCTTTCATTATACAGATGCAGATTAACATGTGTTTTGTGGTACGTGTTTTGAGAAATTCCATGAAAATACAGGATTACAGAATTAAGGGGGGAGAGTCTTGCATTGCATTGGAATAGCACCACAAAAAGATATCAAAAAACAGAAAATGACATCTGGACCAAATGTGTGGAATGAGCTGGATGTGCATGTCTTTTAATCATGTTTGGAAGCCATGTTTCAAGAAACTATTAAGAAGGGATCAGGGGAAAATAATTAGATTTAATTAAAATTAAGTTTAATAATGAGTTTCAGTTTTATGTTTTCTCATGTTTCAGGATGGTTGTGAGAAGTTCAGAGGTTCCCATTGCCATTTTCAGTTAATCATATGTTAGTGTATCACAAATAGACTAAATTAGATATTATATAAAAACAAAACACTCCATAAATCATAGTTTGGTTTATTTTTGCAACAGTTCTGAACAGTATTTCTCCATTAACAACTGTGCCACATTTCACTAGAGAATGGTCATCAAATCAAAAAGATCTATTGAATTTTGGAAAATGCATAATGAAACTGGCAAAGTATATATATTTTAAAGCAGTTGCAATTGAGTTAGAATTATTGCAACATAGAATTTTTCTGCAGCTGAAAGTCATAAACTGAGTTCAAACACTATACCATGCTGTGGTCTGCTTTAACTGCTTTTTATTTAAAAAGCTATTTTGTATTAAGCCATAAATCACAGTTTTACAAACAATAATTATGGGATTCTCCTACATTAAGTCAACATTAAAGTAATATTATGACTTAATTTAATAAGCGAATCTAGGTATTCATTTACTTAGTGTCAGTTGTTTGCATCTAGTGTGGTCATGAATCAGGTGCATGCTTAACAGTCTTAAAATACTGCTGATCTAACAATGATAGAAGTGTTTGAATATTAGTTAAAAAGCAAGTTGCCTCTGAAGATCTGATATGTAATCTTCTGTTTTTCCTTCACATTTTAGGCAGTTGCAATTTTGACAGCTACGTATCCAGTGGGACACATGCCATATGGCTGGTTGACAGAGATCCGAGCTGTTTACCCTGCTTTTGACAAGGTGAGCTTGTTTTCTGTGATGAGAGCAAAACCTTAGTTTTCTTTTCAAATTCAGTTTTGCCAAGAGTACTCTGTAAGAAATAGGCTTTGTGAGGAGTGAATTTGCAAAAAAGAGAGAAAGAGAATGCAAACAAGTTTCTGTCAATCTGATTGCTTTTCCTGATACTATCACATACACCTCAATTAAGGTCCGTATTGCTCAACAGCTCCACCTCTTCCTTATGAAGTGTTTGGAACAATGACCTCCATGCCTAAAGGTTAATCCTTTGTTTGCTTAAATAATTGTAAGGTAATTGTTTCTCTGTTATGTCCCTATGTATGAACAAAGGATGGAGCATAAAGATACAATCGAAGAGAAAAAGAGTTTCAGAAATCTGTGTTGGTCAGGAAACTTTCTCTTACACTGTACCCTGTAAAAAGAGGGTTTTTTATTTGAGTCTCTGACAACTAATAAACTAAGAAAATGATGCACAAAGATGGATATACACATGCACACCAAAAGTATGTGTGTTTATCCCTCAGTTTCCTTTTATCTGTAGCTCCCTTTAAGAATGACTTCACTGCTTCAACTGTTCTGGGATGAACATTTTCTTCTGTTTCAGAAGCTCCATCTGTCTAGCTAGATAGAGGGTGGGTTCAGGGAGAGATAAATAGTTTTTTTAAAAATATTTGCATAGTGATATCTGGAATTTCTTTGTGCAGAACAGAACATCAAGTCACTCAGTATGTGTACAGATCATTAGAGTGAATAAAAACCAGATGTTCAGATCTTCATCTTCTGTAGTTACTTTTATTGCTAATTAGATGTAGGATAAATCAGGGTCCAATGACTTAGTTCATCAAGGAGAATGAGTGGATATTTCTCTATGAAAACAACTGCTGTTACATGGATTGGATTGGTCTTAATAGATCTCTAGGAATCTGGAAAATTTTGTCTGAAAATTCAACAGGTACATTATAAGAAAGCAGACATTCCTACCGTTATAAATAAATAAGAGCTTACTGTATTGTGTGTTCAGCATCTGCAATAGCATCTTGCTACATCAAACTGCAGGGCTGGTTTGGATAAATTCCCATTAAAGAGTAGGGAATTGGTGAAAAGATGGACAAACAGAAGTTAATGATCTCTAACCAATTTGTACAGCAGTGACTGGCATAGGAAAACAACCTCCTGTTTCTTATATATGTTCAGTTTAGAAGTTGCATTCAGTGGCGGTAACCAATCTATAGAGTAAGTCCCACTAAATCATTGTTATCACTTATGCTGCAAGATGTTCGAAGTCACTGTTCTGTGGCTATGTTAATTTATTGAATGGAAGAGCTCCAGCTCAGATTCAGAAGCCTGTCTATATGTAGGATCTTAATTATGAAATACTACAAATACACTTCGGTAAGCCTGTGAGATGCAGTTGGTTTTGATTCTGATTAGAAAGAAATAATGTGGGTCTATAGAAAGCAGCTTCACGAATTTGTGGCTGCTATCTGCAATAAACCAAACTGCAGCTAACTTTTTTTTTTTTTGCTTCTTCATCATGCAAGAGCAGCAATATTCTGGTGATATTTCCAGAAGCAAAGCCTGTTTTCTTAGACACTCTTTCATTGTATTTTTTCCAGTAAAGAATTTCCTTTCTAAAGTTTCCTCAGTTGAAATTTACTCAGCGTTAAATTCATCTAAAGGATTGAATAACTACAGATTAGGTTGACAAAGTCTGATGATTTGCCCCTGAACGTACTATACATTTGTTCCACAAAGGCTAATTGCACTGGTTTTTCTCCCTTTTACCTTAGAACAATCCCAGCAATAAAATGGTGAATTCCAGCAGTACTGTCACAGGAACCCACATCAAAAAGTTCACTTTTGTCTGCATGGCCCTCTCTTTAACGGTAAGAAATCAACTGTCCTATTACTTCTTTTAAAATTAACCCTATTTTAACCACTCTCCTTCCACATTCTTTACCAGGATATACATGGTTATCTACCCACTCTTCCACCTCTGTTAACCATGCAATATTTTATCCTAATCTTCCAGAACTACTACTAGAAGAATGATCAGGAGACTGGCTGATAGCCATCCTAGCTGGAATTTCTACAACCATTTTTCCAGAACCATTGTCAATGTCTCCATTGACCATAAACACTACATTTTGGAGGATGAGAACCACATGTAGGATCTGTGCTCTTAAGATTACTGAATAGGCCAGCAACAAATATTTGTTTGATCTTTCAGCTTATCCTTGCACTTCCTATATTTGGCCACTATTTGTGGTTCTTCGTTTTAGACAGTCTGCAGAAAAGCATGCTGCCACTGAGATTATGAATTTGATCTGTTTAGTATATTTGAGAAAGTAAAAAAAAAAAAAAAGTTTCAAGAGATAACAAAATTGTTGAAAATACTTTTTTTTAGCCAATTGCATTAGATTTCAGATACAATTTTCTTTTTAAATAGATGTGAAGCCTCTCATATGAAGTATAAAAATCAGTTTGTTTGCCTTTCTCATATTTATAGCAAACTCAATTATTGCATATGGGGAAAGTGATGTTCTGAAATATTGTTTGTGCTATTCCATGTTTTCAGACTGCTAGGGTCTCTTTTGGTTGCCACATTCAGCATTCAGATTTCCAAGAACTGATTACAAAATGAATCATTTATCCTTTTCCGTATATTATTTTGTCATTACACTCGCAAGCGGGTGCAACGAAACGAGGTGCTCTTCCACAAGTAAAAACTGGACAAACACCACTAAAAGAAAAAAAATTAAATTAAATTAAAACTAAACACAACCGACCATACAATGATCTCTATGCAATTTAAAAATGTAAAACCCCATTACTCTCATTCACTTCCACATAAATCTTATGACCCTGCATTCAAACTCAAAACTGCACTTGGATAAAAACTGTTCTTAAATCTGGTCGTCCTTGTTCTTAATACCCTAAATCTCCTTCTCGATGGTAATAGTTCAAAGAGCTGATGTCCCAGATGAGAGGAGTCATTCAATATATTAAGTATCTTCCTCCTACATCTATTCCTATATAGTTCTTCCAAAGAGGGAAGTGAGCAGCCAATGATGTTTTGGGCCATCTTAATCACCCTCTGAATTGCCTTTTTCTCTGCCACTGTGCAGCTCAAGAACCATACACAGAGACAGTAGGATAATATACTCTCAATTGAACTCCAATAGAAAGTAGTCAATAGACTCTCAGCCAGTTGTTGTTTCCTAAGAATCCTTAGTAAATACAACCATTGTTGTGCCTTCTTAATTAAAGCAGCGATGTTTGCACTCCAGGTCAGGTTATTTGTAATGATGGTCCCGAGAAACTTACATTCAACCACCTGTTCCACACGAACTCCCTCTATATACAGTGGCTGAATGTCTGCTCTTTTTTTCCTATAGTCCACTATAACCTCCTTGGTCTTCTTGATATTAAATAGAAGATTATTATTTTTGCACCAACGGGATAGCTGTAATACCTCATCCCGATATGCAGACTCATCATCCCCAGAAATAAGTCCTACAAGCGTAGTATCGTCTGCAAATTTCATTATCCTATTGCTGGGATGTTTATTTGTGCAATCAGATGAATAGATGGAGAACAAAAGTGGACTAAGGACACAACCTTGTGGAGTGCCAATACTAAGTGTCTTGACAGTAGAAATATAGTCATTCAATTTAACTCTTTGTGGACGATTTGTTAAAAAGTCCAATATCCATAAGCAAATAGAATCTGGAAAATCTAGATCTTTAAGCTTAGCTATTAATCTGTGCGGCATGATGGTATTAAAAGCAGAACTAAAATCTGCGAACAACATTCTTATATAATTCCCCGGTGTTTCCAAATGGGATAAGGCCATGTGAAGCACAGTGATAATTGCATCCTCGGTTGATCTATTTTTTTTGTAAGCAAACTGAAGCCCATCAAAAAAATAGGGAAGGCAGGAGATAATATAATTTCGAGCTAGCTGCTCAAAGCACTTCATTAAGATAGAAGTTAGTGCCACTGGCCTATAGTCGCTCGGGCCATTTGTGGGCAACTTTTTAGGCAGTGGAACGATGGTGGAAGCCTTGAGACAAACAGGAACCACTCATTGTGTCAAGGATCGATTAAAAATTCCGGTCCATACCCCAGCTAACTGTTCAGCACAATCTTTTACCACCCGACCAGGAATTAAGTCGGGCCCAGCTGACTTTCTGGAATTAACCGCCTTCATTGTCTGCCTCACATCCTGCTCATTCACAATGAAGGGGAGGCTCTGCTGAGTAAATGATGGCAAAGGGACAGTTTCGGTTTGATGGATTTCAAATCGAGCAAAAAAGTTGTTCAACTCCTCAACCACTGCCGCACTACCATCCGCAGAGACCTTTTTTGCGTTATAGTTCGTTAGTTGTTGAACCCCCTGCCAAACCTGCCTCATGTCATTACTGAGAAAGCGATCTTCAATTCTCCTCTTGTATTCGGCCTTAGCCTGCTTAATGCCTCTCCTCAAGTTCGTTCTTGCAGCACTATAATCCAGATCATTCCCAGACTTAAAAGCCTTGTTTCTTGCATACAACAAGCGTCTAACCTTCCCGGTCATCCAAGGTTTTTGATTAGGATAAACCCGGATTTGTTTATCCACCGTGACAGTATCAGTGCCATATACCCTAACACCGCAGCCGTGTGGTCGTCGAGATCAGGATGATCAAAAACTTCCCAGTTTGTCTGTTCGAAGCAGTCCTTTAGCTGCTCCATTGCTCCCTCTGGCCAGCTTTTCACCGTCTTGACTACCGACCCTGCCTGTTTTCTCAGAGGAATATACTCCAGGGCTAAAAGCAGGGACAAGTGATCCGACTGGCCCAGATGTGGTAATTGTAATACCCTGTATCCATTTGCAATATTCGTGTAGACCTTATCCAAGGTGTTCGACCCCCTAGTAGCACACCTTATATGTTGATGGAATTTAGGGAGGACCACACAAAGATCTACATGATTAAAATCTCCTGCAATAATGTATACAGCATCTGGAAATTTGCTTTGCAAGTTGCCGATTTCATCGCCCAGGAAGCCCAAAGCCAAATCTACATTTGCATCCGGCGGAATGTAAACAGCAAGAATAATAACAATGCTGAATTCCCGTAGAAGATAGAAAGGTCTGCATCTAACAGACAGATATTCCAGCTCCAAAGAGCAGTGATGTGTTACAACCTCTGAGTTCGTACACCAAGTCTCTTTAACAAACATACACACTCCACCTCCTCTACACTTCCCCACATTTCTGTCTCTGTCCAGCCGATGTAATAAAAAACCGTCCATCTCAATAACAATGTCCGGAATGGTGGGGTTCAACCAGGTTTCACTGATTAACAACACACAACAGCTTTTCACAAACTTACTTGAAGAGGCCTGCAACCTTAAATCATCCATCTTATTTGCCACGGATCTAGCATTAGTCAGAAAGAGACTTGGGAGCGGTAGCCGCTTCGTTTTTTTTTTGCAGCCTGTATAAAACACCAGCCCTGCAGCCTCTTTTCTTCCCCCTCTCCCTTCGTCTTCTTTTCCTTCTCACCCTCTCTCTCACCGGAACCACAATCCACGGAGAGCCAGGGAGCCTTGCAAACTCTGACGGTATGTTATGTTTCCAAACAAACTTAGCTGTTATCTCTTGTTTGCTTTGTAGTCCAATCTTCACAAGCTCACAATTGCTGTAGAGTATGTTCAACCCCGCAGGAGGTATTCACAATACAAGATAATCCATACAAAAACATCCATAAAAAACACCAAGGCGAAGAGCACTGAGCTGCAGCATGTGAATGCGCGGCCATATTAGAAAAGCCCATATAGCAAGAAGTTTATTCAAAGTCAAGCTATCTGAGTTTATTATTGTGTGTGTTGATTAGCACAAAAATGAGGATGTTTTCCATCCTAATTTGGAGATGCTAGGAACTGACCTTGTTTGCAAAGCAGGTGCTTTCTTAGGATGTTGTTCCTTGGAATAGTATTTTTAAATTATAGGTGTGGACATTGGGAACTTGGTGTTAAAATGCTACTGAATTTGTCTTTTCTCCTTCAAATCAGTCACAAGGCAGTCTTACTGAGAAAAGAACAAATAAATATCAGACAAAAAGAATCTGAATAAAAGAGACCCCTAACATATCTTGGAATATTTGCACATTAGTTATGCTTCACTAATTTAACTTTAAAGAATTCAGATGGACTTAAATATTTGTCTCTGAAGTCTTTCAAGCAGGAATGCAATGCAGGCCTCTTGAGTAAAGAAAAAAGTGAAAAGAAACTTCATAGTTATGTGGTATTCCTGCATTTTAGTCTTTGGTTATGTTAAGCACAAGATACAGTTACACTCAAAACTTTTGTGAAAAAAGTTATCAGTTAAACTCTATCACTGATCTTCTCATTACCTTTTCTTTCCTTTTCAGCAAGTATGGTTGGCTATATATTGGCTTCTAAAAATAGATGTTCTTTGTGAGTTAGTGCTTATTCTTAATAAAAAAAAAATCTCATTAATCTTCTTAATTAGACAGGTCCTTCATTTATCCTTGAGTCTCCCAGCTGTTCATTATCTGCCTGAAGCCTTTATGTTCATAAATTAAAATGCTTGTGTAAGAAAACCTTGAATAAGTCACATGCAAATGTGTTGACTTCTACTAAATATTATTACAGAATAATGCTTCCTGTTTTAATGTTTATTTAAGACTGTTTTAATTGTTGATTTTACCGCACACCACCTGGAGTCACATTTATGAGATGGGCAGCTATATAAATTTGATAAATAAATCCTTAACAATATGTGGAATGACAGGTCCTTGATGTACTCTGTGCTTGGTGGTTTTCTTGCAGACATTTCATTACCCAAACTAGGTAACATCATCAACACTCATAAGGGAATAGGGTTTGTTTTCAATTTATATTCTAGTGGTTTGTCCTATCAGTGTTGGTGGGAGTGGCCTTGGTAGATCTTTAGTTTTATTGATGATTCTATTTATTTTTAGCTTATTTGCATCTATACTCACCTGGGTATTGATTGTTAATGGGGAAGTGCATTGGGGAGTTGTTTTAGTCATTTTGATCCCTTTTGGAGCACCTCATTTCAAGCCACAGCTATAAATATTCTTCTTTATCAATATGTGTGGAATCCTGAGCTACCTTAGGAAGTTTGTTGAACTAAATAAAATGCTACCTTCAATATTTTAACAGTAAAGTACTTGATGTTTTTAGACTAGGATAGTACTGGTTTTATCCTTACAATAAACATACAGTGCCTACATCCTAGTCAAACAGGTTCTTAATCCATTTTTGGACTAGTAATCAAACAGCTTGAATAGTTCTCAGCATCTTTCAGGTGTACTTTTAAGAAAAAAGATTGCTTAGCCCATTAGTCCCCCATTATAATGATCTTTCAATTTCCCCTCCCCATATTTTGGACACATTCTTCTCCCTCTAAAACTAGTCCTCAACTTATGACTGATCACTTAGCAAATACTCAAAGTTACAACAGGGCCCCTGCACAGGATGTGACTCTTCCCTACTCCTGCCCCAGAATTTCCAAGGTGTCCTCCTCTAGGTTCCCCTGCTTGATTTAAATCTTATATAGAGTCTCCTGATTGAATAGAAGATGGTTCAGCTAGAAAATCTCTAAGGTCCTTTCCAACTTTGCTATTCTGTTAGATCAAACTGACTCTTCAAATAAAATGTTCTATGCTGACCCCTTACCTAATGTTGAGAAGAAAAGGAGGAAAAAATTATATTTTGATCATATTGTTTTCTTTCTTGTGGCTTACTTCTTAATACTGCTTTACACAGAGCAATTGCTAAAAGCATTGCAGAAAAGAATGAGAAAGGCAGACAGAGACTAATCCAGTTAGGACTAAGTCAGCAGTGTCAAACTCAAGGCCCCGGGGCTGGATCCAGTCTGTGGGGTGCTTAGATCTGGCCTGTAAGGCTATCCTGGAAACAACAAGGAAGCAGCCTGCAGTGCCTCTTGTCAGTTCCGTTTTCGCTGGCAGAAGTTTGCAGGAAGTCATCACAACCAAAAATGGAGCTCGGCAGGGCTGTGCATGGCTCTCGTGAGCTCTGTTTTCACTGGTAGAGGGTTGCAGGAGGCCGTCACAGACGGAAACAGAGCTTGGGAGGCCATTTTCTCTGGCAGTGCGCTTGGCCACTACAGGCGCCCACAACACAAGTGACATCGAACTGACCACTCCTGCCCTGTCCCCACCCATCCTGGCCCCCTGAGGTCAAACACAACCCTGATGTGGCCCTCAATAAAATCGAGCTTGACACCCCTGGGTTAAGTGGATTCTTTTCTTCCCCCTAGGATAAATAATTTTGCAGGAAGGAGATCAGCTTTTCTCTGTTTAAAAAAATGTAAATGTGATTTGTAAGCCACTTTGGTAGCAGTTGTATCTTGAAAAGTAAAATTTTTAAATAAATTCTAAATGTACACATCGTCTTCCACTCACAACCACAATTGAGCCCAAAATCACTGCAGTTAAGTTAATAACCTGGTTGTTAAGTGAATCTCGCTTCCTCATAGTCTTTGCTTGTCAGAAGGTCGCAGAAGGTGATCACATGACCTTGAGACAGAGCAACAGTCATAAGTATGAACCAGTTGCCAAGCTTCTGTTTTTTGATCACATGATCATGGGGATGCTTCAAAGATTGTAACTCTATAAAACGGTCCTAAGTCATTTTTTTCAGTGCCATTGTAACTTTGAACAGTCACTAAATGAACTGTTGTAAGTCGAGGACTACCTGTATTTAAAATTACTAAATAAATCCAAAAAGCACTGGGAATAGATAAAACTAGAGTTGCATTGAACTAGTGATGGACCATATGGTGTTCTCATCAGTATTAAAACCACTTGCATTTGAAACAACTTAAGCTACAGGGAGGAAAACATGGCACAACTGCCTATATCATGTTGACCATCTTTGGCTGCACTGGGGGCTGAAAGGTCAGGATATCCAGTCTAAAGTCATGCAAAGTGATACAGTTTCACCAGTGAGCTTCTTCTTTTTTTATATTATTTCTATTTCTTATTGGAATAAAGATCAAATTTTCATCTAGAAAGAAAACTAATTAGGCAGTGCCACATGTCATGGAGGGCCATAAGTAGCCAGGAGAGGAGATATTCTTCAGTCAGCTTCAAAGGAGCCTACATAAGACCCCTTTTCTGTTTTTTGAAGAGCTTTTCCTGTCAGCTGTGTAAGCTACAGCAGTAGTCACCTGCCTTTTGAAACGTACAATATTTTTTGTGGGGGGATATGAATGTTGAGATTAACTATCACCATAGTGCATGTGCTATGAGGTCCTAAGTGTTTGCAGATAGTGGGAAAGTCTCCTATGTGCAGATACTGTAGTTGGAAAAGTCCAAAGCTTTAAAGAACTGTTGAACAGAAGCTACTGAACTAGGCAGGACAATAGGCTGGCTTGATTTGATAAGACAGAAGCCTCTGTTTTTTCTTCATAGAGAGAAACAGATGGAAGAAATTACATCAGGTAATGAAGGGAGTGTCTGTTGGACATTGGAATGATTTATGAGATGGATGTGTACAAGTTGACATAACAGATTTGTATGCTGAACAGTTTGCTCTGTGCTTAGGCCTCTTTCATCAAGTTGAAGCAGCACAGTTCTTTGTGCTAGATGTAGGTGCTTTTTTGAAAAGTTACTTGTTCATTTCTTACCATTTGTTTATCTTTTTATGCTGAAAGAATTAATATGTGCTATATTGAAATAGATGTGTGAACACTACCACATAACATTTCTTCGCGTGAGAGCTGTAGCCTAATGAAAATGAAATGATATACTGTATATATTCTATGTTAAAATATTTTCTGATTGGTTTGGGGTAAAAGTCTCTCCAAGTATTTTCTCAATACAGTAGTTCAGATCCAGAATTAATCAGATATTAAAACAGATCTCTGAATCGGTGATCTGCAATAAATCCTTAAAACCAAAAAACTTTGTAGATTATGGCTAACTTCAGTCTAATTAATTTTAGTAATTTACCCTGAGATCTTGATCCACAAATAATGAATAATTTTGTTGGAAGATAGGCCTATTGCAATTTCCAATTTTTGTTATTTCTTGACAAAGAAGTCTTTGAGGTAATTCCCCGTTAGGAGAATGAGCGCACACAGGGAGATGTAGTGAGAGTAGTGAAGAATAACACACAAACAGCATACAGATACACTGTATAGTAAAATGTAGGTGTTTACTTCCAATAAATGTTTAAGCAAAGTCCAAACAAGCAGTCCAAGTTATTCACAGCTAAACGAGTCAGTTTTCAGTCCAGGGACAATTCAAATAACAAAGTCCAGTATCAAAAACAGTTCAGTAACAGACTTACATCAAATCCAAGAAGAACTATGATCAGTAACACTCAATAGGAACAGCAACACTCTCCAGAACAACAGAACAGGAACTAAACAACACAGGTTTCTGACTCCATCTTATGGCCGTTTGAGGAACCACACCCAATTACAGTTTTAGCATTCTCTTAAAGAGACAGTATTAAAATGTCTATCCTGGTTTATATATTTTCCAACCCAACTATTAGGTGATTTACATTCCTAACAGAAGTAACCCTTTAACCCAGAGTTTGCTAAGTTGAATTAGATGAACAACCGTTTCTTCATTTTCAGTCATTAGAAACTAGATCCATTCTCATTTTAAGTTAGAAAAGGAAATATACTTAACTTCCAAAAGAGAAAGACAATTTTTAAATCTTGTTTTAGTTCTTAATTTATAAAACTGTTTTAGTTACCATGTCAAAGTTTTAAAATTTTAAGCTTAAAAATTGAAGCAACATAGGCTGAAAACATGAGGAAAAAAGCCCCTTCTAAAAATTCTATTTTAGTATGATAATTTATAATTTGATGTTTATACTGTTTTAAATGGTTATTAGATGTTGGCATTTGTGTACCAGTTACAGATTTAGTCTAAAAAATTAAAATCAATAAACTGCTGCAAGAAATATATAAAGTATTTAAAATGTGTAAAATGTAAAAATATTTTAGAAAGACTCATGTTATTATAAATGTATGTCCTTATGTAGGTTTAGAACATACTTCAGAAGGGTTGTGCAATGTGATATTCTTGGAAGACTTCATTTTAAAGATAAAGTGTTTTTGGTTTTTTTATTAAATCTGCAAACCTATCAGTTTTGCTTAAAAATGAATGACTGAAGACATTAAAATAAAAGAGCATTAGAGGCATATTGATTAAGTGAGAAATATAACAAGGAAATGTTAATCTGGCTTTAAAATGTATTTTCACTACATTTTACAAAGAAGTTTAGGTCAACAGGCAAAACAGAATTGCTTTGGGAATCTGGAAAGGGAAGTTAAACCTGGAATTTTTCATGCAGGTAGAAATATTGACAATATGGGACAATAATATTATTTTAAATAAAATATTAATTTTGTTTTAAATAAAATAATAAAATATTAATTTTGTTTTAAATAAAATAGTAGGCTTATAAGTCTAGTGACCGATAACCTCCAGTGATCCTACGAGTCACTAAACATACTGTAAGTTGGAGGTGTTTTGAAAGCTGAAGTTCTATATCTTAAAAACCAATGACACATTTAACTAATTAAGAGATAGTATCTGATCATGAACTATTAACTGACTCTTCCAGCTCTGCTTTGTGATGTTTTGGACCCCTAATGTATCTGAGAAGATCTTGATTGACATCATTGGAGTTGATTTTGCTTTTGCGGAGCTCTGTGTCATTCCTCTTCGCATCTTCTCCTTCTTTCCTGTTCCAGGTATGTAGAAAATAGAAGAAATGAAAGGTACAGCATATTTACATTAACCCAAAGCTTTTTCTGCAATGCATAACAATCCACCAACAGGCAACACTTGTAGAAGAAAAAGCTTCCAGTTGGAACAATCAACCTTTATGTCTTGTTCAGAACTTCCAGTTAGAGAATGTGTCAATCAATTCTGGGTAAAGAAAAGCTTTTCACACACACAAAAACCACACATCTAAACAAAGCTCATCTATAAACCTTAGGACAGTATTTCATTTGCAAGGATTTTAGAGGAAGTTGTTGTTGTGAAAATACTAGAGCACAAACTCTTGCAGTTTTCTTGGCAACTTTTACAGAAATATCTTGTCAATATCATCTTTCTAGGCCTGAGAGAGTGATTGACTCAGTCACCCAGGTGGCTTCCATGCTTAAGGCAACACTAAAAATCATCTCCTGCCTTCTAGTCCAGGGCATTTCTGATTTGACCATACTTAATATTAAAGGCAAATGTTAAAATAAAAATATGTTTACTCAGAAGGGATCAAAAATAAAGCAAAAATAAGCACACTAAGATTTTCAAATATATTGAGAACCCACATTTTAAAATCACAGTTTAAACTAAAGTGAAGAAAAGTCTTCACCTGGAATATAAAAAACAAACCACAAGGCATATCTCTGAAGATAATGTTTCACAAGTAGCTCACCAAGAAAGTATTTTCCTTGTCTCCCAGCTGTTTGGTTGTTCTTGGAAAGGACACTTACAGTACAAAACCTCTGGAAGGATCTTCTATTGACTGCTGGTTAAAATTTTGAAGGTTAAAACTAGCATTTTAATCCAGGTGTGAACACAGAATGGGAATCATGACAAATAAAACATTAGATAATGGATTGCACCAGCCTAATTATTGCTCTAGCATTCAACCATGTATACTTTCTTCTGTATCCATGGTTGAATGCCGTATATACAGGATAATTCCAACTACTTTAAATTAAAATGTAAACTGTGAGGCAATACAAATTAATTCCACATAAAATAAAGGTCCTCAGTCTGAGCAACTCTGTATTCATGTCAGAATTACCTGCAAAGCTAACCGAAGGGTGTGTCTGGATTTGAAGAATTTGCCAGTAATAATTCTATTGCTCCAGGGATGCAAAAAGTAATGCAGTTTTCAGGCAGGCTCCTTTCATGGTCCTTAGTCTGAGCAGGACCAAGTCTGGAGTCAGTTGTGTTAATGCCACATCTTTTAAATTGAAGAAGGTGGATCAGACCTGTAATAGAAATGTGCTATTTCAAGAAGCCAACAAACTGTATCACAAGGATCTTAAAATTTAGTATTAGCCAAAGGATTTTTTATTGGCAAATCCTATTTTTTAACCAACAGGAGAAATCAGATTTTGCTATTCATAGTGTATCATAATTCTAGCTATTTACTTCTGTGTTTGCAGCTTCTTTAATCATGAATTTCCTATGCAGCTTCTTTAATCATGAATTTCCTATGTAGTTCAGATCTTCAGACCTTTGATACCTGAGAAAGAAAGGCAATCTTTTTTTTTCCTGGTGGGAATTAGAATTATCTCTTAGAGGTTGAGCATGTATCTGAAGTTTTGCTATCAGTAATTCTTTCCATGTTCTTCTTTAGTCACAGTAAGAGCACATTTAACAGGATGGTTGATGACCTTGAAAAAGACTTTTGTCCTAGCTCCTAGCTCAGTACTGCGCATCATTGTTCTCATCACCAGTTTGATTGTGCTGCCTTATTTAGGGTAAGTTATACTCCTTTTGTATTTGTGTCAATGATGCCATGACTTCTGTAACACAAAGTCGTACTATCCATTGAATTAAACCACAATATTCTCCCTCCACATTGAATTGCTACTTGGCTAGATCATAGTTCAACTACGCACAGAATTGCTTATTGGTTATGGAAGGACATAAAGAGAGGCAAGAATGCTGTCATCTCAGAAGAGATTGATTGGGAAACTTGGCCCAACAATTAAAGTGATAGCTTTCCACATTAAATGCTTTGTGTATGTGGAGATAACTTAAATCAGGGCTTGCTTCAGCTGTTTGCTGGAGCAGACAACCTTTTTGTGAGCTTGGGCCACGTTTCTGTTTTTCTCGATTTCTTTCAGTAATGGAAAGACTACTCTGCATTTCTACTGGGACAGAGCCAATATATTTAATGGGGATGGAGCTTTGTAAAGCCATAAGGAACATTCCAAAGAATTGCAAAGAATTGGAGGTAGTTCAGTCTAGATGCATGCTTAACAGATTTGGTTTGGAGACAGGATTACTTGCAAGTGAGGTTTAGAGTTCATGAGGTTCCTAAAAGTTGATTGAAGATTGCCTCAGTTATTTTCCCACCTGTCGCGTTCGCAAAAAGACGCCAGGAGTCGGTGACTACGTTTCAAGCTCTTTATTTAACAGTTGTGAACCGAACCGGCGAAAAGGAAAAAGCCCGTGGCTTTTATCCTTTTCACTGCGGCGGCCGCGGCCAATGGCAGCAATTCAAGTCTCCCGCTCTTGGAGTGAGCCAATCGCGGGAGACCTAAAACGGGCCAATCAGCGCGGCTCGCCTGGCCAATCAGAAATCCCCGCGCTTTAGCCAATCAAAGCGCGGGGATTTCGAGTATGTAAATTAAGGACAGAACACCCCTCCCCTCTTGGTATAGTCCTTACGTTGCGTAGTCACGTAGGTAGGCGGGGCTCCGTCTAGTCCTACTTGACCTGCGCAACTCAGTTGCAAGCTGTATTTCGTCCGGAGCGGTCATGTTTTTGGCTGCTCCCTCTTCTGTGTGAACCGGTTGGGTGATCGGGCCGGTTCCTTCTCCATGGCTCCCACCTGGGCCTTCCGGGTTGGTTGAGCTACGGGTTTCGCCGCTCCCGCTTGGTTTCTCCGAGTTGGTTGAGCTGGCTAGGTGGTTCTTCTCCGGTGGGGGATCGCGATGGCTGCGCTCCGGTAAGTACTGCTGGTTTATTTTTTCTTGCGTTTGTTTATTCGGGTATTCCCTCCCCCCTTGGTTCGGATTTTGGGGGTTGAGTTCTGTTGCTGTTCGTGACCTGAGCTGGTCAATGTGCCGTTTCCAGGCTCGCCCGTCTGTGGTTTGGAGCCGGTATGATCGTGGGCCTGTGATCTGGGTGATGATGGCTGGGATCTATAGGGGGTCCCCCGTCAGGTTTTTCGCATACACGAGGTCTCCGGGTGCGAATGTTCGGTATTTTGAACTTGAGTCTGGGGGCCGCTCCGGGTTATATGTTGGGTGTAACCTGTCGAGTGGGGACCTCAGCTTCCTACCCATTAGTAACTCGGCTGGGCTTTTGTTGGTAGTGGTGTTCGGGGTGATGTGTTGTATAAAGAGGAGTTTATTTATTTTGTCGTTGATCTCCCCGTGGTCCATTTTCCGGATGTTTTTTTTGGTAAACTGAACCATCCGTTCCGCCCTACCGTTCGCCGCCGGATGCGCCGGTGCTGTTAATGCGTGGCGGATGCCCCTCTCTGCCAGGAATCTCTCGAAGTCGAGGGAGGTAAACTGGGGCCCGTTGTCGGAGACGACGACGTCTGGGAGGCCGTGTGTTGCAAAGAGTTTGCAAAGTTCTTTGATGACGGCCTCCGTGGTGGTAGATTTCATGTCGCTTACCTCCAAACAGTTGGAGTAAGCGTCAACTGTTATTAGAAAGGTATGCCCATTCGTGGGACCGGCAAAGTCTAAATGGATTCTGGACCAGGGCCCCCTTGGTGTTTCCCACTCCAGGATGGGTGCTGCGGGTGGGCTTGGTCTGGTCTCCTGGCATCGTTGGCACTTAGCTACCCATGCCTCTATCTGCTTGTCCATCCCTGGCCACCAAGCGTAACTCCTGGCCAGGGCTTTAGTTCTGACGATGCCAGGATGCCCCTCATGCAACATCTCTAAAACCTTCCCTTGCAATCTGTCCGGGATGACCACCCTGTCACCCCACAAAATACACCCCTTAAGCAGTGAGAGTTCAGTCTGGCGGTTTCTGAATGTCTTAACGGATTCGTCATTGTCCCTTTCAGGCCAACCTTTTTCCACCCAATGTAAAATTCGCGCCAGACGCCTGTCCTTAATAGTTTCCCGGGCAATGTCTGAGGCGGTAATGGGTAGGTTGGGCAGGTTCTCAATGTTAAGGGTGTTTGTCGTTGGTGCTGGGTCAGGATCAGAGTCTGGTAAGGGCGAGCGGCTTAAAGCGTCCGCGTGCGAGATTTTCTTACCTGGCTTGTGTAACAGTTCATAACTGTAGGCTGCCAGGAACTCGGACCACCTTGTCATCCGGGGTGATAAAATGTTCGGGGTGGCTCGGTTTCCTGCGAGGATGCCCAGCAACGGCTTATGATCTGTCACAATGGTAAACGGGCGGCCGTAAAGGTATTCGTGGAATCGCTTAACGGCGGCAACTATAGCCAAAGCTTCTTTGTCCAGCTGGCTATAGTTCCGCTCCGGTTTAGTTAGAGTCCTGGAAAAGAAGGCGATGGGTGCTTCTCTTTTGTCGGGGAGGGTATGGCTGAGGACAGCGCCGACGCCGAAAGGTGATGCGTCGCAAGTGACAACCAAGGGCAAGGTTTCACTGAATTGAATCAGGACGGCGTCGGAGGTGAGAAGGTCTTTGGTTTTTTGGAAGGCGGCTTGCTCTCGTCTCCCCCAAGTCCAGGTTGCCGCCTTATCCAGGAGCCTATGCAAAGGCTCCGCCGCCGTAGCCTTTTGGGGTAGGAAAACATTATAAAAATTCAGCAAGCCTAAGAAAGCCTGTAGTTCCGTCTTAGACCTTGGGGTGGGGGCTTCTTTGATGGCTTTCACTTTTTTAATTGTAGGGTGGATGCCATGCCGGTCTAGAAGGTAGCCCAAGAATTCCACTCGCTCTGTGCATAGTTGGCATTTTTCTCGTTTTACTTTAAGTCCCGTTTCTTTAAATTTTGTTAAGACCTCCCTGAGTCGGTTTTCTAATTCGGCTTCGTTTGGCGCCGCCACTAATACGTCATCAAAATAGGGCACCACCCCCTTGATGCCCTGCAGTAAACGTTCCATCAGGCTCTGAAAGATGCCTGGTGCCACGCTGACTCCGAACTGGAGTCGGTTGCACTTGAAGGCCCCCCGATGGGTAACGATGGTCTGGGCTTCCGCTGTTTTTTCGTCGACCGGCAACTGTTGATATGCTTGGGCGAGGTCGAGCTTGGCAAAGACCCTGCCCCCTCCCAGTGAGTGCAGTAGGTGTTGCACGATTGGGACAGGGTAGGCGCTTTGTTGCAACGCGCCATTTAGGGTGGCCTTATAGTCCCCACAAATTCTCACGGACCCGTCTGGTTTGACTGGGGTCACTATAGGGGTCTCCCATCGGGCATGGTCTATCGGCTGTAGCACCCCCTGTTTGACGAGCTTGTCAATCTGCTCGTCAATCTTAGGTTTTAGGGCGAATGGCACCCGCCTAGGTTTTAGCCGCTTGGGGGGAACCCTAGGGTCTAGGTCAAATGAGATAAGGGGCCCCTGGTACTTGCCCAGGCTTCCGTCGAAGACCTCCCGGAACTCTTGGGCTCGCCGCTGTTCCCAGCCGTCGTCGGCGACGTGGTTGACTCCTGTTAGCGCGATGTCGAGCGGGGCGAACCATTGTAAACCCAGCAGGCTTGGGCGGTCGCGATCGACGATTGTGAGTGGGAGTTGTTCGGTGCGGCCCTTATAAGTTACATTAAAGTTCTTGGTGCCCACTACCGGGACGCGGTTTCCCTGGTAGTCTTTTATAATAAGTCTTTGGGCGTTTATGTTCCTCTTATGGAGGGTGGGCACTAACCGTTTTATCTCGTGCCATGCAATCATGGAGAGGTAGGACCCGGAGTCCACCTCCATCTTGCATGGTTGGCCTTCAATGTGGACTTCTACGTGTACCTTTCTGGCGCCGTCGGAGATGGCGTGGCCGATGGTCACCGTCTGGTGGGTTTCTTCCTTGCGCCGACTGTCGCCGCCTCTTGATGGTCGCTGGATTCGGTCCCACCGGCCGTCCGGTTGGCGATCTCTGGTTCTGGGCGGTGGGCTTTCCCTCTTACGCTCGTGATGGTCCCATCTGGGAGGGCTGCGAGTCTTCTTTTGGCGGCAAACCCGAGCGATGTGTCCCCTTTTTTCACAATGCCTACAGATAGAATCAAAAAATCGGCATTCTGATCTGGGGTGGTCGCCGCCGCATCCGGCACAGTTGGTCCTCGACCTACGACCTCTTCGATTCCTTTGGTCGCCACGCCCCGTCTGCACGCGATGTATGTCCTCCTCGTCTTCTGACGTGCTGGATGCAGACTGGAATTCTCCGTAGTGTGCGGTTGATTCGTTTTTTGGGTCGGCCGACCTTGCCGGGTTGTTGTTTCCGCTCTTCGCGTCAGATTTTCGCATGCTGTCAGCGGAAGTGCGGGTTGCTTCTGCGGCTGCGGCTGCGGTCAGGGCGTCTGCTAGGCTGATGTCACCCTTAGCCATAAGCCGGCTCTGGAGTGCAGGGTCCCATAGGCCGAGTACGAATCGGTCTCTTAGGAGGCTGTTCAGACCTTCGAATTCGCAGAGTCCTCCTAGGCGCCTCAGCTCGGCGATGAAATCGCTCAGTTTTTCGCCCGGTTTCTGGTCGCGCCGGTAAAATTCGTTGCGCCGGATCAGGATGGGGACCTCGGGGGCGTAATGGCGCCGCAGGATAGGTTCGAGGACGTCCCAGTCCATGGCGGTTGCGTCGGCTGGCTTGGCCAATGCTTTGGCCATCTGGAATACCTCGGTTCCGCAATGGGTGAGGAAAATGGCGCGTTTTAGCGGGCCCGGGGCGTCCTTCATTCCGGTGCACTCGAGGTACATGCGGAAACGGTCTGAGAACGATTCCCAGTCCTCGGTGGCGGGATTGAAGGGGGCGGGCGGTGCTATTTTCGCCATTTCGGTGCTGAACTGGCTCTTGTTGGACACAGGGTTCGGTTCAGGGTCGGGATCCCACCCTCGTCGCCAGTGTCGCGTCCGCAAAAAGACGCCAGGAGTCGGTGACTACGTTTCAAGCTCTTTATTTAACAGTTGTGAACCGAACCGCGAAAAGGAAAAAGCCCGCGGCTTTTATCCTTTTCGCTGCGGCGGCCGCGGCCAATGGCAGCAATTCAAGTCTCCCGTTCTTGGAGTGAGCCAATCGCGGGAGACCTAAAACGGGCCAATCAGCGCGGCTCGCCTGGCCAATCAGAAATCCCCGCGCTTTAGCCAATCAAAGCGCGGGGATTTCGAGTATGTAAATTAAGGACAGAACACCACCCATTAATTTTGACTGATATATATTTATCTGCAAAGAGCTTTGATTAAAAAAAAACACACCTCAATTCTGTGCATTATTTCCCAAATGTGTGACTTTGCTGCATTTTGACCACACTGAAATGACTGATTAGATTATGCCTTTTGGACTCTGATTTTTAGAATACATTTTGCAAATAAAATGGACTTCCAAATAATTTTTTGGAATGTAAGCTGTGTAGAGCACTTCTGTAGTTAAATATTGTTGCTTATGAGACTAGCATGTGACTTTTTTTAGCTACCTAGTCCTGCACTGTATATACACATACTTTGGCCATACAGTTTTTGTTTCAATATTTGAAGTTATTGCTTTTTTTTTTCTCTAATAACCTGTTTTCTTTAACATCCCCAGCCAGGGGTGGGTTTTTACCAGTTCTGTCCACCTCTGTAAAACTGGTAGCTCTGAAGAGCAGCAGACATAGAACCGGTTCTATGTCTGCTGGTGTTTTTGCCCACCCACCCGCCCAGGCTCTTACCTGATCTTTATTTCCTGCTTTTTCAACTTCAGCTGCCGTGTGAGGCATAGCTGCAGTTAAAAAAGCAGGGGAATAGTGTTTTTTTCAAAGGCTGCTTCTCTGCATGCAGCGTGCTGATGATGATTTACAGGCGTGCGCGCAGCATGCAAGGAAGCACATTGTAAATCACCAAACCTCGTAAATCACCGAACCAGTAGTTAACCCTGTTGGATCCCACCCCTATCCCCAGCCCTTACATTATCTGTACTACCATTCATCAGTTTGGCCCCCTTCTCTTTAGGGGGTCCTTCCCATGGGGGCCTCTCTGTGAGAAGGATCTCCTAAACCATGATGATATGGTTTCCCCAGCACTGCATTTCCCCACCTCACAACCAGGACAATCCTTCTGCGTATTATTGTGCTGGTAGTAATCAAACTTTAACATTACAGTCAATGACTGAACCAGGGAAAATTTTGGGAACTGATACCAAGGCAATTTTTTAAAGTTTGTAACATTATACAGAAAGAACATATATTGAAGTATTAATGTAACCAAGCTTTCATTGTTCTAGTAATCTTTATTGTTGAAATACAGTGATTAAGTATGAAAGAATAGCATGTATCTTTTTCTGATATTTTTAGGGTCCATGGAGCTACTCTAGGCGTAGGATCACTTCTTGCTGGCTTTGTAGGAGAATCAACTATGGTTGCAATAGCAGCTTGTTATGTCTATCAAAAACAGGTAAGATATTCTCTCAAGAAATAGACCTCTTGTTTATCTCCTTATACCTTCAGCCTGCAGTAATGGTGATGATTTCTGAAGACCAGAAATGGTCTTTTGAACTGAAGACTGTTTGTTATAGGCATATTACTGAATGTATTGCTGTGTACAGTGGAGCATAGCTTTTGTTTTATTCTCATCTGAATCCTTGAGAAGCTTTGCCCATCTGATTCTAATAAGAAAATGGGGAACTTAACAACCTTTGAGATACATCTCCACAGGGAAAAGTGCAGCAGTTGAAAACCTATCTACCTTAGAAGATGAGATGCCCTCAATTATAAATTCATTTTTTTTCATTTATTATTGGAGATTGGCAATGGTTAATGGTATAGAAGGATGTGGTCTATCAGATATTTAATCCAAACTTATTCATGGCTTTACAAATAATTTGATGGTCCCCTTCAAATGAGTGGACTTCACCTCTGAGAATTCTCAGTAACAGCCATTTGGAAGGATTGTGGAAGGGTGGAATTATTTCAAAAGTTTTTTCTGTGCCAATTCTACAGTAGGAAATTTGCTTTGGAGCTTTTTCTTCAAAATCAAATTTCCTTAACAAGAATGGTGTTCGTTCATTCATTCGTTCATTCATTTTCTGTAGCCAACCAGATGACTCTGGGCAGATTACAATTCAAGCAGACAGACACACAGACAGAGAAAATGACAACTGGGGTTAAGCAAAACAGCAATAAATGAACCATCTTCAAAGACTCAATCCTGATCCCCATGCCGGGGAAAGGAGCCTGGCCTTAAAAGCTTTATGAAAGACCAGCTGGGTCAGGGCTGCCTTAATCCTGGGTGTTGTGGTGTTCCAATGCTGTAACACTTCCAGAGTTCTGCTAGATAACATTCATTAATAGGCAGAGACCCAGAACATGCCAGTCTTTATGACATGGGTAGTAGAAAAAATTGGAGGAAGTCAATTCCTCAAATTTCCTGACTGCATGAAGAGCAATAGATGTGACAAATCTTCACCTTGAATTGTACTCATAAGCATATTGGTTGCCAGTGAAACTCACAAAGTGAAGATACAATATGGGTGTTTTAAGATATGCTCATTGTTACTCAAGCTGCCACATTCTGCCCTTACATCCTGGACATAAACATTGCAGGCCAAAACAAGTAGACATAGGGAGTTTTTTCCCTCATGCCATCACTCTGCTAAACACCTAATTCTCATAGTACTGTCTTACATCTTACTATATTTGAATGAACTGTAGTATTATTAGTATTCTTCTCATCTTCTCTACTACTCCCTCTTATTGTTATGGTGGTGGGTGGGATAGTTGCGCAAGCACATTCTAGTTAGCGCGCATGCACAAATGAAGCTTCACACACTTGCCTGCTGCTCATGCAGCCAAGTTCCCACAAGCCACAAACTGGTACCATTTTGAGGGTTGGGGAACCCTTGTTCTAGGTCAGGGGTCTTCAAATTTGGCAAGTTTAGGACTTGTGGACTTCAACTCCCAGAATTCCTCCTCCAGTCATGTTAGCTCAGGAATTCTGGGAGTTGAAGTCCACAAGTCTTGCCAAGTTCAAAGACCCTTGTTCTAGGAGATACCATTTCACTCCTGTGTTGGAAAAGTGACACAAGTTGCCATTTGCTTTCCAAACCCAGTTGAAGTTGCTCACTTTAATATAAAGATGTACCTGGCCAAGTTACCTGGAGGATCCCCTGCCGCCTTGCTCTCTTCAAGAGCATGCTTTGTGCAGAGCTCACTGTGAATATGTCCAACGTTAGCAACTAATTCTGCTTCTTCTGAGGCAGGGCAATCATTGTGGAATAAATTGCCCTTGCAGATGAGTGACTGACTTCCTCTTAAATGGTAATATTTAAAAAGGGGATTAAAATCTCTTTGGAATTTAAAGATTTGGCATTTACTTATAGCACTTTATAATTTTATGTGTTACATATGTGTTTATCTAAGCCATCCAAAGATCTGCAGATGGCTGAAATGCAGGCAGGCAGGAAGGCATGCAAGCAACTTGCTTGCAGCTATCTTCTACAAAACTGGTGTTTTGTTTTTTTGTTTTTTTTTGCAACCTAGAAAAAGAAGAGGAATGATAATGAGACTGCGACAGAAGGTGAAGACTCAGCAATGACTGACATGCCTCCCACAGAAGAAATAACGGACATCGTGGAAATGAGAGAAGACAATGAATAATAAATGAAAACTCTGCAGGGAAAACTGGAAGTTTACTTCTCTCTCACTTTGCTTTTAATAATGAGGCCTTGTTTCTGAAGGTTTCAGATAATGAATTCATAGCATACCAAGTATGCTGGCATGGATGAGGAACTTAAAGGAACAGTCTCTCTTTTTTTTTCTTCCCCTTCTCGATTCTTTTTTCTCATTTCACGCAAAAGCAAAAAACATGGCGACTATTCATTAGAGGAAACCTGTGTTCTTGGGACCTTCTCATTCTTTGGTCAACCAAAGTGTCTCTGTTGATTCATGGATTGTGTTGCCATTCTGCATCATCTTCTTATCTTCCCCATTTCATTTTATTATTATTAATGAAATATAAAAATGCAACTGGGGTTTGTAGGGAGGGGGAACGTTAGCTTTATTTTGCTTGCTGAACCATGACCTTACACTTTTGATCTGTATCATGATGGAGCCCGGAGATTGGCTTTCTTATTATTCAGTGTAATATTTTGTATACTGCTAAGACTACCAAACAAGATCCTGAGTCAAAAAAAAAAAGTAAGAGATGAAATATTTTAAAGAGACTTTGATAAATACCGAATAAGACTAAATACAGGGTAACGCTTCTGCTTAAGATTAATCTATGATATAAAAGAGTTTTCCCTTTGGTAGTCAACTGTGAACCATCTGTATTACACTAACCTTGTAACTGTTTTCTAAAAATAATTGTGGACCTTTAAATCAGAAGCTTTATTACAATATTGGTGTCCTATCTAAAACTTTATATTTGATAGTGTTGTTCTCATATTTGATGCTATGCAGGATACTGTAGTTGAGGTGAGGGACAAGCATTTGTTAATAGAGATCTCTCCGAAAAGAAATGTGGCCACACACACATACACACACCAATATTTAAACCAAAGTAGTAATCTCTTGTGGGGTAGGGGAAAAATAAGGCTATTTGTACAAACTGCTATATGTACTAACTTGTACAATGAATATAATAATATATCTTTTTCCTTTAGAAAACTTTGGATAGGACTATATTACTTTAGGAGGAAGTTACCAAAATGGAATGGTGTTGAATAAATCGAAGCCTACATTGGGAAAATGGCCCAAATAGAAATCTTGCAGTGCTGTGGAAGAGGGTATCTCTGTCAGTGGAATTAGTGTTTTCATTTGTCACTCATTAACCTGATCAAACTATTTATGCTTTGGTGACTTGGATGCGCTACAGACCTTGCCCTTGGCCAGGCCATTGACTTTTATGGATTCCCAGTTACATAGCTAACAAGAGTTACTGCAGTCCAAGTGCAGCTTTAACATGGGACGACACCAGCTTCCAGCTATTGATATGGAAAATGAAAGTGATACCCATATGTGCTTGGGAATTTCCTCTTCTTGTCATGCAGCTGTGCACTGTTAAGAGAACTAAGTGGGACCCTCAGTGCCCACAATTAATTTGGTAACTTCACATAACATTCTTAACACAAGACAAAACATACTGAAACATTTCAAGGTTTCTTTAGACAAATTATATTTTTCTATAAGCTTTACAACAATGAAATGATTTTATTTAATTATTTAAAGCTGTTTTCTAGATTTTGGAAGTGGATAGTTTTGATCAGAAGACATCTTTAAAGATAATATGTCAATCCTATATCAATATATGTGTGTATATACATACTGAATTGTACATTATATGTAATTTATTTTAGGTTGCAATGTCTTTTTTTCCAAAGCTCAGTAAAAAGAAAAAAAAATGCAAAACAGAGCTTGTCTGTGTGGTGAAATTTAACACTAAAGGTATATATTATTTTTAGTCAATTGTCTGATTGTCAAGCACAAGGAACCAAGGATGATGAGAGTTACTCCATATCAGGTTTTTTTTTATTGTAGCTCACCTGTAGATAGGAATGTGTTAGATTAAAGTGCCAATCTGCAAAACTATTAGTTATACCCTGTGAAAGATAAGGGACAATCTTCCTGCAGATCAAATATTCCATAGTAAGCTGCCTCTGCTCTTTGGGAAAAAAACCCCTCCTCCTGCAAGTCTGTATTTCAGGGGTCCCAACCCCTGGGCCATGTGAGGGGCAGGCTTCTGTGTACACATGCACAGATTAACCTGTGTGCGCGATGGGCCAGCACACGTGCACACAGCTCAACATGTGAAAGCTTGGCCGGGGAGGAGAAAGGAACCAGGCCATACAAGCAGCAAGCCGGTACACATACAAACAGGTTGACTTGCATGAGTGGTGGGTTGGCGCATGTCCACAGCATGATTTCCGTGAGCAGTGGGATGATGCATGCGCCCATGCACACGCTGTTCAACTTGCACAAGTTAAACTGCACGCACCTGTGCGCCAGCCCACTGGTCGCACGAGCCAAGCTGCTCAGGCAGCTCAGTTCCTCTCTTCTCCCCCTCCAGACTGCCAAGCCACAAAGGTTGGTGACCAGTCCTGTACTACATTCCACCATACTATCTTTGCAAATAAGTACTGAGTTCAACACCCAGGGAAATAAGAATAAGACAAAGTGGTGAATAGATTCCATATAGGATCAGCTTCTGAAACTTCAGAGCTAAATGTGCCACCCAAAAAATATTAGCCAACTCACCAGTGCCAACCCAAAAGCAAGAAAAATTTATGAAGGAGACTAGTTGTTATAATAGTAAATGCCAAAAGCCCAGAGGGTCCCGGGTGATAAACCAATCTCTATTTAAAGTGTGATCGACTGAAATAATTCAGTGATTAATAACAGATAACATAAAACACCTCCGGCTAAATAAAAACTTTCAAATCTGTTCAACAATAGGTTCATTGTTCAGAATTTATGAATTTATGTTGTCAGTATAATCTATCTTACATAAATGATATCTGTACCATATGTGAATATGTGTACAGTATTATGCTTATTTTTTTTATGTACAACCAAAACATTTCCATTTTCCTGCATTATGACTATTGAACTTAAATGAGGGAAACATTCGTAAGACAAGTTTCCTGCAGAAGTGATTTACTATTTAGCTAGATGTTTTATTTATTTAGTCTATAAATTGTATTGGACCTAATCAACAGTGGTTCACAGTAATCTCCAAACTGGACTAATAAAAGCAATTATTAATAGAGTTAATAAACATACAGGCAGCCTTTGACTTACAGCACATTTGGGCCCAAAAATTCTGTTGTTAAGTGAGACATTTGTTAAGTGGATTTTGCCTCATTTCACGACCTTTCTTGTCACAGTTCTTAAGCGAATCACTGCAGTTGATAAGTTAGTAACACTGTTGTTAAACCAATCTAACTTCCCCATTGATATGGCTTGTCAAAAGATTGCAAAATGTGATCCTATGACCTTGGGGAAGCAGCAGTGGTCATAAGTATGAATCCGTTGCCGTGCATCTGGATTTTGATCACATGATCATGGGAATGCTACGATTGTAAGACCGAAAAAAGGGTCATAAGTGCCTTTTTCCAGTGCTGTTGTAACTTTGAACCCTCACTAAATGAACTGTTATAAGTGGAGGACTACCTGTATTACATAGCTAAAAAAAACCAAACACAAAATATTACCCCTCCATAACAGACCATAGAAAAGAAAAGGAAAAAAGGATCCTCTCTACCTTCCTAAAGGGGCCAAGGCTATCTGAACATAGCACAGTGGTTTAAGAAGAGATTGGACAACTGTTTGTCTGAAACGATAATACATTTTCCTGCTTGAGCAGCAGGTTGGACCTCCAAGGTCAAGACCTCCAAGGTCACTTCCAACACTGTCATTCTATTCTATTCCAAATGATGCAGGGAGCAGAGTGACCTTTAGAAAATGTGCCATTACTATACCAGAGCACAACATACTTGTTAGAAATTCTTAAAAAGTACAGGTGGTTCTCAACTTAGGACCACAATTGAGCCCAGAATTTCTGTTGTTAAGTGAGTTTTGCCCCATTTTATGATCTTGCCACAGTTGTCAAGTGAATCACTGCAGTTGTTAAGCTAGTAGCACTTGCTAAGCGAATCAGGCTTCTCCATTGACTCTACTTGTCAGAACTTCACAAAAGGTGATCATATGACCCCAGGACAGTACAACAGTCATAAGTATGAGTCAGTTGCCAAGCAAGAGGGATCTTGGAGTCTTAGTGGACAACCAGCTAAATATGAACCAGTGGTGTGAATGCAATCCTAAGTGGCATTAACAGAGGGATATAATCGAGACCAAGGGAGGTACTAACCACTCTACAAAGCCTTAGTAAGACCACATCTAGAATATTGCATCCAGTTTTAGCCACCACATTATAAAAAAGATGTTGAGACTCTAGAAAAAGTACAGAGAACAGCAACCAGGATGATTAGGGGACTGGAGACTAAAACATACGAAGAACGGTTACAGGAACTGGGCTTGGCTAGTCTAGTAAAGAGAAGGACCAGGAGAGACATGATGGCAATGTTCCAATATTTGAGGGGCTGCCACAGGGAGGAAGGGGTCAAACTATTTTCTAAAGCTCCTGTAGGCCAGACAAGGAATAATGGATGGAAACTAAACAAGGAGAGATTTAACCTAGAAATAAGGAGAAACTTTCTGACAGTGAGAACAATCAACCAATGGAACAGCTTGCCCTCGGAAGTTGTGGGAGCACCATCACTTGAGACTTTCAAGAGAGATTGGACTGCCATTTGTCAGAAATGATGTAGGGTCTTCCGCTTGGGTGGGGGGTTGGACTAGACCTATAAGGTCCCTTCCAATTCTGATTATCTGTTATCTGAATTTTGATCACTTGACCCTGGGGATGCTGCAAGGGTTAGAAGTGTGAAAAACTGTCATAAATCACTTTTTTCCAGAAACATCGTAACTTCATATGGTCACTAAATGAACTGTTGTTAAGTCGAGGACCAGCTGTAGTTTGGACCAGCAGTTAAGGCGCAGGCCTAGAAACCAGGACACTGTGAGTTCTAGTCCTACCTTAAGGATGAAAACCAGCTGGGTGACCGTGGACCAGCCCAATTCATCTCAAGGCTGTTCATGTGGGGAAATAAGAAGAGGGAGCATATAAGGCAGCGATCTCCAAACTTGGCAACTTTAAGACTTGTGGACTTCAGTTGAAGTCCACAAGTCTTAAAGTTGCCAAGTTTAGAGATCTCTGATATAAGGTGCATTGGCCACCTTGAGACATTTATGAAGGCAGGTTTAATAAATAAATGCAGAATGGCCATGATTGCACAACATTCTGAGCCATGGTTATTTCATTGCTTATTGAATTAACCCAACTTCCTATGTTTGTGCTGTACACAGAATTAAAAGCTATCTGTATTGGTTGAATGATCTGAATTTGTACAAAGCCATGATCCAGAAATTAATCAACTACAGTCCAGCCTGCCAATCTGTACAATCTGAGAATCTCTTAAGGAGTTATTCATGATGTTAAGCAGAGACACACAATTGGCCACCATTTTGAATAGGATGACTTCTCGTTCTGGCTGAAGAACATTATGGAGTTGTAATGGTGCAGTGGTTACAATGCAGTATTGCAGGCGAATTCAGCTCACTGAGGGAGTTCAAATCCTCACCTGTTCAAGGTTGACTCAGCCTTCCATCTTTCCAAGGTGGGTAAATGAGGACCCAGATTGTTGGGGGAAACATACTAACTCTGTAAACTGCTTAGAGAGGGCTGTAAAAGCACTGTGAAGTGATATATAAGTCTAAATGCTATTGCTATTGACTATGTTAAAGCCATTTCTGAACATGATCTTTAGTTTCTCCATATGCTTCAAGAGCAGGCATTTAGTTTCAGTTGATTGAGGTCGCCCTCAATCTCATATCGGTTTCCCACCATGTTTCAGTGGCTAGGGAATGGAGATGCTGACATCCAGCACATCTCTTGAAGATGCATTACTAAAAGAATATGAGTTCTAAGGAAGATTGCAAAGCTTTTTGACAAAGACTCTTTAGAATAGTGGGTGTGAAGCTGCTATGAAAGATTTTTTCTTTTTTTGGCCTCCAAGTAGAATAAATGTCTTCAAACTTCAGTTATTAAAGCTAGACATGTTGAAAAGCTTCTAAATAATAAATCAGCCTCTATGTGCGGTAAATGTATCTCCAGGTGGTTGTCAACCTGACATTCTAGTTTATTGGTTGAATTGTTGTAATATTTTACGCACTGCACTAAAATGGGGGGGGGGAGGTGCGTTTGTGTGTGTTAAGGTTTCCTTTTTCACTTTCAAAATCTCTAGACAGAAGAGCTGTTTCGGGATGGTTAATAAAATGGTGCTTATGCTTAAACTAAAATACAAACATTGTATTGTAATTTAATTTCTATTCTCCTGGGTTATATCTGCCAAACATGGTTCACGTGCTCCCAACTCAGCTGCCATCAATCACTGCTGTAACTGCAGTTTTGAGGTTTACTGCATTGTTTGAACCAACACAACCATTCTCTGGGGGTTGCACAAACCAGACTGTAGGTTTGGGTGCAACATCCAATTTACCTTACTCGTAAAGCTTCTATTTCAGAATCATAAAGTATCATTTAAAAAATGGTTAAAAGAAAATGGAGGAATCTGGAGACTTAGTTTATGGAGCAAATATAGATCCAGTCCTATAGTTCCTGAATGTTAAATGATTAATTTTTTAAAACATCTGGGGAGATGTCAGTGTACATACCATGTAATCTGGAATCTAAATTCAGGGGTGAGGAAGACTGTAGTTTTTCAGAGGAATTAAAGCTTTGCAACCGATCCACGCTTAAAGATCAACTAGTCATATGCATGAAGTGTGGTTCACTGGAAGTAATAATGCTGCACTATTTTTCCCCATTCAAGTTGCAAGATGCCATGGATTAATATGACACCTGACCTTGTTCGAAAGAGCTCTTCAAACCTGGCTCTTTCCCAAAGGCCTGGGCTAGAGTGATACTAGGCCACTTGTATTTTATATGGCTTTTTTTAGAGACTGGATTTTATTTATTTAGAAATTTATTTGCTGCCCATCTTGTCGTGTTCTACGACTTGGAGCATCTTACAACATAAAAATTATGTAATAGGTAATGTATATGTAAATATGTATTATATGCCACCCAGAATGGCAATCAAGTTGAGTGGCCTAATATATATTGAGAAACTGAATGTTATCCAGAAAAGATAACCACAATGGTGAGAGATAAAGCAAGCATTAGCCTGGATTGAAAAAAATGGGATGTGAAGTATGCAAAACAGAAAATTAAGGTACACTGTATCTGATAAACAGATGATAGGACAGATTTCTTCTGTTGGTCAGAGAGCCATGATTAGAACCATTTGGTGATAAGATTACAGAAAAAATGTGTTTCAGCTAAAATCCAAGGGGAAAATTTAATGAGGACTATAGTAACAAAGCCTCCTTACCTCTAGTTGTGCTAGAGATCTATCAGCAGAGGCTGGAGGGCTACTTGGTAAGAACCTTATATTGCAGAGTCTCCAAAAAAGAGATGGCTCTCCAAGAACTCTTCCAATTCTGTAATCTTAAATTCTGAAATCAGCCCACTCTCATTCCCTGCCAAAAAAGTAGTATGTAATTTATGAAAGCCAATTATTGTATCTTCAGTGTTATTCAGATGGCTACCTGAATATCTGACGCTCCAGTGAAATCGGGATGGGCGAGAACCCTGTATCATATGGCTTGTAAATAAGCTAGTTTATTGTCAAGGAAATTAAATAATACAGAGAAAAAATACAATGTAAGTCTTGAGGCAGATATTGAATGGTTTGAATGCTGATAAAAAATACTTCACTTACAAAAGAAAATCGTGTTTTGTCTAAATGAGAATTTGTAAAGATCCAAAAGTCAGTCTCTTGCACCCTGGATCCATCTCCTTGAAATAGTTAAAAATAATAGAGAGCAGTTTCATCCTTCTAATGAACCAATTCCATTACTGCCAATTCTCCTCATCTGCTCAGGATTTACACAACACATTTCAGTGCTAACGATTTCATCCTTGCAAAATAGGATTATGCTCCTTTGGATGGGGCAGTTAGGGAAACATTTGAACAAGAAGCCATTGTTGTTACGTTGATAATCTATTCTGTGTAATGGATTAGTCACACTTTATAGACTGAAGTAGGCAATCATAAAAGAAAACAAGCTTTATTTTAAACATGAGCTCCCCAATGGAAATTTTATAAAACTATCCTATGAAGGCAACATGAGGAACTTTTCATAGAAGCCTCTTTCTTGTAGTGACACCTACTGGCAAGTCATCCAAGTAGCAATGTTCAGCTGTTCTATATTGGAGGAATGCACAACCCCCCTTTGGATACAATCCCCCCCAAGAAAAGCTCTGTAAAAATTGACCCCCGATTGTACTACAATTGCAATGTGATCAACAATGAGATACCAATTGATCCCCTCTGTAAAGCATTCATTAATCTGGGAGTAAATCTAACTGAATTCAGTGTTCCAAAGTGTTATTAAATTAACTGCTACAATCCAAATAATATTTCCAATTAAGAAGTTTGCTTTTACATCATTTATTCAGTTTATATAGCTGGAAGGGAATCATATTGCTTATAAACTGGTCTCTTCACACATTCGGGCAGGAATATTGTAATGTCGGTCATCTTCTGTTATAAGGGTTACCATGGGCCAGGTTTCTTTGGGATCATTGGGATAAAGAGTGATGAATTCTTCTGTTTTGTACTTATACAATCGATAAACCTGGATGGTGTGCTGCAACGCATAGGCTAGGAGAAACATTTCAACCTAAGAGACAGGAAGGAGAACAAAATGTGATATTATAAAGAGACAAACATTGAATAGATTTGATTTAATTGAATTAATGGTAATAGGTTTCCTCCCCATGCTTTCAGACTGCTGATCTACATAGGATGCTATACACACAGTGTCAAGAATGCAAGGCTCCACCTTGACCTACTATATGTGCATATACTTAGGTTTCTGAATGGCCGCAAGAAGAAAGCATCTTTCTCTCTATGTGCCTGAAGTTTCAGTTATTTCAAATTTAGGTGAGGCTAAATAACTTGGCATCTTTTGGCTATTTTGACTTCAACTCCCATCAGTCTAAGACAGGGATGTCAAACTCAAGGCCCGCGGTCTGGATCCAGGTGCTTAGATCTGGCCTGTGGGACCGCCCTGGAAACAGCGAAGGACCAGCCCACGGTGCTTCAGCCAGCAGAAATGGAGCTCGGGAGGGCTGTGTGTGGCACTCCCAAGCTCCCTTTTCGGCTGTGATGGCCTCCTCAGTGCTTTGCTAGAGAAAAATGAAGCTGTGCGGGGGGGGGGGGGATTTGTGGCCCTCTGAGCTCAGTTTTCACTGGCAGAGTGCTGCAGGAAGCCATTGCAGTCAAAATGGAGGCTGGGAGGGGTGCCCCCAATACGAGTGGTGTCAAACTGACCATGCCCACCCCATCCACACCTACCCAGCCCCCCCAATGAAATTGAGTTGGTCTAAGCAGTATGAGCTTAAGAGAAAAGACTGATAATTTTATCCCACCACATTGGTGGCCATCAAGCTACCTACCTTAAATTTTACTAAGCCTATATGAACTTTGGAAAGCCATCTCCCCCTCAGTTAGCAATGATTGGGGACCTTCCTACAGTGTCTTCTTACCCAGATCTTTGTTCTTCTATAGCTGCAGCTCTGCTTCTTCTTTGCAGCTTCTTAATTGCACTCCACTGATGCTTTTTGTTAACCTTAAGCTTTTCATTGTCAGGCTTTCAATTCTGTGTGTTGTTAACTTTTCGTTTTCTCTGCCCAAAGCCCTCAATCATTTTTTACCAAGTGGGAGACTGCAAGCTCACTGATCTATTTGTAACTGCCAAGGAATATAATTAGAACACTTTCTCATGGGCTGACCTTTAAAATTCCACCTAGTTGTAAATTGTCTAGAATGGAACAATTTGTCTCCCATTCTCCTCCATTGGCTCTCATACAATGCATCATTTAGAAGTAAATGCAGCAAAGTTTTGTGATATGCAGAACCCAAATAACTTTTTAGTACACAAAACTATTGTTAGTAAACCATACAACACTTAAGACAACCAATTCCCACACTTAAAAAAAACCTGATAAACAATGCTCTGATATCTCTTACTGAAATAGGCCTGAATCTACCAGCTGCTGTTCAAACACTGAAAAGTACTTTGAGGTACTTTTATACAAAGTCAGGCAGATTGACTACACAGAGGGAAAGAAAAGTTAAAAGTACTGAGCATGTCTGTTCCTTCTGTGTTTGTTTTTACTTCCAGTCAAATCATGCCAAACTATCAACAAAACAAATTTCATACTCATATTCTGATCCTTTGCTTTCTTAAGAAAATTTACATTCATGTTTAATATAATAAACTGTTACTAATACTCATGAAGTAGAAACCTTGCTCCTATATAAATCTTGACAGTTACAGCTCATACAACAACATGCAAAGTCTCCTCACTGCAGGCAAGAGAGACAGGGGTGTCACCAGGATTCCCATTCTTCAAATGTTTGGTCCTTCCAAATACAAAGGAACTATGCCTTCAACAAGGCTGCAACTAATATATTCCCAAACTAATGTCTTAATTTCTACATTTTAATCTCTGTATGGATTTATTTGCATTATTGACTTGTAACCAGCATACCACCCACCTCAATGGGTTTGCAATATATGCAGAAAGATCTTTATGGGCACATTTAAGTGCAGAAATCTGAGCCAAGCAGTTTTCTTTGCTCTGGTACTCAACCTTATACAAGCCTTTGGATAATTTTTTTATCTCTAATCCTGAGAGGGATTTCAACAAGGTATCATTTTGTTACAAGTACTGTTTTTTTCTTTCTTCTCCTATGAAGTCACCAAGAGATTTAGAGCAGCATTATCAGTATGCTGACTCTGTACCATGCAAATATCATATAAATTAGAACCATGCTGTGCAGATTCTAATATGTCTGACACAATGGATTGAATGGAGACTACTAATTAAGTTTACAAGGGGAAAAAAGACTCAGAGAATGTGCAGTTCTTGAATCTTAATGTTGAACTTGATCTGGAATAAAATATATCTAGCTTGCAAACTCCTCCTCCTAGAATTACCTTCCTGAAGGGATCCAGGTGGTTGTGATGACACTAACACCTTTTACGACACTGAACATATATGCTACTTATTGTCATTCCAGAAAGAAATGGCTTAGCTGCAATGACTCCAACACCATAACGCAGGGGTCTTCAAACATGACAGCTTTAACACTTGTGGACTTCAACTCCCAGAATTCATCCTCCAGTCATGTTAGCTCAAGAATTCTGGGAGTTGAAATCCGCAAGTCTTAAACTTGCCAAGTTTGAAGATCCTTGCCAAAACATCACATCTTGATTGTTATTTTGTGCTCCGTGAGGGGCTGCCTGCCTGTATGGTGTGAAAATAGGGATGAAAACTACATTCAACTTGAAGACTCCTGTCCTCTGCACATGGTCACCTTGAATGCTGCAGCGGATAGAACTGCACTGCAGTCATTTTGCTACAACGTGTAAACTTTTGGTATGAAGTTACAAGGTCTTAACTTGGAAACAGAATATTGGAGACTTCTGCTTCCATTTAGTCCTGCTCCTAATTAGGCCACATCTTGTGCATATATATTTTTCATACTTGGAAGCTATCCTGTGGTGCTTTGGAACAGCATCCCAACAGAATTACACCATAAGCCAACCTTGTTCTAGCTCAGATGTATGCCAAAAACACTTCTATTCACTCAGCGTCTGATATATTACTCATGGCCACTATCATATTCTTTCAGCTTATATTTATGTTGTATTAATTGTGCTTTTAAACACTGATCCAGAAATCAGATCATGGGGTAATCCTATAGAGACCCCAGATTTATCTGGTTAAACTGGTAAATTGAACTGAACCACCAAATCAAATGTATATGAAATGATTCAGTGACTTGGACACACTCTTAAATACATGCTTTTTCTGAACTGAATTGAACTAATTACTTGATTCGGATTAGAAATGATCTCTACTGAATACAGTCTGGGAATATTTTATAGATAGGTGGCATTATTTGGAATTTAAATAACATTTTCCCCACCCCCCTTTATCGGACGGAATGGAGAAAAGGCAGACATTTATAGCATAGACAAGAGTTCACATGAACTAGGTCAATAGTTGTACAAATTTCTGGCAGCTTTTTAGTTTGGACTCTGGTCATGATCAGATCCTCTTGGGTTCTGTTAAGTTATTATCGGCCTCATTAGATCAACCAGACAGGAATCACAACCAGATAAGCTAATTCCACGTTATCATAAAACTACATTGACATAATCTGGTAATCTGAAAGGACAATTCTCCTTTATAGCCTGAAAAAATTGCATGAGGTGTGTGTGTGTCTCTTCTGAGCCTTGCCCTACCCACTATCTGTCCCTTGGGATGGCTTTTCACCCATTCTCCCAAGGTCTTTCCCAGCTACTGACTGTCCTGGATTAATCTTTAACATTATAGTAGGCATTAAATATTCGATCCATAAATGCAAGAATTGTGCTTACCTGTTCAAGGCCTCCTGTGTGACCAAGTTGATTCAAGTGGTTTTCCATTAATTGGGAAGGATTGCTTGATGTGTCTCGAGCAAACAAAAGCCAAGAGAACATGGGGACCTCTTTGCCTTTCTCACTGTCTTCATACAATTGAATGGCAGTGCTCAGCATAAGAAACTTTACTGCTTCATAGAGCTTGTATTCTTCTTCTTCTCTTTTGAAAAGCTCATCACAGGCTGCTTGCCTTTCTACAAAGGTCTTTATGTCACTCATATTTTTCCACTACAACAAGAAATAAAGAGTGACTAGATAACTGGGATGAAAAGATGATCCTAGTGAAACTAAATGAGACCCTTCAACACAACTGGTATTCAGACCTTGTTTTGAAGTCCATCAACTACTTAACATCTTTAATCAATTGGTACCCTTTAATATTCTCTGAAAATGCTGCAGATGGCTTCATTTCCGACCCATTAATTAAACTATTTAAAATGTCCAAACAGAGGAGAAAAGAAAAAACCCTTTCTAATTGCAATTTATCATTTTCCAATTATTGTGAATTGTCATGATCAACTATAACAACTTCATGAAATATATCGCTTATTAAAAAAGGCAAGTGCCTAAATATAGTAATAAAAAAACTCCATATCATTGACCTATCATGATGAAATGCAGAAATATGTATTGCAAAAATTATTTAACATTTAAATTGTCTGTGCAACACACAAGATTGATTTCTAAGCAGTTTTTGTGCAGTTCTATTTTTATTTTTATACACTAACATTATTCACTCTTTTCCAAAATACTTTTCGAGATACTTTCAAAATAAAAATTCAGTTGCACATCAATATATGTAGCACAGAAAATCCAGTCTTGACATTAATTTATTTAATAGATCTATATCTCAACCTTTTGAAAGCATACCTGTGCAATGGTGTTCAATTTAAAACAAGAGAATCTAATCCTAAAAATATAATATATGCAAGAAATGTTTGCCAAAGCTAAGATTAGCTTTGACAAACATTTCTTGCATGTATTTTATTGTTAGGATAAGATTCTCTTGTTTTAAATATCAAAATAAGGAGTTTTAAATTAGCATTCTGAATTATATTTCACTTTGAAAGATGTTCTTCTCTTCTAATATATTCCATCATTTGTCAGCAATGCCCAACCACATTTAACCTGGAATAAAATTGTTAGGTTCTGTACAAAACAATACACAAATGTGGATTTGTAATCAAAAGTGTGATATTTAATTAATGGGAGATCACTTCAACATTTTATTACACTGTCAGTGAGCTTTGGTGATCTTTCTTGAACACAAGAAATTTAAAGTAGATTTCATTATGAAAAACCTGCCCTATCATTATGTCCAACCTGTGGCTCAGATGTTTTTCAAGACACACATATTTCTGCTCAGCAATACAAGAGTGGCTATAGGATCTTCCAAAACTACTGGGAGAGTTACCATGATAAATAAGGAATAATCACCATTACTTTCTGCATTTCATCTCTGACAATCCTGCCCTTAATAACATACTTACTGTAGATTTATTTATCCAGAAAAAGACCAAGTTTACTAACATGAAATGCAATCATAAGCTTGTTTTTCTTTAAGGTGCAACAAAATTCTGATTTTACTGCTAGTTCAACTTACATCTAGAAGAGGATCTAAACAACCATGTAGCAAATGAAGGGCCACCTAATCATGTTCAATACATACTGTAATTAATTATAATCCAGTTAATTAATTATGGAACTACTTAATTCCAACATGCTTTACTTTTTATATGTTTTGAAATCAACTTGTATGGACAAAACTGCTAAGGTGCAACTATTTTATTTTCATACATCATGTCTCATACCTTTCTTTTTAGTAACTTCAAACAATCTTTAATTTCATCCATCAGGCTTTCCACTTTACTTGGCCATGCGTGCCTCAGTCGCCACTGAGTGATCCATTCATATCTGACCATCAGCTTCTCTGGTAACTAAAAGGTTCAGATATTAAATATTAATATGTGTTAGAAAGTTGAAAAATGATTATTTAAATATCACATTTGTAATTAAGATTCTTATTCCCAGAAGCCTAAAGCTATTAATAAGCCATCTAAAGTTTTTCTTTTTTTAAATGCATCAATTTTCCAATAAACATCTATGGCGGATGAATAAAACACCAAAGCAGAAATGATCTTAAGTTAGCCTATGAAATAAAGTGATTGAATCTGAAGCCTACCGACATCAGGTCTTCTTTCTGGAGCCACTGAGGAAGGTGACAAGCTTGGCTGAGTGCTTGAAATAGTGTCGCTCGGAGAGCACAGTAATTATCTCCTCGCACTCTTCTTATTGAAATAAATTTATGTGAAACAGCTTCATAACCCTGTATTAAAAATAAAAATCACAATCGGATAGCAAGGATCCTAACTCAACACAATAATGGAGTTGTAGAAGTTACCTAGAGTTCTAAGCCAATCCTCAACATTTGTCAAATGTTAATAATCACCCATTAGCCTACAACTGTTAACTTGTTGCTGAATACATGCGCTATGACTATATCATCCATAGTATTCCCAAATGTCATGTTTGGACACCCTCCCAAAATAACATAAAATAAAATACATATTTAGAACTGGCTGGAAACTTGTGAGGTTTGGCAATCTACAAAATCTGATTAATTGTAGACATTTGCATCATTATCATCATACAAATTCAAATCCTAGCCCAACACCCGGAAAAGACTGCTACTAATGTTACAGCTTCATTTATACAATCATAATCTAATTCCCAATTTAGACCACCGAAAATGAAGCCGGAGAGGCCTTAGAATCACATCTTCCCCTCCTAATTTAACTTTTCTTTTTGCATTTGAATAAAAGGTAATGACACGTTTCATTTAACCATATCAATTCAAAGAGCCTGAGCTTCACTCTAAGCTCCTTTAAACAAGACTAGATAAAGCAGCAATTTGATGTTCAAGTTTGGTAACAGCTTAAACATCGTGGAGAAATCTTGTTATGACAAAAACTTTGGGAAGAATGAGTTATGCTAAGGAAGAAGATGAGGCTGTAAATAAGCACTTCTGATGTTTGCCTGATATAGCAAGATTCTCTTTCTATGCCTATATCCTTTTTTAAATCCCACCTTTATTATTTTTTATAAATACTTCAAGGCAGTGAACATACCCAATACCCTCTCCTCCTCCTATTTTGTCTCTGAGGCGAGTTAGGCTGAGAGCGATTGGCTCAAAGTCACCCAGCTGGCTCTCAGGCCTAAGTGGGATTAGAATTCACTATTTCCTGGTTTCTAGCCTGGTGCCTTTACCACTAGATCAATTTGATTCTCATACTTATTTTACTTGAACAATTGCTCTATATCTAACAATTCTGGGAGTTGAAATCAGCATATCCTAATGTTGTCAAATTTGATAAACATTGCTCTACATTTTGCCTATCCACTTCAAGTAGAATTACAATTACTAAAAAAAAATAATCCCCACCCACTTCCAAAATTGGAAACTCCAAAGTTATCTTTTTACATATTAAAAACGAGATTGGATTCTCAGGTTTAATGCAAATCGAAACTGGTATGATACATAATAAGATTAGCCATTTCCTCTCTTTTTCAAATCTGCAAGATTCTTATATGCTCAGGTCAAGAGCACGCCTATTAGGCCCTTCATGGAACATGCCTGGATTATTTGCAGAGCCACTTATCTGTAGCTGTGTCTGCCTGTCCTACAAGATCTGGGAGAGTGAATATGTTTCAAATTACCTCTTTAAAACCATGTCATCTGTGTCACTGCACCTGGAATAGCATCCTTGCCCTAAGATTTGGATGGACATGTGCCTGTTGGCTTCTGCAAGGCTTTAAAAACTTCCCACCCCCACAAGCACTGGGACAGGATTTTGGATAAACCCATTGAGTGTATCTTTGCAAACATAACCCTCACTGAAACAGCACAATGAGAAGAGCTGGGTGCACCTTGAGCTATTTGTATGCAATAATAATTCCTACACAGCATATGCACAAAACAACCACACAAATTAGATTAAATCTAAAGGCCATATCTTTTACAATTTCCAAAAATAAACTTTATTTTTCAATCTTGCAATTACCAAAAATACAAAGAACTTACCCATGATAAACAATTCATACTGTCTTTCTTTTTTTGTAAATATTAAATCATTGAGCTTTCATTAGCAAGTCTATATTTATTACTATGTTTTCAAGAAATCAATCTGGATTTAGATCCTGAAAAGAGAAATTCCCTACATAGAGAAACAGGAAAACAAACCTTCCGAATACATTCAGCATGAGATGTGTTTCCTCGCCATTCTTCCTGGCAATAATCCATGATATCTACTTCAGGTTCAATACTTAGCTTATTTTCTGGAAAATCTGAATTTAATCAAGACAAGAAAATTACATTTAATTTAAACATCAGAAAACTCTACTCCACATTTCTTTAAAAAGTAATATCCACATGCAGATGGAGATGGCCAGGATTTTCCATCAGTTGCAGACTCCCTGTATCTGGAATGCTTGATCCTCTTTGGAATAAAATACAGACACTATTAACCGGTAAAATATAATGTACTAATAAGTGTTCCCATTTATTTCCTAGTGTAAGGATGTGTCTTGCATGCAGAGGCAACAAATATGAAAACGAATATGATACTGCGTGCACCAAAAACCATGTCATGATAAAAATCCAGGCTCTGGTTTAAAATATGTCAATTTAAATATTACTCATTTAAATATTGCAATGTTTTATATATCTTATGCATGCATAATTTTGCAGCAAAAGGACTAATTAGAACTGGGTGCTATGAATGACAGTTGTGCAGATCTTTGAAAAAGTGCTTTCCCGGTATTGAAGATTTGCATAAAATACCTCTTTGAAACAGCCTTGCAAAGTGTCATTTTTAAACAGTATTAAATATACACGATGTAGCAAAGGCCGCAGTCAATATAAATTAAATAAAATGTGGGAATTGTTTTCTTCTAAACATTTTTTTATGCTTTTGACACATGACTTTTGAACATTCTGAAGTACAGTAACTTTAAGTGCTATTAAGTCTGCTGTTAAGAAACTGGACAGCCACTTGTCTGAAATACAGTCTCCTAGTTAAGCAGAGGGTTGGACTAGACGACCTCCAAGGTCCCTTCCAGCTCTATTCTGTCACTAACTTAATTTTTTTCTGACACTGACAAATTCTAATGTAATGATATCCTTTAGATTCACAACTGACCAATTCATTATACCTTGTATATTTGCATAGAAAAGTAATTATTATTTTATCATTAATTCCATTGTGGAATTCAATTTGTTTGGCCTTTATTATGTAATTTTAGTCTTTATTCCAAATTTTTATTTTGTAAACTGCCCTGAGGAAAAACACTAATTTTGAAGGGCAGCATAGTCTACCCATTTTTTTGTTAAAGTCAACAAGTGCTAGGTGTTGATTTAATGCATGATCTGGCGTAGGCCTTACACTATAAAGAAATAGTTTTGAAATGTACCTGAAGTATCTGTCCCAATCTCAAGTAGCACCTTCTCTCTCTCTATTTCATCTGCATCACGGTACAAGTCCTCCTCACTGCAACAACATTGATATACACTTCACGTAACAGGAAAGACTGAATTCATAGAGATATCTTTGTCAGCGAGAGGAGCTAGGCAGCTTTTCCCAGGCAACAGTTGTCAATTAAGGTGATCGGTGCTGCAAAACTGATTTGGAAGAAAGGCTTCAGTACTCATGCAGCACCCCTCTTCTGCTCATTAAAGCAACTGAATCATTTTTTCAAGCTTCTGCCCAAACTTGAAAACAAAAAGAGACGACTTGAATGGACAATTAAAGCAGATGCGTCTTTTTTTCCCCAGGCATATGTATAATTTGGAGTTCTTCTGGCATATTGGAGAATTTTTCCCCATCCCCTCATTTAAATTCATGTGTAACTGATATTAGGGCAGCACATACTTTAAAATCTATACAGAAGTACTTTGGAATGTGCATAAATGCAACACTTCTCTTATCAATATGATATATGTATACATCTGAATTAGACTGTTGTTTTTCTGGGTCATATATGTGTGTGCATGTGAATATATGGATAATTTTTATCATGTTTATATAGTATATATTGGAGATTGTTACCTTTTGAGGGCTACATGCAATGAAATCTCATTTTAATGAGATTAGTGTACACTAATGCTGATTAGCATACATTTAAAATGACAATAAAGTTCAATATAAATTCTATTCTTAATTAAAGCAGCAATCTCATTTTTCAGCTGCTTCTTAATTGTTTGTGATGTGCGCATAACCATTATACACGGAGAGAGAGAGGGAGAGAGAGAGAGAGAGAGAGAGAAAAGGGAGGGGGGAACTACGTAAACACATTACAAGTACTCCAAATTATATATCCTCAAAAGGAAATAATTTGAAGACATACCTTTACTCCTCTGGACTATAAAATCTCTAACAGATTGTTGCCTCTCATATTAGAATGCATTTTGCTGGTGACTGCAAAACCTTAAAGAGGAATTAAAATTAGATTTTATTAAGAAAGTAGCTAATATTCCAACAAATACATACATAAATATAATAATGTTGCCCTCGTAACCTCTGGGTACAATAAAATGCCTGCCATCAAAGGAATGGCAAGAAAAATGATTTTGCACTTAAGGTTAATATAACTAGAGTATTGCCACCTCTATAGCATATTTGGAAAAGCACAGAAAAAGTAGCACCCTGGAAAGAAAAAGGAAGCCTGGGTATTCCACTTGATTGTGCCCTATATTACCATGTTTCTCATATAATAAGGCTGGGTCTTATTTTTTTTTTGAGACCTGAAAAAATGGCTAGGCCATCTTTTTGGGGGTGACTTAATTCCTTCCCCCTTGCATCTTTGGGTGGGCAGGCAGCGATGGTTTGGATGTTGATCTCGGCGTTGGTGGGGCACTTCATACTGGGGTCAATGCAGACACCATATCCAGGTGTGCAACAAAAGTACTTCCTAACGGCAAGCCCCCCCCCCACCATTCCCCCCCATTTCGCATGTTTTAATATAGGCCTTAATTTGGGGGGAGGGGCTTAATTTCATTTCATGCCTATAAAACACGTTGGGATTTCCTATTGGGGGAAGGCCGTATTGTTGGAGAAACAGGGTAGATGTTCAGTTAACGGAGAGCAACTGACTTCAAACGAGGCCTTTACACCCAATCAATTAAAATGAGAGTACATGATATTGTGAACACAAAATCCAAACCCTATTTTATGCAATATTTCTTTAAAGCTTTTAAGCTGCATAAATATTTTCCCATTTTTATTTTTGGTGATAGTCCTTTTAAATATATCAGCTGAAGAAAAAAACATTCTTATTTAGTTCAAAGGAAGTTACGGGAAGATTAATTTTCCCACAAGTAGTTTTATGATATTTTGGATGTTACTCTTGCAACATTGTGTCATTTTAAATCAGTACTTTTTAAACTGTACGACACTATTACTTCTTTTCCCAGTCTCTAATTATGTGATTAGCTCACAAAAAAAAGAGAGACTGTGTTTTACATAAGCACCTCAGCAGTGTCAATCTCAAACTGGATCATTGACTCACAAACAATAACAAATTGCATCCTTAACCCAGTTTAATTATTATTGTTTTAAATGAAGCTCTCCCAACCTGACACCTGTTAGAAGATAGTATATAACTCCAATAGTTTTTAGTTAGCGTATCAACCTGATATGTAGCTTAAAAAATAACTTAGATCTAGGCAGATGGGATATAAATGAATACTGAGAATAATAATTCAAAGATTGTTGTAATGACCCACAACAATGGAATGACATTAGTATTTTTCTAATCTTCCTCTAACATCTCTAACTTTTTTGCAGGAAACACAATTTTATTTTTGTTGCATCAAGCTGTTGCACAAACTCTTGCATAGTTATATGGAGGTCCAACATGCCTGCATCACAAACAACAACAACCCTTTCATATTCTCAAATAAAACTTTCTAAATTCTGAATAATGTATCTTTGAATCCAACTCTGCTTCACTTCCTCCTCCTCCAAAAAATTACTTTAGCTATTTTCAAAGGGATAAAAACAGTGATAACAGCCAACTTGATGTCAAGGTATTACCATGTGCATCAGATAGTAAAATGAGCATAAAATTACTTACAGAAGTCTAATGAGCAAACTGCAAAGATGCTCAAGGGGAGGTGCATCATCACCATCAAAATGCATGCTAAGTCATCCCACTGGGCAGGAGAAGACAGCAATCTGTGATTTTTAAAGACTTGAAAAACAAAAGCAGCTTTTAGGTTTCACAGGCCGATACTCCACTTCTTTGTCTAAAAGTTTAAGTCCCTAAGAAGCACCTGGGCTCCTTTTATCAGCTGTCGACTTCCGTGTTCACCAATCTAGCATCCTGCCATCCACTTTGATCTTCACTGGAAATTTCAAAAGTTGCAGTCCAATGTATCCAGACAGTTTTTGACTCTTCTGATTAGCCAGTTGTGAAGTACATAAATGGCAGGATGCTATGATGGTCATAAATGTGCTCTAATAGCCAAATGCCTAAACTGGCAAATACATGCCTGCATGCCTGTGACAGGTCATAAAAGCAAGGATTGATCATAAAGTTACAATTTCAATGCAGCTAACTTCAAATGGTTGCTTAAAGAGATGGTTGGTCATATGTATTTAGATATGTGTGTTTTTATCTCTAAATACACATGACCAACCATCTCGCTTAGCAACCATTTGAAGTTACGCTGCATTAAAAATTATAACTTTATTATCAATCCTTGCATATATATTCCCACACACATACATATGGCAGTTTGATGAAGGGAACTTTCAGATATAATGGTAGATCAACAGTAAGTATAAGAACACTGTAAAGAACAGCAAAATATAGTTTTCTTTTGACAACAGTTAATTCTTGATGATCTTTAGTAAACTGAACATTAGAGAAAACAGACTGTGCAATTAGGTTAGACATATCACGATTACAGAAATTTGGGGCACAATGGCTTGTAGAGGCTTCACATTCCCTTACATTTCTTTATTTTTGTAGTAACGGCTTTGAGAACTTTTGTATTATGGCTCAACATTCTGGATTAAGAAAAAAAAAAAAAACCCAGGGTATTATCACACAAATCTTTACCATGAGGTAACCACCTCATCCTATATAACTTTACAAATCATTAAAATTCTAGTAAATTACTGAAAGATCAAAAAGAATTAGAATGCCAAAAAGGCAGACTTACTGAACATTGATTCCCCTCCCCCCACCAAGGAAACAAAATTAGCCAAATCTAAATCAATTTTAGATTGATTTAAAAACAAGGCTTCAAAGGAGTTTGAACTGCAAGTTAAGAAATAAATACACTTAAAATGGTCTTAAGTCTTAAATATAATAATGAGGATGTGGGAAGAATTTAAGCAAGAAAGTGGAAACAGCAGCTCATGTTTCTTTTTTCTATTTTGTAAAACAGCCTGCAGGCAGCCAACATTTTGATCCTACCATCATAGAAACCACTAAAGTACTTCAGGCAAATATTAAGCACCTGGAAAAACCACCATTAACTAAGTCACAAACTTTGAAATATACAGTCACAACAAAGCTGACGGCAGGAACTCACAAGTCTACAGAGAACTCCATTGGGCAAGGGACGATTGATGCAGGCAGTTCTTTCCTTTTGAGATAATTCTCTTGATGGACTGCAGATGATTTCAAAAAATCGGCTTGAGCCCTCTGCAAGTGACATGCACTATCTTCATTGGCAATTAATTTGTGGCTGATGCTTGTGCTTGACATTTTATCACAAGGAGGGCCTTTTTCTTTTTTGCCTTTAGAAAACGATAGACTAAAAAACCCTTTTCTCCGTTTCTCTTCGGTGATAACTGGAGGCTCTGATGCCTTCCTTGCCTTTGGCTGTGTCATTCCAGGGCTATGAGAAAAATAGGCATATATGTATGTGCTGCATTACTTATACAATTACATTTAAGGTAAATGTTAAGCCTGAGGAAAAGTGCTTGGCCAGACCTGACCAACCAAATCCCCAGGTTGAAGATGGCCAGATGCTTCTCAGTTTGTCACTCACTACCTTGTGGCTAGTTCTATGAAGGAGGCTTAATGAAGATCCATTGTATTGCCAGAAATGACTAATGAGAGAGAGAGAGATATGGCTAGAAAATATTCCAATACAGGAATGTTTATTCATTTTGAAAGTTATATGATGTTTACTCTTCACGTGACTATTGTAAGAACAATGAGGAAATTAAAAGTATATTGCAATTGAATATAATTTGATTGACCTAGGAACAAGCAACCAAGGAACAAAGTCTATTAACGGATATCTAAAATGCCATTCAAGATTTGGAAAATTAATCTTTCTTTTATGAGTTTTAACTTTAAAATCAGTGCGTATTTTAGCAGACATTCATATTTCTTAATAAGCAAAGCAGCTTTCTCCAACTTATTGTCCTGAGGTGATATTAAACTAAAACTCCCAAATGCTCAGCTAGTACAGTCAATGATATCTTGGTTAGAAATTCTGCAAACTGTAGTCTAACACATCTGGATAGGACTAGATTGAAGGAAAGTGGCTATAAAGCAGTAATAAGAAAAAGAACAAGACAATAAGCTAATACTGCTGTGGAAAAAACATTACAAAAGTTTGTTTTCCACATATTTCCTTCTTTCCTTTGACTTTCACTTATCTAGAATAATAAAATAAACACTTTCTGCTGGATTGGGAATCCTACAGCATTTTACTGATTATGATGATTATTTTATGATGATTATGCTCCAAAAAATGCAAATGTGTTTATGGGAGCACAATTACTGCACAATATTTAATATTATTATTAAAGCCTTATCCTGCCTATCTATCTAACGCCAATTCAAGGTATCTAATCCTTCAATCTCCTATTTTATCCATAACAACAGCCCTGTAAGGCTTAGTTGGGCTGAGAGGGAGTGACAGGTCCAAAGTCACCCAGTCAGCTCAGCTCCCATTCTATAAATAAGGGGTCCAAAGAATTCAGCACCTAAGCTTGTTTAAACCATTCAGGTGTGAGATGAGAAGAGAATCTGATAAAAGAAACAGCAAAAAGTATCCCTTCCCATAAACCTTGGTGGTTGTTGTTCTTTTAAAAAGTAATCACTATCACTTAATGTACATTTCTTCCCAAACCAGAATATACTGATTTTTTTAGCAATACAAGCAGAGCTTGTTCTTTATTTAGCCGATGATGGAGCTTACCTTTCTTGGATGGATGGTACCTGGATGCTACTTAGCTTAAATCGCTTAGGATCATCTGTCACCAGGATACTGTGGGGACCAGCATAAACTCGACTCTCTGGATGAGATTTTTGCTTCGTTAGTTTATTCTCATCTTCTACCACAGCAGCTTTCCCATCGTCAACTATCTTGCATAACAATTCATCTTTATCTGTGCTCATCTCTAGAGGGTTGGCCCAATGACTAATAAAAGAAGATCGGCAAAAGACAGGATTTTAAACAGCATACAAGAAAGGAAAAACCCAGCCGGTCACAGATATAATAGGCACAGTAATAAATACAGGGAGTTAACAGGGCTCCCTAAAATAACAATCTCAAAAACCTTTGGGAAACGTTAAGGGAACCCCAAGAAGATCAAGTGAAGTTACTATAATGGAAAAACTGTAAGTAAGCCCCAAGAGTCTTAGTAAAGTTACTATTAAATAAAATGCGTTTTATTTAAACCGAGAATCTTCTTTTAAGGAGGTGAAAAGGGGACTTCAAAACTCAAGATCTGAATGATTAGCTATCGTTTGCAAACGTCCCATTAGACGCAACGGGCAGGAAACTTGCAAAAGATCAACGGAGGGGTTCCGAGACCCCGAATTACTCACACTCCCTTAAAGCGATACCTGAATGGAAACTACAGCTTAGAACGGAGTATCGGTGATATTACCTTTTTTATTGCAGTAAGGTCTCGTATTATCGAACAACACCAGAAAGGAACGCACGGGCGTTTGGCGGAATCGCTTTTGCTTCCGTATTCCCCGTAGACTGTTGAGTCTAGACATATACGTATCAGAGCTCACTTCCGAGTTCGCTTTGAATTATTGAGAGAAAATGTACTGCGCAATTAAAAAACAAACAAACAAACAAGCCAGCCACGTTAGGAAGCAGAAAGTGTGTCTGCAATCTCCACCGTGACATCGCCAGATATAACAAACCAGACTGGAATCCTTGATCTTTGCAACAACGTGGTTTTTTTTTTAAAAAAAAAAAAGAATAAAAGCGTGCCTGCAAATTGCAAGTCCAAAGTACGAACCTCGTTTTCCTGGGACCGGAAGAAAAATTGCACCGAAACCATGTTAAGTTTCCGCGTTTGAAATCGCGTTGACTCCAGGTTTAATTTGAGGGTTTCGACTCAAGCGTTTAAAATATGTTTCCCTTTTAATTGGCGCAACTCCTATTCCCCCTAAGGGAATCAGTTTTTATTTTTATTTTATTTTATTATTTTACACAACAGGAAGGAGGCGTGTTCCTTCTCAAGCAAGCCCTTTGCAACTTATATCTCTACGATTTCCGCATTCACAGCTACCTCTTCAACCTTCCTTCTCTGACGTCCGAGTTGCCAGCTGTGTCAGCTTTTCCTGAGCCCTGTTAAGGCTCGGATTTTCCCCGATATACAGGATGATGACGACTACTACCACTACTACTACTACTACTATTTTGGGGCCAGCTCTCTCCCTCTCTTTGGCCTTGGATCGCAGCAGCTTCCCAGAATTACAGTCGGATAGGAACTTCATTTGGAAAGGCGGCTCCTGGAGGCGGAGCCAAGCGCTCGGAAGCGTTGCCCTTTTCCTGGCAGACTTCATTACTGGCCTCCTGGAATCCACCGTTTGGCGGAACCCACGCGGGGGTTGGGAAATAGCAGTGTTCTCTCTAAGCGCAGTTACCACGCCAGTATCGCTTTTGCGATAGGTAGAAGTGTTTTTCCTTTCTTCTTCTTCTTCTTTTTTTAGGAAAGCTAATGTAGGAAGTTAGCACCCTCCTCTCCTAGAAAAATGAAATAATCTAGGAAATATTAAAAATATTTCTCCTAAAAGAGAAGTAGAAACTCAGAGAGGCAGAAACTCAGCCCACTCCCACCTTTGTTAATGGGCCATTAAGGCCTGGGACAGTCTATTCTACATAACAGAAATCTACCTCCTTCAAACCTGGCCATTTAATTGCCCTTCGTTGTACCACCCACCCAAGTTTCAAGCAAACAAAGCACACAGACAACCTACAAATCTAATTTATTATTACCTTTATTGTCAGAGTACAATATGTGTTCAATGAGATTGGCTGAGCCTCCCTTCGTGTGCACACACACCCAACACAACTCACAGTGAGGATGAAAGTCCCTAACCCAGTCCCAATCTTAAACTGCTTTCATCTCAGATAGCAACCAATCAGGATACTCTTCCTGTGCCTTTGGAAGTTCAAAGCCAGAGACGGTATAAAACCCAGGGACTCTCAGCATCTCTTCCCTTTTCTTTGCCAAGAGCTCCAAAGCATCTGACCCTGTTCATCAATAAACCTTCTTTCCAAGCAACTTCCATGATTCCAGTGTCCTTTTCCCCACTTGGAACTGAACCCAGAAGGATATTTCTTCCAACACCAGGAAGAAGGTTCCCTTCCTGTACTGAACTGTCTCATTGAGAACTAGGAAGGGATGGGCAAAGAAGGCCAGGAATGTAAACCAAGGGAATAAAACTCCCAGCAAAGTCACCCAAGATGTCAAGACCATCCTGGTTGCTTGGCTAAAGGGAGATGGCAATAGTGTTTTTTGGGGGGTGGGGGGATGTTGGAGGTGGAGAATTGTTTTAGGGAAAAGGAAAAGGCATCAATTCATTCTGCATGGCAGAAAGCATGCAAACTGCTTTTGTATTTTACCAAGAAAATCACATGGGAAGAAAATATAAAATTTTCTCAGGTTGCATGGCACTCTACCTGCCACTGTGGAAGAGCTGAGGATCATAATATTATTTATGTTAAGGCTGGATTAAAGCAATCAAGATGTCCTGTTAACTGATGATGTTCTGAAGAAAACCCAAAGTTGCAAAGAAAACAACAGTGGGAACATAGAATGTAGGAAGCATGAATGGGAAAACTGAACATAGTGAAGTGTGATGTTAATCAATTGCATATTCATGTCTTAGGGATCAGCAAGTTGACATAGACTGGAACTGAATACTCCCAGGCAGAACAGTGCAGTGTTTACTATTCAGGTTATAAAAAAGCAAGGAACACCATTGCTTTTGTAAATAAGAATGGTATAGCAAGCATAGAATTGGGCTACAATGCAGTTTAATTCAAGGTGATATTTCAATCACTGATGCAAAAGAAGAGGAGGGTGGTGGGTTTTATGGTCAAGTTTAATTAGAAATTGGCAGAAAATGCCAGTAGGACATGCTGCTTGTGGTTGAATTGGAATGCCAAACTGGAAATAAAAATGAGGAAAATGTTGAGCTAACTGACCTAGAAATTGAAGTGAGGCAGGAGAACAATTTATTGATTTCTGTTAATCCAATGATTTCTTCACACCTAACTGTCTTCAAACAATTAAAACAACACCTTGATGCATGGACGTCACCAAATGGTGTACAAAGAAATCAAATTGATTCTCTTACTGCTAGAAGAAGATGGGGGAGATAAGTTAAAGCATGAAAAACATGTATAGATGTTGGCTGTGGAACGATCACAAATTGCTTATGTGCAAGTTCCAATTTAAGCTAAAGAAAGCCAATCAATTTCTACAATATCATCGTGAGCATGTACCCATATTTTAAAGGAGAACATCAGAAATCCTGAATGCAAAACCGCTGGTTCCAGGTTTGGAAAGAAGTGAGACAAGATTGAATAATCCCCTTTATTTATTCACCCTATATGTCAAATATATTTCAAGGGAAGCTGGATTGGAAGAAAATGAGCATGGTTTTAAAATTGGAGGAATAAACATCAGTTATCTATATTATGCACTCAGATGACACTATCTGAGAGTTGAAAAGGCATTTTCATTATCTAATATACTAATACCAAATAACCATACTGACAAAAATCACAGGCATGTAGACAATGGTTTTTCCCTATGACAATCTACGGAAATGAACACTTCACACTGAAAAAAGTAGATATTGGCACTTTTGGTCTTGGATAAGAGTTCTGAGCATATGAAAGACACTGTCTTCAGATCACATCATTGTCATCAGGAGTGTGATACTGGTGCTACCAATGTATCACTATTAGGGCTGCTGTATCTGGGTGACAAAAATAGTTGTCTATCTTTCTGAACTCCCAATATGGAGGTCTGTTTAGTGTTTTGCAAAAGCTGTATTGTTTATGCAGATATAGGATGCTGTGTATGCTGTGTACCTTATGAAGTGTATGAAATACATATTTAGAAGGCAAATTGAGAATAATGTTTCTCAGAGATCCACCTTTAGGGAAATGGCGATGTTTATAGATGGCGCCTAGTTATCAAGGAAATTAAAACAAAAAAAAAAATTCAAAACCCCCACCTAGGTTAATTCTGTTTCTCTTTTTAGATAAGGAAATATTTCTGAAATGATGACTCAGAGGTGCATGGGCTGTCTAGTAGTTCCCTCTATAGTTTCTTAGTGACGTCATTGAATGTCATTGTTACATTCGTGATGAAAATAATAATTTTAAGGATAAATACAGGATAGCTGAAAAATATTAAGAAATTCAGATACAAAAATGAATTCATTGAATAACAATTTAACAATTTAATCCAGTTTCCAGTCTGACAGAAAAGAAAGAAGAATGACCAATGCATTTTGGGGGCATACTCTAAAATATATCTTTTGTTGCAGTTTTCTGGAAGCAGAGGAAAAGCATATTGAAAGAATGTGACTTACTTTATGATGTCTCATTAATTTGGAATTTAAGCTTTTACAAATTTCTTTGTTAAGTCCGTAGCCTTCCTGTATGCAGTGGAAGCAAAAGCACAAAATAATTCTTCAGGCCAACTGAGACTGTATATAGAAATAGCTGCATTAAAGAGCATTGTGATGGCTCTAAGTGACAGCTTGGGTAAATGGTGCTCATTTTTGTAACTGAATAGAATCAAACCAATAAATTGAGATGGAAACCAGCAAAGAGTGAAGTTACAGCCTGACTTGACCTTTTTCTGAATAGGAATTCAAACAGAAATGCTCTTTAGATGATTACATTGAATCTGCATGCTGGTTTTATTGTGAATGTTTTTATTAATAGCAGTAGTTCTCCTATTGGTGAAAAATAGCTGTACCTTCTGTTACAACCTTTCTCCAGGACTCAAGTCAAATCCTGATTTAAGATTTACAAAGAATACATGTAATGCTTCTAGGGAGGATAGAGAGTGCTGGACTATTTCTCTGCCAGATATAAAATGTCAATCAATCTATTTTATTTATGTCCCAAAGTCCCAAAAGCAAGTTACAAATATGATCTAATCCTGCCATTAGATAAAACAGTCTAACAAATTAAATATTTAACAAACGTTACACAATGCATTTAAAACATCAACTGATTAATTTTTTTTTAAAAAAAAAACTAAATACCTTGCTTTATAGCCATAGTTAAAATTGGGCTGTTGCCACTATAATATTAGATGTTTTATTTGTAAGTAATCTTTTTAATTAGTCTGAAGGATCTCTTCCTGGTTTGGATTTTAAAATAAGACAGATAATTTCTTTCTAAAGATTCTTTTAAAATTCGTAAATATGGTCCACTGTTTCAGAATCAATAACAGTACATGGACAAAAGCTTAGAAAGATGGGTTGCTGTTGTTTGAAATCTACCATACGGCACGTTTGATGACAACACATTTAATCTGGAAATGAAAGCAAGGGAGGAGAAACATGATTTCAAATTTCTGGATTGTGTTATTGTCATGGTATTGGTGTCTTGTCTGTACTACCTCAAAGGGCTGACACAACTTCCCAATACCCATATTCCGAGCCACATCTTTCCAGTTCCCTACAATAGCAAAAGTGTAAGAGCTGTGTCAGCTCATTCTCCTTTTGCTTCTCACTGAACAACTGAGAGGGATGAGCAGGTGGTATATGAACAGGAAGGACTCATCCACAAGACAAATAAAGATTAATGGAATACTATGGGGGAATACATTGATGGAGTTGATTGTAACTGGTAGCTGAGGATTGATTTGGGTATTGATTAAGAATGACCCTATAGAGTGGGAACGTATTTTCATGCTTATCCTTAGAAAGATCAATGTTCAGAATAGTAAGCAAACCTCATCACTTTTTTGTAGTGAGCCTAGTTTGATTCTTTCTGGATGAAAAACTTTTATAACTGGCTTTAATGTGTGTGTAGGTTTATATAAATGACAATGTATTTCCTCAAGTGATTCTTTCTTAACATCCAAACAAAATAAATGAAGAAGATAAAATTTCTAAAAAGCTACAGTTCCAACTGGGTCTGCTGTTTCCCAATTAAGCAGGAGCTATATCAGCCTCTGGGCATCTGACTATTCTTCAGGGGTGGGATTCAAACTTTTTGAACAATGGGTTCTGTGGGACATGGCTTAGGTGGTGGGCATGGCTTGGTGGTCATGTGACTGGGTGGACATGGCTTGGTTGTCATGTTATTGGCCGGGTATGGCCAACTCAACATCACTCACATCGAGGCACGCATCTCCTTGCCTGACCTCTCATGACAGTGGGGATGCTGCAACAGTCATAAGTGTGAAAAATGGTCATAAGTCACTTTTTTCAGTGCCATTGTAACTTTAAATGGTCACTCCACACAAGCACTCTACAAAAGTACCAGCAAAGGAGGGGGAAAAAAACTCCAGAGACATTTCTGAGACAGGAAGTCTAGTCCTGCCAAGAATGTAATAAGGGTTAACGGAGAGGCAGTTTCTGTAAGCAACACCAGAATGTTTCCTTTCTGCCTTCCTTACAGGATTAGGCCAGTAATTTCTTCTAACGACTGGCTTTCCAAACTGCTTAGAATGTTAACAACTGGTTCTAGCGAATAGGTGCGAACTGGTAGAATCCCACCCCTGCTTTTCTTCATTCATTATCAGCCCTCCCCAAGTTGCTTAATTTCCATAATTTTTTTTCCATATTTCCATAATCATGCCACCCTCACTTTTCATCTGCATCAAAGCAGAGAACAGCATGCTGATTCTGAGCATGCCAAACCATCAGTTGATATAAAGATGTCATTAAGTCTACATTGTTATATATCATAAACTATGTGTAGTAGAAGTGGTTGTCCATATCTGAGCTCTTCTTTGAATTGGGTCCTTATGCTATTAACTGGAACTTAATGTCTTGCCCTTGTAAGGTGTAGATGAAGTATAAAAGAAGACGTTGTCCATACCTGCATTTCCCTTGACAAACTCTGTAAATTACTAAATACTGGATTGTAGTACTTGTTCAAAAAGTTGTAAAGTAACCCATTTTGAAACAGAATACCAGTGAAACTCTTTTTTTCTTTTCAAATGTGTTTTCATTGTTTGGCAATGGCTACTTTTGCTGCTATAAGCCAATTTAGCAATTTATTTCTTATACTGACCATCAGATATGTGTAAAAAAACAAATGTTGGTGGATAAATCGGGGTCACCAACCTTTTGGACCTCAGGGACCATCAAACTCATAATTTTAAATCCTGGGGGCCACTAATATGAATTTTGATTGACGGTGGTTTACTGATGGTGGGAGAGAGAGAGAGAGAGATCTGATTTAACCTCCCTCTCTCCCTCCTTCTCTCTCTCTCTCTCTCTCTCTCACACACACACAGGCAGGGATGCGATTCAAATTTCTTAACAACCAGTTCTGTGGGCATGGTCTAATTTGTGGGTGTGGCCTGGTGGTTGTGTGACTGGCTGGGCATAGCTTGTATGTAAATATTATATTTATGTAAATATTGAATGTTTTATAAAAAAGAACAACTTTTACCCAAAAAAAGCAATTGGCAGGCAGGCAGATTGAGTTGCTCACAGAATCACAGATTCATTCAGAGATCTATCTTTCTGGCATCGGCTATCTGAGTCTGTCACATAAAATTTGCTTGCAAGCAAACTCATAACATTTGTTATCAAGCAAACTGACAAAATTAACTACAACATACCATGTATGTAAATATTGAATTTTTTATTTTTAAAAAAGAGAAACTTTTACCCAAAATCAGGCAAAGCAGGCAGGAAGATTGAGTTGCTCACAGAATCACAGTTTCATTCAGAGATCTATCTTTCTGGCATCTGCTACCTGAGTCTGTACTGAATAGTAGAAGCTTCAGTCCTAAGGAAGGTTCGGCTCTGCTTAAAAGCAGAGCTGAAAATCTAAAGATTAGTTAGAAAGCAAGAAATCCAGTGATTTCCTGCTTTCTAGCTAATCTAAATCTCCCAGCACAACAGAACAGCTGATAGTTGGGGGGGTAGAAGAAAAATAGCAACTTAGCAGGCAAGTTTGCCAGGTCAGGAGTGAGTGGGCGGGGAGGGTTCCCTCAGGTTATGTGGGCAACACAGCCTTGTGTTCCCATGCAGCCTGGATTAATTGCTTTGGGGGGTATTCTGGGGGTGACATTTCTCTGCGGACCACCAAAATTTTCTTGCAAACCACCAGTGGGCCACAGACCACCAGTTGGCAACCACTGGGCTAGATTACTGCATGAATATAAATTCCTCCATTCCTTATCATCAGTGAGAACAAAGAAGCAATTGGATGAAAAATGAAAGGTTTTCAAACAAAAAAAACCCAAGAAAATTCAGTTGCTTTTTGGAAAAACATCTTTGGGTTCCCAGTAAAAAAATTCTGACAGAAAAATAATTCTTGGAAATATCTATCAGGAGAAGTTGAAAAAAATACATTAGTGTTGGAAGTGCTGTCATCTTTTCTGCTACACTACTATTTAAAATGCTTAGAAAAATTTTGTTCCACTTTTTCATACCTTCTTTTCTTGTTTTTCTTCAATGTAATTATCACTGACTTGGAGGTGGTTATGAACATGTCATTGGCAAAAAAAAATAAATCAGTAATTTTCATTGTCTGTTTTAATTCCTGCATTTGATCATTTGCATATAGCATAATAGCCAACAGTTCAATGATTAAACTAATTACTAAAAGAAAAGGGACTTTCGTGTTTTGATGTCTTATCAGAAAACATTCTTCTCAAAATTGTTTTTGAAATTGATTTTAAAGAAGTGGTTTATATTTAATAACTTTCTGATAGGACTAGATATTCATCTCTGCATATAAAAGCCAAGTACCACTCACTCTTCATGAAATCTCCAGAACCATAAAGCCTACAAACTTGAAATTTGGCACGTATATTCCTATTGGCTTTAAGGTGCTCACTAAGAAAGGATTTTTCAAAATGACCATCAGATCATTAGTATTTCTTATACAGTAATTAGCACGCTCTGATGCTAAGGAGTTCTACTTCCCCTCCCCACCTGAAAAGAACATTGTTCCAATTGTCAGTTGCCTCACATTCCATTACCTCAGTTCAAGCTGGCGACATTCCACTCCTTCACTCAGGAGCGGCAGTACCACAGTACTAAACGTCAGTACCTCACCAAAATGTCTATGCCTTCCACCTATGGAACTGCTTCCGGACTCAAGGTGGCAGGAACAATATTCTCTTATGTGTTTCAATCACCGACCACCACTGAGCCAAATGATTGTGAACTGAACCAGTCACAAAGTTTTGCTGCGAAGCATGGGTATCCAGCTAGTTTAAGAATAAAGCTAAATTGATCTGAATGGCTAATTATAGCTATAATTAGCCTGGTATAATTAGCTATTAATTTTGATGATAATTTACCATATAATAATGAACAAGATCTATATAGATTTTCTTGGGTTTAAGCTAATTTTAAATTTTCTTTATAAAGGAAAGGGTTTCTTCCTTGGTGTAGTAGATTACATATTTCTAAAAATTATACAATTAGACTATCCTCACTAGATATTTCTTTATACAATGTATTACTAAATTAATCTGGTCTAGGTGACTTCCTACTGCATTTTTTTAAATTTTGGAAAGCTGTTGTTAAGTCAGATTCTGCGAATAGTTAGTCTAAAGAATGAACATCTTGTGTTGATAAAGCCAATATTCCAATTTATTTAATTAGTTCTAATGTCCCATTGGTGCTGGATTTTTGAATATATATATTTTAATAATATTACAATTTTGGTATTATTATTATTAGTGCTAATAAGTATTTGATATTTAGGTTGTTGCTCTGAATAATTTTACTTCACTTTTTTTGGTGTATGAACTAATAATTAATATTAACTAATAATGTAGAATTCTTGTTATCACACTCATAGCATTTGGTTTAGAATATAGAAGCCACAGTTAAATTGTACTGATCTCCAGGATAACTAATTATTTTTCAGTTTGGAGTGTTTATCATATTTTGCTACCAATTTTAATTTCTAAATGTAATTTACCAGAGAAGCATTAAGTTTTCCATTTTATTATATTCCTTTGCTTAATATACATCCCTCTTATTACTGCTTTCATTGCTTTCCATCTTGGCATAAGAGCTGACCTTAATCTGAAAGCATCTTTCTCCTTTATAATTTAAAAGTTGATTTCAAATTAGCCTGCTAGTGTTTTAAGTGTAAAGTGCAGCTGAGTATGCAACAGAAGTGGAAAACTGTAGAGATTAACAAAAAGAACAAGAAAAACAGAAATGTTCTTCCCTACTTCCAAAGGTCCCATTGCTTTCTATTAACAAACACAACACATAATTCAGTTCCACCATCTGTTTCCAATAAAAATATAATTCTTAGAAATTGCAACACATGTGTTCTAATCCCAAGACAATCTCTCCTCCTTTTGACTAGATATCAGATTTCAAAAACAGATCCTCACACGAAGCTGTATCTTTAATAACAAACCAGAGTAAAATAGAGATTTCCTCTTCCAAAAAAATTCCATTGGCTTAATTAAATTCCAGCTTTGGGGAATCCACCAGTGTATGTCTAGACGACCAATGTTATTCTTTCTAAATTGCTTTCATATAATGTCATGGGGAAATGAGCAAACATCGCTATTGTATGTGTTTTTTAAAAAATAGCTTTTCCCCTGAGAGAGTTTGGAACTGTAATTTGTAATCCAAACTGTTTGAAACGCTTAGAATCCTCATATGGTATCAGTCTCAGTTTGCATCTGAGGTTTTTAAGGCTAGAGGAATCTGTACCTATATGCTTATACAAGAACTAAGGATGGATGGATGGATGGATGGATGGACGGATATTATTGGAGTAAAGAAGATTTTCTATAGTTTGCCTTATAATTGTGGGCCATGTTGTACACTGATCTGGTTTAGATATAGAATTAAGCTATGGTTGGTATTATATACATAAGCTTCAGTTTTCCATGATTCTGGCTACTTCCCTTCCTTTAATAACATCAAAGAAGATTGGTTTTTAGTTTGCATTTGTATTGATCCATTTTTATTATTATATCCATAATCTGAATTCTAGTCGTTCTGCTCTTTTGCTTTCTTTTTTGTTGTTTTCTCGTTTGTTGAAATAACTCAAATTACCAAACCACTGCTTGGGAATACCTTGCTTCAATAAAGTGTAGTTAAGACTCAGTAGTTTTTGCAGTAGTTAACTTATAGTTAACTAGTGGAGACATTTCTTCAAGTTTTAAATCTTTAAACTATTCCCATCATTTAGAAATTTGTTTACTGAATATTCCTCCTATTCCTAATATTCTAACCATCTTTTCTTTTTCTCCCTTATTATCACAAAAATGAAATGAAACAATTGCACACATCCTCCATTGAGAAAATTGTTATTTGTCAGTGGAATATGGCTCATCATAATCTTCTTAAGGTAAAGGACTCTATTAGTTACCCACATATTCAGTATGGGAAGATCAAAGAACCTCCTTCAATAAACATCAACTTGTATTTATTTATTCAGTTCATATAGCTACCCATCTCAAATAATTGATTCTGGGCATTTACAATTCTAAAATAATAAAACAGTCAAACAATAAAAACAGTAAAACTATAAAGCCATGGGGAAAAAAAATACAGCAGCCAAAGTAGTTAACCAACTAACAGTAAAGCCTTAATACATTATGTTGTGAATCAATAAAATACTTAAATAAAGATTATTAAGAGCTTGAAGCAAAGTGCAGGGTTCTGGCCCTGCACTTCTGATTGGCCGATAATAGCGACATCGGATTGGTCCGTTCAGGAGAATCTGATTGGCTATTAACAAGCCTCTCCCATTGGTTAATGGAACTAGCGCTCCCCGTGTTTCATTGGTTAAATAGTAAAGAGTTTGCCTATATAAAGGGACCCATTGCGGCCATTGAGCTGAGCTGTTTTCACATGTAAATAAAGAGTTTGAAGTTCACTGTTCACCGGCTCATCTCCTTTGCGCCCATGCACAGAACTTAACACTGGCGATGAGGATGGGATTTGGAGACGTCAGAGCTTACTGAACGACGAAGAACTATAACTGAGCACGTGGCTGAAATGCACCAACGGCGGAACCATGTTCGGCGATGTCATACCACCCGCTCCATTCGACCCGGCACAAGAAGACTGGGACTCATATATGGATCACTTCCAGATGTTTCTGGAGACCAACAATTTGAAGGATGCCACTACCGGAAAGAAACGAGCGGTATTCCTAACTCATTGCGGGCCGACTGTATTCAAGATGGCCAAGGCACTAACTAAACCGGCAGAAGTAAAGTCTATGGATTGGGACGTCCTCGAACCCCTGCTGAGGGCTCACTACGCACCGACTGTGCCAACACTCGTTAGAAGGCATGAATTTTACCAGAGAAGTCAGCAGAAGGGTGAAAGTGTTGCTGATTTCATAGCGGATCTCTGGAATCTGGGAGGCCTATGCGAGTTTGCCGACCTAGAAGAAGCCCTAAGAGACTGAATAGTTCTGGGATTAGATGCACTAGGCACTCAGAGTAAAACTAATGGTGAAGGGCAACATTAGTCTTAAAGATGCCATAGCTGAAGCTACTGCAGCAGAAGCAACCAGGAAGTCGGCTGCCCAAATGCGCCGCACCCACGCCCCGCTTCGCCAATGCGCCCACGACATTTCACCTCAGTCAGAAGGTCAGCTAGAAACAGCCCACCACGAGGACCTTGAATCGTCATCAGAAAGCGATGAAGAAGAGGTCCATCGAATTTGGTCTGAACGAGACCAACGCCAGAAATCGCAGTACCAATGTGCCGGGTATGGAGCAAGCCACCCCCCGTCAGAATGCAAATTCCTCGATGCGCTCTGCCATGTGTACGGGAAAAGAGGCCATATCGGATGGGTCTGTAGAAGCAAGCTAGGACCCAGCCAGCCCTCGAGGGGGGCTAACTATCGCAAACCGATGGGAAGCTGTCCCGTGAAGTAAGAACCCGTGAACCACCAATGGAACAACCACTCCTACAGAAAAAAACCCTAAACCACCCAATGAAGTGAGAAGAGGCTCCCAAACGATCACAATCGGTCACGCCTCATCTCTTGATGCCAAAAAGATCCGAGTGAAAGTGGCCATCGAAAACCAGCCCTGCCTGATGGAAGTCAATTCAGGATCATCCCTCTCGATGGTTTCCTGGAAGACCCTCAAGCAGCTCATCCCTACTATCTGGCGGCAAGACCTCAGATTCCAAAGACTCATACTTAAGGACTATCAAGGAAATCAAATCCCGGTCGTTGGATCCAGCCGAGTCTGGGTATCGTTTAACAACCGTACAGCATTCCTACCCCTGACTGTAATCAACAGGGATCGGCCTAGTTTGTTAGGCCTCCAATGGTTTGCTCCACTCGGAATTGAAGTAGCCGGCATTCACTGAACCTGCAGCAGTGACTGGGAAGAAGACCTCATCCACGAATTACAGGACATCTTTGCAGAAAAATTAGGCGAGTACAAGGGGACCCCAATATCATTTAACCTCAATCCCGAAATAGCTTCCATCCGCCTTAAGCCTCATCGAGTTCCATTTGCCCTTAAATCAAAGATTGACGAGCAGCTTGATAAATTAATAGCCCAGGGTGTGTTAGAACCAACCAATCATTCTCCCTGGGAAACCCCAATCGTAACACTCATCAAGCTGGATGGATCAATAAGAATTTGTGAGGACTACCGAGCCACCCTGAACCAAGCCCTTCAACAAAACACTTACCCGGTACCGGTGGTGCAACACCTCCTCCATTCCCTGGGAGGCGGAAAAGTCTTCGCTAAATTAGACTTAGCCCAGGCATACCAACAACTGCCTCTTGACAAAAAAATGGCAGAGGCCCAAACGATCGTTACACACCAAGGTGCATTTAAATGTAACCGACTCCAGTTCGGAGTGAGAGTAGCCCCGGGAATCTTTCAAAGTTTGATGGAAAGGCTATTACAAGGGATAAAAGGCATTGTCCCATATTTTGATGATGTGTTAATTGCTGCCCCGACTCGGAAAATACTAAAGGAACGCCTGAGGTTGGTTCTCCAGAGGTTTAAAGATTCAGGTCTCAAAGTTAAAAAAAACAAGTGTCAATTATGTACGGATCGTGTAGAATTTTTGGGATATTTAATTGATAGTCAAAGCATTCACCCCACCAATAACAAACTTAGTGCCATCAAGAATGCCCCAAAACCCCGGAATAAGGCCGACCTCCAGGCTTTTCTAGGCCTTATCAATTTTTATAACATTTTCCTGCCGCACAAAGCAACCGTAGCTGAACCCCTACATCGTTTATTGGACAAAAAAGCAACCTGGGTATGGGGACACAGAGAAGAACAGGCGTTTCAACATGTGAAAAATTTATTGACTTCTGATGCTGTTTTGATGCAGTATAACGAGACTTTACCTTTAACGATCACGTGTGATGCATCACCATTCAGAGTGGGCGCCATTTTGAGCCACGTTTTGCCAAACGATAGTGAAGCCCCTGTTGCCTATTTCTCAAAGACGTTATCAAAAGCAGAATGCAATTACAGTCAAATTGATAAAGAGGCCCTTGCTATTGTGTCTGCGGTTAAGAGATTTCATGAATATGTGTATGGCCGAGCCTTTACTATAGTGACTGACCACAAACCTTTGCTGGGAATAATAGCGGGAGATAGGCCAACACCATATATATTATCTCCCAGAATGACTTGCTGGTCAGAATTCTTGGCGGCATATAATTACAAGTTGCAACACCTCCCGGGGAAGGCCATTCCCCATGCCGACACATTGAGCCGTGCCCCACTTCCAGAGGCCATTGATGACCCACACTTCGACGGTTACAACACTGCAGATTGAGACACTTCGAACGCTGCCATTAACAGCCCAAGATATCGCGATGGAAATGAAACGAGACCCCATTTTAGCATGAGTCCTCAGTTGGGTCGAGCGGGGATGGTCGTTGGACCAGATACCTGACGACTACACCCCATTCAAGAATTGACAAATGGAACTATTTTCCCAGAAGGGCTGCATTATCTGGGGTGATAGAGTTGTCGTCCCAGAGTGGTTACAACCAGTGATACTAAGGACCTTGCACGATGGCCACCCCGGCATCGTGCGCATGAAAGCCCTCGCACGAAGCTACGCGTGGTGGCCGGGTATCGACAAGCAGGTTGAGACATGGGTAAAAGTTTGTCACAAATGCCAGGAAGTAAGCAACGCCCCTCCAAAAGCAACCCCAACTGAATGGGAAACACCGAGGGGACCATGGTCCTGTATTCATCTGGACTTTGCGGGACCTACCAAAGGACACACATTTGTATTAACGGTGGATGCTTACTCGAACTGGCTTGAAATCCATGAGATGAGGACTACAACAACCGAATCAGTCATCAGGAAACTAGACAGACTCTTTGAGACACACGGATTACCAGACGTTCTAGTATCCGACAACGGGCTCCAATTTACCGCACTGTCCTTTGAACAGTACCTGGCAGACTGCGGTATTCGCCATGCGCTAACTTCGCCGGCGCATCCTGCAGCCAACGGAAGGGCCGAGTGCATGGTACAATTCGTCAAGAAAACCTTGCATAAAATGGACTATGGCGATATAGAAGACAAGATTAACCAGATACTCCTTTTGCAGCATATCACTCTGCACAGCATCACCAATAAAACTCCCGCCGAGTTGTTAATGGGGCGGAAGCTCCACTCCCACCTCGACTGTCTGCATCTATCATATGAACCTGAAAAACCACACGGATCCAGCAGGAAATGCCGTAACTTCTAGGTAGGCGACTTGGTTTTCGCTAGGAACTTTTCGGGCGATCCGTTGTGGGTCGAGGCAACTGTAGTCCAAGTAACTGGCCCTAGATCGTACCGCGTGAAATGTCGCAACGATAGAATATGGAAGTGCCATATTGATCAACTGCGTTCAAGGCTACAGTTGGGGATCTCCGAGCCCCCTGATTTCCAAACCGAGGGGGGAGGAGATACCGAGGAAGCTGAATTTGAAGCGGCAGAAAGTTTAAGCGGAAGTAATGACCACTCAGAGGCAACACGTGAAGGATCGGGAATGGGGGTGATCTCGCCTCAAGGAGATGCCGAGAGCATTAGCGGCAATGAAAATTCGAATACAGAGCGGGAGGCACCCTCTTCACCAGATAACGTCCTACCCCAACAAGACTGTAGCCTAATTCCGGGAGAACAGCGCAAATCAAATAGACAATCAAAACAACCTGCCTATCTCAAAGACTATGTGACCGCGCCCCTTAAACGGAACCCGGGGGGAAGAGGTGTTGTGAATCAATAAAATACTTAAATAAAGATTATTAAGAGCTTGAAGCAAAGTGCAGGGTTCTGGCCGATAATAGCGACATCGGATTGGTCCGTTCAGGAGAATCTGATTGGCTATTAATGAGCCTCTCCCATTGGTTAATGGAGCTAGCACTCCCCGTGTTTCATTGGTTAAATAGTTAAGAGTTTGCCTATATAAAGGGGCCCATTGCGGCCATTGAGCTGAGCTGTTTTCACATGTAAATAAAGAGTTTGAAGTTCACTGTTCACCGGCTCGTCTCCTCCTTTGCGCCCATGCACAGAACTTAACACATTATGAGCCCCAGGCCCAGGTACATAGCCATATTTGTAAAATTTTAATCTAATCTTCAAGGGGGAGAAAGCAGGTGAAAGCCTGTCTTCTAGTTTCCCACAAATCAATATTCTTGACAGACAGGATTTTTAGCATGTCCAATCTGCTGGATTGAATTGGATGGGTAAAGACTCTTAGAATTTACCAAATAACCTGAATAAAAAAGAATTTGTGCTTTCAAACATAACTTTTCTTGCTTTAAGTTTTGTTTAGTTCCTTTAAATCTAATTTTCCAGTTATTTCAATCTCTATTGTTATTGTGGCGAGCCCAGCAAGTCTTTTGTGCAGCATTGTTGCATTAATTTGTTTTTATTTGTTTTAACTTTAAGCAGGTATGCTCCACACAAGGTACAGAACCAAGGAGAATTAAAATAATACATTGATTGACTGTGAGCTTATTTTTGCAAACACTATTGCTTCTTGAGGGAGGAAATATTTCCTAGGTCATTTTGAAAAAGACCATAACTCACTCTAGCCTCAAATGTTTATAAATTCCCAAAAGTTAATCCCATCTTCTGTTTTATAAAAAAAAAATTGTTTGCTTTTTTCATTAATAAATTATGAATATTTTAGAAAAAGCCAAATTGCGTCTAGTAACTACATTCATTGAAATATTTTATCAACTGAGGGAGCGGCAATATTAAATTCATTTTGAATCTTTGCTTGGGGTTCTGAATGGGTGTGTTGCCTTCATATGAAAACTGTTCATTTTGGATGAATGTGGACTGCGGTTCAGATTTTGTCAGAAAATGCAGTTCTTTGGCAAGCCTAAAATAATTTGTTATTGTTCTTTTGAATCTCACCACTCGAACTTCCTCTAGAAATTTTTTAAGTTGGCTGTATCTTTTGAATAGTAGTGTTGAAAGGCTGGAAAATTCCTTTCTTCTGGGGGTTCGATTTTCCTGCTGGGAGAACTCCAGTGCAAGGTCACAGGCAACTGCTTGGAAGCTGGTTCTTTTTATTTTTCAGGAAGGCGAGAGATAGCAAGAAGTCTGCGTTCCTGGGGCTAGCTGGCTTTGTATGATAAGCCCCCTGATTTATATACCTTTTTCTCATTTTGTGTGTGTGTGCTTGTGTTTGTATTTCTTAATGTTTTAAATCCTGTCAGGGGTTGTCTTCATTTCCGCCGGGGGTGTGTGTTTAAATTCCGTGGGGTGCAGAAGGCAAACTTTGCAGGGTGGTTTGATTGGATTATCAGTTTCGTCCTAATGTTTTCTTATATTTGTTTTGTGGCAATCTCCTGTCTGTCTCCTTTGCAATATATTTCGTGTCTTCTGTTTGTTTATTTAGCTGATTTGGCATGTCTTGTGTTTGTAAGGGTTTTCTTTTCTTGTTTCCTTAGTTTTCTTAATTACTTGGCTTTTGTCTAGGGGGCTCCTTTCAATACCTTTTATTAAATCTCTTTTCCTATGCAAGTTTGTTTTATGGCTGGCCTGATGTTCCCTTTGGGCTTTTCCTGCTTGGGTGTCACCACTGTCCTCATGAAGTTCCCTTTCCACAGTAGAATTATGTTCCAATTCTTTTCCTTCTTAGGGTAATCATAGAAAAGCTAATGAGTGAAGTCATAAATCTGGACTTGGAAATTCTATCTATTCAAAAGCTTGCTGTCTCTGAGAATACTGAATAACTATATGATCCAATAAATATATTATTATTGGAAGTTAACTTTTCCAAGCTTGTAGGCTGCAAAGTATCAATGAAACTTTCTTATCTTGTCTATTAAGCCAAGTTGGAAGATTCACATGGTGAGTCCAAATGTCCTAATAGTGTACTGAGCTTGAGAAAAGCTCATAAACACAATGCATCAAAGAAAAACATACTGCTTGTTCCAGAGCAGCATCTAGCTGCTTCATTTACAAGCAGATTTAGGAAACAACATTGCAAAGAATGAAAAAAAAAGTTTTAGAATCAATTTCTATTATTATTCTTTGCATATTATTGTCTTCACTTTTCATATCGCTCTATTATCATACCTTTGGTTGCTTAGGTTTTCCATAGATAATAACACTGTAGAATCTAGACAAAAGAAAATTTTATTACTTCTAAAGAGCAGTGGAAAGACATCAACCAACAAACATAGCCAAGTAATTAATTATGGAATAATGTTCAGGGCTGATCAGCCATGTTCTTGAAGCCAGGAAGCAAATTGTCACATAGAATAGCTTCTGTTCTAAAATCTCAAATGGTAGAAATCCTTTAAAAAAAAAAAATCCTTTGTCGCATTTTCGTATTGTCTTCATTTTGAGAATGATCACCCTCAATTGTTGAAGGCAGACTATATCTATATAGAGCCCAGAACTGCTGAAAAATCTTGAGTAGCATGGAATGTTATTGTTAAGTCCTGGGTATGGGCATAAGAACGGAGACGAGACATCGGTCTGTGACTTCAACTCTTTATTTAACAAGAAAGAACAGAGCAGAAGACCTGGGCAGCAGTATCTCTTTTATAGAGCTTGCTGCCGTCAAACAACCAATGAACTGAGTCTATCGCTTTCACAAGCGTCCAATCAGGGGTTTCCGTTAATAGCCAATCGGACTGGCCAAACCTGACCAATCACGACTTGCTATTTATGGGCCAATGAGAATTGCAGGATTACAAGCCTGTTGTAAGACGAAGCTGTTTCAGTTTGTATCGCTGCGATGGTTTAATCCATATCACCCCTCCCCCCTTGGTTCCGTCTGAGGAGTGGGGTGATGTATTCTTGCAAATAGGCAGGCCACTTCACCTGTCTGCTTGACCTGCGCTGTTCCACTGGGTTCTGTTCTGGTTCTGGTTCTGGCTCTGGCTCCTGTGGGCTGTCCGCTGGGCTGGATAGTGAAGACTGTGGTTCCGGGTTGCCCTCGTCGGCGCTGTCTTCCGGGTTCCCTGCATCCGCCTCCGTCACGGTGTTGTCACGTGGCGAGGCCACTCCCTGGTTTGGTTCTCCCTCGGATGGTGAGTATCTCCTGGGCTGTTGGGTTTCGATTTCTTCTTCGTCATCCTCCATGTTCCTTCCCCCCCCCAGCTGGAGGTTCTGGCGCTAATCTGGAACGGAGTTGGTCTATGTGGCGTTTCCACATCTTATCATCTGCCATTTGTAGGCGATAGGATCGGGGTCCCGTAAGTTGTGTTATGGTAGCGGGGACCCACAACGGGTCACCCGAGAAGTTTTTTGCAAACACGAGGTCACCTTCCTGGAATGCCCGACACTTGCTGCTGGATCCCGGGGGTTGTTCTGGCGTATAGTTTGGGTGGAGGCGATCAAGATGCGAACGAAGTTTCCGGCCCATCAGGAGTTCTGCTGGGGTTTTGTTCGTGGTGCTGTTTGGGGTTATGTGTTGGATAAAAAGCATTCGGTTTATTTTGTTGTCAATGTCGCCATGGTCCATTTTGTGCAGGGTCTGTTTTACAAATTGAACCATTCGCTCAGCCCTACCATTGGCTGAAGGGTGAACTGGCAATGTTAAAGCATGGCGGATGCCCCAATCTGCCAGGTATTGTTCGAATGGCAGAGCAGTGAATTGGGGTCCATTATCTGAGATGAGGACATCAGGAAGTCCGTGGGTAGCGAATAGTTTATTCAGTTTTTTAGTGACTGAGTCTGTGGTGGTGCTTTCCATTTTTAGGACTTCAAGCCAGTTTGAATAGGCATCCACCGTTAAGAGGAAAGTGTGTCCTCTTGTGGGTCCCACAGAATCAATGTGGATATAGGACCATGAACCTCGAGGCATTTCCCACTGAATTGGGGGAGTCTTTGGAGGAGTGGGGCGAGTCTCCTGGCATTTACTGCATTTTGCTACCCACTTTTCCATTTGTCTATCTAAACCAGGCCACCATGCGTAACTCCTGGCCAATGCCTTCATCCGCACAATGCCTGGATGTCCCTCGTGCAGCATTTTCAATACCCTATATTGTAACTTCTCTGGGACTATGACTCTGTCTCCCCATACTATGCAACCTTTCTGGGAGAACAGTTCTGTTTGATGATTTTTAAATGGCTTGAACGTGTCATTGGTTTCACTGACCGGCCAACTGCGTTCTACCCAGCTGAGGACTCGTGCCAAACAGGATCCTTTTTTGTCTCTAAGGCTATGTCTCAAGCGGTTAATGGCGGCGATTTGAGGGTTTCGATTTGTAGTACGGTTACGGTTGGAGCAGGGTCCTCTATAATGTCTGGTAGTGGTGAGCGGCTCAAAGCGTCAGCGTGGGGAATGGTTTTCCCCGGGCGATGTTGCAATCGGTAATCGTAGGCAGCAAAACATTCTGACCAACGTGTCATTCTTGGTGATAATATATGGGGAGTTGGTTTGTTTCCCGCCAAAATCCCAAATAGCGGCTTGTGGTCTGTAATTATGGTAAAGGGTTTCCCATATACATATTCATAGAAGCGTTTAATTGTGGATACAATAGTGAGGGCCTCTTTATCAAGTTGACTATAGTTCCTTTTGGTTTTAGACAAAGTTCTCGAAAAGAACGCAATGGGTGCCTCATTTCCATTTGGGAGGATATGGCTTAGGATGGCTCCTACTCCAAATGGTGAGGCATCACAGGTAACCGTCAAAGGTTGAATCTCGTATTGCATTAATATGGCATTGGAGGTTAAAAGGTCTTTTATCTCTTTGAACGCTTTCTCTTCACGCCGTCCCCAAACCCAAGGAGCCTTTTTATCGAGAAGTCTATGTTATAAAAGTTAATGAGTCCCAGGAAGGCTTGAAGGACTGTCTTATTCCTAAGTCTCGGGGCTTTTTTTATTGCGGTTACTTTTTTTCGGTGGGGTGGATTCCCTGTCTGTCGAGAAGGTATCCCAGGAACTCCACTCTCTCCGTACAAAGTTGACACTTGTCTCGTTTTACCTTAAGACCCGCGTCTTTGAATTTCTGCAGAACTTTTCTGAGCCATTGTACTAATAATTCTTTAGTGGGGGCAGCTATTAGGACATCATCAAAATAAGGCATGACGCCTTTTATGCTTTGTAATAGTCTCTCCATTAAACTTTGGAAAATGCCCGGCACCATGCTTACTCCAAATTGGAGTCTATTGCACTTAAAAGCGCCTCTATGTGTAACTATTGTCTGGGCTTCTGCAGTTGCTGCGTCCACAGGGAGTTGCTGGTACACCTGAGCTAAGTCCAATTTCACAAATATTTTTCCGCCACTCAGGGAATGAAGAAGGTGTTGAACCACTGGTACTGGATAAGCGCTCTGTTGAAGAGCATGATTTAGGGTGGCCTGATAGTCCCCGCAAATTCTTAACGAACCATCTGGCTTCATGGGCGTTACTATTGGGGCTTCCCAACGGGTGTGGTCAACGGTTCCAATACACCCTGGGCTATCAGTTTATCTAGCTGCTCGTCGATTTTAGGTTTTAAGGCAAAAGGTACTCGACAGGGCTTAAGCCGAATGGGAGCTATATCGGGGCTGAGATTAAATGATATAGGGGTCCCCTTGTACTTGCCTAATGTTCCTGTGAACACGTCTTGGAATTCCTGGATGAGAGTCTCTTCCCAGTCATCATTTCTGGTATGGTGTATGCCGGCTAGTTCAATTCTGAGTGGGGTGAACCACTGTAACCCTAACAAGCTGGATTGGTCACGATCGACGACAGTTAGGGGAAGCGTTGCTGTGAGGTCCTTGAATGATACTTGGACGTTGCTGGAACCGACAACTGGGATTCTGTTTCCCTGATAGTCTTTCAGGATGATTTGCTGTGTGCTGAGGTCTTGGCAGGAAATGGCAGGGATCAGTTGTTTGAGGGTTTTCCAGGATACCATCGACAGGGACGATCCCGAATCAACTTCCATCACACATGGTCGATTCTCAATAGTAACCTTCACGCGTATCTTCCTTGCATCGAGTGATGAAGCATGGCCGATGATAATGGCTTGGTGGGCCTCTTCTCATCTCATTGAAAAGGCAGGTGCTTGGTTTCTGTAGTAGTAGTGGTTGTTCCATTGGTGGTTCAGACGGTCCCAGTTCTCAAGAGGTTTGCCTATCTCCCGACAGAGGTTGTTCTCCTTTCAGCTGGGACTGGACTCTCGTTTGCTTCTGCAGACCTTCGCGATGTGGCCTTTTTTTCCACAGTTATGGCAGAGTGCACCGAGGAATTTGCAGTCCGATCGCGGGTGGTTTGCCCCACAACCCGCACATTGGAGCGGACGTCGCTGGTTCCTTTGCTCTCGTTCCGAGCGGAGCTGGTTGACCTCCTCTTCATCACTGTCTGAGGATGACTTGAGGTCTTCATGGTGGGTAGTGGTAGCGTGCTTCTCAGTGGCGAGTGGGACCTCGTTGGTGAGTTGGCGAAGCAGTGTGTTCGCTCGGCGCATTCGAGCGGCTGACTTCCTGGTTGCTTCTGCTGCAGTAGCATCGGCGATGATATCTGTAAGGCTGATGTCACCTTTCGCCATCAGCTTACTCTGCACGTGCGGTGCATTTAATCCCAGAACTATTCGGTCTCTTAGGGCTTCCTCTAAGTTTGCAAAACCACAAAGGCCTCCTAAGTTCCGGAGGTCAGCTACGAAATTACCAACACTCTCGTCCTTCCGTTGGTCCCTCTGGTAAAATTCATGTCTTCGTACCAGTGTAGGTATTGCGGGTGCATAATGGGCCCTGAGGATTGGAGCGAGGGTGTCCCAATCCATGGTCTTCACTTCCGCCGGTTTTGCTAATGTTTTAGCCATTTTGAAAATGGCGGGGCCGCAATGAGTCAGGAACACCGCTTGTTTCTTGCCAGACGTAGCATCTTTTAAATTGTTGGTCTCCAGGAACATCTGGAAGCGGTCTATATACGAGTTCCAGTCTTCGGTTGCTCGGTCGAATGGAGTGGGTGGTATGGCGCCGCTAGTCATCTTGCCGTCTGTTGCGTGTGCTCTTTTGCCACGTGCTCTGTCTTTGTCTGATATTTTCTAGTCAGCTCTATCGACTCCGCATCCCATCCTCATCGCCAGTGTTAAGTCCTGGGCATGGGTGTAAGAACGGAGACGAGACATCGGTCTGTGACTTCAACTCTTTATTTAACAAGAAAGAACGGAGCAGAAGACCTGGGCAGCAGTAGCTCTTTTATAGAGCTTGCTGCCATCAAACAACCAATGAACTGAGTCTATCGCTTTCACAAGCGTCCAATCAGGGGTTTCCGTTAACAGCCAATCAGACTGGCCAAACCTGACCAATTACAACTCGCTATTCACGGGCCAATGAGAATTGCAGGATTACAAGCCTGTTGTAAGACGAAGCTGTTTCGGTTTGTGTCGCTGCCATGGTTTAATCCATTACAGTTATTTCTGTCTTTACCCAGAGGTGGTATTCAGCAGTTTCTGACCTGTTCTGGAGAACCGGTAGTGGAAATTTTGAGTAGTTCAGAGAACCAGCAAATACTACTTCTGACTGGAGATTTTACAGTATCCTTTCCCTGCCATGCCCACCAAGCCATGCTCACAGAACCGGTAATTTGAATCCCACCACTTCCTTGCTAGAATTTCAGTTGGTTTGTTCGTCATATTTTTTCCTAAATAACAATCCTATGTTATTTAATAATCCTGATCACTGAATTTATATTGCTGTTTTTGTTGGTTCAGAGTCATCTCAAAATAACTCTGCCTTGGTTTGCTTTAGATGAAAAAAGTGTGTGTGCGTGTGTGTGTGTGTGTGTGTGTGTGAGAGAGAGAGAGAGAGAGAGAGAGAGATTTCTGAAATCCCTGTTGCTTTTGTTTTTTGACTTTGCTTACCTGACAGGGCTGAGATCAGACAGCAGATGAAGGGGAGTGAAAATAGCTATCAGTTATTGCAGGTCAGGGTTAAATCTCTTGTCCTCAGTGGTGGGAAAAGACACAGTCCATTGACAGTACTTTGAAGTATTCTCCCCTCCTATGTTTGGGGAGGAGCCAATAACTTGCCTTTTGCCCTAAGAAGCAAAAAAATAATAATCTTGTTTTGCTTTATCTCTATTCCCAGTTTTTTAAAAAAGGCTGCCACTAATGTACAATTTGACTGGTTTTCCACAACAGCAACCTTTAGTACACCTAAATTTTATTGTGACAATAGAATGAGTTGTTACCATAAGGAAGAATTATCTGTGTTTCTTTGATATCTATTGTATTTTATAATTCACTGGTGTTTTGAAGCACAAAAAGGTGCACAGCAAGGATGTGTAAATCATAAATTGGAAACAGGTAAAGTTGGGTGGCTATGTTATTCCAGTTTAAAGGAATTCAGAGCTGGCCTAAAGGAAAACATGAGAAGCCATTAAAGATTCAAACAAGTGGTAGTCCAAAGATAGAAAGAAGCATGAGAAAGAAACTCAAAACCCCACCTTGATTTTGTTTATAATGGGACAGAAGAAACTTGGAAAGGCTTTCGAGATTCAGTTAATATATCCTACAACATAAATAGAGCATTCCTGGAATCCATCCATTGTCTTTTCTTGATCTACTTTACTTTGAAGGGCTGACATTCAATGACATTGTAAAAAACTAATGATAAGCACTTGAGTCTAATTCTGGAATTTATTTCCTTTCATAATATGTTTACGCACTTTGATAGTATTTTCTTTGTACCTTTGTGTACTGAATTAGTATATTATGTTTTTAGAGGTAATTCCAAGATTTGGGATATAAATAAACAGCAGAGGAATCCTTATGCTAGTATTCTGTAAGATTAAGAGATATTTTGTAAATTTGGAAGAATTCAGTTTCTCAGCGAAGAGATATGAATGCTTGCAATTTTGACCATACATTATTCGAAATCCAGTACTTCTATCCAAAGAGCCAAATGAGAAAAAAGTGCTGTATTCTTAAAGTCTGCCACAAGATGTCAATAACTCTTCTGTGGATGAACACAGATGATACAAGTAAGCATCCTGTTTAGAGAAAAAGATAAAACTTATTTAAGTATGTACAGCATCAAATCTATTTTATTTTGCTTTTTGATATCTTGAGCAAATCTTGAAAATAAGTTAACCAAGGTTACTTTTAATCTGATAAATAATGTAAATCTTGACATACAGGTACTGTAGTTGTATTGTTTAATTCCAAAACAATACATAGAATAAACTTGAATTGTGTGAAAATATTTATATTTATTTCATGGCATTTGATTATGTGCCCTGAAGTTGGAATAGGCTATTAGTTTCCACATAGATAGAGCTTCTCCAGGATGATCTGTCCCTAACCTACCTCTTCATATATTCAACATTATACCCATAACTGCTGTAATTGTATCTACATGATTTTCTGCCATGCTCTTCCCTTTCTATCTATTTTTCTAATTACAGGCATCTCAATATCATATTATATGTCCAAAAATGCAGTAATCTAATCCTGCCATTTGTGCCTTGTGTAAGAATTTTGGGTTGATTTGTTCTATATTGACTAGTTTGTTTTCTTGGCTATTCATGGTATTATCAGAAATCTTACCCAACACCAGAATTCAAAAACATCAATGGTACTATCCTGCTTCTTTAAGTCCAACTTTCACTTCCAAAGAATATCATAGGGAAAACCATTCCCTGTATAATTTTGTAAGAATAGACACATCATGGCAATGTAATATTTTTTCTAAGGCCTTCATTTCTAATTTATCAAGTGAAAGTTTGACATATATGTCTTGATTGGTAGTTCCTTTACTGTAGAGGGGTTAAATCCTAAAAAGTAGAAGTTACCTATTATCTTCAATATTTTCCTTATAAAACTCCACTTAAAGTTTATTCCTCACAGTCTGAGAGTCCTTCAGGTGCTTTTTTGCAAACTCCAAGCAGGCTTTCATGTGTTTTGCATTGAAGAGAGGCTTCCATCTAGCCACTCTGCCATAAAGTGCAGATCGGTGGAGAGCTGCAGTGATGGTTATCCTTTCAGAACTCTGATCCATCTCCACACAGGATCTCTGGAGCATTGGGTTCTTGGTCACTTCTCTTACTAAGGCCCTTCTCCTCCGATTGCTCAGTTTGACTGGGTGACCAGGACTTGGAAGAGTCCTGGTTGTGCCAAATTTCTTCCATTTGAGAATTATGGAGGCCATTGTGCTCTTAGGAACCTTCAATGCAGCAGAAATTTTATTGTAGTTTTCTCCAGATCTGTGCCTTGCAATAATCCTGTTTCTGAACTCTGCAGGCAGTTTTTTTAAAAATAAAGTTTTATTGAGTTTTAACAAAACAAGTAAAACCTCTTATTTGAGTACAGCATGGTTCTGAGTTATCACATTTCCATACAGACACAATTTCATATGCATATTCATCTTATGTATTCAACTTCATATCTTATTACTCTTTTTCCAACTTCTCACTATTTCTCCCTTTACTTCTCTTAATTTTCTTTTATGGTTATCTCATTTTCTTCTTATTCAATTGTATTTCTTTTACCTAAATTTCTATATCTTTTTATTCATTGTACTTATATTTTCGTCTGTCTTGTTTAAAATTTCATATGTTCTCTTCCAACATTCTTAAGAAGCAAAATTCCCCCTATGATTGCCAATCGAAGTGCAACACCTTTAAATCTTATTGTTATTATCATATGAAATCTCATTAAACATTGAATTTATGCATTCTAAAATTATAACATTCAAATTTCTAATATATATTTTATATCACATAGATCTCATCATTCAGACTCTGCTTGGTACTTCCCCTTGAAAATCTAAAAAGAAAAATTCTAAAAACATCGCAAAAACAATATATATATATATAAACATGAGTAAACAAAATAGTTATTCAAAATCATTCTAGTACTGGTATGAACCTTGTAAATCTTTCACTTTTTTTTCAATATCTATCAGTCTGTGAGAACAATTGAAATGTTTCCCTCCCTTCTTCATTATTACTTAGCTGTTAATAAGCATACCATTCGATAGTCATGCAGTTTTATCTTATAAATTATTTACTATTAATAAGCAAAATAATTATTCAAATTCATTCTAATAACTGGTATAAATTTCCTTATAAATCTTTCACATTGCTTTTCAATATTTTATCAATCTTTAGAAACAATTGCAATGTTTCCTTCTCTCTTTTTTTATTGCATTAATTATAAATAAACATACCATTACATAACAATACAGTTTTATCTCATAGATTATTTACTTATTTCATTTCTAACTCATTACAGTATTCTACTGTCACAACACTATCTTTTGTAGCTTTGCAGAATCCTCACTTTTAACTAAATTTAACCATTGTCTCTGTGTTTTCTAGCTGAGCAAATACCTTTAATCCTAGTACGTTTCCCCTTTTTCTTTATTTCCTGCTTTTGGCCCTCATAACTTCTTTCCCTTTCTATCTTCCCCACTTTTTCTCATCCCTTTTTTTTTATGCTCTTCTCTCTCTAATTTTCCCTTCTGTAGTTTCCTTTTCTGCCTCTCCTTGCTGTTATACTTCTTTTTCAAACTATTTTTCTTTTTGGCTGTTCCCTTTGATTTCAAACTTTTAACTCCTTTCCCTCTTTTTCCCCTTTTTACCACATTTTGCATTATTTGATCATTGAAAATGGCTTCTTCTTTGTCCCACCCTTCTTCTTGCTCTTGAAGCTTTTCCTTTTGCTTTTCATAGTTCAGGATCTCCATTTCAAAAAATTCAAATACTAAGCCAAAGGATCTTCCTCCCCTTTCTGCATCTTCTTTCTGTTTTTTAAGACTCATCTTCAATTCCTCCAGGAGTGATGGCATTTTAAACACTTTTGAACAACCACCCGATTGACTTTAAGTAAAAACAGAAAAAGAAAGAAAAAAACCAATGCCAAAACCATTTTTTAAAAATCACCAAATAATCCCAGACTGTTCCTTCTTGTTTCTTCCCTTTACTTTTCCTTTCTGTGGGTTATTGTATCTTTTAATAAGATTTCAGTTACAATGTATCCTCGGGAATCTTTTCAAAGTTTCACTGTTAATCCTCTTGATTTTTCCAGGTGGCGCTCCATTTTTCCATTATTCCAAGTCCCACCCCTTTGCCTCCACTCTTCTCCTTTTTAGGGCTTTAAAATGACCAAGAAAAAAAAATCTTCATTCTCCTTTTGACACTTAGATTAAGGTTGCCTATTAGTGTCAAAATAGATTAATATACATTTCTTTCCATACCATTTGTAATTGTCAATATAAAGGTTTAAAAAGGGTTTTTAACCTCCTTTTCTCTCTCCTTTACCGCTTAAAGATCTTCTTTCAGAAGTATCCCTCTAGGTACTTTTAGATTCAGGGTACCTTGCTTAGATGTTCTCTGTTGTTTAGCCTGGTCTGTCCTGCTTTCCTCTTTGTCTTCCTCCTGCACAATCTTATCCAGTTGGGTTTTTCTTTGATGTGGCCATTTCTGACCAACTGCAGGCAGTGTCAGCTGTGACTCCTTCTATAGAGAGGTGTATGCTTTTCCAAATCATGTCCAAATTTAATTTACTACAGGTGGACTCTAAACTGTAGAAACATGTCAGCAATGTCTTTGATGTCACTAAAGTGATCCTCCACCTCTAGCAGCTTCTTGTATCATTGTTGCCCAATATAGGTACATACTTGCTTTAACTGGTAGCTGGGATGGCATTCATGCCTTAGGTGAATTTGCTAGAAATATATATTCTACTCTTTTTATATGATCCCAGGATTCATTGCTCATCCCTCCTAGGAACTCCCCACTGACACAGTTAGGTACTACAGCAGAGGGACTTAATGTTTAAATATTTCTTTTTCAGGGATTATTAGTATGTATTTGTATATACAGTATGAATGTTGAAAAATAAAAATCAAGAATATTTTAAAGAATGTGCAGACCCAGTACATCAGGTTTGAAAGTCTATACATATTCTCTTTAGCACATCTCTATTCTGGGACAGATGGATGGACACACACACACACACCTGTTCTGGGATTCAGGGCAGCTGCATAAACTGCATCTCTCTTAAATAAGCCCTGAATCGACCAGTTGAGATAGTAGAATTATTGATGCTCACCAATTTTGTTTTGCCTTCAGACACTTCGTGCCAGAGTATGATAGTGCATTTGAGTTTCTAAAAAATAATCCCATGGAATCAAAATATACAATAAATTTTGAATGTGAAGAAAGCACTGAAATGAAGTTTTGTGTCACTGGCAATCTCCCTGTCTTAGCAAGATGGCATGATATCAATAATCACATCCTTCTGTTCTGATTCACAGCACAAAACAGTTGGGGCTCTTTGAGATATTTACTGAGCAACAGGTTCCTAATTGAATCCCGTCCCCACCCCAGTCACCAATTAGTTAAATTCTGCTTGCTGTGAATATTTCCTTACAATGGCACCATAAAAAATTCACATGTATTGTGTGGAGGTGTGTGAACATCTATATTATTATTATTATTATTATTATTATTATTATTATTATTATTATTATTATTATTATTATTATTATTATTATTATTATGCCTGGGTTCCCCAACCAGGGTTAAGGAGACAAGCTAAACAGAATGTGCAGCATTAGTCAGATAGGCACACAGATAAATGAGTGAGATAAGTTTGTATGTTTGTTAACATACAGTAAAAATAACAGATACGCTTGTGCTATCAAAAATATAGTTTATTCCATTATGAGTTCATAGCATAGTCAAAATAACAGTCCATTAGTCATGTATCATTTTGTCAGTCCATTCAAGGATATTCAGTTAGCAAAGTCCATGTAGAATATCCTATGTCAGTTCACTTACAAGTCAGTCCTTTGTTTATCTCTCCTGTTCGAGTAACGCAGTCTTGAGTCCATGCAGTAATTAGAGATCATCAAAGTCAGAGAGAGAGCAAGCTGTCGTCTTGCTTCTTTTAAAGTGCTTTCACAACCACTCCCTTAATTACAGTCCTACAGTTAAAGTTGCAAACACTTTAACTAACAAACTATGATTACATATTTATTATTTTACCTAAACCAATTAGGGTAAACAATGTTATCCCGAACATTCTCCCCTTTTCGGTAATAATAATAATACTATAACTATTTACATCTTTAAATCATATTTGTTACAACTCCCTTCAAACTTAATTACTCCTTGAGCTTTTGTAAATTGGTCTGCAATGTTTTCTTCCATCATGCAGTATTCCAATTTAATTAGCCCATTCTTTACAGATTCTCTAACATTTAAGTATCTTAAATCAGTATGCTTTGATCTACTTTTTACAGCGATATTAGAAGCTAACATTATGGCTGCTTGATTGTCCTCGTACACAATAATGGAATCTTTAACAGTTATACCAATGTCTAATAATAACTGTTTGTACAAAATTAAGTCAGTGCATAGTAATGACAGACATGAAAATTCCGCTTCCATCATGGACAAGTTAATATGCTGTTGTCTGATTGACCTCCACCCTATTAGTGTCTAACCAAATAATATAGCCATCCCAGATGTTGATTTTCTAGTGTTTATGTCAGTTGCAAAACTTGCATCTGCATAGGCACTAAGACTCAAATCACCCTTTGGTTCTATATACAATGCATGGTTCATTGTTCCTTTAAGATATCTTAAAATTCTTTTTAATGATTGCCAATGACATTTATGTGGATCTGAATTAAAACGTGCCAGCTGATTAACACAATAAGCTATATCTGGCCTAGACCAATTGCTTATATATGACAAGCTACCAATCAAAGATTGATATATTGACTTATCAAATTTGGGACTTTGATCATCAGTTTGGCAAACTTCCTGACTCATTGGAGTCTTTGCCGGTTTACAAAGTTCCATTTTAAACGTTTTAATTAATTGGCAAATTTTATCTTCTTGAGATAAATCCATTTTTTGTTTTGTTAATTGTCAATCCTAGATACTTTTTAATTTCACCTAAATGCTTTAATTTTATCTTTTTGACTAATAATGATATAATCTCATTAGCTTCATTATTAGTCTTAGTTATCAAAGCAATATCATCTGTAAATAATAACAATAATGACACCGTTCCATTATTTTCTCTTTTAAACACACATGGATCTGCTAAACCAGATTTAAAACCTATATTGTTTAATTCTTTCACAATATATTGGTTCCACTCAAAGCCAGATTGTTTCAACCTGTAAAGACTTGTTTTTAGTTTCCAACAATCATTACTATTTACTTTATTGTCTTTTATAATAACTGGCTTTTTCAAATATATAGTGTGTTGCAATGGTGCATGCAAATAAGCAGTTTCTACATCTAAATGGTTAATGACATAGTTTTTCTTAGCTGCCCACACTGAAGCTGCTCTCAAAGATGTTGCTTTAAGACTTGGTGCAAAAACTTCATCGTAATCAGATGCAGTCTGATTAAATCCTTGAGCTACCAACCTAGCCTTATGGGTAACAGTCCCATCATTTCCAGTTTTTACTTTAAATATCCATTTGCACCCAATGGATTTTCCTCCTGGAGGTAATATAGCATCTTCATATACTTTCATTACCTTTAATGAATTTAGTTCTTTTTCCATTGCCTTTTGCCAATTCTCCTGATCCTTAGCAGGATACATCCTAAGTTCATCTACACTAGTTGGAACTTTAGTTACTTGGCAAACTATATTTGCTTGATACCTATCAGGTGGTCTAGTTACACGTGTAGTACGTCTAGGTATTACAGGACTTACAGGTGGACTTTCATTTATTAACTCTTCTTCCTGATCAACTGTTTCCTCTTGTTCTGGTCCTATTTGCTCTTCATGGACTTCTTCTTTAATTGGACTCTGCTTATAACTAGTCTGTTCTTTCTGCCTTTTGTAGGGTTCAATAATTACTTCATTATTTAAATCTTGCTCTATCTATTCCATCCTACATGTTCTAGGAATTTAGCACAAGCACTGGTCTAAACTCTAGATGTACCTGGTTCACAGAATCTATAAGATCTATGATTAGATTTATATCCTACAAAAAATAATCTTTTAGCTCTATGCTGTCCTTTGTGTCTAAGTTGTGAAGGGATATGCACCCATGCTGGTGCTCCAAATGTGTGCATGTAACTTAAATCAGGTTTTGTACCATGCCACAATGTGAATGGTAATTCACCTGTTGTTGAATTAACAATATTATTTAATATATGATTACCACACATTATTGCTTCTCCCCATAAATTGTCAGGTAATCCTGAATCAGACATCATAGTTCGTGTCATTGATTGTAATGTTTGGCCTCGTCTCTCTATGAAGGCATTATGTTGTGGCCTATATGGTGCAGACTTTTTATGTTGAATACCTAACATTCTAAGTCTATTCTGGAATTTATTATTTGTAAATTCCGCACCATTATCTGTTATAAGAGTTACTATTTTCTTTTTAGTTTTCCTTTCAGCAAATTTTATCCAATTAAAGAGATTTAGATACGTTTCAGTTTTTCTCTTCATTAAATAGCAAAACCCATATCTAGAATAGTGGTCCATTATACTTAGTATGTATCAAGCTCCTCCTACACTTGGTTTTTTCGGACCTATTAAATCAGCAAATACTACTTCTAAAGGCTCTTTGGTAGTAAATCCATCAACTCTATTAGCCGGTGTGACCCTGGCTTTGCTTTGATTACAAGCATTACATTGCAAATACTTATTACAAGGTTTCAAACTTATTCCCTGAGATAATTCAACAGTTTTCTTAAGCATTTTAAAATTTAAATGCCCTAGCCTTCGATGTAACAAGTGAATACATTCATCATGAGGTTTCTTATTATCATAAACTACGTTAGCCACCTTTAAACCATTATCATTTAACACTTATAATTCACCTCTTAAAGATGCAGTAATTTTCTTATCTTCTTTCTCAATTATGCAGTTATCTCCTTTAAAAGCAACTACATATCCTAGTTTAACCAAAATTCTAACTGAAATTAAATTAAACTTAAGTTGTGGTACATATAACATTTTTACATTCTCTTTTATAAAAGAACAATATGCTACACCTTGACCTTTAGCTTTCAGTTTCCAGCCATTGGCTAATGATATCTGCTGTGTACTCTTGACATTTTAATAAAATTTTTGTTATCATTTGTTATACACTGGGATACTCCACTGTCAACCACCCATAAATTATTTTTTACAGCTCCGTTAGTATACATGGATAGCTCTAAATTTTTATTTTTATTTTGATTACTTTTAGTATTCTGGCCAGCGTTCTGGCGCTTTGCTTTTTTACAAAATCTTTCCAAATGTCCTCTTCCTCCACAATTAAAGCACTTTTTAATTGCGTATGCAGTAGGAGATTCATTATCTTCTTTTTGAAGTTGCTCCCTCCTTAACTGATATCTTTCAAGTCTTCTTCTGGCCTCTTCAATCAATCTGCCAGTTATATCAGTTAAAGTTAGGCTTTCCTTTGGCAATATTTCAAGGGAAGTGACGTAGTTGTCATAACTTTCATCTAGTGAAGATAGAATTATGTAGACTTGGTGTAGTTCAGAGAAAATAAGCTCTTTCTCGTGCAGTTCTTGAAAAATTCTTTTCATAGTTTTCAAATGACTAAGCATATCACCATTCGTCTGGAGATGCGTCCTGAAAAGCTTCCGTGTAAGATTTATGTGAGCACCAACGTTATCTCGGACATAAATCCTCTTCAGCTTCTGCCAACACCCAACAGCCATTTGCTCTCCGTGGATATGAACAAGTTGCTGGTCAGTTAATGTTAACCCTATTATGCAAATAGCTTGTTCATTCTTTTGCATAAAAGCTTTTATCTTTAGTCTATCTTCATCATCCTCTGGATCCCATTCTTCTACGCTTGGTGGATTTTCAATTATGTTCCACAGACCTTCTCTTCGTAGAAGTAGACTACATTTCATAGACCATGATACATAGTTTGTTCCATCCAACTTGGATATAAGGGACAAACTTTCTAAATTGACTTGTGCCATGTTTTCTTTATATGGATATAAAACTATAATTAATAAAGCACAGCTGTCTGTTTACTGTAATGTATAACAACACAAACTCTCACTTCTTAAATAAATCTGTTTTATCCTAGTTCAACTGACTTTGCAGCCTCTGGGCCCATAACCAGTGTTAAGCCTGGGTTCCCCAATCAGGATTAAGGAGACAAGCTAAACAGAATGTGCAGCGTTAGTCAGATAGGCACACAGATAAATGAGTGAGATAAGTTTGTATGTTTGTTAACATACAGTAAAAATAACAGATACGCTTGTGCTATCAAAATATAGTTTATTCCATTATGAGTTCATAGCATAGTCAAAATAACAGTCCATTAGTCATGTATCATTTTGTCAGTCCATTCAAGGATATTCAGTTAGCAAAGTCCATGTAGAATATCCTATGTCAGTTCACTTATAAATCAGTCCTTTGTTTATCTCTCCCGTTCGAGTAACGCAGTCTTGAGTCCATGCAGTAATTAGGGATCATCAAAGCCAGAGAGAGAGCAAGCTGTTGTCTTGCTTCTTTTAAAATGCTTTCACAACCACTCCCTTAATTACAGTCCTACAGTTAAAGTTGCAGACACTTTAACTAACAAACAATGATTACATATTTATTATTTTACCTAAACCAGTTAGGGTAAACAATGTTATCCCTAACAATTATTATTATTATTATTATTATTATTATTATTATTATTATTATTATTATTATTATTATTTGATTATATGAATATGACATCGAACATATAAACAAGCTAAATTCCCTGCTAACATGGGCAACATCCTGCCCACACACTTTTATCTTTCTTGGTGACTTCAATCTACCTCATATTAACTGGACCCTAAATGAATGTGCAACTGAACCCACACGTGCAACCTTCTACAATGCTGTTACAAATCTGGGACTGAAACAACTGGTAACCAACAATACAAGACTTAACAACTGCCTCAATCTCATCTTCTTCAATAGTTTGAATTTAATTTACGGAATACAAACTAAAGAACCCTTTTCCAACAGTGACCACAATATGATTGACTTTTGTCTCAATATACGCCCTCATAAAAATCATCACAATGACATAATCCCCAATTATAACTTCAAAAAAGGCAACTATGATCTTATAGACAATGATCTCTCATCCCTTGATTGGCAATCTCTATTTACTGGATGCAATACTGTTGAAGACCATTGCAACATATTTTTACTTGAAGTCAAAAGAGTCATCAAACTATATCTACCAATAACAACTCCCAAAACAAGAAAAAAAAAACAGATTACCCACAACAATAAGGAAGCTTCAATCCAAAAGGAGATCACTCTGGTGGAAAAACAAATCTGGTCATATTGTCAACTTCAAAAGCCGATACAAAAATTTATGCCACCAGATAAAGACTGAATGCACCAATTATCACACTAAACAAGAGGAAAACCTTCTACACACCAATTCCACCTGCGCTTTTTACAATTTTGTAAACACAAACTAAAGGATTCAAGGTCCATCCCACCCCTGATAGGACCTAATGGTAAAGACTGCAATGACGACACCATTAAAGCCAACCTCTTTAACACATTCTTCGGCTCAATATTTGTAAACAGCAATGGATCATGCCCAGTATTTCCTAGTCAAACCACAGACAACTACAATGATCTAATACATATCGGTTTTACAGAAGATAATGTTGAAAAAGCACTACGCAATCTAAAACCATCTCTATCTATTGGACCAGATGGAATATGTTCCTACTTCTTAAAAAAGCTATCCACTGCCATAGCAGAACCTCTAAGCATAATCTTTGAAGAATCTTTCAGGACCAGCTCCTTGGTCCTGAAACTATGGTGAAACTATGGTCACAAGCCACGGTCATCCCCATCTTCAAAAAGGGAGACCCCAGCCTGGTTGAAAATTACAGACCAATCTCCTTATGCTGCATCACCTGTAAAGTCATGGAATCAATTATGAACCAATCCATTATCCTCCACTTAGAGACAAACAACCTACTTTCCAATAAACTATTTGGCGTCAGAAAAAAAACTATCCTGTAATCTGCAATTCTTATACTGCAAAAACATATGGGCTACACAACTCGATCAGGGCAAAACAATAGATGCAACCTGCATAGACTTCTGTACAGCCTTTGATTCAGTGGTACATAAAAAACTACTCCTAAAACTAAAATCTTATGGTATCTCTGGACAACTGCATAACTGGATAGAAGCATTCCTGTCAAACACATAACAAATGGTCAAATTTGGGAGTGTCCTATCAAATTCTCTACCTATCAATAGTGGTTTCCCCCAGTGGTGGAATTCAAAAGTTTTTACTACTGGTTCTGTGGGTGTGGCTTATTTGGTGGACGTGGCTTGGTGGTCATGTGACTGGATGGGTGTGGCTTGGTGGTCATGTGACTGGGTGGGTGTGGCCAATTCAATGTCACTCACATCAAGGGGTGCTTCACCTGGCCCCTCCCCTCCCAGCCATTCCTTGTCACCCAGCCTCAACTTATCTATAGTTCTGTAAAAATGTTGTTCACCTTTTTTGACTTTATTATCTGCATACTATAGATGTACTTTCATGGACCACTGAAAGGAGGAAATGGCTCACATGCTTTGCCCAAGAGGGCAATAGGCAACAGGCTTTTAAGGGGCTGCCACAAAGAAAGGGGGACAATGTATTTTCCAAAGAAGCAGAATGCAAACGAGAAACAATGGATGGAAACTGAACAGAGAGAAGCAACCTAAAACTAAGGAGAAACTTCCTGAGAGTGAGAACAATTAACCAATGGAACTGCCTGCCTCCATAAGTTCTGGGTGCTCAATCACTGGAAGTTTTTAAGAAAAGACCTGACAGCCATTTCTCTGAAATGGTATAGGGTTCACCCCAAGGTCCCTTCTAAGTATTATTCTGACCTCTTTCCCAGGATTTCTACTCAGAGTTTGGTATCCTCAGTTTTCTTGCCTGAGCTGGAGGTTGGACTTGAAGACCTCCAAGGTCCCTTTTCAACTCTTGTTAAACACATGTGTATTTTATGCTCTGGACTATTGACATTGAATGCATGTAAACCCTGAAAAATGTGTGGTAGCCCTGGGCAAAAGAAAGGCAGAAAAATCACTTTAGGTGTAGGGACAGTGTAAAATATTAACACATGATAAATAATGGAACAATTAAAAATAATAGCACAGAGTTTTATCTCTCCCTATTTTTTTCTCTCCCTCCCTCCCTCTCCCTCCCTCCCTCCCTCCCTCCCTCCCTCCCTCCCTCTCTCTCTCTCTCTCTCTCTCTCTCTCTCATACACACACACACACAGACACACAGAAACCCAGACACAGCACTTAACAGACAAGCATTTTGGAAGCAGCTCCTTTAAATTTCTCCAAGGCTGGAGTGGATTCCTCCACCCCCTCTGTCAGACTGCACTCCTTCTCACTCCAGACACTTTAACTCACATGGAAAGCAATACTTGCAGCATCCATGGGGAAACCTGGAGAAGTTTTTAAAGGACCTACTGCTTCCAAAATGCATTTCTTTTACGTTGCAAAAGTGCTTCAAGGCTCGATTCACCCCCACCCCCTCTGTCAGACCACATTTTTTCTCATTCCAGACCCTTTAACTCACATGGGGAAAGCGATACTTGCAGCATCCATGCCTTTCTTCCTTGGGGAACGGAAAGCTAGGAGAGCGATCACAAGTGAACAACCGGGTGACCAGGTTGGGGGCATGGCCAGCCAGGGGTTGCCACCAGTTCGGTGACCCACACCAAATAAACCGCTACCGGTTCACCCGAGTAGGTGCGAACCAGTTGACTACCACCTCTGGTGTCCCCCAAGGCAGTGTTCTAGGACCAACTCTCTTCATACTCTACATAAATGACCTCTGTGATCATATTAAGAGCAACTGCATTCTCTTCGCTGATGATGTAAAGCTGTTCAATACCACAGACAATACTGCTACCCTTCAAAAAGATCTTGACTATGTATCAGAATGGTCAAACAAATGGCAACTTCAAATCATAACAAACAAATGATCTGTCTCACATATTGACAAAAAAAACCAGAAGATAAAATACAAGCTGAATAGTCAAGACCTTGTTGATGATCCAAACTCTGTAAAGGACCTTGGAATACTCACCTCTAATGATCTCAGTACTAGAGCCCACTGTAACTACATAGCCAAAAAGGCACTAAGAGTTGTTAACCTAATCCTACGTAGCTTTTTCTCTGGTAATATCACACTACTAACTAGAGGATACAAAACATTTGCTAGACCAATACTCAAATACAGCTCATCAGTCTGGAACCCACATTACGTATTTGATATTAGCACAGTTGAGAAAGTCCATAAATATTTCACAAGAAGAGTTCTCCACTCCTCTACTCATTGTAGAATACCTTATGCCACCAGACTTGAAATTCTAGACCTAGAAAACCTTGAATTACGACATCTTCGGTCTGATATAAGTATGGTATATAAAATCATACATTGCAATGACTTACCTGTCAATGAATACTTCAGCTTCAACCATAATAACACAAGAGCACACAATAGATACAAACTCAAGGTTAACCGCCCAAAACTTGATTGCAGGAAATACAACTTCAGCAACAGAGTGGTCAATGTCTGAAATACTCTACCTTATTCTGTGGTTTCTTCCCCAAACCCCCAAAACTTTAACCTTAAGACTACTATTGACCTCACCCCTTTCCTAAGAGGTCTGTAGGGGGCGTGCATAAGTGCACCAATGTGCCTACCGTCCCTGTCCTGTTGTTTCTTTTATTTTTCTTATATGTACCCATTTCATGTATTCATAACTATGTTTATACTTATACCTATTATCTTGTAAGCAATTGACAAATCAAAACAAATAAATAAATAAAAATAAATCTCATAGGTTTAGTAGTGAATGCAGCTCATATGTGAATGGGAAGTTTTTAGGAATATAAGTCACCTAACAGATATTTGGGTTAGAAATATATAAACCAGGATAGACATTTTAATACTGTCTCTTTAAGAGCATGCTAAAAACTGCAATTGGGTGTGGTTACTCAAACGGCCATAAGATGGAGCCAGAAACCTGGGTTGTTTTAGTCTTAGTCTGAGTCTCAGAAGAGAGTGTGAGGGTAACTCTGTTTCCTTCTGTTGGAAAGTGTTGCCGTTCCTCCATTTTTCCTAATTGACTGCTATTTCTGGATTTAATGTAAGTCTGATACTGAACTTTTTTTTCACACTGGACTTTGATATTTGGATTATCCCTGGATTGAAAAACTGACTGATTTACCTGTGAATGACTTTTGGACTGCTTATCTTGAACTTTGCTTAAACTGTCTGGAAGTAAAAACCTACATTTACTGTACAGTGTATCTGTGTGCTGTATGTGTATTATTCAAACACTACTCTCAAATACATCTCCCTGTACACGCTCATTCTCCTAATGAGGAATTACCTCAACAGAAGTACCTTTTACCACTATGTTATATTGCCTCCAATTTAAAAAGAATCTAAGAACAGTTCCAGAATAGCACTTAGGGATAGCTCCAAACTCAGCTTTTTTGATCTCTTAGCTTTTAGAATGCAGCTGCTTTCTATGTCATGAAGATTTTTAAGGCTAAAATTCAATTAATTAATTGAATTTGACCATCGAACTGCCAAAGAATAGCATTCTTCACATTATATTAAAATCAAAATAGTGCTCAATTTTTAAGAAAAGAAACATGTATTTCTACCAAATAGTAGGTCAAAGTTGCTATAATAGCTATCTTTCTATCTCTTATTGCATTATGAGAAGTAGGAAAGGTTAAGCTGAACACAAAAGGATTTGTAGGATCAATAAGAATGAATTAAGAATATAAATAAATCAGCAATAACGAGAAAAAGAGGATATATTCATTGAGAGAAAGGTTAGAAATTGTCATTTAAGGGTAAGACTGAAAAATCATCTTCATGTCCAAGAGCCAGACATAATATTCTGGATAATGTTGTGGGCCTCAAAGCAGGTAGAGATTACACCACAGATTTGTTTATTCCATCTAAAGGTAAAATTTCACTGAAGGGATTAGGCAGAAAGGAATAAACGAATATTCATATGCAAGTAAAATTCAGGAAATATAAACACTGTCTAAATCAAAAGCAATGCAACTTTTATGCCTGGAAATATTTGGGAGATATATTTAATACTGAGATGTTATACACTTTTTCAATTGGATGGAAAAGTGAGCTGAAATTTCTGGATTGTCTAGGAAAACTGAGTTGAGCTCATAACCATATATGAATATAAGATTGTTCTGTCCAGCTTTTAATTATTTGAACTGCTTAGTAGCAAACTGTTTTGAGTATCTTTCTTTCCCTCCTATAAAAGCAATTTATATAAATAATTAGAATGGTACAAAGATGTCTTGCTTATGTCTCATCTGCCCAAAGTCAAGTAGAAGTTCATTTGGAAAAATGACTTCTGTTCACAAATCACACCAAAATAAATAACAGAAGTTAATATTTCTGTCTGTTATCCAGAACTAAAGCCAGCTGCTGAAAATCCAGATGTTAAGAACAAGGAAGCAGATAACTACTTCACAGAAATTCTATGCACTAACAAAAAATTAGCCTTCTCCCTGGGAAACTCTAGTGCAACTTCCAACATCCCATTCCCCTCCTTCTTCAGCTGCATATTTCATCACATATTCTCCTGACTATTGAGCATACTTAGGTATTCCTTCTCTTGGATGGTACTTAAACTAGATTGCTCTAATTTCCTGGGTTGGCATGGCAGGACTGTTTGGTGGACATACCATGCTATTCCAAAATGATCTGTTTCTCCAAAATAGCATAGAGCCTCTTCTGTCTCCAATGAACATTTTTCTTCATGCTAAATTTTGTAAGGTTTCTACTAGCTCCATGGGCTTCTACTAACCGCATTAAAAACTTATTAACTGTTCCCATTATATTTTTAAAAGCTGTAGTGCTTAAAGTACAAGCTTCACTACAATGTCATTTTGCCAAACATTTGCACAGGCCAAGTGAATTCCAAGAGGGAATACTGGCAATAATATTTTAGTAGGCTGTGCTGTTTCTTTTGGGTGAAATCCAAACTGAAGTCTTTTCTTGGTAATTGTGTAAGCTATTGAAGCTTAGTCTAAAGCACATAGGATAAAATAGTCTGGACTCATACCCATAGATTCTGTTGAGAAGGCAAGAGAGAAAATTGAGGCAAACATTGTCACACTCCTTTACAGTGTTATGCAAGGATAGTCTTGCCATAGCTTAAATCCCCATTTACCCAAATTCAGTTTGGGAAAAGGAACACTCTCAACTTGAAACTTTTTGGGAGTTTCAGAAAACCTTGTTAACATCAATTTATACTTACTGTATATTTAAAATGTTGCTTGAAAATATGGGTAGCAACTTTCTGCAAAACTCTAGAAGGTCTGGTTTTCTTCTCCCAGCTGCACAATTTCTTGGGTGGTCTTGTTATTTTTTTTGGAAGTTCCATGATGTTCTAAACGTGACATTCTGTGCAAAATAGAGGTATTTAGGGGATTCAACATTTCTGAAACAAACAAACAAACTTCCATTTCAGAAAGAATCTTCCAGAAAATCTGTGGACTATCCCCAGAAAAACCAGATTAGCACAAATAGAGGAAAAATGGGATATTCTTCAGAACTTTTGTTTACTGGAATGGTGGTTGTTATTCATGTCTAATGGACAGCCTGTTTGGTTTTGAGAGCTTCACATACTGTAGTTATATCTAGAAAAGTAAAGTGTGAGGAAGAGAAACACATACTGGTATTATGTCATAAATAAAAGAAGGCAGAAATCTTTAATAAAATTAATTGGTCCGTTATAATATGCAACATATTTCATCGTAACTATGTGCCATTTTGCTTCCTAAAAGTAAAGGGTAACTTAATGGAGAAATTAACAATTATTAATTTATATAGAACTTCAGAAATTAAGATCACTTAATACAGTATCCGTTATTTAGTTCACTGGTTCCCAAACTTTCATGGTTCTTCCATCTTTAGGGAAGCCAGTCAAATCCTTGTACCTCTGCCCTAAAAGGTATAGATTTGGGGGATTTGTTTTTCACCAGCACTTAAAGCAATTTTCTTTCTTACTTTATCACCAGATATCAAAATCAAAGGCTATTTGCACTTTCATGTAAATAAATTCCATGAAATACCGAAATCTAATAGCCTGAAGTATTCTTTGCTTTTGTTAAACACTGTCAAGATCCAAGTTTTCTTTCTAAAAACAAAGCAAAGAATGGATATATTACAATACTCACACATTTACCACCCTCAAGGGTTCAGAGGAAATATTGATATTGATTTTCTTCAGTCAGAATGGTTAAGGTCAGGGCAACTTTTGCAAAATCAATATTGTTGGATTTATAAATATTTTTCTTTCAGGAGCTCAAACTTTGTCTGAAATCATTTAGGATTTCCTCCCTATGCAGGGGTTTGGACTAGAAGATCTCCAAGATCCCTTCTATTCTATTCTATTCTATTCTATTCTATTCTATTCTATTCTATTCTATTCTATTCTATTCTATTCCACTCCATTCCATTCTAAACTATTGTACTTTCCTGTTTTTTCTCCACAACATGTAGTCACAAATGCTAAGTTGGACCTAAGATTTATTTTTGATCAAACTAGCACCAAAATTCAGATGTCACAAATAGATAGTGAAAAATGGGATGTTCCAAGATTTGCTTCCCAAACGAACTGTAAATGTCAGATAGGGAGCACCAGAAATTACCCATTTTTATAACTCAGTCACAATATTTCCTTCACCCATAAATCAGTCAAACCATCCTTAGCAAATTAGAATAATCTAGGGCACATTGCACCACATTGCCATCACATGATGTTTTGCAACGTTTTTCCCCTTCATGGAGCTGGGGTGAGCATGACATATCTAACCCGCGGGCCAAGTGTGACATATCTAACCCGCGGGCCACCAGTTTCACATCCCTGATCTAGGGAAATTAGTTCAAGAAGAAATACATCCAACTGCGTTTCAGTTTTAAGTAATCAGAATGGAACCTGTTCTGTCCCTAATTTACATACTCGAAATCCCCGCGCTTTGATTGGCTAAAGCGCGGGGATTTCTAATTGGCCAGGCGAGCCGCACCGATTGGCCCGTTGAAAGTCTCCCGTGATTGGCTCACTCCAAGAACGGGAGACTTGAAACGCTGCCATTGGCCGCGGCCGCCGTGGCGAAAAGGATAAAAGCCGCGGGCTTCAAAATAAAGAGCTTTGAACTAAGTCACCGACTCCTGGCGTCTTTTGCGGACACGACACTGGCGACGAGGATGGGATCCAGACCCTGAACCGAACCCCGTGTCCGACAAGAGCCAGACTTAGCACCGAAATGGCGAAAATCGCACCGCCCGCCCCCTTCAACCCCGCCACCGAGGACAATAGTGACCCTGGTCAAGCCAGACGGGTCAGTGAGAATTTGTGGGGACTATAAGGCCACCCTAAATGGCGCGCTGCAACAAAGCGCTTACCCCGTCCCAATCGTGCAACACCTACTGCACTCACTGGGAGGGGGCAGGGTCTTTGCCAAGCTCGATCTCGCCCAGGCATACCAACAGTTGCCGGTCGACGAAAAAACAGCGGAAGCCCAGACCATCGTTACACATCGGGGGGCCTTCAAGTGCAACCGACTCCAATTCGGAGTCAGCGTGGCACCAGGCATCTTTCAGAGCCTGATGGAACGTTTGCTGCAGGGCATCAAGGGGGTGGTGCCCTATTTCAATGACGTATTAGTGGCGGCGCCAAACGAAGCTGAATTAGAAAACCGACTCAGAGAGGTCTTAACCAAATTTAAAGAAACGGGACTTAAAGTAAAAAGGGAGAAATGCCAACTGTGCATGGAGCGAGTGGAATTCTTGGGCTACCTTCTAGACCGGCACGGTATTCACCCCACAAGTAAGAAAGTAAAAGCTATCAAAGAGGCCCCCACCCCTAGGTCTAAGACTGAATTACAGGCTTTCTTGGGGTTGCTGAACTTTTATAATGTTTTCCTACCCCAAAAGGCAACGGCGGCGGAGCCTTTGCATAGGCTCCTGGATAAGGCGGCAACCTGGACTTGGGGGAAACGGGAGCAAGCCGCCTTCCAAAAAACTAAAGACCTCCTCACCTCCGACGCCGTCCTGATCCAATTCAGCGAAACCTTGCCCCTGGCCGTCACTTGCGACGCATCACCTTTCGGCGTCGGCACCGTCCTCAGCCATACCCTTCCTGACGGAAAAGAAGCACCCATCGCATTCTTTTCCAGGACTCTAACCAAGCCAGAGCGGAACTATAGCCAGCTGGACAAAGAAGCCTTGGCTATAGTTGCCGCCGTTAAGCGGTTCCACGAATACCTTTACGGCCGCCCTTTTACCATTGTGACAGACCATAAGCCATTGCTGGGCATCCTTGCAGGAAATCGAGCCACCCCGAACATTCTGTCTCCCCGGATGACAAGGTGGTCCGAGTTCCTGGCAGCCTACAGCTACGAACTGATACACAAGCCGGGTAAGAAGATTTCGCACGCGGACGCTTTAAGCCGCTCGCCGTTACCAGACTCCGAACCTGACCCAGCACCAACGACAAACACCCTTAACATCGAAAACCTGCCCAACCTGCCCATAACCGCGTCAGACATTGCCCGGGAGACTATTAAAGACAGGCGTCTGGCGCGGGTTTTGCATTGGGTGGAAAAAGGTTGGCCAGAAAGGGACAATGATGAATCCGTTAAGACATTTAAAAACCGCCAAACCGAACTCTCGCTGCTTAAGGGGTGTATCTTATGGGGTGACAGGGTGGTCATCCCGGACAGGCTGCAAGGGAAGGTTTTAGAAATGTTGCATGAGGGGCATCCTGGCATCGTCAGAACTAAAGCCCTGGCCAGAAGTTACGCTTGGTGGCCAGGGATGGACAAACAGATAGAGGCCTGGGTAGCTAGGTGCCAGCGATGCCAGGAGACTAGACCCAGCCCACCCGCAGCACCCATCCTAGAGTGGGAAACACCGAGGGGGCCCTGGTCCAGAATCCATTTGGACTTTGCTGGTCCCACAAATGGGCATACCTTTCTAATAACAGTTGACGCTTACTCCAACTGGTTGGAGGTAAGCGACATGAAATCTACCACCACGGAGGCCGTAATCAAAGAACTTTGCAAACTCTTTGCAACACACGGCCTCCCAGACGTCGTCGTCTCCGACAACGGGCCCCAGTTTACTTCCCTCGACTTCGAGAGATTCCTGGCGGAGAGGGGCATCCGCTACGCATTAACAGCACCGGCGCATCCGGCGGCGAACGGTAGGGCGGAACGGATGGTACAATTTACCAAAAAAACCATCCGGAAAATGGACCACGGGGAGATCCAAGACAAAATTAACAGACTCCTCTTTATACAACACATCACCCCGAACACCACTACCAACAAAAGCCCAGCCGAGTTACTAATGGGTAGGAAGCTGAGGTCCCCACTCGACAGGTTACACCCAACATATAACCCGGAGCGGCCCCCAGACTCAAGTTCAAAATACCGAACATTCGCACCCGGAGACCTCGTGTATGCGAAAAACCTGACGGGGGACCCCCTATGGATCCCAGCCGTCATCACCCAAATCACAGGCCCACGCTCATACCGGCTCCAAACCACAGATGGGCGAGCCTGGAAACAACACATTGACCAACTCAGGTCACGATCAGCAACAGAATCCACCCCCCAAGAAACAAACCAAGGGGGGAGGGAATACCCGAATAAACAAACGCAAGAAAAAATAAACCAGCGGTACTTACCGGAACGCAGCCATCGCGATCCCCCACCGGAGAAGAACCACCTAGCCAGCTCAACCAACTCGGAAAAACCAAGCGGGAGCGGCGAAACCCGTAGCTCAACCAACCCGGAAGGCCCAGGTGGGAGCCACGGAGAAAGAACCGGCCTGATCATCCAACCGGTTCGCACAGAAGAGGGAGCGGCCAAAAACTCGACCGCTCCGGTCGAAATCCAGCTTGCAACTGAGTTGCGCAGGTCAAGTAGGACTAGACGGAGCCCCGCCTACCTACGTGACTACGCAACGTAAAGACTGTACCAAGAGGGGAGGGGTGTTCTGTCCCTAATTTACATACTCGAAATCCCCGCGTTTTGATTGGCTAAAGCGCGGGGATTTCTAATTGGCCAGGCGAGCCGCGCCGATTGGCCCGTTGAAAGTCTCCCGTGATTGGCTCACTCCAAGAGCGGGAGACTTGAAACGCTGCCATTGGCCGCGGCCGCCGCGGCGAAAAGGATAAAAGCCGCGGGCTTTTTCCTTTTCGCCGGTTCGGTTCTCAACTTCAAAATAAAGAGCTTTGGACTAAGTCACCGACTCCTGGCGTCTTTTGCGGACACGACAGAACCGATTATGATAGATACAATCTAAGATGTTTATCAATATTTTTCTCCAGATAAAAGATTTTCTCATCCTCAGAGCTTGCTGCACAGTATTGTATTAGCATTAGTATAATTAGTATTGTTGGAAACCTGTTGTAGGTAACTTTCTGCACTCTTCACTTTGAGAGAAGCAGTTTGACCACAAACAGATGAATCCATAATGGTTAATGAACAGCCTTGAAGCAATTTACCTCGGGTAAGTGGTGGAAAAATCCTTGCAAGATCAATCAGCCCAGGAGTAAAACCTCCTTTTTGAAACTCCCAGAAGCTTTATGCCCTTCTCTCATACACAAAGATCAGAGGATTTTTACATTGTACAGAAATTTTTATACTTATTTCTTCATAATGTTCCCTACAGTCAGTAGGACTTCTTTCAAGACTGGAAAGTCTTTGAGACCAGTACAGGGCAGTAAGTCACTGAAGCAAATAGAACCGCTTTTGTAGGAAGAGAAAATCTTGATTCATTGTCAAGATTTTTAATGTTCTATCCATTTATATTTCTCAGTTTCACCTTTGGTTAACCTGTGAAAGAATCTTGAAGTACTACAGAAACTCACCTATTAGGTAACCCTATTGTATTTATGACTTTTTAGCTTGCTGCAAAGCAAGTTAATAGATTACGTAACGAGCACTGTCTGTACAGCCATCCAGAATCATTCTGTGAGTGAAATGAGCAGTGCCTAAAATTTGATAAGTAAATAAAAATCAAAATCTGGTAAAAAAAATTAAAAATTAAAAAAAATTAAACAAAATCTGGTAAAAAAAATATGGATAGAAAAGGTTTTTTCTCCTCACAATTTTAGTACTCAGAGTAATTCAACAAAGAGGAAGAAATCTAACCTGATAAAAGGAAATTGGTGAAATTCTGATAAGGAGACAGTTTTTAAAGGAGGACTGGACAATTCCATGGAGGATTGGGCTACCCATGCTACATTTTGATAGTTTACTACCTTGGGGATTAGAAATGATATATCTTAAATAACAGTTACTAGAGAACACAGAGGAAGAAAGCTATTATTCTCTTGACTAATTCTGAGCTTCTTAAATATATTGTGAAGGGGGAGGGTGTCATAGTGGGATTAGACTGGGTTTCTAGGCCAGCAGGGTCCTTTCTGTTCTTATATTTAAATGCAAATGATTTGAGGTGTATTAGAATTTGAGCAGGCTTTGTTCTTCAATTTTATTTACACAAATATGAATATCGTTTTAATGATTAAGATGAAAGACAAATAAGCTTTATATTGTCCTTGTAACAACAGAGGTATTAGAAGAGAAGGGGAATCTTAGAAGTTTATTTTTGTTATTCCTGAGAACCTATGAAAAAAATTGTTATTGATAGAGTGAATTCATAAATTGCTATACCAGTTATGCTGCATCCTCTCCTACCAGTTTATAAATGATGACTTAGAACAGCCAGTAGATCTTCCTCTGAAAAGTCCTGGGGTCAGGGTAAGATCACAGAGCAATAAACTGCAATATTGTCAACTTCCTTGCATCTTTTTCATTACCCTAATACAATATTTCTCAACCGTAGCAACTTTAAGATGTATAGACTTCAGCTCCCAAGGAGTTGAAATCCCCACATCTTAAAAGTTGTTGACGTTGCCCTAATATAATAAACCACAGGAAAGCAGCACTATGGTGCCATCAAGATAGGTACATGAATAGGCAGAGTATATTACTTTGATCCATGGCAGCCTTTGCACTCTACCCTGAGAAAATCACACAAGATAACCCTTGGATGAGGAGAAGGACCAGGAGAGACATGATGGCAATGTTCCAATATTTGAGGGGCTGCCACAGAGAGGAAGGGGTCAAGCTGTTTTCTAAAGCTCCTGTAGGCCAGACAAGGAATAATGAATGGAAACTGAACAAGGAGAGATTTAACCTGGAAATAAGGAGAAACTTTCTGACAGTGAGAACAATCAACCAATGGAACAGCTTGCCCTCGGTAGTTGTGGGAGCTTCATCACTTGAGACTTTCAAGAAGGCATTGGACTGCCATTTGTCAGAAATGGTGTAGAGTCTCCTGCTTGGGCAGGGGGTTGGACTAGATGACCCACAGGTCCCTTCTTACTCTGTTAATCTGTATCTGTAAAGAGATTCAGTTAGTGTAGGGTTCACAACCTACAGCCCATGGTCCAGATGAGACCTGCCACCCAAAATCATCTGGTCCATGGTTCCAAAAAGAAATATATCCACCTGGTCTGTGAGAGAAAAGCAGAGTTGGTTATTTTTGCAATGGTTTTCCCAGCTGCCTTGGGGTACAACAACAAAACTCCCAGCATAGCCTTCAGTCCCTACCCAGAGGAACGTTGTCAACCCCTGGCTTACAAGATTCTGATTTGTCAAATAGTCTTTTCATCAAACTTTCCCTATCCTGTTTCTGCTCTTCTGAAGGCCATTTTTAGGTTTGCCCAGTTTCCTTGCAGCTCCCATATTTTCAAAGGGCACATCTATTTTTATTGTTAACAATTTTCTCTAGCCAAAAAATTACACTTAATAGCCCCTCCGGTTTCATTGCCAAGAAATTCTGGCATTGATCCTCTGTTTCTTAAAAGGCTTTCCTTTTTAGTCTCTATCTTGTTCCCACATCATTTTATGTCATTGAGATAAGCTAGGACTTTATTTAGCTTTAACCTGGAGTGTTGTGTGAATTTAGCCATTGAGGTCAACTACAGTAGATTGTTGTGAGTTGTGAAGTCACATAAAAGAAAGAATTAGCTAAAGAAAGAGAAGGTTTGAGTTTATTAGATCTGAAAGTGTATTTTGATGCCTGCTGTTTGCTCTGGATTAAAGCCTATGTTCCTCTCCAAAACAAGAGATTACTTGAATTAGAGAGCTATGAACTAAGATTTGGATGGCACACCTACTTATGGTTTTACAAGGTTAAAATAAATGCTGATTTAAGAATCGTTCTTGTTAGGCATACTATCTTAAGGGCTGTCATCTCAAGAGGCTTTTTTTTAAAGAAAAGAAACAGTGATGAGACTGGTGGACTTATGATCAAATAATATTTTTTAATCAAGGTGACCTAATCTCAAGTCCAAAGAAGAATTGGAGACAGAAGGACATGTCTGACACTGGTTTACATATTTAGAATTGAAAGAAAGAAAGATTCAGATAAGATTTAAAAAAAAGTATGGATGTGACATTGTAAAAAAATGAAATAAAAATGTTATGGGTTTGACTTTGAAATCATATTGTGTGGCATGCAAAAGTAAAAAGTTGAGACTATAATGTTAAGTTTATTCTACTGCACTGAAAAGATTTGGAAATTAATGCTTTCCCCCTCTTTTTTTTCACTTTACCCTACTCTTCGGTTTTCCCCTTTCCCCCTATCTTTATTTTCAGTTGCATGCTATATTTTATAAAGTTTAATAAGAATTATATATTTTTCAAAAAAGAAAGTAGAAATTACTAGATTAGCCATAAATGTATGTTATGCTTCAATGAATGATTACATACACTGAGATTACATATCAAAGCAATATATCAAGGCACTATTAGAAAACAGCAATAAAAGTGGACAAGTATTTTTTGTGACTTTCTTCAGAGATGTGGGAGGGAGTCATTAAATCATACCTCATGTAAAGTCTTTTTTGCTATTAAAAACAGATCCCCAACTTCTCTCTTGTTCTAATAGATCAATGTTTATTGTACCTATAAAGTGCTATAAATATAGCATCTGCTTCTATGTTCAGAAGGCCATTACTGGATTTTAAAATTGAATTCATCATTTTAATTTACCATTTTGGTGAGAATCAGAATTTGTCTGCTCAACTTGTGAGAAACATGTTCCAATGCAACATCTCATAGTGAACTAAAGGGAAGGAGTTCTATGAATAAGGGGAAATTATATTTTTCTAATTTTTGTTAAGAAAACAAATTTTGGTAAAGAAACGAGACATTTTGATTTATACATTGTACTAGAATACATTAAAAAGCACATTTTATTTTTATTTCAATACTCAGGGTCACAAACTACTTCTTGTTATTGACATAATGCCTACATATGGAATGATGTTTCTATGATAGTGGAGCTTGTGTGAATTAAAACATATTCCACATAATAATAAATACCCAGCCTGGAACTACATGTCTTTCTGTTTTGTTTGTTCAGATGAATTTATATGTATATAGATTTACAACAATAATCCACCACACTAACCCAATACTGCTTTTGTACCAATGAAAAGCCTCCTGTATTAAAAGAAAATTAAACAGATTTATGGTTTTCCTGATGTTGATCTAACGGTAAAATAAAATGTAGAAGTGGTAAAGGCAGTTTGAAAATACTTTAAAACACACACACACACACACACAATTTTTCTACTTTGTGGAACAAACAGATGAATTTTAAATAATGGAACATAGATTATTGGATTTTCCATTCTTTGTTATTGTTGTGTATGTACCATAGTTAATAAAGTATGAGCTTGAGGTAAAGTGCAGGGTTCTGGCCCTGCACTTCTGATTGGCTGTTAGGCGGCCAGATCGGATTGGTTAGTTCTGAGGAATCCGATTGGCCCTTAACAGAGAATTCTTATTGGTTAAAAGAGCTAGCGTTCATAGCTTGTTATTGGACAATTCTCACAGGGGTTGCCTATATAAGGCAGAGTTCACTGTTGTTGTTTAGAGAAGTCACTATGCAAATAAAGAGCTGAAAGTTCATCGTTCAGAGGCTGTCTCCATTTATTCCGACCCATGATCAGTACTTAACACTGGCGACGAGGATGGGATTTGGAGACGTCTGAACCAAAGAAACCAGGAAGCAACACCGAGCACATGACAGATGACGCCAACAACGGAACCATGTCCGGCGGCATCGTACCACCCACTCCGTTCAATCCAATCCAAGAGGATTGGGAATCCTATATGAATCACTTCCAAATGTTTCTCGAGATGAACAAATTGAAGGACGCCACGCCAGCAAAGAAAAGGGTGTTGTTCCTGACGCATTGCGGTCCAGCCGTATTTAAGATGGCTAAAGCACTCGCCAAACCTCGAGAAGTGAAGGCCATGAGCTGGGACGACCTTGAACCCATCCTGAGAGACCATTATGTGCCAACCGTGCCTACGCTCGTGAGATGCCACGAGTTTTATCAGAGGAACCAACGAAAAGGGGAAAGCGTGGCCAATTTCGTGGTGGACATCCGAAATTTAGGGGGCCTCTGCAGGTTCGCCGATTTAGAAGAAGCACTAAGAGATCGAATAGTTCTAGGACTAGATGCACTAGGCCTGCAAAGCAAGCTGATGGCGAAAGGCGACATCAGCCTTGCTGACGCCATCGCCGAAGCCACGGCAGCAGAGGCGACCAAAAAGTCGGCTGCACAACTACGGCGAAGCCGCACTCCGGTACCACCACCAACAAGCAATATTTTATCCAAGTCTGAAGGACAGCTTGCGACGACGCGCCACGAGGACCTCTCTTCATCATCAGACAGTGACGAAGAAGGGGTCCATCGACTGCGGTCTGACCGGGACCCTCGCCCAAAGCCCTCACGCCCTTGCGCTGGCTGTGGAGCAAACTATGCCAGGTCCGAATGCAAATTTCGCGACGCACTCTGCCATGAATGTGGGAAACGAGGCCACATCGGCCGGGTCTGCCGCAGCTTACCAGGACTCAGCCAGGCCTCAAAAGGGGCTAACTATCGCCAATCGACAGGAAACTGTCCTGTAAGGCGAGAGCCAGTAAACCACTTCTACAGAAATCGAGCTTTGCAGAGAGAAGAGGCTCACCATACTATCACTATCGGTCACGCCTCAGCTTTAGACACTAAGAAAATTCGAGTCACGGTAGCCATTGAGAACCAGCCTTGCCACATGGAAGTCGACTCAGGATCGTCCCTCTCGATGGTGTCCAGGAAGACACTCAAGCAACTCATCCCCACAATTCTACTCTAAGACCTCCAATTTCAACGCCTCATCCTCAAGGACTACCAAGGGAATCGAATCCCCGTTGTTGGGTCCTGACGACTCCGAGTCTCCTTCAAGAAGCATACAGCGTACTTACCTCTAACAGTCATCGATAGAGATAGGCCTAGCCTACTAGGCCTCCAATGGTTCGTGCCACTCGGCATTGAAGTGGCCGGCGTGAACCGAGTTGGTGGTTGTGAGTGGGAGGAAGACCTTATCTCTGAGTTCAGCGACATCTTCGCAGACAGCTTAGGCGAGTATAAGGGGACCCCGATCTCATTCAGTCTAGAGCCAAAAGTAGCTCCCATTCACTTGAAGCCCCGTCGAGTTCCGTTCGCTCTTAAAGCAAAAATCGACGAACAACTCGACAAGCTAATTGCTCAAGGGGTGTTGAAGCCCATCGATCACTCTTCATGGGAAACCCCTATTGTAACACCCATTAAGCCAGACGGGTCAATCCAAATTTGTGGGGACTACCGGGCCACTTTGAACCACGCCCTACAGCAGAATGCGTATCCAGTTCTGGTGGTGCAGCACCTCCTCCATTCCTTGGGGGGCGGTAAGGTTTTCGCTAAATTGGATTTAGCTCAAGCTTATCAACAATTACCAGTGGATGAAAAAAACAGCTCAAGCCCAAACAATTGTAACGCACAGAGGTGCCTTTAAATGTACCCGATTGCAATTCGGAGTTAGTGTAGCCCTGGGGATCTTCCAGAGCCTTATGGAAAGGTTATTACAAGGAATCAAGGGCATGGTCCCTTATTTTGATGACGTGTTAATTGCAGCCCCTACCAAAAAAATCTTACAGGACCGTTTGAAATGTGTTCTAAAAAAATTCCAAGAGGCCGGACTTAAGGTGAAAAAAAATAAATGTCAATTGTATACTGACAATGTTGAGTTTCTAGGGTACCGGATTGATAGCCAGGGCATTCATCCAACCGAGAGTAAATTAAAAGCGATCAAAAACGCTCCCAGGCCATGCAACAAGGCCGATCTCCAGGCGTTCTTAGGCCTCATTAATTTCTATAATGTATTTTTACTGCACAAGGCAACTGTCGCTGAACCGTTACACTGATTATTAGATAAGAAAGCATTGTGGGTATGGGGTTACCGGGAAGAGCAAGCGTTCCGGAATGTTAAAAAACTGCTCACATCTGACTCTGTACTTATGCAGTATAACGAGACTTTGCTGTTAGTTATAACCTGCGATGCATCGCCTTTCGGGGTGGGCGCCATTTTGAGCCATGTACTGCCTAATGGGAACGAAGCCCCTGTTGCATACTTTTCGAAGACTCTTTCACAAGCAGAGCGGAACTATGGACAAATTGATAAAGAAGCCCTCCCAATCGTTTCAGCTGTAAAAAAATTTCATGAATATGTGTATGGAAGGACATTTACCATTATAACTGACCACAAACTATTGCTAGGGATAATAGCCGGGGACAAGCCAACCCCCTACATATTATTCCCTAGAATGACCCGATGGTCAGAATTCCTAGCTCCTTATAATTATCGGCTGCAATATCGCCTGGGGAAAGCCATTCCCCACACCGACGCATTAAGCCGAGCACTGCTTCCAGAGATTCTCGACGATCCGGCACCAACGGCAACCACGTTGCAGATCGAAACACTCAACTCACTGCCTATGACCGCCCGAGACATCGCGAGAGAAACCAAACGAGACCATACCCTAGCTCGAGTCCTAGGCTGGGTAGAATGCGGATGGCCATTGGACCAAGTACCAGATGACTTCTCACCATTCAAATCTCGACAGACTGAACTTTTTTCCCAAAAAAGGCTGTATCATCTGGGGCGATAGAGTCGTTGTCCCAGAGCGACTCCGGAAGACGCTGCTGCGAATTCTGCATGAGGGCCACCCCGGCATCGTGCGAATGAAGGCGCTTGCACAAAGCTACGCATGGTGGCCGGGTATGGACCGGCAAATCGAACAGTGGGTTAAAGCGTGTTCCAATTGTCAACAAGTCAGCAACACCCCACCAAAAGCCATGCCTACTGAATGGGAGACGCCACATGGACCCTGGTCCAGAATCCACCTGGATTTCACGGGGCCAACCAAGGGCTATACCTTCCTGCTGACAGTCGACGCATACTCCAATTGGTTAGAAATTCATCGTGTGACGGCTACGACCTCCGAGGCGGTGATCAAGATTCTAAACAGACTCTTTGCAACCCACGGATTGCCAGACGTCCTGGTGTCCAATAACGGGCCACAGTTTATGGCACTAATGTTCGAGCAGTACCTCGCTGACCGCGGCATCTGCCATGCGCTCACCTCGCCTGCGCACCCTGCGACCAATGGCCGAGATGAATGCATGGTCCAATTTGTTAAAAAGACCTTGCAAAAAGTGGACTTTGACAATATCGATGACAACCAAATTCTCTTTTTGCAACACATAACTCCACATAGCGTCACCGGCAGAACTCCCGCCGAACTACTCATGGGGTGAAGACTCCGCTCCCACCTCGACCGGTTGCACCCTGCTTACGAACCGGAAAAGCCAATAGGATCCAGCGGCCGCTGTCGCACCTTCCAGGTAGGATACCTCATTTACGCACGAAACTTATCGGGCGACCCGTTATGGATAGAGGCGACAGTAGTACGAGTGACCGGCCCCAAATCCTATGTAGTGAAATGCTGTGACAATAAACTGTGGAAACGGCATATCGACCAATTACGGTCACGACTCACAATGGCCAGTCAACAACTCCCCCATGACCAAACCGAGAGGGGAGAGGTACGGAAGAAGATGAAGTTCCAGGGAACCTGCTCGAAGGGAGCAACGAACTAAGTGATACTCAGGAAATGGAGCAGGAAGGAGAAACGTTTGCACTGCAAGAAATTGCAGCTGAGCAAGAAGCAGAACCACTGCCAAACAACAATCTACCTCAACAGAATTGCAACCAACCAATCCAACGAAAATCCGAAAGAGTTAAAAGACAACCGTCCTATCTAAGGGACTATATAATTACACCGTAATTAAGAAGCCAGGGGAAAGGGGTGTTGTGTATGTACCATAGTTAATAAAGTATGAGCTTGAGGAAAAGTGCAGGGTTCTGGCCCTGCACTTCTGATTGGCTGTTAGGCGGCCAGATCGGATTGGTTAGTTTTGAGGAATCCGATTGGCCCTTAACAGAGAATTCTTATTGGTTAAAAGAGCTAGCGTTCATAGCTCATTATTGGACAATTCTCACAGGGGTTGCCTATATAAGGCAGAGTTCACTGTTGTTGTTTAGAGAAGTCACTATGCAAATAAAGAGCTGAAAGTTCACTGTTCAGAGGCTGTCTCCATTTATTCCAACCCATGATCAGTACTTAACAGTTATCATTTTCAAAATGCACTCTTTGATTACTAATGAGGTGAGAGAGGAATAAGAATAGAACTTCCTAGGGAAAACACTCCTGAGAATGTCTGTATACTAATGATCCACGACTTGATCTATCTTCTATCCCCCAATCCCTAAATCAAAGAACTTGGATTCCACTGTGACATAAATTAAAAGCCCAATTTTCTTTGTACATTTAAATGCATTCTATTACTATGTTAATTATTTAAAGTAAGTTTTAAGAAAATAAAAATGCAGTGGTGTTAAGTAAATTGTACTGCAAAAAAAAAAAAAAAAACATTAGTGTTGAAAATTATAATGTTACTACTGAGGAGAAATTATCATTCTATATCCCAGAATATAAAATCAAGAAAAAAATATGCCATTATGATGAATGCTGTGGATACAAATTTTACTTGATTGGCATGAAAGCTGTGGTTGCATTTCACTGGCTAGCATGTTTATTCTGGAATTGTTTGAAGCAGCAACACATAGTGTGGCTTGGTTGAAAACGATATATTTTATTTTTGAAGCTGTCATCTCAGTGAAAACATGCTCATACGAGTAATTTGACAAAAAGAATAGAAGTTTTTAATAGCTTTTCCACTAAGTACTTCATATTTAGATTTGCTTCATGTCACAAAATATCTAAGTGTTAACTTTTAAATAATTCTAATATTCAAACGCTTGATAATCAAATTAAATATCCTGAGAAAGTAATGAACAGTTTATCTGTTTCATTATCACTTTGAAATAATGGATTAATAACCCATAAAGATTTGTTTGATATTGGCCGCAGATGGAAAATATCCATTAAATCAGAAATGTGTACAGATAATCTGAAATAACAAACTACCACATTTTATATTCCCTGGTAGATTTACAAACAATACCACTTAATAAAGTGTTCCTCCTTCAAAGCTTTTCTTCCAAAAGGCTAATTTATTTTTGAAAGTTTCTATTTTATTTGGAAAATGAGTTACAAATTACTTTCATCCAGAAGCTGAAATGTGTTTAATTTATACATGCTAATTTCAATATTATTGAAGCATTATTCAGTGGTTATTAAAGTATTTAATTTTTAAAATAAAACTACTTATTTTTTTTATTCTTGAATAGTATTTTAAGATATGACAGGTGTTATGTTTGGAGCATGGGCGAGAAAGAATGGAGACAAGCCTCAGGAACGGTGAACTTCAGCTTTTATTTACATAGTGACTTCTCAAATCAATGGCAGTTATAACCCTCCTTAGATAGGCAACCCCAATAACTATTAACCAATAACAATCGAGGAGCGCTAGCTCCCTTAACCAATAGGAACTCTCTGTTAATGGCCAATCAGATTCCCCGGAACGGGCCAATCCGATCCTGCCGTTAACAGCCAATCAGAACTGCAGGGCCAGAACCCTGCACTTTACTCCAAGCTCAAGTTCTCTTTATTAAACCTTATGCATTCACAACACCCCTTCCCCCTGGCTTCTGTTTGCAGGGCGCAGTTACATAGTCCTTTAGGTAGGACGGTTGCTTTATTAGTCTTTTTGATTTTCGCTGTGTCATTTGGCTGCAATCACGCTGAGGTAGATCGTTGTTTGGCAATGGGGTCACCTCTGGTTCAGAGTTCATTTCTTCGTCGTTGCCATTATTCTTGGTAATTCCCTGAGGTGCATCTGTTTCCCTCTCTGGTTCCACTTCCTGTGTCTCTATTACGCCGTCGTTCCCTTCGAATGGGTTTTCTTCTACTTGGAATTCATCTTCTTCCGTATCTCCCCCCCCCCTCAGTTTGGTCATAAGGGAGTTCAGGAATGCCCAACGGGAGCCGCAATCGTAATTGATCGATATGGCGTTTCCATAGTCTATCGTCAAGGCATTGTACAAGGTAGGATCTTGGGCCGGTTACACGAACTACTGTCGCCTCCACCCACAGTGGATCACCCAATAGGTTTTTAGCATATACCAAATCGCCTACCTGGAAGGCACGACAGCGGCCGCTGGATCCTAGTGGTTTTTCCGGTTCATAAGCTGGGTGAAACTGGTCGAGGTGGGAGCGGAGTTTTTGTCCCATTAGCAGTTCGGTGGGAGTTTTGCTGGTGACGCTATGAGGTGTGATGTGTTGTAGAAAAAGGATTCGATTGATCTTGTCGTCAATGTTCTCGTAGTCTACCTTCTGCAAGGTTTTCTTAACAAATTGGACCATGCGCTCTGCTTTGCCATTGGTCGCAAGGTGCGCAGGCGAGGTGAGCGCATGTTGGAAGCCGCGGTCAGCCAGGTACTGCTCGAATGACAGCGCTGTAAATTGGGGCCCATTGTCAGATACCAGGACGTCTGGTAATCTGTGGGTTGCAAATAGTCTTTCCAAGTTTTTGATAACCGCTTCAGTGGTTGTGTTCGTCATGCGGTGAATCTCGAGCCAATTCGAGTAGGCGTTGACGGTTAGCAGAAAGGTGTGGTCTTTGGTCGGCCCCGCAAAGTCCAAGTGAATACGGGACCAGGGTCCCTGTGGTGTCTCCCATTCGGTAGGGATGGCTTTAGGTGGGGCGTTGCTCACTTCCTGGCATTTATGACAAGCTTTAACCCAATTTTCGATTTGCTTGTCGATGCCCGGCCACCATGCGTAGCTTCGTGCGAGGGCTTTCATTCGCACAATACCAGGGTGGCCATCATGCAAGGTTCTCAGAAGCGCTTTTTGGAGTCGTTCTGGGATAACGACTCTATCGCCCCAGATGACACAGCCTTTTTGAGAGAACAACTCCATTTGTCGAGTCTTGAATGGTGTGAAGTCATCTGATAATTGGTCCAATGGCCATCCGCCTTCTACCCAGCCTAGAACTCGCGCTAAGGTGGGGTCACGTTTGGTTTCTCTCGTGATATCTTGGGCAGTCAATCGCGGCGAGTTGAGTGTTTCAATTTGCAATGTGGTTACCGTTGGTGCAGGATCGTCAAGAGTCTCTGGAAGCGGTGCTCGGCTCAATGCGTCAGCATGGGGAATGGCTTTCCCCGGGCGGTATTGCAGCCGATAATTATAAGCAGCCAAGAATTCTGACCAGCGAGTCATCCTGGGGGATAATATGTAGGGAGTCGGCTTATCTCCAGCTATTATCCCCAATAACGGTTTGTGGTCAGTCACGATAGTAAAAGCCCGGCCATATACGTACTCGTGGAATCTTTTAATGGCCGATACAATTGCAAGGGCTTCTTTATCGATTTGGCCATAATTTCGCTCAGTTTTTGAAAGTGTCTTTGAAAAATATGCAACAGGGGCTTTGTTACCATTAGGCAGTACATGGCTCAGAATGGCGCCCACTCCGAAAGGCGAAGCATCGCATGTGATATTTAACGGCAAAGTCTCATTGTATTGCATGAGTACAGAGTCAGAAGTCAGTAGTTTTTTCACATTACGGAACGCCTGTTCTTCTCTATGACCCCATAACCAGTTTGCTTTCTTGTCTAACAACCGGTGTAATGGTTCAGCGACCGTTGCTTTATGCGGTAGAAATACATTATAAAAGTTGATGAGGCCTAGGAACGCCTGGAGATCGGCCTTGTTCCGAGGCCTGGGAGTGTTTTTTATTGCTCTTAGTTTACTGTCGGTAGGGTGAATACCCTGACTGTCAATTAGGTACCCTAAAAACTCAACACTATCTGTACACAATTTACACTTATTCTTTTTTACCTTAAGACCGGCGTCTTGGAATTTTTGTAGGACTAACTTTAAATGATCCCGTAAGATTTTTTTTGTAGGTGCAGCAATTAATACATCATCAAAGTAGGGGACCACGCCTTTAATCCCTTGTAGTAGCTTCTCCATCAGGCTCTGAAAAATCCCTGGGGCTACACTGACTCCGAATTGGAGCCGGGTACATTTAAAGGCACCTCGGTGTGTCACAATCGTTTGTGCCTGTGCCGTCTTTTCATCAACAGGTAGTTGCTGATATGCCTGAGCTAAGTCTAATTTAGCGAAGACCTTTCCGCCCCCCAGGGAGTGGAGGAGATGCTGTACCACCGGCACCGGATATGCATTCTGCTGTAGGGCATGGTTCAGGGTGGCCCGGTAGTCCCCACAAATTCGGATCAACCCATCTGGCTTAATGGGTGTTATGATTGGGGTTTCCCAGGGAGAGTGATCGGTAGGTTCTAGCACCCCCTGAGCTATTAGTTTGTCGAGTTGTTCGTCGATTTTCGGCTTTAAGGCAAAAGGAACTCAACGGGGCTTAAGGTGGATGGGAGCTATCTTTGGATCAAGGCTGAACAGTACTTGCCTAAACGTTCCGCAAAGACATCCTTGAACTCATGGATGAGGTCCTCCTCCCAGTCACTTCCGCTGATTCGGTTTATGCCTGCCACTTCAATGCCAAGTGGCGCGAACCATTGGAGACCTAGCAGACTAGGCCGATCTTTGTCGATCACAGTTAGCGGTAAGTATGCTGTGTGCTTATTGAACGAGACCCGGACTCGGCAGGAACCAATGACAGGGATTCGATTCCCTTGATAGTCTTTAAGAATGAGTTTTTGGAAACGGAGGTCTTGGCGCTGAATCGTGGGGATGAGTTGCTTGAAGGTCTTCCAGGACACCATCGAGAGGGACGATCCCGAGTCGACTTCCATGTGGCAAGGCTGGTTCTTGATGGCTACTGTGATTCAGATTTTCTTGGCATCCAAGGCAGAGGCGTGACCGATAGTGATAGTATGGTGAGCCTCTTCTCGCTGTAAAGCTCGGTTTCTGTAGGAGTGGCTTACTGGTTCTCGCCTTACAGGATGGTTTCCTGTCGATTGGCGATAGTTAGCCCCTTTTGAGGCCTGGCCGGGTCCTTGTAAACTTCGGCAGACCCGTCTGATGTGGCCTCTCTTCCCGCACTCATGGCAGAGCACGTCGTGGAATTTGCATTCGGACCTGGCATGGTTGGCTCCACAGCCAGCGCAAGGGTGTAGGGACTTTGGGTGGTGGTCCCGGTCGGACCGCAGTCGATGGACCTCTTCTTCATTGCTGTCTGATGATGAAGAGAGGTCCTCGTGGTGTGTCATTGAAAGCAGCCCTTCTGACTTGGGTAAAATTTCGCTTGTCGGTTGGTGTACTGGAGCGTGGTTGCGGCGTAATTGTGCAGCCGACTTCCTGGTTGCTTCTGTTGCAGTAGCATCAGAGATGGCATCGGCAAGGCTGATGTCGCCTTTCGCCATCAGCTTGCTCTGCACGCTTGGTGCATCTAATCTCAGAACTATTCGATCTCTCAGTGCCTCTCCCAAATCGGCGAATCCGCAGAGGCCTCCCAGGTTTCGGAGGTCTGCTATGAAGTCGGTGACGCTTTCTCCTTTTTGCTGGTTTCTCTGATAGAACTCGTGCCGTCTCATGAGCGTAGGCACGGTCAGTGCGTAGTGATCTCTTAGTAGAGGTTCGAGGTCGTCCCAATCCATCGCCTTCACTTCTCTAGGTTTTGCTAGTGCTTTAGCCATCTTAAATACGGTTGGACCGCAATGCGTTAGGAACACCGCCCGTTTCTTCCCAGCTGTGGCGTCCTTTAAGTTGTTAGTTTCTAAGAACATTTGGAAGCGATCCATGTAGGACTCCCAGTCTTCCTGCACTGGATCGAACGGAGTGGGTGGTACGACGATGCCGGACATGGTTCCGTTGTGTAGCGCCGTCAGCCACGTACTCGGTGTTTCTTCTTGGTTCCGTCAGTTCAGACGTCTCCATATCCCATCCTCGTCGCCAGTGTTATGTTTGGAGCATGGGCGAGAAAGAATGGAGACAAGCCTCGGGAATGGTGAACTTCAGCTCTTTATTTACATAGTGACTTCTCAAATCAATGGCAGTTATAACCCTCCTTATATAGGCAACCCCAATAACTATCAACCAATAACAATCGAGGAGCGCTAGCTCCCTTAACCAATAGGAACTCTCTGTTAATGGCCAATTGGATTCCCCGGAACGGGCCAATCCGATCCTGCCGTTAACAGCCAATCAAAAGTGCAGGGCCAGAACCCTGCACTTTACTCCAAGTTCAAGTTCTCTTTATTAAACCTTATGCATTCACAACAACAGGCATATCCTTCAAAGATTTTGTAGTTAAGAAAGAAGATTTGGCTTTAGAAAGATTAACAGTTATTTTTTTCAATTAGAATACACATCAAACAGTTCAGGAGTCATTTATTAATATGCAAGGATTTCATAATAGATCACATGTATCTACTGTAACTTATCAATAAGTTATCAATAATGCTGTAACTAAGCAATGTCCAAGACTATAAGCATAATGTGCAGACAATCTATGAATCATGATGCATTTGGGAGCACTTTCTTCTCATTGGGTATTTGGAACTGAATTTTTTTTTAAAAAAATCAAGATGGTTCCCATGATTTTGAGATTGATTCCCACACTTTTTATTTGTAGCATGCAGGTTAAGTGCAAAAAAGAAGCATGGTTTTGACTGTGTGATCACAACCACTCTCCTGAACCCCACCCTTGTGAATACCCCTAGTTACTAGGGAGGGGGAATTCCTGTCAGAGTTACAGAGTTTGAAATGTATGTTGATTCATTAGTTGAAAGCACAAAGCTTAACATTTCTCGACAGGAAAATAAACTGAGTTTCACCATCGCAAAACATGTTCTAATTTGTCACAACGTTAAATAGATAATTTTAGTTACTGTATTTACTATTTAATCTCAAAGTACTCTAAGCATCTGATATTGTTATTGATATTATCAATGTCTCTCTTATTGTATCCAGCTTTTTATACTTGACAATCCACAAATAAATTTAAAAAGATACATGGAGTATAATATAAGATTACTGTTTGCCAAAGCAAACACATTGTTTCTTTCCTTTGAGATTTATATTGTTAGTTTAAGTTATTAAAAAATTGTCAGTAGGTCTTTTCTTGAGATAAACATCCTTTGTTTATAAATGCTCCTTTAGAGTGATAGATTTCATTGCACAGTTCAATAACAATTCTACATCTCTTGTAGAGTGGATTAGGCACTCTATTAGTTTCTTTGTTTGACATTTGTTTCTTCATGGCTGCATAACTATGTCAGATGTTTCTCTTTTTTTTGAAAATTTTATTTGGGTTTTCACAAAAACAAAATACAAATAAAACATCTTTTTTGAAAATAGCATGGTCCCAGGTTATCACTTCTTCATACAGACACAAAACTCAATTTCATGCTCATTTTTATATTCTATTCCATATCTTATTACCATTTTATATTTTCTACATAGTTTTTCCCCTCTTCTAATTTTCTCAACTTTGTTTTAATTATCTCAATTCAAATCCTTATATTTATACTTTTGTCTGTCCTGTTACAATTTCACATTATCTTTTCTTATTAAGCAAATTTTCCCCTGTAATTACCAGAGTATGACACCTTTATATCCTTTAATTTTATCCATTCAAGCTCTTATTTAAGCTTCAATGTATAGCTTTAAGATTGTAGCATTCAATATAATACATAACTTCCAATCGAATTCTGCTTGGTACATTCTTAAAATAGACAGTATATTCTTAAAAATAAAAAAAAAATATATATATGTAAATAAAACACATTCCATTCAAATTCAATTCTATCAGTAATATGTATTAAAATCTTAACATCTTTAACATTTGTTTTCAATTGAATGTCATACTTCCTTGGGAACACTTATAAACTTTCCATAGTTAATTCTTTTTTTCCCCATATTTTTCACTTATATTTTTATAAATCATTACTAATAATTAAAAATGTTCCTTTTAATTGTCTCAATCATTTTAATTCATTTATTTATTAACAAACATCCCACTGCATTACAATAAATATTTTATCCATCATCATATTTTCTAAATATGTTATTTCTATTTGTAACATAACAAAGCTATCTTATGTACCTTTGCAGAATCCCTTTTACAATTAAATTTTCACCCATTATCTCTAAACAAACTTATGGTTACAATCCTTAAATCTTTTCCCTGTTTCTCCATTTCTTGTTTCTGTCTTTTACAACTTCTTTTCCTTGCCTTCTTCCCCCTCTTCTTCCCCCTCCCCTTTTTACCCTTTACCCTTTTTACCTCGTCTCTCTACTTCTAACACTCTCATCTGTAATCCCCTCTTCTGTTGCTTTCTAATATTGTACTTATCTTTCAAATTGTTCTTCTTTTTGGTTGTTTTTTCTAATCTTAAACCTTTCACTCTCTTTCCCCCCTTTTCTCCCCCCCAACTTAAAATTACTTGATCATTAAAGATGGCTTCTTCTTTGTCCCAATCTTCTTGTTCTGCAAGCGTTTCTTGTTGCTTCTCATAGTTCCAGATCTCCATTTCTAAGAATTGAAACACGAAGCCAAAAGAACTTCTCCCTTCTTGTGCGTCTTCTTTCCATTTTTTAAGTTCCGTTTTCAGTTCTTCTAAGAGTGATACCATTTAAAAAACTTTTAAACAACCACCCAGTTAATTTTAGTCATCTAGATGCAAGAACCAAAAATCACCAAGTAATCCAAATAATCCAAGGTTGTTTCTACTTGCTTCTTTTTTCTACTTTCTCTTCCTGGGGTTCTATTATTTTGTTACCAAGTTTCCATTAAAATGTATCTTTGCGGAATCTTGTTAAAATTTCACTGTAAGTTCCTTTTAATTACAGTTCCATTCCTTAATTCCAGGCAGTCTCCTCCATTTTTCCAGATCCTGCCCTTCTATTTTTTTTTCTCCTTTCCAGCTTTTAAAAACTTTTAAATGTCCAGAAATCTTTATTATCCCTTTGACTTTTATTTTCAGCTTAGATGCCTATTAATGTGAAAGTGGATTTTTTTTCCAGTTTCTTGTTTAAGTCTCTTAGCTGTCAGTATAAGGAAGGGAAAAAAAAAAATCTAATCCTTTCCCTTCTCTCTCTCCTTTGCAGCTTCAAAATCTTCTTTGGGAACAATGTTATTAAGTTTAAATTCCAGGGTACCTTATTTGTTGCTTTTACTGTTTGACCCAGTCAACCAAAACTTTCTCTTCTTATCTTCCTCCTACACATTCTTTTCCAGTTGAGTTCTTCTTTGTGGTGGCCATTTCTGACCACCGCTACAACTGCCTTCGGGAAAGGGAGTAATGGCTAGCTGGGGAGGAGAGATGCGGCTCTCCTCAGCCCTGCAGGCAGTCTCCCCCCTCTTCACCACCTCTATGGGGTGGCTTAGCCCTGAAACCAGCCAGCTCGGGGCGCTCCAGCGGCGAGCACGGATTGAAGCCTCGGAGATATGAGGTTTCAGTCTGTCGCCGAAGAAGCTCAAACCAGAAGATCCTATGTAAGATGTTTCTAAAGGTTCTGGAAGGTTATTGACTCCTTATTATAGGACTCCATCAATTTCAAAACAAAATTTGTTTTGTTTATATATTTCCATTCCATTCCATTGAATATTAATCTCAGACTTTTAAAATCTCAAGCTAGATATTCTGTTCCCTTCCTTCTTTATTTCATTTAATACATTGTTTGGTTGCCAGTGAACTTGATATAGTTTAGGAAAGATATGCTACATATTAAACATTTGGTATAATTCTCCATACTTTCATTTAAAATATTGTATTGCAAATCAGCAAGTGAGACAATAATATTATGTGTAGCTGAGCAAGGCAAATTGCGAGGAGAACTTATAATGTTAACTGTTTCTCAGTGAACAGAATGCAAAAGAATGCAAGTATTTTACATAAAAAACAGATCCTAACAACATTGACATTTAATAAAAGCTGGGTATTTTGGCTATCTTAATATTATTCTGGGTGGTTTATTGATTTCAGCTGTTTGGAACTTGAAACCCAAGCTGGAAACCATACGTTTTTTTTTAAACAGAGGGAAATTTTTTTTAATATTTTTATTTTAGCTACAGATATGATTTAAATTCTTGGAGATTCTTGCAATATATCAGCAAGTGAATTCGGAGTGATGAACCTGGGAACATATTATTTCATTCTGTTTATTCATGTTGTATTTGTTTATATTTTCAATTATTGTTGTGTTTAGTATGTTTTATTTTTTTCTCTAAATATCCACTTTGGGTGTCATCTATTTATGAAATATAAAGCTCCTCTGAAAAGAGAAATAAACAGAAAATACCATATTTTATGTTGTTTTTCATAGCTATGTGATTTTTATTTTAAGTCTTTAAAATTCTTTCAAAGGCTGTATTCAACATATATAACAGACAGTAATTATGGGGCTGTAAGTTGAATTAGATCCAGTTGTTTGTGAAATTCACAAGCTATTAATTTACTAATTGTATGATAAAATAACATCAGGTAATTTGATGTAAAGTAACGCTGCTGCTTAAAGTTGAAAAAAGCTTCCTCTTGGACAATTCCTCTTGGACATGGATATGGATGTGGACATACATATATGAACTTGGCATTTTTTTGTTTCTGTATAATAAGTACCAACCCTGGAGGAAGTTGTGGATTAAAGGGCCAAGAGGTCATTGCTCAGTCACTCTAGACTCCTAGTTCATTTCAGTTAAAAGTTAATTTCTTTACAAGGTTCAATGAAGACAGTAATCCTGCCACTTTCTAAGTGAGGCTAAATCTGAATTGATGGCCTTATTTCCTGTAGTCATAGAGAGGTCACAGAGACCATTACTTTGTCAGCTAAAGCAGGTTAATCCTTCAGGCTTCAGTGATGAATCACTCTTCAGAATAAAATGTAACAAATGAGCTTGATGTTTTGATTGGGTTACCTTTTGCTTCATTTGCTGATCTTTTGAAATTCAATATATAAAATTAAATGATTGCCTTCACAAAGAGACCAAGCATTATCTTATCTTAATTTGAATGCAAATGCCATTTTGTTAAACAAAAATCTGAACCCCTTTTTTAATTTCTGAAAATTAAAGGCCAGTGACACTGGCAACAGTCCAAAGTGATGCCCAAATGACAAAATGCGGTTATCAAAATTTGATTATGTACATTCTGATATCTGACACAACATGTAATTCAGTGTTGGTGTGAATGATGTAGTCACATTTCATTATTTTTCTTTTTTCATTAAGATAACCATCTGGAATGAAGAAATGTCATTGGCTGTACAATGAAAAAGGGCATAACTTAAAATGATGAAAGTAAACTAAGGAACAGTAGCAGGAAGAAACTTAGAAAAAGTAAGATCCATGTAGTTTCTGTTTGAGAGCCAGTTTGGTGTAGTGATTAGGTGAGTATAAAAACTGGGAGACCATGAGTTCTAGTCCTAGCTTAGTCACAAGGTTAGCAGAGTGATTTTGGATTAGTCGCTTTCTCTCAACCCTAAGAAGGAGGCAGTGGCAAAGCATTTCTGAAAAACCTTCCCAAGAAAACTTCAGGACTGGTGAGAATAGTCTCCAAGAATCAGGTACAATTGAATGGAAGAAAAAAATAAATATCTGTTTAATTCAATGTTTAGATTTCCCATTAAATTTAGACCAGGAGTTTCAGACTTTTTCAAGTCACAGAATCTGTCAGTTAATTTTTTTCCAGAATCCACGATCTGCAAAATTGTAATCTTATGGTTTTAAATACAAGATAGCCAGTTTTGTGCACTTTCCTTCAGTCTACAAGGCAGTTCTTAGAATGCTGGCACGATTTTCTTCCTCCTAAAACAACCTGGTTTTTGTTTGGCCTCAGTAAAAAGGACAAACAGTGCTATCTTGACAGTTTAATATGAACAAAGAAAGTGATTGGTGGATTTCCTGACAGGAGTGTGTGTGTGTATGTGTGGGGGTGGAGACTCACCTTTTGCCTTCCATAATGTTCGGAGGAATGGGAATGTGGGGATAAAAATGGAGGAAGAAGTGAAATTTGACCAGTAGTTTTAGGATCTGTTTGTGCTTGATCCATAGAGATGGAGAGGTAGAGACTTTCTGCTTCTCTAGGAGCCCATCCCACTCATTTCTCTTGCCTGTTGTGTTCACACAAGCCTTTTTGCTCTCTCACCTTTGTCCTGTGTGCTTGTCCTTTCACTTGCTTGTTTCTCTTGAGTGCTCAGCAGCTCTTGCTCCTTTGTCCATTGCTCATTCCTTCACCTGCTCTTCCACTTTCTTTGACTCTGTTACTTGTTTCATCATGTTCTTTCACCTTTCTTTGCTTCATTACATGCAGTCATCTTGCTTGCCCCATCATTCCCTCCACGGCTTGCTTTCTCATCTCTTACTCCATCTCTGTACTTTGATCAACCACTCTCATGGCATCATTCCTCCATTTGCCTCTTCATCACCCCCTCTATCATTCTTGCTCTATCAGTCTCATTTGTGTTCCTTTCAGAATGTCTTGCTTATTTACCTTGCTTGTTGGCCTCCCTTACTCCTCTGTCACCTTTTTCAATGTTTCTCCCACTTGGGGTAATTGCTCTTTTGATCTTTTGCTAATTCACTCGCTAAATAAATCAATTGCTGGAGTGCTGGTAACCTGTCTCAATTAGTGCTGCTCTGCTGCATACCCGATCCTTTTTGCTGTCCAAGCCAATAGAAAATGAGTTGCCATCAGGGTAGGGGGTGGGCCCATAGCATCTGTCAGTAGGTGCTAAGCAGACTCAAGCTCCTGCTATGTTGTTACTACTGAAGCCAGAAAAATTGTATATACAGCAGAGCTGTGTTGGGAAAAGATGAGGAAGAATTCTTTAAAATTGGATCCGATAAATGTGAAGCTAAGTGGCCTCAGCTATGAGCTTGGGATCAAATGAATGCCTCATCATGAAGACATGTAATGAGGACAAAACAGATGACCACACTAAGCTTTCGAAGGAAAGGCAGTATATAAGTCTAACATATAATTGTCTTTAAGGAATGACAGTTAGAGGGACATATCAATGAGCCTCAACAGAGAAAACCATTCAGCCCTTGTAGTCAGCCAGTGCTCAAGAATGGGGAGATCTGTATTATCCTCTTCCTGCCTACTGAACTAGCGACCACAGCAAGAAAAATCTTTCAAAATCTCATTAAGAGACATGATTTGGAATCGAGCTACCATATCAACCACAAGATGGCAACAAAGAGATACAGAAACTTCCTCTAGTTTCTTTTCAGTTGACATCTGATACTGTGATCCTAGTAAAGCAGCCCAAAATCTCAGGCTCTCTCCTTCTCCCTCCCTCCCTCCATGCACAAACACATGTGTGGAAGAGGAATAAATGGAAAAGATTGTGGGAGACACACACACACATACAGACACAGTACAAGAAGGTATTAACAGGCATTTATATCCTTAGTTCACACTTGGACTTAATGAGAGGCATTTCAATTTCATATTAACTCTGAGCATTTGATATTGATATCTCCTTGAAATATAATTCTTTAGCTTACACTTTCAATTCTGTAACAGTGTATTTAAGCAACAGTGCATTTTCTCCAGAAAGGTTGAAGGAAGTGTTTTTAGGAGCCAAAAGGTAGAATACCTGTTTTCATGTGTATCACAAAATAATAAGTTTTAATTGCAGACAACTTCCAGATGATGCTAAAATGAACATATTTTAAGAGGCTATTAATTTTTAAAAAAGATTTTTAAAATAAAGCAAGGGCATTGGGTTTTACACACTTTTTGTACCCTCAAATTTATTCCATCTGCATTATGTAGTCCATTAAAGTTGGGTGGAGAATAATTTTCAAACAAATGAACAAACAGACAGCTGCAACCCTATAACTAAAAATATTGCCACTGAGGATTTGGAATGTTTATGCATATTCTTTTTTTAAATTAACTTGTTGATAATCTTCCTTCTGCTTATAATAAAGCCACATGACCCAATGTCATGCTTTTCCTACAATCACATAGGTAGTCATTGACTCAGTGACCATTTGAAGTTACAATGGCACTGAAAAAAGTGACTTATAACCATTTTTCACACTTATGGCCATTGCAGCATCCCTATGGCTACTATCACATGCATAGAGCATATGCTCAAATGCAAAGTACACACAGCTATATTTGATTTAGGTATAGAGAGCAATATGAAGGACAGGAGTCTAAAAACCAATTTATAAATTCACCAGCTTAAGTTTAGAGTGGGAAATCTGTAGTTTTAGGATTCACTACTGTGAGATTATGTTTAAGCACTAGAATTGAATCAAACCATTTTACCTCTATTGAAATATAGCCCTGTCATGGCCACGGGGCGTTCTTCATTCAATGTACGGTATATTTTGGAATGGATGGAAAACCATATTTGCTGTTTTCAATGTTCTACAGTGGCCAACTACTTCACTAATTGCTTCATATACACTACCTTTTCCTGTTTGGCTTGTAAAAATTCTTCACCATATCTGCATTCGACAAAATGAGTGTTTTAGTGCAGCGTTAAGCATTGTTAAGAAAGAAAAAGAATGTTGCCCAGGGGAAGAAACGGTTTTTCAGTGCCACATAAGATTGTTAACCAAACTGAGAAACGAAGGCCTCAATACTGGAGGCGTGCAATTTGCACCAAGCAGCCAACAGCTGATGAAGCAGGAGGCAATTAAGCTATTGGGAAGAACCGTCTGTCCATCCATGCTTCCACTGAAGGGGCCTCAGGCCACTGGCTCCTATACAAATCCATCTGTAGCATTGAAGAAAAGCAAAACAGATGCCCGCCGAAGAATATGGGGAGCGGGGGTTGCTGCAAATGCATAGTACATGGAATGATCATCAACAGATATATGCCTGGCAAACAGCCTGCCAGAGTGTTGATTAGGGAGAGGGTGTGTATGGGAAGGGAGGATGTCCTTACTGAAATAGTTTCTGTCACCATTTCCCAATGGACAGGAGCAAGGGAGCAGAGTAGAGCACAACTATATTTTGGATGCTATTTGTGTCCTACAGCCATTATCCATTGCTATGACTTTTCATTTAAAAATACATTTATGTATTATAATATTTGTTACAATTATAAGCCGTCTAACTCCCCAGCAGCTTTAAGACTTCTCCCACTCCTACAGCAGCTGGGATGCAAAATGTATCTTTGCCCTTTAGACAAAGGTGCCTGGTAACCTGAGTACTCCTGTTTAATGCAGCTGATTTTACTGGCAAATTAATGCCTAACAAGTCTGATGTACAGTATAACACTGTCAGCTCCCAAGGCATATAAACCCAGAAATTACTACCCTGTTCAGTGGGTTTATCTGTGTAAGCAAGAGGTTCAGTGAAACCTATTCATACCAAAGATCTTCCATTTTGGCTGATCTCTTCTATAACCTAGAGTTCCCCAAGGTGACAGCCTAGAAAATAGCAAGTGACTCGGGATACAGACCTGACATTAGCACTTGAAAGACCAGAAGCAGATCATGAAACAATTGAATACAAAGAGTGGTAGAGGCAATCAAGAAAACCCCATTCAATTAGAATCAAACAGTGAATGCTTAGAAGTTAGTATATTTAACACAAGTTTATTTCACTGAAGTATTCGCTTTTAAGAACTATTCAATAAATATTAGGATTGAACAAAATATTTTGGATTTAAAACGGATCCCTACCAAGCTTACCTTTACTATCTATTCCAAACCTATTGTCTTGCAGACCCAGTTTGATTGAAAAATATATTTTGTAACAAGATACTTCCAAAACTACACGCTCTGTGAAGTTTATAAAAATGTGGATCAATAAATATCAAAAACATAAAGAACTGAACTTTTATATTTATTACAAGAGGGATCTATTGAACATAACAACCTGGCTAAGTAAGTGGATGAATTGAAAAAACAGAGCTGGGAAAAACCTAACTTGGCAGATGTAAATTTCCCAATAATCAGTGTCTTATCAAAAGAGTTCTGACAAAGCAATGAAACATTGTTAATGGCCATGAAAGGAGCTATACAAATGGACATAACAGCAAGTGGAACAGCAAGTGATTCATAGAATATCACCAAGTCTACTGCCAGCTGAGAAAGATGACAATGAAAATGAATAGTGCAGAAATTATAAGACTGCTGTAGAAGTGCACTTAACAAAGCAACTAGAATTGAATTCCAGATGCTTCAAGGTAGTAACATATAAGTTTACTCCAAATATCCCTGCAGATAAAAAATAATTATGTTTATGAAGATTCTCAAGGAATTTTAAATTTAATAACAAGTGAAATGGCTAGAGGATGACTCAAATATTTTGAAGGAAAAAAGGACCAGAGGCCAAAAGATATATCATACTCCAATGCAACAGTTTTACAGAGAAGCAGACAAAATAGACATGAGATCCAAATCCAGAATGAGGTTAATCAACAGAGTTGGCAAAAAAACAACAAGAAATACTCTGCAGTGAAATATGCAACATTGCTGGTCAGGCAGATAAATGCATAGATGGAGACTTTTCAATTTCTACATGATTACAGCAAGATTTTTCTCCAAGAAACTTAGTTGATGGAAAATAATATGATAGGATTAATTGACCATATGTGTTTTATAAATGCGGAACAAAAGATGGAGAGTGCTAAATGGAGCTTGCTGAGTCTAACTGCAGTACACCTCACTAGGAGAATAGAAGAAATGAACCCTGGAAATTATGATATTGGTGTAATTCTAATACAGGAAGTTCTCAACTTATGCCCATTGATTTAATGATAGTTTGAAGTTATAATAGCCTTGGAAAGAGTGACTCACAGCCCATCCTTGAAGTTACAACTGTTGTACTACACCCACAAACATGCGATTAAATTTGGGTGCTTGGCTCACATTTACCACAATTGCAGGCTTCTGACAAGTAAAGTGAATTGGGCAAGGTGGATTCACTTAGCCATGTGATTTGCTTAATGACTGTAGTAAAAAATAGTTATAAAGTCAGATCCTGGGTCCAGTCACATGATAACTCATTTAATAGTCACATCACTTAGCAATTGAAATTCAATTGGGGTCATAAATTGAAGTCTGTAGACAAAGGATAAATTTTAAAGGAAGAAAGTTAATATGTGTTAAACATATTTGTGCCACCTAGGCAACAGGTAAATTGGGATTACATGGAACAGAAATTATATTACATCATTGCACGAGTGCCAATTTAATTATTTGTGGGGATGTTAAAGTCAGCTTGGGTTTGGAAATATTGAAATTAAAGGATAAAAGCTTTTTTTTAAAATGGTCATTTTCACTCTAGATCATTTATCACATGATAAGATCGAGATCACATGGATCAGAATGGAATCAATCTGGAGATTCTTATTGTCAGAGAAGGTGCTGTTACTGATTATAAATTTATGTTGCCGTTATTGATTTCACTAGTAAATAATGTTTTGATATTATACATTGACCAGAAAGTGATCACTTACCATTTGGCTTGGATTTAATGTGGACATGTGGAAATAATGTAGTACAATAATCACAATGTAGCAGACACTACAAAGTAAAATTATTGCTATGTTTCAAAATTGTGTTTTAGGTACCAATGTGTCCATCACTATTTCATTTAGTGAGCTCCACCAATCTTCCCTACCTGATGTTTGAAGATTCTTTAATATTTTTTAAAAAAATGAAAGCATTTATTCTACAAAGGAAAGGACCAATCTGAAGTGCAATCTACCTTTTCTTTAAACTTTAGATAGATCATTTTATTCTTACAGTATTAAATGTTGTGAGGATTCAGCCATGCCACATTCTGTTGGGAAGAGTGTCCAATCATTTACAACTAAATTAATTAATTAATTAATTAAATTGAGGATTTGAAGGCATCACTTCAGAAATTTGTCTTATTGTAAATGAGTTTTGTAAGGGACATGGCAGGAGTGGGATGCTACCGGTTCTGCCCAGCTCTGTAGAACCAGTAGCTCTGAAGAGCAACTGATCCAGAACCGGTTCTGTGTCTGCTGCTGTTCGACCCACCTGCCTGCCCGGGCTGTTACCTGACCTTTATTTCCTGCTTTTTCAATCTCAGCTGCTTTGGGTGGCACAGCTGAGGTTGAAAAAGCAGTTAAAAAGTGCTTTTTCAAATGCTACACACCCGCACGCAGTGCTTATCAGCTGTCTGGGAGGCACAGTTTATGGTGTATTACGCGCGCACGCAAAATGTAATTACTGAACTGGTAGTAATGCCAGTTGAATCCCACCCCTCAGTGGCTAAGACGCTGAACTTGTCGACCAGAAATGTCGGCAGTTTGGCAGTTAGAATCCCTAGCACTGTGTAATGGAGTGAGCTCCTGTTACTTGTCCCAGCTTCTGCCAACCTAGCAGTTCAAAAGCATGTAAAAATGCAAGATAACAGCATTCCGTGCACCTTCGGCATTTAGTCATGGCGGCCACATGACCACAAGATGTCTTCAGACAGTGCTGGCTCTTCAGCTTTGTAACATAGACGAGCACCTCTCCCTGGAGCCGGAAATGAGTATGTGTGAGGGGAACCTTTACCTTTACCTAAATGAGTTTTATATACAATATATATATATCTGCTCTAACATCCGTTTCATCTACATGCTGCCAACATGTTCAAAACTCCAACTTTGCCACCCTTCTCAATACAAAAGATGTCAGTTTAGCATATTGATTTCAGATGTTCAAGGCAACAAAACTGGAAGAAAAGAATTAAGAGCACAAGACTTTTATCTTGTGTGTGCTGTAAAAGAGAAAAAGTGTAACAAACAAATGGGGAGAAAATTTTGCAAGATTTCTAAAAAGGATCCAAGGAAAGTTTCATAGCTCTGGGGCTGTGTGCCTGTACATAATTCTATATGTCCTTGCTTTTTAACATGATTCGTGCTCATTGCCAAGTTTCAAACCTGGGCTGAGAGAGTTCATAGTAGAAAAGTTTGTCACATTTTTAAAAGCTTAGTTCTGCTTTAATTGTCTTATGAAGTCATGCTATGTGTCACAGTGGCAATTATCTACTGAGTTTTATTATATACAAACTCTTATATATTTATTGACCACAGTAAATTTAGATATACTATGAAAGTCAGTATGACTGTAGCTTAAACAATTGAAATAGCAGCACTCTTAATATTTGACACATATTTGTTGATATAATTTTACTTTGGAAATTGAGTATAAACTTTGAATTTTTAAAAGCTTAGTTCTTAGTCACTTTCTTACATTCTGTATAAACAGTGATAATTAAACTCAGGGGTCCCCAACCACCGGTCCATGGACCAGTACCGGTCTGTGGGTCATTTGGGACCGGGCCGCCTACTTTGCTTCGGCGCCATCTTGTTCCAAAGTGCTGGATCGAGCGCTGGTTTTGATGCCATCCCTCAGTCTCGCTCGACCAAAAATGTCAACTCCATGCCATGCATGGCTAGAGAAAAGGGAAACGTGGTAGCTGTGGAGAAGCTGCTCTCCCTAAGAAGGAGGCTCCTGATTCGCTGGGCTTATGCCAGGAGTTCTGCGAGGCTCTGGTGAAGGGAGGCTACGCTGCTGCCAATTACCTCGATCCCAGCCTGCACGAACTCCCTCGCCCTTTTTGGAAGCGGCCGGCGACCTGGTCAAGGCTCACGAGAAGCTCTTCTTCAATCGCCTCACTGACACGCGGCTACAGGCCACTCAGGTGAGTGGCAGGAAATGGGAGCTGGGCAGCCACAGACCAGCCGTCTCTCCTTCTGACGGCCTCGGCAGAATCTCTGCCTCCCAGCGCACTTTTTCCTCCACCCGCAGGCTTCCCTGGCCCCTTGCCAAGTGGGTTTTCCACCCCAGCCCAGCAGGGCCCTCACTGCCTTCCCCTCGCCTGGCCGGCTGGGCTCCTTGGGCAACCCGGCTGCCTCGTGCCAAGAAGCGCGCTGCCAGGCAGGGGTCATGCAGCGCAGGGCAACACGCCACTGCCCGGCCCTGGCGAGGGAAAGCAGTGGGCGCTCCCTGGGCGGCGGCCTCGGCCCTGCCACCAGGGAAGCGGCTGCCCAGCTCCGGAGCTGATCCACACCTGACCTGCTGGGAAGGAAGGGTATGTAGCATTGGTATTGTGTGTGTGTGTGATTTCTTGGCGCACAGCGCGGGGTCTCTTTTGGCCGTCCCAATTTTTTTTTCAGAAGGGAATATCATGCCTGTATTAACTATGATTATTAAATCCAATCCAACTTTGATTATAATTAAATTAAGTCATAACTAGCTTTTCAATGAGTGGAATATATAATAAAATATAATAAAATAAATAAATAAATATTAAATAAATAAATAAAAAACCCTAACTGGTCCTTGAAAAAGTGTTTCTGCGTGAAACCGGTCCCTGGTACAAAAAAGGTTGGGGACCACTGATTTAACTTATTGTCAATAGTCTGAGGAATAGCAGTCTATTAGAACTGAGATACAAAAATCTATATGACCACTAGATGGCAGAAAATAGATTGTGTTGCCATCTAACTTTCATTCACATTTTTGCAATCCAGAGCTCGTTGTTCTAGATCAGGGTGTCAAACTCATGGCCCCTGGGGCCGGATGCGTCATGCGTTGGCCACGCCTGGTTTAGTGGAGGGGAAAAAGTCGTGATATGTCATGTGATGATACCGTGATGGCATGAGTTTGACATCCCTGTTCTAGATGAACAGCTTGAGTTTTGCATGGCTGGTCTTTAGCAAAGCAAGTGATGGGGTAGGTTTCTGTCTTTAGTCTAATAGACACATTTGGAATTTTGAAAACATGTTGTAGGTGTTCTTAATGTATAAATTACTTGCTTACTTACTCAAAAACTGATCACCCCTCTCCACCAAACAAAGCTGCACAGCCTGAGGCCCAACTGCATCCCTTGAAAAATGGAACAAGAACAATTATGAAATAATAAACTATTAACTGAACTAATTGAATATAATTAGTTCAAGTAAAATAAAATGTTGTTTTTAATGGCCAAATTCATTTTGATCTTTTCTTTTTTGAAGCAAGGCCACTATATCATGCCAAAAACAACTGTAGCCTTAAGTCTGAAATATTTCTGGTCTACAAAAGCGAAAGAGATTTACAATATTAGTTGTTTACTTCTATATCATTCCCTTGGATAGGCCTACATCAGGCTTTGAGCCAAACAAATTAGAGGATTGAGTATAATTGATGACTGCTTCTCACATCTTAGTTAACTGTGGCTACATTAATCTAGATCTGTGTTTCTCAGTTTCAGCAACTCTAAGCATGCTGGCTGGGAAATTCTGAGAATTGAAATCACACACCTTAAAGCTGCTGACATTGAGCAACATGAATCTAGATGGACCATACCATGCATTCTCAAAGGCAATTGTACAGAAGCCTCAGAAATTTTGTTATATGTGCATTACAGCATTCTTCAGTTTGAGAGCTATTAAATTGATTCAAATACTACATGCTTTTTGAAATAAAACAATACAAATGTGTTCTTACAAAATAAATCAGACAATATGCGAATGAATGTAAGTTGGGGAAGCAGTTGATATAACAGCTGATCGGTAATGATGCATTGCTTCTGATATGGACACCAATAGCTAGAAGCTGCTTGCTCAAATACGTAAGGTTATCCTATGGCAGACTATTGCACATCTCCACTGTGGGGTAGTAACTGGGAAAAATAATTTGGCAGTCTGAATATGAATAGTTTAATCGGAATATTTAGCTGCTTTTCCATCCAGGTAATTAAATAGATATCTGAGTATCCTTAAACAGAATAATCTGAAACTTTATATGCTTCTGATTAAACCAGTGTTTTCCAATTTCGACAATTTCCAGATGAGTAAACTTCAATCTCAGAACTCTTTGCAATAATTATTCTGGCTGGGAAATTCTGGGACTTCTAGTCTACACATCAAGGGGTTGCCCAGTGGTGGGATTCAATATTTTTTACTACCAGTTCTGTGGGCATACCAGTTCTGTGACAGGTGAAGGATGCTGTAAAATCTCCAGTCAGAGGTGGTATATGCCGGTTCTCCAAACTACTCAAAATTTCCACTACTGGTTCTGCAGAACTGGTCAGAACCTGCTGAATACCACCTCTGGGGTTGCCCAGATTGGACAGAACTTCATCGAGAGTGGAGAAGGCAATGTGGTGACCTTTAGCTAGTTTGGATATAAACTCTAATCTGTTGCAATTAGCATGAGTAATAGCAAGAGTTTGCAATTCCAAAGATGTGGGAAGGAGCAGCCGTATGAAAGTCTATGTTTGAAAGCATATAAGCATGTTGTCATATATGGGGTCCTTCTTCTGAAACTTTGTAAATGAAAATTGTTTTCAGTAGTACCTTAACGAATATAAAATTGGTTGTAATCTAATGCAGATATCTGGAATGAAATGATGGTACAATGTAATATGTTTTGGAGTTCTCTGCTGCCATCTATTGGTCACTTGGATCTTTGCAAGCTTACGTATGGCGAACTTTGTTAGAACAGATTTGGGTGTAGGGAAGGGTAAGCTATCTTCTTACTGTCTATCATTTGATTATTCCATCTGGATTTTCTTGGGTTTATTTCAAATTATGCCACTATCTCTAGAATGGTTTCTTTGTGTTTCTTTGCACATAAAATGATCTTTCAACTTTGTAGCCATCAATAAGATTCATAGCTAATTTGTCTTACTAAATTTTTCAATGCCAAAGAACTATTAAAAATTAATTTCACTCAATGTAATGCTTATTTTGACCCAAGCATAATTTGTACACAACATTCAGAGACAAGACTGTGATAGATGGTAGCCACTTATGATTCTTCATGTTTTTATTTTTATGGTTAAGATTCAATTGTGAGTTGCCATTTTAGTTAACTAAAAAGAGTTGCTGGTAGGGGGTATATTAATAGAGAATTTTCTGCAAATCAGCTAGCTGAAAAAAACTCTGCATAGGCAGCCCATTGTAGTGTTTGGTTTGAAGAACTAACCTTATTATTTGGTGTTAGTATTAAATTACTCCCTTTCATTTTTGACTGATGACTTTCTCAAGTCAGAAACTTCAAGCTTCATGATTCCTGCATGCAGCTTTACCAATAAGGAAATAAAATGCTAGGCAGGAATAAAAGTAAGCATGAGAATGAATTTTAAACTGAAAGGTTTGACATTTATTTTTTTTTGCTGTTACACTAGCCTAAAATAAAAAAATAAAAAAAATCCATGCATTAAATTTCAGCTATGGGTTTTTGAGTTACTAGGAAATTTTGAACACAATTTAATCATGATTATTAGGAGGCACAACAGTGGACTAAATTGACTGCTTCAAATCAAGATGAGGAAAACAGTCCTTTACTGATACTAATTCAAAATATTTTTGTAGAAGCTAGTTACCATATTTTTTCTGTAGAACTCTTCAATAAGATAGGCAATTTTAAATGTCTAGTTAGCAATCTGGCCAATAATTCTTCACCTTCACTTTTCTCTGTTCTGTGCCTGAGTATCTATTTGAGGCTCTAACCTCAAATGATAAATTCTGATCTGAATTCTTGTCACGCTTACGTTTATGGAATATTATATAACCTCTCATCCAAATCTAGACATTTTATGAGATTGTTCACGAGACTTGCCCTGTTTGAACCTTGATCCCTACTATCTGCATTTCCGTATTGTTACCATGAAATGAGACCCATAGTTTCAATTTGCCTTCCATTTTGTTCACCCTACTTTTTGGTCATCTTTTTTTATAGTAGCCTTTTTTATAAGTTTTTGATTATCCTCTTTAATCCTTATTCCCTCTCCTCCTGAACCCTCTTCCCCCTCTTTCACCTACCTTTTCATTCAGATTCACCTATTTTAATAGGTTTACACTCTTCTTTTCTGCTATCTGCTATCCAATATCTTTATATTCCTATACTGTTTAACATCCAATACTCTGGTTAGTCTCTCATGGTTACTATTGTTTTAAGTCCACACTTAACTCTATCCAAGTCTGATAAATTGAAATGTTTATGGGTTTTCTGTGTCATCACCTTCCTTCACCAGTACCAGATGACTCACCATTTAAAGTAAAACCATCATCATAATATTTAAGATTTATGTGCAGAGTGCTTTAAATAGACTACAATCCTATTTAAGTATTCTAAAACTAGTCTCTGAATAGCACTGCTTCTGATGTCTTCTGTATGATGTTGCAGTCCTCTTGACATCTGGGTTTACAGCTTAAACTATTGTAAGAAGGGAATCCCTCCATATATTGTTATAGATGGACAGATCCTCTGCAAATCTTTGGTGAATGCCTGGATGTGACTTTCAGGAGCATTATTCTGCATGGTTTGCATTTTAATTTAAAGAGGCTTTATAATGAGCTCATGGTTAAATTTTCATATTGTAAAAAACAGATATTAAATCTTGCAACCTTGTGGTATGCTTTAATAACATAGTGAGTTCAAGGACTTAAATCAAGGACTTTCCAACTCAAGCTACATAGAATTTCTTCTAAAGTTTGTTGAATGATATGGAAACCATCACATTCCTTCCATATATTCATTATCTATGGCCTCATAATTAAAAACATATGCATATTATTTCATCTGAAACTTTTACTGAAGTATAATGGGGAAGGTTCTCATTCAGATGGAATTTTTGTTTCCTTAAAGGTACTGTAATCAGAAGAAGCTTGGAAAGTATTATCTATCCTAGAGCCATTCTACATTTCTGTCTAGCCTAATCACAGTTCAAATATGCCCTGTTTCTCCCCCTATTTTGCTCCTATGATGCTGCCTTCATTTCATCCTCAACTCATTAGGCAAACTGAAATTGTCCATATACTGATATTAATATTTTCCCCCCATATTTTCTTATTTTGATATTGTCCAATGACAATAGCTGTGTAAAATCTGTTAGGTTTTGTCAATCATTACTTTGAAGAAAAGGCAAGGACCTCAAAAAGAACACGCAGCAGCTCTTTTTGATACCCAAATGGGTCCATCAGTTTCTGAAGGCAAATTTCCCAACCAATTTTTCTCAGGAGTTGCGATCAAACAAATAAACAGATAAACAAATAAACAAGCCAAGAAATGCCGGAAAGGAATTCCCAAACATTGAGGCTGGAAAATCAAAGAGACAGCATAATACCATTGAGCTTCAGAATGCAATTTTGGAGACTGACTCTGCTCACTGTCAGAAGTTTGATTCTGACCGGCTCAAGATTGACTCAGGCTTCCATCCTTCTGATGTCATTAAAATGAGGACCCAGATTGTTGGGGGTAATATGTTGACTCTGTATATAAGTCGAAATGCTATTGCTATTGTTATCCTCAAAATCAATAGGACCATACTGCTCAGGCAAAGCTCAACTGAAAAACTGCTAACAAATCCAAAACAGTTGACAATAAGTCTGGTTTTCTAAATTAGTCTTGTACAAAGTTACTGTGTTATCCAAACCCTGATTTCATTCTCTTGACTAATCAGCAAGTACCATAATTAAGCAAGCAACTTTTTTCAGTATTTACTTCATCCATTTTTCCCCACCTTTCATTGATCCAGAAAGTTGTGTCACCTGCAGAAACATACACTCGGAGCCAAACATCTGCATAAATGGGTGAAAATGGGTCTTTGTAGTTATTTTGTTCAACATTCATTTACTGGACAAAGTAAATGTACCTTACATCATCTTCAGATTTATCCAGTATGATTCACGGAAGCTTATTGGCTACACTATGGAAATTAAATTTTTCCAAGGAGTGTGATGTTTTATTTGATTTGACTTTCATTTATACCATGCTTAAAAGAACAAGATATTTTGAAATAAAGTATTGCTTGATTATATCTTGTAATCTATTTTTTTTCCATGTTGCTCCTTGCCACCCATTAAATGAGCTGGGAGGGTAGCATTCTCATTTCCTTCTATTTTCCTTAAAAAACATGCACAAGCAAAAGCACAGGTTAAAGTCACTCCATTGTTCTGTGTGAAGGTGATGGAGAGGACAAAAAAACTAAATAAACTAAAGTCAGTACTTATTAACATCTGGTTTTCGAATAATCAGCCCCATGACCATGTATTTGTCAAATTGTTATGAAGATGACTTGGCACAAGAAGGAACATGGATTTCCTTTTTATAATATTACACAATTGAAAATTACTTCATTTCACCACTTAGTTCTTTTTCTCATTTAAATGTCTTGAACATCTGGAAGCAGTCAAAAGCTCAATAGAAGAATTTTCACACTACTTTTCCCTAACTCCTCACCACCACCAATTCAGGAACAACTAAGGAAACAATTTTTTTTTAAAAAAATGCTAATATCAGGTTAGAAAGCCATGCCTTTTTCTTGGAAGGTCCTTCTGCAGATGGCATTCTTGAGTAGTTCACTTTTTTGGAGTTTGGCCAAGGAAGCTTGATCGGAGCAAAGGAGAAATTACCTTTTTTCTAACAAATATTTTAGCTTTTCTTTGCAAAGTTATTTAAAACTGTTAGGAGACCAACTCTTAGCTGGGTCTGAACCAAATTCTGAGCTCCATCATTGTAAGATCATAAATGTGACCAGGGTTCTAATGGTTAGACATAATGTCTAACCAAAGGTTGCCCCATCCAAACCTCTATATCAAGATCCATTTTTGATAGGATGGCAGTCCAGAAAAAAATACCATTTTTCTTCTAAGAAGATAATTTTTTTTCTTCTGTGATGTGGCTTAGCTAGCCAAAAGCCTTTTTTGTGGGGGGAGGAGATAAAAGACTGTGAATAGATATTAAAAAGGGGGGAAATGATGATGAGGAAAAATTAATGCTGAATATATGCACAATTTAGGCAGGATTATGCTGTTTAACATGAAGCATGTTCTGCCAATGAGTCTGTGTAAGAGGCAGAGTGGTGAAGTGGTTAAGATATTGGACATACTAATCAATTCTCAGCCATTGGAGTTCAGTGGGTAACAGTGGGCCAATCACTTTCTCTCAGCCCAACCTATCTCATAGGATGGTTGTTATGAGGGAAAGTGAGAAAACGGAACATTAAAGCTGCTTTGTGTTCCAGAACAAAAGGTGGAGGGAAAATCAAATGGTGTAAAAGAGAGATTGAGAAAAAAAGAGATGTTGATTGTTTGTGAAAGAATAACTGCAAGTACACATACTTCTTTTAAAGTTTAACATTTAAATGGTATGTTAAGAGCCCATGGAATTAAAAAAAGATGTGTGGTCAGCTCTATATAAATCATAGTATTGGCTTGCATAAAAATTGTCTGTGCGTTCAAATAATGGTTGTTTGGTAACATTCCAAAAGAGAAAACTATGTCTGAATATTTGTAGCTATGTTATATTTTGACTCTAGTGGCTTAATGTCAGCCTTTCCCTTAGTTTCATTTTTTTTAAATTAAGTAACATGTCCTTTTTTGTGTGTGTATTGAAAATGAAAATGTTGATGCAGAGAAACAATTCAATTGTTTAAATTGTAAATGTCTTTAAATATATTAGAACATTGTTTGCATTTTTGCCATTCACCCAGAGCATTAACATGTTGAACAAATATGCCCATTGTTTTGTAAACTATCACCAGATGTGCTAGATGGTATCTATTTCTGAATAGGCAATGAGACTGTAGTTATAGCTGTACCAATATTAGAAAAGATAGGAAGAGATGCCTACAGAAGGGAATTGTGAGAGTGTATCTTCAGTCCAGATCAGGCATTTATCATGCAATTTACTTTACCTTAGGACTTTTCTGAACTGTCTAATAGTTGCCCATTGCCAAAATGGGCCAATAAACATTTCTGGAGGCAGGATGACATCCCCTCTCAATTGGACTGACATGGGCAGCTACAGAAATTGAAAAATAATTAAGTGGGTAAATACTCATATCATCTTCCCATTGCAAGTGTAATCTCTGTGCTCATTTTCTTGCTATGGCTTCAAGCACTCTTTTCCTTTCTATATATCACATCAAGATGCAGGCTAACTCAAGCAATTCATTGGCAATTTTGCAGAGGCAACTGAATCCAAGGTCATTATAATTTCTAAATGTCTTCTAGAATTGTCTTTACTGATAGTACTACAATAGCATAAGGGTTATAACACTTCCTTTGCAAACAGAAAGTTGTTATTGCCATTTATGCAGTCATTGTGTATTGTATTGTGGGAATAAACTTTGACTTCAGTGTTGGGTAATGATTAATCTAAGACCTTATACATACATGTCTGCCTAAGGGTCACTGAGATAAGCAAGGAAATTAAAAACAAACACCAGGAACAATTAAGCAGCTCAGACAATTGTAAACAGTTCTGTGTGCTATATCTAATTATTGTAATCCACAATGTGAATGCTTACTATGTACGAATTTCTCAATAAAAGGGGGCACTAGAATTTGCTCTAGACTCCCATCCTGAGTACACCAGCCTTTGTGTCTCATTCTTTCCATGGGAGACCACCACAGAGTATCATTTGAGAAATAACATAATGATATATCATTGAATTTATTATATTTTTTGAAAAGAAGCCCAGGAAAAGATTTTTATTAGATTTTTCTCCTGCAATCTTCTATTTGTAAGACAAGTTGCTGCTATTGTAGTATTGCTGAGGAAATGTAGATCTAGGAGATGTTAGATATGAACAAAAACATTTTTATTAGTTGGTTGTGCCTGCATCTATAAGCATTTTGATGCTTTTACCTTATGCACATAAATTTAATTTTGCAAATATGTCTAATCTGTGTACCTCTTTGTATATAAATAATGTCTATGTATGTATATCTTTTGTACGCACAAACACATATATACAACACTTATTTAAAGTATATATAACTAGTGAGACTCATCCATTCAGCAGCTTCCACAGAAAGTCAAATGGGCCAGTCTAAAGCAAGTAATTTGTATTGTTATAACACAAGTTGTGATGTTAAGTGTGGTCCTTGAACATCAAAAGGTCCCTACTTCATAATATAAGGAATATTTGTACATGCTTGAAACAAGTCACTATAAATTTAAACCTCTGGAAGACTCAGCCTAATTCACCATTTTTCCTCATGTGTTTTTCATTGTTGTATCTGCCGATAGAGATAAGATATTTCTGTGTCTCCTAGGTACAAAGCTTCAACTGGGATTTTTAACATTTTTACAATGTAATCTGCTTAGAGCTCAGTTGGTGATTTTCTTTGTAGGCTGAACCATAGCAAGCTATTGAATAGAAAAAGTTATGCAAAGCACATACTTAAAGAAAGCTAAAATCTACCCATGCATGGGAAAAGTAGAGAAAGAAGGCCTGAATCAATGGTAGAGTTGACTGAAATCAAATTATATAACAAATTGCCTAAGAATCAAGTCATCACCCAGGACTGCAGATGAAACTGTTGAAAGGAAGGGAGATGGTCAAAACCATAAAATGAATGAGTAACAGTTGCATATTGTGTTGCAATCAATTCTGCTACTTTTAAGGTTTTTTACCTGCAATAGGAAGAAAAATAAGGAATTGGGACAGCCATTTTATTTCGAAGTGTACAAGAATAAAATGTTTGGTCTTAACATACCTTTTAAAGAACCTTCTGTCTCAAAAATATAATATCCTGCATGGATCTAAAAATCTTGTCTTTCCTTGCCCAGAAGAGTACTTAACTCCTTGATTCTCCTGTTGGTTACCTCTAGATAAATGAACTGTTTTGAGTAAGGACCAGCAATTTAATTATCATATAACTGTTATAAAGTATTGGATTATGGTTCTTATTGGTTGATTAAATATGCTTATGATTTTGTATTCTTGTTATGCAATTTATATGGGCTGCATGTGTATATTACAGTAACCATACTTCTGGCTGGAGGATGTGATGTTCAGCCAGTAAAAAAGACACAACATCTGCCTTTTAGTTTCAATAGATGTACCAGCTATGGTTGAGAGTTGCTAAATTACACATTCAAGCTTGTTTCTTGCAAAAAAAAAAAAAGGGGGGGGGAGATACAATATGAAAATATGCCTTTGGGAAAAAGGAGCCCTTAAGGAGAAAAAAAAAAAGATTATAAAAAAACTTCAACAATTTTGTTGTTTAGATACAACAAAACCTTATCCCCCCTCAGCTTTTAAGTATTTGCACATGCCATTTGCATGGAAAGTTTCAGAAATGCCTGAAATACTTACTGCATCCTCCAAATAGATTCTTCACACATAATTGCAGGTTAACAAGTTTCTCTTGTTTTATTTGAAGAAGTTCAACAGAAAAAGAAACTTGTAATGTTTTTCTCATTTCTCTTATTTAGTAATTTTGTGGGCAGTCATTGAAATTCACAAGTTACTTAGTCTTAAATTAAAATACATTTTATTTAACCTTGTGTATTTTTTTAATGAAATATTGCTTGAAATAGGGATGGACAGGAGGCTATGTGAAATATGTCATCCCAACCATCATTTTCTGGAATGCTTTGAAATTACAGTACTGAATGTCACAGGTGTGACTATGTGGACACATTTGTGTAACTTACTATATCTTTCTATTTGTGGGACCACCTCTGTGGTTCTCTTACTAGGTTACATAGGGTGAGCAAAATCTCTCTCCGTTACAGTGGTGGGATTCAAATTTTTTTACTACCGGTACTGAGGGCATGGCTTGGTGGGGATGCTGTGGCTTGATGGGCGTGGCTTGGTCGGTGTGGTAGGGGAAGGATACTGTAAAATCTCCATTCCCACCCCACTCCAGGGAAGAATACTGTAAAATCCCATTTCCTCTCCACCCCACTAGCCCCACTAACCTGCTTGGTGGGCATGGCTTGGTGGGTGTGGCAGGGGAAGAATACTGTAAAATCTCCATTCCCATCCCACCCCAGGGGAAGGATACTGCAAACTCTCAATTCCCACCCCACTCCAGGGAAGCATACTGTAAAATCCCATTTCCTTTCCACCTCACTAACCTGCTTTCCACCTCCGTTCTCCTGTGCAGGGCAACAAAAGAAGACCCAGCCAATCAGGTGGGTCTCGGGACTCGGGAGGCAGAGAATAGATAGGGGTGGGGCCAGTCAGACATGATATTTGCCGGTTCTCTGAACTACTCAAAATTTCCGCTACCGCTTCTCCAGAACTGGTTAGAAACCTGCTGAATACCACCTCTGCTCCCTTAGATATTGTCACCTGATGGAACTTTGGAGGAACATCATCTCATTAGTTGTTCTTTGGAATAGTCTCCTACTTGGGATCCAAGGATTTCCCTTTTATCTTTTGGAAAGGCTATGAACCCCTGGCTTCCCTCCCAAGCATCGGGCAGGACAGAATTTGAACTATGGTCTGGCATCAGAAGGGGAAAAGGAATTTTTGTTTTTGTTGATTATTGAGAGCAGCTTAGAATCATGGTATGAGATAGATGGCCATATAAGTTCTCTAAATAAAGAAATGATAGAGTGGAAAGATGATCACAAAACTGCTCCTTTGTGATGATTTATGTGAATCAATGGGTCTGTCTTACTATATATAATGTTCAATGAGCATTAGAGAGAGGAAATAAATAGGCTCAAAATTTTTGTCTGGTCACTATTTCCTATCCTAACCCATCTTACAGGTAGAGTTTGGAGGATAAAATGGAACCAGTGGATAAAGATCAATATTTATTTTATTATTTATTTTGTTTGTCAAGCATGTATTAGAAAACAAGTATAAGTATGAGCATAACATATAAACATATAAGTATAAACAGGTATAAGTATATACATAATAAATGAATACGAATAAATGGGAACAATAGGACAGGGACAGTAGGCATGCTGGTGCACTTATGCACGCCCCCTTACATACCTCTTAGGAATGGAGTGAGGTCCATGGTAGACAGTTTAAGACTAAAGTTTTGAGGGTTTGAGGCAGAGGTGGGTTGCTACCAGTTCGGCCCGGTTCTATATGTTGTGTCCGCGAAATGATGCCAGGAGTCGGTGACTTCAAATCATGCTCTTTTATTAAAGTAGGAACCGAACTGGCTCTTCGCAAAAGGTTCACGGCTTTTATTCTTTCAGCCGCGGTGGCCGCAGCCAATGGCACCGCTTTGAATCTCCCGCGATTTGAATGGACCAATCGCGGGAGATTCTTAGAGAGCCAATCGGCGCGGCTCGCCTGACCAATCAGAGTGCCCCGTGCTTTGGCCAATCAAAGTGCGGGGATCTCAAGCATGCTAATTAGGGACAGAACACCCCTCCCCTCTTGGTTCAGTCCTTACGTCGCGTAGTCACGTAGGTAGGCGGGGCTCCGTCTGAGCCGACTGGACCTGCGCAGCTCAGTCGTAGGTTGGATCCCGGCCGGTTCGGTCGGGATCTCTGTTGCTCCTGATGCTGTTGTGGGAACCGGCTGGTCGGTCGGGCCGGGTCACTCTCCGTAGATCCCTCCTGGGCCTCCTGGGTTGGTTGAGCTGCGGGTTTCGCCGCTCCCGCTCGGTCTTTCCGGGTCGGTCGAGCTGGCCTGGCTGTCTCTTCCTGGCGAGGGGTCGTGCTGGCTGCTTTCCGGTAAGTATGGCTGGTTTATTCTTCTTTGGTTTTGGTCCCCTGGGTATTCCCTCCCCCCTTGGTTTGTGTTGTGGGGGTTGGTTTCACCTGTTTGTGCGTCGGTGGTCTCTTGGTTGGCAGTCCTCGACCTTAATTGGTCGATGTGGCGTTTCCACGCTCGTCCGTCTGCTGTTTGTAGCCGGTACGAGTGTGGGCCTGTTATTTGTGTGATGACGGCCGGTATCCATAGTGGGTCTCCCGTCAGGTTTCTTGCATATACGGGGTCGCCTGGTGCGAAAGTTCGGTGTTTGCTGTTTGAGTCTGGGGGCTTCTCTGGGTTATACGTGGGGTGTAACCTGTTGAGTGGGGACCTTAATTTCCTCCCCATTAATAGTTCAGCTGGGCTCTTATTCGTTGTGGTATTTGGGGTTATGTGTTGGGTGAAGAGTAGTTTGTTTATTTTCTCCTGGATCTCCCCGTGGTCTATTTTCCGGATGGTTTTCTTAGTGAATTGCACCATCCGTTCCGCCCTACCGTTCGCCGCCGGGTGCGCCGGTGCTGTCAGCGCGTGGCGGATGCCCCTTTCCGCTAGGAATTTTTCGAATTCCAGCGAGGTGAATTGGGGCCCGTTGTCAGAAACGACGACGTCTGGGAGGCCGTGCGTTGCAAAGAGTTTGCAGAGTTCCTTGATCACGGCCTCCGTGGTTGTTGTCTTCATGTTGCTTACCTCCAGCCAGTTGGAGTAAGCGTCTACTGTTATAAGGAAGGTGTGTTCTTTTGTGGGCCCGGCGAAGTCTATGTGGATCCTAGACCAAGGTCCCCTTGGGGTTTCCCACTCTAGGACGGGTGCTGTGGGTGGGCTTGGCCAAGTTTCCTGGCATCGTTGGCACCTTGCTACCCAGGTCTCAATTTGTTTGTCCATCCCTGGCCACCAAGTGTAACTTCTGGCCAGGGCTTTAGTCCTAACGATGCCAGGGTGCCCCTCATGTAGCAGTTCCAGAACCTTCCCTTGTAGCTTTTCTGGAATGACCACCCTATCCCCCCATAGTATGCACCCTTTTAATAACAAGAGTTCCGTTTGGCGGTTTTGGAATGTTTTGACGGACTCGTCGTTGTCCCTTTCCGGCCACCCTTTCTCTACCCAATGCAACACCCGCGCCAGACATTTGTCTTTATTAGTCTCTCGGGCAATGTCTGATGCGGTTATGGGCAGGTTGGGTAGAGTCTCTATGCTGAGGGTAGTTGTCGTGGGTGCTGGGTCGGTGTCAGGTTCCGGTAGCGGCGAGCGGCTTAAGGCGTCTGCATGGGAGATCGTCTTACCCGGTTTGTGTATGAGTCCGTAGTTGTAGGCTGCCAGGAACTCGGACCACCTTGTCATTCGGGGAGACAGAATGTTTGGGGTGGCCCGGTTTCCTGCAAGGATTCCCAGCAGCGGCTTGTGGTCGGTTATGATGGTGAATGTCCGGCCGTAGAGATACTCGTGGAATCTTTTTACGGCGGCAACTCTTTGTCCAGCTGGCTATAGTTCCGCTCCGGTTTGGTGAGGGTCCTTGAAAAGAACGCGATGGGCGCTTCTTTTCCATCGGGGAGGGTATGGCTGAGGACAGCACCGATGCCGAAAGGTGATGCGTCGCATGTGACGGCCAGAGGTAGGGTCTCGTTATACTGTATAAGGACGGCATCCGAAGTGAGGAGGTCCTTTGTTCTTTGGAAGGTGGCTTGCTCGCGTTTCCCCCAAGTCCAGGTCGCCGCCTTGTCCAGGAGCCTATGCAAGGGCTCCGCCACCGTCGCCTTTTGGGGCAGGAAAACATTGTAAAAGTTAAGTAGCCCCAGGAATGCCTGTAGTTCCGTCTTCGACTTGGGTGTGGGAGCTTCTTTGATGGCCTTGATTTTTTGGTTTGTGAGGTGAATGCCGTGATGGTCTAGGAGGTATCCTAGGAATTCTACCCGTTCCGTGTATAATTGGCATTTCTCCCTCTTGACTTTGAGCCCGGTCTCTTTGAATTTGGTTAGGACCTCCCTTAGGCGACCCTCTAGTTCGGCTTGGTTGGTTGCCGACACTAGGATGTCGTCGAAGTAAGGTACCACTCCCTTGATGCCTTGCAATAGTCTTTCTATTAGGCTTTGGAATATTCCCGGTGCCACGCTGACTCCGAATTGGAGTCGGTTGCATTTAAATCTCCCCGGTGGGTGACTATGGTTTGCGCTTCTGCCGTTTGCTCGTCGACTGGCAACTATTGGTATGCCTGGGCGAGGTCGAGCTTGGCGAAAACCTTGCCCCCTCCCAGTGAGTGCAGTAGGTGTTGCACTACTGGGACGGTGTAGGCGCTTTGTTGTAGCGCGCCATTTAGGGTGGCCTTATAGTCCCCACAGATCCTCACCGACCCATCGGGCTTGATCGGGGTAACTATGGGGGTCTCCCACTGGGTGTGGTCTATGGGCTGTAGGACCCCTTGCTTGACGAGCTTGTCAATTTGCTTGTCTATCTTGGGTTTAAGTGCGAATGGCACCCGCCTTGGTTTAAGGCATTTTGGGGGGACGTTTGGGTCTAGGCTGAATGATATAAGGGGCCCTCGGTACTTGCCTAGGTTTCCGTAGAAGACCTCTTGGAATTCCCGGGCCAGTTGCTGCTCCCAGCTGTTGTCGGTGACGTGGTCGACTTCTGTAACTGCGATGCCGAGCGGGGCGAACCATTGCAGTCCCAGTAGGCTTGGGCGGTCGCGGTCGACGATTGTCAGGGGAAGCCTTTCGGTGTGCCCTTTATATGTGATGTTGAAGTGTTTGGTTCCGACTACCGGGATGCGGTTTCCCTGGTAGTCCTTTACGATGAGTCTCTGGCTGTCTAGGTTCCTCCTTTGGATGGTAGGCACCAAGCGCTTTATTTCATGCCATGCTATCATGGAGAGGTAGGACCCGGAGTCCACCTCCATTTTGCATGGCTGGCCCTCGATGCCTACCTCCACGTGGACCTTCCGGGCATCATTGGTTATGGCGTGGCCGATGGTGACCATCTGATGGGTCTCTTCTCTTCGCCGGTTATCGCCGCCTCGCAGGGATCGTCCGTTCCGGTCCCATCTGTTGTCCGAGGGGCGATCTCTAGTCCGGGGTGATGTGCTCTCTCTCCTCCGGTCGCTCTGGTCCCATCGTGCCAGGCTGTGGTTCTTTTTTAGGCGGCAGACACGGGCAATGTGTCCCTTCTTGTCGCAATGCCGGCAGATCGATTCGAAAAACCAGCATTCCGACCTGGGGTGGTCGCCGCCGCAACCGGCACAGTTGGTCCTCGACTTACGACCCCGCCGGTTCCGTGGGTCGCGGCCTGTCTGGAGGCGATGGATGTCCTCCTCGTCATCGGAAGTGCCCGATGCCGAGTGGAAGTCGCCCTGGTGGGTGGTCGTCTTGGGTTGGGCCTCGGCTGACCTCGCAGGCTTGTTGTTTCCACTGCGGTCCCCAGCATTCGGTCTGCACATGCGGTCGGCGGAGGTTCGGGTTGCTTCGGCGGCTGCGGCTGCGGTGAGGGTGTCTGCTAGGCTGATGTTGCCCTTGGCCATCAGCCGGCTCTGGAGGACGGGATCCCACAAACCGAGCACGATTCGGTCTCGCAGGGCGTCGTTCAGGTTGTCAAATTCGCAGAGCCCCCCTAGGCGCCGTAGCTCGGCGACGAAGTCGCTGAAGCTCTCACCCGACCATTGGTCCCGACAGTAAAATTCGTTGCGTCGGATCAGGATGGGTACCTCTGGAGCGTACTGCCGCCGAAGTATGGGCTCGAGGACGTCCCAGTCCATCGCGGTCGCATCGGTGGGTTTGGCAAGCACCTTGGCCATCTTGAATACCTCGGTCCCGCAGTGAGTCAGGAAGACGGTGCGCTTCATGGGTCCAGTGGCGTCCTTCAGGTTGCTGCACTCGAGGAACATGCGGAATCAGTCGGAGTACGATTCCCAGTCCTTGGTGGCGGGGTTGAAGGGTGCGGGGGGTGCGATTTTCGCCATCGTGGTGGTTCGTCTGGCTTCCGTCGGACACGTGGTTCGGTTCAGGGTCTGGATCCCATCCTCGTCGCCAGTGTTGTGTCCACGAAATGATGCCAGGAGTCGGTGACTTCAAATCATGCTCTTTTATTAAAGTAGGAATCGAACTGGCTCTTTGCAAAAGGTTCGCGGCTTTTATTCTTTCAGCCGCGGTGGCCGCGGCCAATGGCACCGCTTTGAATCTCCCGCGATTCGAATGGACTAATCGCGGGAGATTCTTAGCGAGCCAATCGGCGCGACTCGCCTGACCAATCAGAGTGCCCCGCGCTTTGGCCAATCAAAGCGCGGGGATCTCACGCATGCTAATTAGGGACAGAACACCATAGAACTGATATCTCTGTAGAGCAGCTGACACTGAACCTGTTGTAACACTGGTTGAATCCCACCCCTGGTTTGAGGATGTAACAACAGAGTCAAATAATGAGTTCTATCTGTTGAATATACACTGGTTTGTATTCTGGAGGACAAAGAGTAAGATTCAAGGCTGACTCCTGTTGAATTTATGAACATGTCTCTGTAGTTTTCATAGCTACAACATGAAAGTGGATTGCCATTTCCTGCTTTTGAGACTTTTTTTCTTTTCCCTTTTGTTACTTCCTAGCCTATGCAGGATTTCTAGAGTAGTTGTTATCCTTTCACATTCTAACCAAGTCAGACCCTGTTTAATATTTTGAGTTCAGCCAAAATTACTTAGGTATTTCTACCTGTTGTATTGGTGCAGAAAGAAGAGACAGGATAACATAAAATAATTTAATAAATAAAAATATAATATAAGCTGGAGAGATTAAATTGATTAAAATAAGGCCATAGTTAGTAATCTGCATATTTCAAAGGAGCACATGAACAAAATAACCATGGATTTATTTTAAGGATATTGAAAGATATTTTACTTTAAACTGTGGAACCCTTGCAACTATGATAGGTTTTTTTTTTTTTTTATAAAGATACAGATTTTAGGTTAAGATAATAGATCAAAATGACAGTTTGCTTAAACTGGTGTCATATATGTCAGATTGTTCTTATGGACATTGCTATTACCAATCTCTCTATAGGTCTCAACATTGAGATGTTTATAGAGTACTTGAAAAAATCTTTTTGTTATAAATTTTCTATGTACAGATATTTCTTTGATTGGAATTTCGTAGCCCATCCCGAGTCCAATTTTTCCTAGGAAAATTCAGTAGAACCAATAATCATAATGCAAATATCTTGATATACAATAAATATTTTGGTATACAAGTATACAAGGGGGAAAAATCATGATGTTGCATTTGTACTATAGACAGCACCATCAATTATTTTAAAAAAGGCCTTCTTGTTCTCTTTTTAGGTACACCAGGACAATTTTTACTTAAAAATAATAGTTTTATCATATGGGAGAGAAACATAATATTATGATTAACTCATCTGGATATACTTAACTGAAGAGGGATAGAAATTTGCAAAGATGTTGCTGGGGCTTCAACTTGAAAAGCTGGCTATTCCTTCCAAATAGTCACTCCTAGATATAAATATTTCTAAAAACAGTATATGAAAATTGGCACCCAACTTCTTAGTTATGCCAATGTGAAATCAACCAGGAGCTATAAAATTTAATGGAAAGGGTATAAAGAGCTTTACCAAGAGAGTATAAGGTATAAAATGATAGACTCTATATCACTTCCAAAATCCTGGTTTTAACTGCTGTTAAAAACAAAAAGAGCTTTTTGTTTTATCTCATCCTGACTGATAATCCTTGACAGGTTTTTGGAAGTGATTTAGAGTCTACCATTTTATATACAGCATGTTCATGCATAAGTTTGATTTATTATTTGCCATCAAGTCATTTTTGACTTTTTTTGACCATATAGATAAATTTTCTCCGTCAGTGTATAAGATTACATTATAAATTATTAGTTTAAAAATGATATAATCTTTCATTTAAACATTTGTTTATTAGTAACCAAGATTCTTTACATTCAGTGCAAGGCAGAAATAAGAGGAGGAAGAAGGATATTTGCGTCTTCTTGCAGAAAATACATTTTTCACATTCAGATGTGTAGTTCAATGCACACAGATGGATTTCTGTTCAGTTTATTTTTTAAGGAAAGACAGAGCTCACAAATAAGTGGCTCTTCTCAGTCTTTTCTATAATAAAAACTTAAAGTTGTACCAGCAGCATGTCATTCATTATGGTGAAATAATTTTTCCATTTTTCTTATTGTGTTCATACATTGATACTGAAAACTCTCTGTACTTCAGTACAGATTTTTAGAAAGATAATGACAAGGTATTTTTCATCTGCTCATATCTCCTGTCTCATTTTTTCTCCCCTATTTCCCTCCTGGCAACACTCATGAATAATGTTTGTGTTCTGAACTAGCAGGCTCGTAATCCTGCACTTCTGATTGGTCCGTGAACAGCGGGTCGTGATTGGTTGTTTAGAGCTGATCCGATTGGCTGGTAAACGGGCTGCCGCGATTGTATGCTCCAAGCGCGGCAGGCTCAAATCTCTGTCTTGGACGCTTTAGCAGCAGCCAGCTCTATAAAAGAAGCTGCTGCTGCCAGGCTTTTCACCTCCAATCTGAAGCCACTATTAAAGAGCTGAAGTTACTATCCGAGGTCTCATCTCTGTTATTGCCCCCATCTTTCTAGACTTAACACTGGCGACAAAGGTGGGATGCGGAGACGATAGAGCTAACTGAGCACTCGCAGATTATTCAGAGCACGTGGCTGAAGACGCGCAGAGAACGGCAGAATGGCCAGCAGCACTATACCACCCGCTCCATTTGATCCAGCCAGCGAGGACTGGGACTCATATATGGACAGGTTCCAAATGTTCCTGGAATCTAACAATTTGAAGGATGCTACATCGAGCAAAAAAAGGGCGGTTTTCCTAATGCATTGCGGACCCACCATTTTTAGAATGGCAAAAGCACTTGCCAAACCAGCTGAAGTTAAAACAATGGACTGGGATACCCTGGCTCCCATCCTGCACGCCCATTACGCCCCAGCAGTTCCAACCCTCATCAGAAGACACAAATTCTACCAGAGGGACCAACGTGAAGGTGAGAACATCGGGGACTTTGTAGCTGACCTATGAAATTTGGGTGGATTATGTGGTTTCGTAAACCTAGAAGAAGCCATGAGAGATCGAATTGTTCTTGGCCTAAGGGACCCCATGGTCCAAAGCAAAATTATGGCAAAGGGAGACATTACCCTTGCAGATGACATAGCTGATGCTACTGCAGCTGAAGCCACTCGCAAATCAGCAGCACGAATGCGCTGAGCAAATGGGGCCAACCATCAAACACCCAGCGATCCAGCCACATCCTCAGAGAAATACGCTTCATCCACCCACCACGAGGACATTGATTCCGCATCGGATAGTGAAGAGGAAGAAGTCAACAGACTCAGGTCAGAGCGCAAACAGCGAGACCAGTGGGACCGTAAATCCAGTTTCCAATGCGCTGGATGCGGGGGAAACCACCCACGATCAGAATACAGATTCCTAGACACCATCTGTCATTCTTGTGAGAAAAGGGGGCACATTGTTAAAGTGTGCCGGAACAAAAGAGGATCCAGCCCCAAGAGGAAAGAGACTAACTTCCGACAAGCAGCAGGCACCCCACCAACAAATCGGGACCGCCCAAACAACCAGTGGATCCAGTACAACAGGAACCGGATGTTTACTGGCGCAACCAGACGGGAAGAGGCACATCAGACCATCACTATCGGCCATGCTTCATCATTATATGCAAAAAACATCCATGTAAAGGTCACCATTGAAAATCGTCCATGCACCATGGAAGTGGACTCCAGGTCTTCCTTATCCATGGTCTCCTGGAAAACCCTCATGCAGCTGATTCCTGACATCTGCCACCAAGACCTCAACACCCAGAGGCTCATATTAAAAGACTACCAGAAATCGAATCCCGGTTGCCGGTTCCAGTCACGTCCAGGTCTCCTTTAAGGACCACACTGCAATACTACCGCTCACCATCGTTGACAGAGACCGGCCCAGCTTATTGGGTCTGCAGTGGTTTGCACCATTAGGAATCAGAATGGCAGGCATCAACCAGACTGTAGACGTAGACTGGGAGGCGGCCCTCATCCAGGACTTTCAAGAAGTCTTCACGGAGGAATTAGGCAAGTACAAGGGGTCCCCCATCTCATTTAATCTATGCCCTGATATCGCACCCATTTGCCTGAAGCCACGCCACGTTCCTTTTGCTCTCAAACCTAAAATTGACGAGCAATTGGACAAATTAATAGCGCAGGGTGTGTTAGAACCCATCGACCACGCCCACTGGGAGACCCCAATTGTAACCCCCATAAAACCTGACGGATCCTTGAGAATCTGTGGGGATTACAAGGCCACCCTCAACCACGCGTTACAGCAGAGCGCCTATCCAGTACCTGTGGTCCAACATCTCCTTCACTCACTTGGGAGCGGAAAAGTATTCACAAAACTTGACCTGGCCCAAGCTTATCAATAGTTGCCAGTAGACGCAGAAACTGCAGAAGCCCAAACTATAGTTACACACAGAGGTGCATTCAAATGTAACAGACTCCAGTTTGGGGTAAGCGTAGCACCTGGCATTTTTCAAAGTCTGATGGAAAGGTTGTTACAGGGCATCAAAGGGGTCGTGCCCTATTTCGATGACGTGTTGATAGCCGCCCCTACGAGAAGTCAGTTAGAGAAACGCCTAAGAACTGTCCTACAAAGGTTCAAAGATGCAGGCCTCAAGGTTAAGAAGGAAAAGTGCCAGTTATGCACTGAGACGGTTCAATTTCTTGGTTACCTTCTTGACAAACAAGGAATTCACCCTACTGAAAAGAAATTGGCTGCCATTAAAAATGCTCCAAGACCAAAGAACAAAACAGACCTCCAAGCCTTCCTGGGACTCATTAACTTTTATAACATCTTCCTACCGCAGAAGGCGACTGTTGCTGAACCCCTACATAGGCTCCTCGACAAGAAGGCTTCCTGGTTTTGGGGACGTCGGAAGGAGCAGGCTTTCCAACAAGTAAAAGACCTTTTAACTTCGGATGCAGTACTCATCCAATATAATGAGACACTTCCATTAACTGTGACTTGTGATGCCTCACCTTTTGGAGTAGGTGCCATCCTGAGCCACGTCCTACCAAATGGTACAGAGGCGCCTATTGCATTCTTTTCAAGAACTTTGTCTAAAACAGGGAGAAATTATAGTCATTTGGATAAAGAAGCCCTCGCTATTGTAACTGCAATAAAAAGGTTCCACGAGTACGTGTATGGAAGATCCTTTTCCATCATCACAGATCATAAACCATTACTTGGCATCTTGGCAGGTGACAAACCAACCCCACACATCATATCCCCTAGGATGACATGATGGTCAGAGTTCTTAGCCACTTATGACTACCAGTTGAAACACCGACCAGGGAAAACCATTCCCCATGCAGACACTTTGAGCCATTCTCCACTGCCAGAAATTCTCAATGACCCAGCTCCCACGCTCTCAGCACTACAAATTGAGATGCTTCCATCACCTCCACTAACAGCACTAGACATAGCCTGGGAAACAAAAAAGGACTCTTGTTTGGCATAGGTTCTCAGCTGGGTGGAGAGAGGATGGCCAGAAATCGAACCAAATGACACCTTTAAACCCTTCAAGAACAGACAAACAGAACTTTTCTCTCAAAAAGGGTGTGTGTTATGGGGAGATCGAGTGGTCATACCAGAGAAGCTGCAAAAGAAAGTTCTACACTTGTCACACGATGGACACCCGGGCATCGTTCGAATGAAAGCGTTGGCAAGGAGCTATGCCTGGTGGCCAGGTATGGACAAACAAATTGAAGCCTGGATTTCCTCTTGTAGCAAATGCCAAGAAACACGCTCATCCCCACCAAAAGCACCACCAGCTGAATGGGAAACGCCCAGGGGTCCTTGGTCCTGCATCCACATTGATTTTGCGGGACTTACAAAAGGACATACCTTCCTGGATATCATCTTCCTTGACATAACTTCATTCATAACTTCTAATAGTGGGATGCTCAATGATTCTTGAAATGTTTTATAGAATTCTGCTGGAAGCCCATCTGGACCTGATGCTTTCCCATTATTTTGTTTCTTAAGTGCTTCATTTAATTCCATCAGTTATATTGCTTTCTGGCATTTCTTCAGTTTCTTTAGGTATCTTCGGTAAGTTAGCATTCTGTAAATACTGCTTGACTTTTCCCTCATCAGTATTCTCTTGTTTATATAGTTGCCCATAAAAATCTCAAATAATTTCCTTTTTCTCCTTATTACCATAACAAACTTGGCCTTGATCATCTATTAGCTTCAATATTTTTCTTGATTCCTTCTCCTTTCTCAATTTATATGCTAGCCATCTACCTGGTTTATCTGCATCTTCTAAGTAATTCTGTTTAGAATTTCTAATTTTCTGTGCCAGTTCTTCTTTCTCTATTAATTCCATTTTATGTTTAATTACATCCAGTTTCAATTTAATATCTTTTTTCTGTGGCATTTTCTGTAATTCTTTTTCAAGTCTTTTATACTCATCTTCCAAGGCCTTAGAAGCTTGCCTTTTCCTAATATTCTTTTTTCTTGTATAATCTATTATCAAACCTCTAGCATATGCCTTCATTGTATCCCAAACATTCTGCATTGAAGTATCTTCTTTTTTATTTTCTCTAAAGAAAAAAGCCAGTTCCTTCTCCATGCGTTCTATAAAATCTTTTTCCTTTAAGATAGTATTATTTAATGTCCATCTCGATCTTTTTTTTTTTGTCCCTTCCATTTAATTGTCATTGGGCTATGATCTGCCCAAGTACTTGTTTCAATATTTGTTTCTTGAATATTGGACATTAATTCTGTTGAGATCCAAATCATATCTAATCTGGACCATGATAAATGTCTATTTGAATAAAAAGTATATTGTTTAGCTTTAACATTTCTTTCTCTCCAAATATCTTTTAAAGTTAATTCGTCTGTCATTTTAAAAAAAGATTTAGGGAGAGTCTTTCTATTTTGCTTTGTTGTTGTTGCTATATAGTCCAGTTTATTGTCCACAATTCCATTAAAGTCTCCCATCATAATTATATTAACATAGTCCAGTCCAATTATTTTCATGTGTAGTTTTTTATAAAACTCTTCTTGTTTATCATTCGGAGCATAAATTGCAATCAAGAATATTTTTATATTATTGTCCATTATTTCCACCATTAATACTCTTCCGTCTTCATCTGTGTATGTCAGTTTTGCTGGGATAGCCTCTTTAATGTATAGAACCACTCCTCTTTTCTTACATCGAGTCAAAGAAGTAAATATTTTCCCTAATTTTGGCTGTACTAACAATTGTTCATGTTGTTTTTTAATATGAACTTCTTGAAAGCAAATTATATCGAATTTTAATTTCTCTAATTTATGAAAAGTTTTCCTTCTTTTAACAGCTGAATTGGGTCCGTTTATATTCATTGTAATCAGTTTTTTTTCTTCCATGATTATGCTTTATATTTAGGTCTAACAGCTCTTGTGGATCTCACTTCACGCCGTTCTTTACTATCCACCTGTCCACCTACTGCTCCTTTCTCTTTTTCAGTCTCCAGTTGTTCCTCTTGAAACTCAATTAATGAGATCTCCTTCTCTGCCTCCTCTTCTCTTCTTCCAAAAAATTCTGCATGGAAAAGTTCTGCTTTCTCAATTGAATCAATTCTATGTCTCTGTTCTTGCCACGTAAACATTAATCCTTCTGGAATCAGCCATCTATAGTTCACCTCTTTTTCCAAGAGCATTTTGGTCAGAAATCGATATTCTCTTCTCATCTCTCTCACTCTTCTGGGTATTTGTTTTAAAACCACAATCTCTTTATCTTTGTATTTCAATTTTTTCTCTCTTACCACTTGTAGTATTTGTGTTTTAATGGATTTTTTAGTAAATCTAATATGAACTTCCTTTGGTAATTTATTTCTCATCGCATATCTTGTATACACTTGATATACCTCATCTACTCCATCCATCATCTTTTCCTCTGTAATTTCCAAAGCATCTGCCAAAATTTCTATCATTATCGCAGCCAAATTTTGTCCTTTTTCTTCTTCTATATTTTGAAATCTGAGATAAAATTCTGACCTTTCCATCTCCCACCTCAACATCCCACTTTTTTCTTGTTCAACCCCTGTTAATCTACTGTCAATATTTCCAATCTTCTCCTCTCTTTGTTTACCTTCTTCCTCAATTTTTTGGAATCTCTCCTCATACTTCACCATCATTTGTTTAATATTTTCCACTTTTTCATCAGTCTTCTCCATTCTTTGTTCAATGTTCTCTATTCTTTGTTCAATGGTGTCTGATTTTATCTTGAGATCTTGAATTCCTTGCATAATCATCTGTAAAGTTACTTTTTCTTGTTCTTTATCTTGCTTCAACATTGTCTGAATTAAACGTTGTCCTCCAGCTGGTGGGGAAGCAGAGGTAGAAGTAGGAATGCCAGATGGCATTGGTTTCCTGCTCATTTTAATGCTTTCAAATCTTCAAATTCTTTTTAACTTTTAATCCAACTGGTAGAATAGCCAATTTTAATCCAAAATGGAAAAATCCAATAGTAAAAGGCCCAAAACCAAAGAAAAAAAAGGAAAAGAAGAAGAAAAGATCTTCAGGTTCTCCTAGACCCTAATCCATTTACGAAGTAGTAAAAAATAAAAAATAGAAAGAAAAAAAACCCAAAAATAATAATATTGATTAAGAGAAAAAAAGAACAAAAAGAAAAAAGAAAAGAAGAGATTCCTTCAGGTTCTTCACACCTTAATCCAATTGAGAAGTCTCAATAATCAAAAAAGAAAAAAAGAGTGGTCCAAAAACATGAATAGAAAAAGCAAAAGGGTCCCAATAAAGATAAGGAGAAAAAAAGAAAAATCAAGAAAAAGCTTTGAGGCTTTCCCTTTGAAATAAAAAGCAAAAATAAAAATATTGCTGGAATTAAAATTTACAAAAAGGCTGGTGAGTAGGGGTATCACAAGTAAATATATATATATATATCAGAAAGCACACTGCACTTTGTTTAGTTATCCAAGGCTCTTATTATGACTCTCTTCTCCAGCAGCTTCAAAGCCAAGCCTCAAGTGTTGAAATATTGATAAGAGTCCAGGAAAACACCTGTAATAATATTTTGCTGTGCTCTCCCTCTATCTTATCACATTAAGATGTCCTTGAAAAGGAGTCTTCTTATCATTCTCTCCAATTCAAATAAAATATTTTCAAGCCTCTAGTTGGCAGTGTTACAAAGTTTCTTAATGCTCTTCCCCCTCCCAGCCAGAAAAAAAGGATAATTTATACAAAAAAAAAAAAAAGTAGCCCAAAGGGAGCCTCTATCCTAAAACAAAATTAAAAAATCAAAAGGAGTATAAAAATATATGCAAAAGAAAATTCAATCTGGTTACCTACAAAGTCACACTAAAGTCCCAGGAAAAAAAGTAAACAAAAGAGAAAAAAAGATCCAAGCCTCAATTTGACGTCACTTTAAAAAGCGCCGCTCATACAGTTTTTGTCTAAAAAAAATCTCATAGGTTTCTTCTCTATTCAGGATGCCCTTTCAAATCTCAGCGAATTTACAACACAAAAGAAGTTTCTCACCCAGCCGACACACTTTCACTCCAGCCACTTTCTTTCCGGAGCTGTCCCGACTTCAGCAGCTATGGAGGCTGCCTCTCTGCCGCCAGCAAAAGGGCTTCTCCCGGATCAAACCAGAGATTTTGTGATATCTTTGGGATCCTGGGACAGTGCCCTTCACAGTCACCATCTCTACGGGACAGTTTAGGTCCGTTGGGACCGACCAGGGGTGAAAATATCGGCTGCGATCTCAGAGCCCCGAGATCGCAGCTGTATCGCCGAAATGAAGCTCCGCCTTCTCCCCAAAAGGACATACCTTCCTGATAACAGTGGATGCCTACTCTAACTGGCTCGAGGTCAACAAGATGAAGACCACCACTACAGATGCGGTCATCAAAAAGCTAAACAGACTTGATGGTGAATCACGATGAGAGAATCCAAAAAATAGAAGAGAAAGACAAACAAAGAGATGACATAATTGGAAATATCGATAGTAGATTAGCAACGATTGAACAAGAAAAAAGTGGGATGTTGAAGTGGGAGATGGACAGGTCAGAATTTTATCTTAGATTCCAAAATATTGAGGAGGAAAAAGGACAAAATTTGGCCGCAGTAATGATTGAAATATTGGCTGGAGCCTTGGAAATAACAGAGGAAAAGATGATGGATGGAATAGATGAGATATATCGAGTCTTCACAAGATATGCGATGAGGAACCAATTACCAAGAGAGGTTCATGTCAGATTCACCAAAAAACCTATTAAAACTCAAATATTACAAGTGGCAAGAGAGAAGGTGTTGAAATATAAAGATAAAGAAATTGTGGTCTTAAAACAAGTACCTAGAAAAGTGAGAGAGATTAGAAGAGAATATCGATTTTTGACTAAAATGCTATTGGAAAAAGAGGTGAACTATAGATGGCTGATTCCAGAAGGATTAATGTTTACATGGCAAGAACAGAGACATAGAATTGATTCAATTGAGAAAGCAGAAATATTCTACAAGGAATTTTTTGAAAGAAGAGAAGGGGAGAGAGAAAAAGAGAATATCTCAACTGAATTTGAAGAGGATCAAATGGAAATGGGGAGAGAGGAAGGTGCAGTAGGTGGACAAATGGAGATTAAAGAACAACGTGAAGTAAAATTCACGAGAACTGTTAGACCTAAATATAAAACATAACCATGGAGGAAAAAAAACTGATTTCTATGAATATAAATGGACTGAATTCAGCTACTAAAAGAAGAAAAACTTTCCACAAATTAGAGAAGCTAAAATTTGATATAATCTGCCTACAAGAAGTACACATTAAAAAACAACATGAACAATTACTGGCACGACCAAAATTAGGGAAAATATTGGTAATTGGTTCCTCATCGCATATCTTGTGAAGACTCGATATATCTCATCTATTCCATCCATCATCTTTTCCTCTGTTATTTCCAAGGCTCCAGCCAATATTTCAATCATTACTGCGGCCAAATTTTGTCCTTTTTCCTCCTCAATATTTTGAAATCTAAGATAAAATTCTGACCTGTCCATCTCCCACTTCAACATCCCACTTTTTTCTTGTTCAATCGTTGCTACTTCTTTGACTTACTGTAAAAAAAGAGGAGTGGTTTTGTATATTAAAAAAACCATTCCAGCAAAACTGATTTATACTGATGAAGAAGGAAGAGTATTAATGGTTGAAATAGTGGACAATAATACAAAAACACTCTTGGTTGCAATTTATGCCTCGAATGATAAACAAGAAGAATTTTATAAAAAATTACATATGAAAATAATTGAACTGGACTATGCTAATATACTTATGATGGAAGATTTCAATGGAATTGTAGACAATAAACTGGACTATACAGCAAAAGCAACACGACAAAATAGGAAGACTCTCCCTAAATCCTTTTTTAAAATGACAGATGAATTAAATCTAAAAATATATGGAGAGAAAGAAATGCTAAAACTCAACAATATACTTTTTATTCCAATAGACATTTATCATGGTCCAGAATAGATATGACTTGGACATCAACAGAATTATTATCCAATATTCAAAAAATAAATATTGAAACAAGTACATGGGCAGACCACAATCCAATGATAATTAAATGGAAAGGACAAAAAAGAAGATCTAGATGGACATTAAATAATACTATTTTAAAGGAAAAAAAAATTTACACAATGGATGGAAAAAGAATTGGCCTTCTTAATGAAAACAAAAAAGAAGATATTTCAATACAGAATGTTTGGGATACAATGAAGGCATATGCAAGAGGATTAATAATAGACTATACAAAGAAAAAGAACATTAGGAAGAGGCAAATGATTAAAGCTTTAGAAGATGATCATAAAAAACTGGAAAAAGAATTACAAAAAACTCCACAGAAAAAAGATATTAAACTTAAAATGGATATAATTAAACATAAAATGGATCAAGCAGAGAAAGAAGAACTGGCACAAAAAATTAGAAGTGCTAAACAGAATTATTTTGAAGATGCAAATAGGCCAGGTAGATGGTTGGCATATAAATTGAGAAAAGAGAAAGAATCAAGGAAAATATTACAGTTAATAGACAATCAAGGTCAAATTTGCCATGGTAATAAAGAGAAAAAGGCAATCATTCGAGACTTTTATGGACAATTATATAAACAGGAGGATTTTGATGAGGAAAAAATTAAACAGTATTTACAAAATGCTAACCTACCTAAGATACCTGATGAAACTGGGGAAATGCTAGAAAGTGCTATAACAATGATGGAATTAACTGAAGCACTTAATAGACAGAACAATGGAAAAGCACCAGGACCAGATGGTCTCCCGGCAGAATTTTATAGAACACTACAAGAACCGTTGAGCACTTCACTATTAGAAGTCATGAATGAAGTTATGATAAATAAGAAAATACCTAAAACATGGTCAGAAGCTTATATTACGCTTATCCCAAAAGAAGGGGTTGACCCATTACAAATTAAGAACTCTAGACCTATTTCCTTATTGAATACAGACTATAAAATCTTTGCTTCAATCCTGGCAGAGAGGCTAAAAAAATATTTAAAAAATTTTATTCACTCTGATCAGAATGGATTTTTACCAAAGAGACAGATTAAAGACAATATGAGGGTAATCCTGGACACATTGGAATATTACGAGGCGCACCCTGAAAAACAAATGGCTTTGATATTCTTAGATGCCCAAAAGGCATTTGATAATGTGAATTGGAGATTTATGCTATTATTATTGGAACAGATGGGCTTTGCTAGAAAATTTATTCAAGCAATAGAAGCCATATATTATAAGCAAACGGCAAAAGTAATGATAGATGGAGAATTCACAGACTCTATTAATATGAAAAAAGGTACAAGACAAGGATGTCCATTATCTCCTTTGTTATTTGTATTAACTTTGGAAGTGTTAAATAGAAATATTAGAGAGGATACAAATATAAAAGGAATGAAAGTTAAAAAGGAGGAATTCAAATTGCAAGCCTTTGCAGACGACCTGGTCTTTATTTTGGAAGATCCTCTAGAGACAGATCTAAAACTATTGGGAAAGATAGAGATGTACGGTGAGATGGCTGGCTTGAAAATAAATAAAGAAAAAATAAAGATTTTTGACAAAGAACATGCTATTAAGACAAAGAGAAGAGCTGACAGACCTATTGAAAATTCAAGTTACAAATAAAGTTAAATATTTGGGGATATATTTGACATCAAGATGCGCTGCACTGAAAGAGAATAACTATGTTAAACTTAAACAGCTGATAGCATCTGATCTGAAAAAATGGGAAAATTTACAATTGTCATTGATAGGTAGAATTTCAACAATTAAGATGAATATTTTACCTAGAATTTTATATTTATTTCAAACAATACCAATTAGGTTAGGTAAGGACTATTTTGAAGAATTAAATAAAATTGTGTTGAAGTATATATGGCAAGGTAAGAAAGCGAGAATAAAATTAAAACTCTTACAGGATGCTAGAATTCGAGGAGGATTTGGCCTTCCTAATTGGGAGTTGTATTATCAAGCTGCAAATTTAATGTGGGCTAAAGAATGGATAACGTTAAGAAAGACTAGATTGTTGGCATTAGAAGGACATGATTTATTATTGGATTGGCATGCTTTTCTATGGTATAAGGGAACTAAATTGCAGGGTTATTTTAGAAGGCATTATATATGGGAATCGTTATGGTTGAATTGGGAGAAAATTAAGAAACAATGTTATTTGAAAATCCCAGTTTGGTTATCAACTATTGAAGCTTTTTCTTATCCTATAATCTATAAGAAGGAACAAATAGTTAGATATGGGGAATTACTAGATGAAAAGGGTGAACTTAAAACGATGCAAAATTTAGAAGAACAAGGTATAAAGATGAATTGGTTTTCTTATGCACAAATACATTCAAGGTATCTTAAAGATTCTAAAATGGAAGGATTCTTTGATAAATTGACTGACTTAGATAGGATATTGACAGGTACTGATGAAAAAGTGATCAAAAAATTATATAATTATTTGTTGGAAATTAAATTGGAGGAAGAACAAGTTAAAGAAACAATGATTGCTTGGGGGAAGAATTTTGGATATGGGATTGATTTAGAGAAATGGCAAAAGTTGTGGTCTCAAAATTATAAAATGACAATGTCAACAGCATATAAAGAAAATTTGTATAAGATGTTTTATAGGTGGCACTTTCCCCTGACAAGAATTGCAAGAATGTTTAAGAACAAATCTGAAAAATGCTGGAAATGTCATCAGATTCCTGGTTCATATTACCATAAGTGGTGCACTTGTGAGGAGGCCAGGAAATACTGGACTAGAATTTGCATATGGTTGGAAAAAATGACAAAGAAACATATAGACTTGAAACCGGAGATTTTTTTATTGGGAATCTTACCTGATATATATGATAAAAATTTAAAATATTTGATTGTAAATGTATTAACAGCGGCTAGGACTGTATTTGCTAAAAATTGGAAAAGTGAGAGAATACCATTAGAGGAAGAAATCATGAAGGAAATATTGGAATGTGCTGAAATGAGCAGATTGACATTTGAAATTAGAGAACAAGAAGATAAACAATTTTATGAAGTTTGGGATCTTTTTTATCAATGGTTAGATAATACAATATGATAATAGAATATTTAGAAATTTAGGAAATAATGAATATATAATTTTTCTTGGTTTTGATAATTTTTTAGAATATTTTATTAAGATAGATTTGGTATGATTTTATGATTTGTTATAAAATAAATAAATTAAACTATAGTTATCTCGCTTAAGTATGAATTAGTTAAATTACAGTCAAATGATTGTTCAATAGTGATATTGGGATATATGGTTGTTGATTGATGATATGAGTTATTATGCAACATAATTATTATGATGACTATGAAATGGATGCACAAAAAGGAGTGGTAAACCAACCGATACACTGCTTGTAAATTTATGAAGAATGATGATGTTTTTATGTTATGTCCTATGTTTTATGTGTTCGTGTTTGTTGTAAAAAAATTAATAAAACTTGTATTAAAAAAAAAAAAGAAGCTAAACAGACTTTTTGCAATGCACGGGTTACCAGATGTTTTGTTTTCCGACAATGGGCCCCAATTTACCGCCCTGGCTTTTGAGCAGTACCTAGCAGACAGGGGGATATACCATGCCCTGACTTCACCTGCTCACCCGGTGGCCAATGGCAGGGCTGAACGAATGGTTCAGTTCACTAAAAAGACATTACAGAAAATGGAACAAGGAAACATCTACGACAAAGTCACCAGGATGCTCCTTCTCCAGCATATTACACCAAACAGTACCACAAACAAAAGCCCAGCTGAACTCCTGATGGGCAGAAAACTCAGATCGCATCTAGACTGCCTACACTCAGCATACACCCTGGAAAAGCCCCTGGGTTCCAGCAGTAAACACCGCTCCTTTAAGGTAGGAGACCCTGTATTTGCAAAGAACTTTTCAGGAGACCCATTATGGATCCCTGCCAAAATAATGCAAATCACAGGCCCCCGCTCCTACCGATTAGAAACCACAGATGGGAGATTGTGGAAACGCTACATAGACCAGCTATGCTCAAGGCTGCCCACAACTCCCATCACTAACCCCAATCTCAAAACCAGAGGGCGAAGGGAAACAGGGGTTTTTGAAATTGAACCAACATCTGGTGAAGGAAGCATAACCCCACAACCAGCTCAGCGAATCCCACTATACCCACAAATGGAGGAGGAAACTTGGCAGGTGGTCGTATCTCCAGGAGCTAGCAGCCAAACAGGGTCTGCGATTCCAGAGAGCCCAGATGACAGCAATAATGAAAGCATTGCAGGTATTCCTGAATCACCTCATGGGAGACCCAGCATAGAAGCCAGGTCGCCACGCCAGACAGTTCCAGCAAACAATCCGTCAGAATCAGAAACTGAGCAAAAACATTTTGAACAGCGTAAATCAGGTAGACAGGTACGAAGACCCGCCTACCTGCGAGAATACATCACCCCACCCCTTAGACGGAACCTAGAGGAGAGGGGTGTTCCGAACTAGCAGGCTCGTAATCCTGCACTTCTGATTGTTCTGTGAACAGCGGGTAGTGATTGGTCATTTAGAGCTGATCCGATTGGCTGGTAAACAGGCTGCCGTGATTGGACGCTCCAAGCGCGGCATGCTCAAATCTCTGTCATTGGATGCTTTAGCAGCAGCCAGCTCTATAAAAGGAGCTGCTGCTGCTAGGCTTTTTACCTCCGATCTGAAGTCACTATTAAAGAGCTGAAGTTACTATCCGAGGTCTCGTCTCCGTAATTGCGCTCATCTTTCCAGACTTAACAGTTTGTATGAAATTTATTACTTGATCTGTCTACACACTTCTTTTTCTGTTTGTTATACAAGCAAAGTTCCAGAACTCTGGAATTTTGCACAACTCAAAAATAAACATTACAAGCAATGTGCATACCAAAGGGAGCTTACCTAGGAGGCACTTAACTAAGTGAAAAATTATATTCACTGCTGACAAAGAGGCCATCATATCCAAAATCTCATGGATTTAATTCTGTAGAACATTTCTAACTTCACTTTACTGTTTGGTAATTGTGTATGGGTCTTTCTGCCTAAGAGAGGTAAAATGTGGTCTCTATACAATAGAAAGATTGCATCACCTGGAGGCATGTAAAATTGTCACAATTAATCATATGCATTGCACGTTAAAAACACCATCTGAATATAGCAAAAGACACTGTCCCATAAGCCTCTGTGGCAGATAAACACAGTTTGTTGCCCCAATGAACAAGATGTTAATCATTAGTATCAGCTGTTGACTTAAACAGAATAGAAAAATAAAACTTGAGAAAGCTGGATTTTTTTTCTCTTTCTCTTTAAAAAAATTACATCCCAGTTAATACACTTGACTTTCATAAAGAACAAACAAAAATTATGGGTTTATCTATTATAGGTCCTTCCTTCCTTCCTTCCTTGACATTCACTTTATCTCATCCTCAGTCCATAGTAGAGGCAGCTTAAAATTGTTTCAAGCTATTCTATTACTAACATAGTGTTTTCCCTCTTTTCCCAATACAATGTTTTCCATGGATGCAATATAAGATATACACTAAAGATGTAGTTGACATAGTCAGGAGCAGGGATTTCTTTTGCTAAATGTTGATCATTTTTAGGCTGTTATTGACAGGCTTCCTTCCCTCTGGGCAATGCCCTTCATGACCATTTTGCCTTGAGCTGCAAAAATGACCAGACCAAACATCTGGCTTCTGCCCTGATTTGTGTTTTCAGCATTTTTCAGGCCTTTTGCACATGACTTTAGTGCTCTTTTGGAAGAGTACTGTGTTTGAAAAGCAAGATTAGCACTCTCTTGAGAGACTGCTATAGATGTGTGGTGTCCCAGAGTCAAGCTGGGATAATGAGTGGAGTCCTGTCAGATTTGGGTTGTTAGATCTGTCACCATTGAATACTATACCTTATAGACTTTCCAGTGTTGCAGTGAAGTTTCTTAAGGAGAAGATGGAGGGAGAGGGGGAAAACAATTTTGCATACTTATATGCCCTTTCTCATGGCTGTTTTCCACCAGCTCTGACATTGCCATGAGGATTGTTATTATTGTCTCTGTTATGAACTAATAAAACACTTAAATAAAGTTTTATCAAACCTTTAGAAAAAGCAGGGTTCTAATCCTGCGCTTCTGATTGGCCGATAATAGCGATATCGGATTGGTCCATTCAGGAGAATCTGATTGGCTTTTAACGAGCCACTCTCATTGGTTCAAGGGTTTCACACTCCATGTTTCTCATTGGTTACTAGATCAGCAGCCTGCCTTATAAAAGGGCTGCTGCTGCCCTAGAGTTTTGCTCTGTTCAGAATTATTAATAGAGTTGAAGTTCACTGTTCACTGCCTCGTCTCCGTTCCTTGCACCCACGCGCAGAACTTAACACTGGCGATGAGGATGGGATGCGGAGACATCAGAGCTGACTGAACACTACAGAGCACCAAACAGAGCACGTGGCTGAAGGCACATCGACAGCGGAAACCATGTCCGGCGGCGCCATACCACCCGCTCCATTTGACCCGGCACAAGAAGACTGGGACTCGTACATGGATCGGTTCCAGATGTTTCTGGAGACCAACAACTTGAAGGATGCCACTACGGCAAAAAAGCGAGCAGTGTTCCTGACCCATTGCGGGCCTGCCATTTTTAAGATGGCCAAGGCACTGGCGAAACCGGCTGAGGTGAAAACCATGGACTGGGACGTCCTCAAGCCCCTCCTACGGGCCCACTATGCACCTACTGTTCCAACGCTTGTCCGAAGACATGAATTTTACCAGAGAGACCAGAGGAAAGGAAAGAGCGTTGCAGATTTCATCACAGATCTCTGGAACCTGGGAGGCCTCTGTGGGTTCACCGACCTCGAAGAAGCTCTGAGAGACCGAATAATTCTGGGATTAGATGCACCACATGTGCAGAGTAAGCTGATGACAAAAGACGATCAGCCTTGCAGATGCCATCGCTGACGCTACTGCAGCAGAAGCAACCAGGAAGTCAGCTGCCCAAATGCGCTGCACCACTCCGCCAACTCGCCAGTGAAACCTCACCTCACTTAGAGACACACACAATGGCAACCCACCACGAGGACCTCGAATCATCATCAGAAAGTGATGAGGAGGAGGTCAACCGGCTCCGGTCTGAATGTAACCAACGCCACCAGCGGAATCAAAGACTACAGCACCAATGCGCAGGTTGTGGGGCAAACCACCCGCGATCAGACTGCAAATTCCTCGATGCGCTCTGCAACTTTTGTGGGAAAAGAGGCCACATCGGAAAAGTCTGTAGAAGCAAGCAAGGATCCAGCCCATTTCAGAGGGGAATCAACTACCGCCAAACCACAGGGAATCGCCCTGTAAGTCGGGAACATTTGAACCACCAATGGAACAACCACTCCTACAGAAATAAACCACTGGCCAATTCACGAAATGAGAAGAGGCACACCAAACCATTACAATTGGTCACGCCTCATCACTAGATGCAAAGAAGATCCGAGTGAAGTCGCCATCGAAAACCAGCCCTGCATGATGGAAGTCGATTCAGGATCGTCCCTCTCTATGGTTTCCTGGAAGACCCTTAAACAATTAATCCCTGCCGTCCGGCGGCAAGACCTCAGAACCCAAAGAATCATACTCAAGGATTATCAAGGGAACCGGATTCCGGTCATTGGATGCAGCCTAGTCCAGGTCTCATTCAAAAATCGTACTGCATCTTTACCATTGACTGTTGTCGACCGTGATCGACCTAGCTTGTTAGGCCTTCAATGGTTCGCTCCACTTGGAATCGAGGTAGCCGGCATTCACCAAACCAGAAACGACGACTGGGAGGAAGCCCTCGTCCAGGAATTCCAGGATGTCTTTGCAGATAAACTAGGCGAGTACAAGGAGACCCCGATATCATTTAACCTTAACCCTGAAGTAACCCCCATCTGCCTTAAGCCTCGTTGGGTACTTTTTGCCCTTAAACCAAAGATTGACGAGCAGCTTGATAAATTAATAGCCCAGGGTGTTTTAGAACCAACAGACCATGCTCCTTGGGAAACCCCAATCATAACACCCATCAAACTGGATAGATCGTTAAGGATTTGTGGGGACTACTGGGCCACCCTGAATCACGCCCTTCAACAGAACGCTTACCCAGTGCCAGTGGTACAACACCTTCTCCATTCCCTGGGGGGCAGAAAAGTCTTCGCTAAATTGGATTTAGCACAGGCGTACCAACAACTGCTGGAAGATTAAAAAACAGCAGAGGCACAAACGATTGTTACGCACCGAGGTGCCTTTAAGTGCAACCAACTCCAATTCAGAGTTAGCGTAGCCCCAGGGATTTTTTAAAGTTTGATGGAGAGATTCTTGCAAGGGATCAAAGGGGTCATACCATACTTTGATGATGTTTTAATTGCTGCCCCGAATAGAGAAATACTAGAAAAGCATCTTAGGTTGGTTCTCCAGAAATTTAAAGACTCCGGCCTTAAGGTTAAAAAAAATAAATGTCAACTGTGTACAGATAAAGTAGAGTTCCTGGGGTACCTAATCGATAAACAAGGCATTCACCCCACCAATAGCAAACTAAAAGCAATCAAAAACACCCCAAGACCCAGAAATAAGACTGATCTCCAAGCTTTTCTGGGGCTCATTAATTTTTACAACATCTTCCTGCCCCACAAAGCGACCGTAGCTGAGCCCCTACATAGACTTCTTGACAAAAGAGCAACTTGGGTCTGGGGGCACCGAGAGGAGCACGCATTCTGACAAGTGAAAAACTTATTAACCTCAGATGCTGTTTTAATGCAGTATAACGAGACTTTGCCTTTAACAATTACATGTGACATGTCACCATTTGGAGTAGGAGCCATTTTGAGCCATGTATTACCAAACGGTAGTGAGGCCCCTATTGCCTATTTTTCAAGGACTCTATCAAAGGCTGAACGTAACTAAAGTCAAATTGACAAAGAGGCTCTTGCTGTTGTATCTGCTGTGAAACGGTTTCATGAATATGTGTATGGACGAGTTTTTACTATTGTTACCGACCACAAACCTTTGCTGGGGATTATAGCGGGAGACAAGCCAACCCCCTATATATTATCACCTGGAATGACTCGCTGGTCGGAGTTTTTGGCTGCGTACAACTATAGACTGCAACACCACCCGGGGAAAGCCATTCCCCACGCTGATGCACTGAGCCGTGCGCCACTTCCGGAAACCGTCGACGACCCAGCTCCAACCCTTACGACACTCCAGATTGAAATGCTACATTCACCGCCTCTAACAGCCAGAGACATTGCGATCGAAACAAAATGAGATCCTGTCTTAGTGCGAGTTCTTAGCTGGGTCGAACGGGGATGGCCAGTAGAACAAACCCCTGACGACTTCACCCCCGTCAGGAACCAGCAAACAGAACTTTTTTTCGCAAAAAGGCTGCATCCTATGGGGGGATAGAGTCATCGTCCCAGAGTGGTTACAACGAGCAGTATTAAAAACACTGCATGACGGTCACCCCAGCATCGTGCATATGAAAGCACTCGCACGAAGCTACGCGTGGTGGCCGGGCATTGACAAACAGATCGAAACCTGGGTAAAGACTTGTTTAAAGTCCCAAGATGTTAGCAGTGCCCCACCTAAAGCAACTCCAACAGAGTGGGAAACATCCCGGGGACCGTGGTCCCGCATCCACATTGACTTTGCGGGACCTACTAAGGGACATACATTCCTCCTAACAGTGGATGCCTATTCCAACTGGCTCGAGATCCACGAAATGAAGAGTACTCCAACCGAGTCCATTATCTGGAAATTGAACAGGCTATTCGTAACGCATGGGCTGCCAGACATTCTGGTCCCCAACAATGGATCCCAGTTTACCGCTCTACCCTTTGAACAATACTTAGCAGACCGGGGTATTCGCCATGCGCTAACTTTGCCAGCGCACCCTGCGGCTAACGGAAGAGCCGAGCGCATGGTACAATTTATTAAAAAAACCCTCTACAAAATGGACTATGGGGACATTGAAGATAAAATAAACAGAATACTCCTACTCCAACACATCACTCCATACAGCATCACCAACAAGACTCCAGCTGAACTATTAATGGGACGCAAGCTCCGTTCCCACCTCGACCGGCTTCACCCGTCTTATGAGCCAGAGAAACCCTGTGGATCTAGTGGAAAATGCCGCGAGTTCAAGATAGATGACTTAGTTTTCGCCAGAAACCTTTCCGGTGAACCGTTGTGGGTCAAGGCAACCGTAATTCAAAGAAGAAAGAAACCAAATTCGAGATGATGGAAAGCAGGAGCGAAGGAAGTCAGCAATCGGGCGTGACAAATGAAGAAGAATCAGGGAGGGGATTGTGTCCTCGCCACAGAGGAATACCTCAACAGAAGCAAGCCCGCAAAGATCGGAGGACAACAACGAGAACATTAGCGGCACCGAGTTGTCCAATGAGGATGCGGAACCACTGGTACCTGATATGCCCAAAAACGTCCTACCGAAACCAGATTACAGAAAGGAACTGGTGGGACAGCACAAATCTAATAGACAGTCAAAACAACCTTCATACCTCAGGGATTACGTCACTGCACCCCTTAAACGGAACTCGGGGGGAAGGGGTGTTATGAACTAATAAAACGATTAAGTAAAGTTTTATCAAACCTTTAGAAAAAGCAGGGTTCTAATCCTGCACTTCTGATTGGCCGATAATAGCGATATCGGATTGGTCCATTCAGGCTGTTAACGAGCCACTCTCATTTGGCTGTTAATGAGCCACTCTCATTGGTTCAACTCTATGTTTCTCATTGGTTACTAGATCAGCAGCCTGCCCTATAAAAGGGCTGCTGCTGCTCTAGGGTTTTGCTCTGTTCAGAATGATTAATAAAGAGTTGAAGTTCACTGTTCACTGCCTAGTCTCCGTTCCTTGTGCCCACGCGCAGAACTTAACAGTCTCCCTCCCAGATCACCTCATACTTCTGCTCTGCACTTCTCAGTCCTGCTCATAGTCAGTGGTGTATTAACCATTAAGCAGAATAAGCACATGCTTAGGGCACCAAGCCCAAAGGGGGCACCACAAAGTTGAGAATATGGCTTCATTTATACAGTATGCACAAAGGAGAAGGGGCACCAAGATTTGTCAGTGCTTTGGGCACCAGTGACCCTTTATCTGCCACTGTTCATAGTGAAGAAGAGCACAGAGTGAAGCAGGAGGGAATACCCCCAATATGTCTTACAACACTTTTTCCATGATTGTTACCTGCAGGTTGGGTTACTTCTGAACACAGGCCTATCATTCTTTCAAAAGATTGATAATCCCATGTCCCAAAACAGCCCAATTAATAACTTACAGGTACAAAAAAAGCATGTAAAGGTAGATGAGAGGGAACTCTCCTAGCAGCTCCTATGATCCTCACAATTATTTATCCATGTCCGCAACCTGTTAGGCAATTTGGCTGGTGTCTACATCTGCCACTGAAGCCCCCAGTCTATATTTTCCATCTTTACCTCCCCATGTATTTAGGAAAGTGATTGGTGATTCTTTATCCCAACAGTAAGTGACACTCAGTGGGAAGAAAACAAAGCTGGAAAATTGACCATCTGATTTTCTTAAATTTTTCTCATTAAAACTGTAATTATATCTAAAATAATTCTAGTAAAAAATTGTAAGCATAGCACCATTCACTGGCCTTGTTATGGAGAGAGAAAGGGCTTGGTCATGACCATAGCTCAGGGTATGCTGGTGTACTTTTCTTCTGGCTCATGGACCAGAGGAAAACACTTGTGTGGTTGTCTGGCTGTGCCTTAAGAGGAGCATTGTGGATTGTGCTTGTCGATATAATGTTACTGTCTGGATTTTATGAAGAATTTTCTAACAGCTACTACTTTGTGGTGAGCGTCTTCATTGTAAATCAGGAAAAATATGACTTTAAAAGGAAAAGACAGAGGTTTGGAAGTTTAAAAAGTACTTGATTAGTAGAAGTTTGCCAAGCTCCAGTATTATTGACAATAATTTGCTCTAAGTATCATAATTCTTTTGGCTTTATGAGTAGAAAATCTAAGGCAAAAGATTTATCCATTCTGAGGAGAAACCAGAGGAATTTCCCTCAGGGGAACAAACATGATTTAGAGATGGCTGATCTACAATGGATCAGCGTGCCATCTTGCAATTCTTAACAGAAAATTATGTATGAAGGTAGTAATATATTGCTTTAACAATTCAAGACCAGCCTTTGATTCCATCCCAACATATAGATATCACTGGAAATTTCTCCGTCCATCTATACTTTCACCAATTAGGATTCTGCATGAAGACCCATTTGCTTAACTTATTAAAATAAACTCACAGACAAGTATGCAGCCATGAAACTGGTTAGAACCCCAAAAGCCATCCTTCTACCTTTTAATTAACTTTTAATGTCAATTTTAACTGCCCTTGTCTTTATTTTAAATATTTTTATGCTTTTAACATTGTGAAGGAGATGACAGTTCCTATGTGTGAAAAATAAATACATAAAAAATGAAAAGTCATCAGTCATCCGCAAATTGAATAGGCTATTCGCAACGCATGGGTTGCCAGACATTCTGGTCTCCGACAACAGACCCCAGTTCACTGCCCTGGCGTTTGAGCAATACTTAGTAGACCAGGGTATCCACCATGCGCTAACCTCGCCAGTGCACCCTGCGGCCAATGGCAGGGCCGAGCGCATGGTCCAATTTGTTAAAAAAACTCTCCACAAAATGGACTATGGGGATATTGATGACAAACTAAACAGAATACTCCTACTCCAACACATCACCCTGCACAGCACCAACAAGACTCCAGCTGAACTGTTGATGGGATGTAAGCTCCGTTCCCACCTCGACCAGCTCCACCCGTCCTACACGTCAGAGAAACCCTGTGGATCTAGCAGAAAATGCCGCGAGTTTATGGTAGGCGGCTTAGTCTTCGCTAAAAACCTTTCCGGCGAACCATTATTGGTCGAAGCAACCGTAACTTAAACCACCGGGCCCAGATCGTACTGTGTGCAAACCTGGGATGGAAAAATATGGAAACGCCATATAGATCAACTTCGCTCTAAACTACAACCCAGTTCCCATGACTCCTATGACTCTCAAACTGAGGGGGGAGGGGATATCGAAGAAGCCGAATTCGAGATGGTGGAAAGCGGAAGCGAAGAAAGTCAGCAGCTGGGCGCCTTACATGAAGAAGAATCAGGGAGAAGGTTGTCCTCACCACAGAGGAATACCTAAACGGAGGTGAGCCCGCAGAGATCAGAGGACAACAACGATAGAATTAATGGCACCGAGTCGTCCAGTGAGGATGCGGAACCGCCTGTACCAGATAGATCAAAAAATGTCCTGCCGAAGCCGGACTACAGACAGGAACCAGTGGGACAGTGCAAATCTAATAGTTAAAACAACCTGCATATCTACATCACCGCACCCCTCAAACGGAACCTAGGGGGAAGGGGTGTTATGAACTAATAAAGGTGTTTAATAAAGTTTTAACAACCTTAAGAAAAAGCAGGGTTCTAATCCTGCACTTCTGATTGGCTGATAATAGCGATATCGGATTGGTCCTTCCTGGGACATCTGATTGGCTGTTAACGGGCCAACTCTCATTGGTTCAAGGGTTTAACACTTCCATGTTTCTCATTGGCTAATAGGTCAGCAGCCAACCCTATATAAGGGCTGCTGCTGCCCTAGGGTTTTGCTCTGTTCAGTATGCTTAATAAAGAGTTGAAGTTCATTGTCACTGTCTCGTCTTTGCACCTTGCACCCATGTGCAGAACTTAACACCCCCAACAATCTGGGTCCTCATTTTACCCACCTCGGAAGGATGGAAGGCTGAGTCAACCTTGAGCCTGATGAGATTCAGTCTGCCAAATTGCAGTTAGCCGGCTGTCAGCAGAAGTACCCTGCAGTACTGCATTCTAACTACTGCACCACCGTGGCTCCATATCAGGGGTGTCAAACTGGCAGCCCTTGGTCCGGATATGTTATGGACAGATCCTGCTCACCCAGTGCCGCAAATGGGAAAAACATCATGAAACCTCACTTGACAGCAACATGAAGTAGCGAGTTTGACACCCGTGATGTAGGTGCATTCCTGCTGCCATTAAGCTGATTAAAACTAAATGTGTATCCAAATACTGGGAAATAGGGACCGGTTCCATGGAGAAAGGGTTTTCCGCAGACCAGAGGGGGTGTGATTTTGCATGCTGCCTGATCCTGCAGATGTCGGTTGTGCAGCCTAGTTGTTGGCATGGCACAGACCACTGCCAATCCACAGACTAGGGTTTGGAGACCCCTTCTGGATGCTACACAGGCGTGCACCTACAATGATTTATAGCTATGCCATCTCCTAGTAGAGATTAAACTTTCAGTGAGGCAGAGGTGGTTTATTTTCTACTCTTAGAACAGAGTTGTGCTATTTCAGGAGGAATTGCCAACTTCTTATTGGCAGCTATAACTGCCTTACGATGTCCTAATCTGTTATCTATGTCATGAGGAAGTCTATTCTTCTATCTAAATTCTATTTCAATTATTTTGTTTTGCTTCATTTTATTTAGTTCTCATTTATTTACTTCTTGTACATGTAAATTTAGTCTACATGGCAATTTTATTACTTTCATTATACAGTATATTGAACCTTTTTAAAACTAGTTTTTTTTTTTTTTTTGTTGATCACAAATGAATGCATGGACAAACTTTTTTTTTTATTAGAGCCATCAGTTTCTCACAAGAGCAATGGGTTGAATTGCTTTTGCTTTGGGACACCAAACATATTTATTGGTAAGCACATTCAGGTTCTTTTGATGGTTATGAAATTACTATTTTGCATAACAATCAAATCTCGGCTCAATTTGAGTTTTTCAGAAAGTATTGTAAAAATTTCTTACAGTATTTGCTTCAATGATAGAAAAAGAATGAAGTATTGTTTATGCTGCTTATCAATTAACAATGCAAAAAAAAAAGTGTGATCCTCCAAAATTTCTCTTTGGTTAGATCAAGCTAGAGGAAGCTTGTTTCTGAGTAATGTTGCATTACAAGCAGATGCTAAATCAAGGTACCCCACAAGAGGCATGTACTCTATTCTTCCTTTTGTTATCAAACTTTTACTCTGTTTAAACTTGTGTGGAAGATCACTGAAAATAATTCACCTGGCAAAGAGACATGAAACTTGTAGTATACTTGTTTGCATATTCCTAATACTGCATTCCTATTGGACAGATACCACCGCCTAGCGATTGGTAGTTAACAACAGTTCTGATTGGCTGCTTAAGCAGCAGGAGTTTTAAATAAATGCCATTGGTTGCGAGCCGCGAGCAGCCGCTATAAAAGGGGCTGCCATGTCTCGACTTTAGTTGAAGTTACTGACAGTTTAATAAAGAGCTGAACTCAACTCCGGTCTCGAATCTACTTTGTTCTGGTGATAGAACAAAACTGTCTTAAAAGGATCTAAAGAAGGCGCTAATTCTAGATCACATAAGAACTTGTGTATCTAAATGACTGGTGTGATAAATGGCTAAAATAAGATGCACAACTTCCTATGGTATTGAAGCTTCAAATCACTCCCCCGAGTGACTGCCCAATCACAGGAAGCTTTCCATAAAAGCCTGGAAGGATTCTGGAATTTGAGCCTATTTTTTCCTGCTTTTGGAAGTTTTGTGGTCTTTCCCTCATGGATATAGGAAAATGGACTTGTAGAGGCCATGTGGTTTGCCATTCCCATTTATATATTTATTTTTTTCAGTTGTGTTATTAGAATCCAATCATTGTGCTATTGGAGTTTGACAGTATGTAGGCTCATGAATGACTGCAGTTGCAAATATTTTCTCCCATTCTAAGATCTTGAACTGAGTTATCTCCAGTTGCCTGATCCTTTTAATCAGATATGTCAGGAATTCAGTTTGGTATATTTCCATGCAAGCCCTGTACATTTGAGTTAATATATCATTATGCAGGAACATGCTTTTAACCCTTTCCATAAGTAGAGAGCTGTCACATTTAATTTTCCTGAGGAATAATGGCATCACTTGGACAAAATCACATTTGTCTGCTAAAATACCCCAAAATATAATCCAGACTTATTTTTGTAGTTCATTTTATCCTTTTAAACTCACCTCAACTAAACAGAGCTAAAAAGCCTGGTAAGAGGAGGGAACTGGTTAATTCTGGTTATGTCAAAAGACTTCAGATTTCTTTCCTTATTTTTTTCTTTCTTCCTGTTTCTCAAGGATTTCAGGAAATTTCATTCCAAATATTCTTTCTTTGTTCTCCATTTTGTTTCATTCTATAATATAGTAAGAATGACCACTGAGGCAATCACGTTTTGTGAACATCAGCATCTATATGAATGAATACTGATAATTATCTACTAATAATGGAAGGAAGGTACTTGTTCAGCATTTTTGTACAAAGAGAAGCAAATTCCAATTTTAATTAATGGCACAGTAACTTCCTTAACATTTTTATTTTTCCCTTTTCGTTTCTTAGTATTTAAGATTGAAATGATAAAACATTAGCTTAACTGAGAAACATTTTTATTTATTGAATTTTGGGGCCAGGAACCAGCCAGCCAAGCAACAAATATTTCAGATTATATTTTGCCAAATATTTGTAAATATTCATTAAAAAGGAAAAAATATCAAAAAGAAAAGAAACACAAATAGATAGTCTCAGGCATTCAGCTGAATTCCAGAAAGAAAGAGAAACAGACTCTCACAGTAACTGAGAAATGAGTCTTTATTCGTCCATATACTGCTTTGGATTCGGGTAACACCAAGCATCAAGATATTAAAGTCAGCTCTGGCACACCTTGCAGCCAGAGCTGTATTTATACACCAGATAATAACGCAATGAGTTTATCCACCATCCGGTGGATGCTACCGCTTAATTTTCGGACGCTATATAACACCCAGACACCATGCATTTGTCCATTAATTGTCCACCCTCCATATCCCACCATTGCCCTTGTGCCCGCCTAGTGAATATCCACCCCCCGAGTTCATTATTTTAATAGTCAGCATGTTCCTCGCTCTGCCAGTAGCCGCCCACAACTTGTGATAGTTCAGCACCTGATGTCATCAGGGCTCATCAGCAATCTTCATCGGCAATGTGAACCTTGTGTCAGTTGGCTGGCAGATACTTCCTAACGCGGTAGCACATTCGGACACAGTAGAACGCTCAGTGTCACTGCTCCAGCATGCTGTGGGGACGTGAGAGATAGCTTCTTTCTCTGCAGATTGAAGGAAATCACCCTGGGTAATGAAACTTGTCCCTATGAATATCCCAAAACCAATTTACAAGCCATTTCCAGTAAAGCTGATAAAGAAGGGAAATCAGTGAACCCAGAATCCTTTTGAAGGCTCCAAACCAGAGCTTAGACAGAGTTGATTCTCCTGGCTCCCAGCAAAATGCAAAACCTGATAGAGGCTGAATGTCTATGGAGATCCTCAAAGGTGCTCTTTTCAGTGTTGAAGAAGCTTCTTGGATGCGAAGCAAAATGTCTTCAAAGAAAAACCAGAAAGTCCAGTTACCTCTTTAAAAAAGCACCTTTGGGACTGATGGAGGCTGCTCTTTTATGGTCTTGTTGTAAAGACACTCTGGGCAATCCAGTCATCTCCTTAATCTGGAGAGGAGCTTGAAGAACCAATTCATTCACTGGCTCCACTTTATGCCGTGTCATTGACTCTGCTAAAAGTGAAGTTGTCTTCAGTACACCATTGCTTCCCTCAGTAGTTGCCATTTTGGAAATCTTTGAAGACATGGGTATTTCCTTGGGCATGGCATCTGGACAGTATGAGCCCATCAGTCTTATTTTGTTTTGTTTTTAAATGTGGCTGTTGTTATTTCAGTTGGTTAGATTGTCCTTGGGTGTCAGTGAATTGCTATTGTCATTGTTTATATTGTTTTTCCCTTGTATTGTTTTTAAATGTTACTTTATGAGATGGGCAATTTACATAAATAAAATATTTGTGTGTCTATATACTTATCTACCTTGGAAGCCTTTTTAAACAACCGCTTCAAAACTATTTCTTTTCTACTCATCTCTTCCGTATTGAATATTTAGAATGGGAAAAAATTTTTTTGCTTCTCTTTGATACTGCCAAATACAACCAGGTACCCCAGTGCAATTCTGTTCCTGTCTTCAATTATATCAGAATTCTCCAAAGTGGTCAACAACCGACTTTCAGGGGTCAGTGGGACTAGCCATTATTGTTGTTATCATTTATCATTAGTAGTAGGAATAATAATAGTTAAAGTTGTAATGAAATTTTTTTTGGATTGATGACAAATCTGAAACTTCGTGAAGGGGTCAATGAGATGAAGAGTTTGAATTATACTACAATGTGTTACTTTAAATTACTCTATTTTCACCCAAGAGTGGAAATTTTCATTATTATTTTTTTTAAGTAAAGACCATCTATAATCAAAGGGACCTGCAGATGACATGGGGACAATACAGAAATCTGAACCAACAATTTTTTTTTTGACCTGGAACCTGTCTGTTGCCTGCTTGATCAATGGAAAAGAGAATGCAATTGCTTTATGTACTTTGGGAACATTGGAACACCTTGCTCATGTTTTATTGCACTGTATATATTTTAGGCCTTAATGATTTTCATTGAATGTATAGCATAATGAAATCTTCTTCAGGATTTGCATGCCTTGTAAGGTCAGGCAATGTGAAAAGATTCTGAACAGGACTCTGTTTTTGCATTGTTTTAAGTCTTACGTAAACCCAGAGAGGCCCAGAAAAGGCAGGCTCTGCTCCATTTCAGCATCTGGTCTCCCCCCCCCAAATGTTTTAAATCCTGCTTCGGGTAATGCAATGAAAACTCACTTCTAATTAAAGAAAAAAATATAGCTTTCCTACTCCCCCACCCTATATTTTTGCATAACTTGAGCAGAGTCCTTTGTGTTACATTCCAGAAGGCTTGGCTGGGAAGGAAGATTGGGACACCAGTCAGAATGCACATTGAGTTTATTCTTTGTGAAAAACCAAATGTCATCTTCTATTTTAATGGGCAGAGCATGAGAAACTTTAAACAAAGCATTTTGCTTTTTGGGGAGGACCCAAAGTTTCTGGTTAAACTATCTACATTATGACTCTTTCTCAAGATAGACCTATTTTTAGCATACAGTTTTGTGTGTGTGTGTGTGTGTGTGTGTGTGTATGATAATTGCACAAAGGTAGCATTTGTTTTAAGCAGGATTTGAGATCCTTAGAGCTTGCAATTCTGAATGAAGCAATGTCCATTAAAAAGGTAGCACAGGAAAAAGTAAGGCTGAATAAATACAAGGAAATCAGATGCTAGAATTCAAGCGGAAAAGGTCTGGTACATTCAGCTTTTGCTTTTGCAAATACAACAATAAACAATATCTAAATCAGTGGATTTAGGGGCAGGGGCAGACATTAGATTTCACTTGCAAATGATGATCACATGACTTTGAGATACTGTGGTTATGAGTTGATGACTAATACCTGCATCATGATCATGTGACCATGGGGATATTGCAATAGCCACAACTAGAAGCAACAGCCTTAAATCCCCCTAGTTCAGCACTGTCATAACTTTGAATAGTGGCTGAATGCAGGTCATTCAGTGAGAACTGTCTGTATACTTCTTCCATCTTTATTTGATATTCTTTGAATCTGTTATTATTTGTTATTGTGAATCTTTAATATACCAATTTGAACTTCCTTCTGAATTTGGGGATTTATTGAAAGATGTTTCTTGTTTTTCCATGTTTGTTTCCAATCTCTGTGTCTTTATAGATATAATTTTAGATTAGTGATCTTGCCTCTGTTAACAACACTTCTTTGTTAAGTTCCTTCCTGATATCTTTATCTTTCTTAGGTTTGGCTTCCCTTCCCTTCCCTTCGTGTAAATGACCATAGTTTGTTTTGCCATCCAGTTTGCTTTCTTGTGCTTCTTGCTCTTTGGCAGTCTTTTGTCAAATTCATTCTTAACTACTTAATGAAATTCAACCCCTAATTGCTCTGGTTCCCTGTCAAAGGGGGTTCAAGGAATTCATAGTGATTCCTCATATCCTCCTTGAAAATGATGACTATATTATTTATTTTTGATTTGATTTGTCAATTGCTTACAAGATAATAGGTATAAGGATAAACATAGTTACGAATACAAAAAATGGGTACATATAAGAAAAATAAAAGAAACAATAAGACAGGGGCGGTGGGCACTTTAGTGTGCTTATGCACGCCCCCTACATGATATATATATATATATATATATATATATATATATATATATATATATATATATATATATATATATATATATATATATATAAATGGTTATTCGGGTTTTCTCTCGCGTAAGATTGGAAGTATCTAGGTAACGTTTCGATGAAGTCTCATTCATCATCTTCAGGCTTGGTCTTCAGCTCTGTCCTTCTCAGAGTGATGTGAGCTTGCAGCTGCTTCTTCCTTTTAATTGCTAGTGGGGTTGTGACTTGATTGGGTGGGGGCTTGGCTGTGTTCTGATTGGGTGGGGGTGTGTTCTCATTGGTTGGGGGTTTGGCTGTGTTCTGATTGGTTGGAGGCGTGTTCTGTTCAGGTGGGGGCTTGGTTGTGCTCAGGTTAGTCTTAGTTGCTGGGGGATTTGAGCTGTGATCTTGCTGTTTGGCTTCGAGTTTGTGGTTGTGCTGCATCTTCATGATGGGGATCAGTTCGCTTCATGTATGGCTCAGGGGGGTTTGAAGTGGGTAGTGATGCATCTGCAGTGCGGCTTCTGGTCCGTGGTCGTGTCTCATCTTCTGTGTGGGTGTGAGTCTGCTTTCTAATCCCCCAGCAACTAAGACTAACCTGAGCACAACCAAGCCCCACCTGAACAGAACACGCCTCCAGCCAATCAGAACACAGCCAACCCCCCAACCAATCAGAACACAGCCAAACCCCCAACCAATGAGAACACACCCCCACCCAATTAGAACACAGCCAAGCCCCCACCCAATCAAGTCACACCCCCACTAGCAGTTAAAAGGAAGAAGCAGCTGCAAGCTCACATCACTCTGAGAAGTACAGAGCTGAAGACCAAGCCTGAAGATGATGAATGAGACTTCATCGAAACGTTGCCTAGATACTTCCAATCTTATGCGGGAGAAAACCCGAATAACCAAAGATCCACATACAAATACCCGCGAGAACCTCAGAAAACACACACACACACACATATATATATCACAGGTTTTCTCCCGCGTAAGATTGGAAGTATCTAGGCAACGTTTCGATGAAGTCTCATTCATCATCTTCAGGCTTGGTCTTCAGCTCTGTGCTTCTCAGAGTGATGTGAGCTTGCAGCTGCTTCTTCCTTTTAACTGCTCCTGGGGGTGTGACTTGATTGGCTGGGGGCTTGGCTGTGTTCTGATTGGATGGGGGGGTGTTCTCATTGGTTGGGGGTTTGGCTGTGTTCTGATTGGTTGGGGGGTTGGCTGTGTTCTGATTGGCTGGAGGCGTGTTCTGTTCAGGTGGGGGCTTGATTGTGCTCAGGTTAGTCTTAGTTGCTGGAAGGTTTGAGCTGGTGAGCTGTGATCTTGCTGTTTGGCTTCGAGTTCGTGGTCGTGCTGCATCTTCATGGTGGGGGTCAGTTCGCTTCATGTATGGCTCAGAGGGGTTTGAGGTGGGTAGTGATGCAGCTGCAGTGCAGCTTCTGGTCCATGGTCGTGTTTCATCTTCTGTGTGAGTCTGCTTTCTACGTGGAAGTGTGCTGGTGGCATCTTGTGTGGCTCTCAGGGGTGTGGGTCTGGTGTCATTCTTCATGTTAGGTACGCGTCTGTTCATGAGGGCGGGTTTCCAAATGGCTGGTAGGCGGGAGGCATCATCTCGTTTATTCATGCTGTGTGGGCGTTTTTCTATCTCTATGGCTTCTCTGATTATTCTGCTGCTGAAGTGTTCGGTTTTGGTGATACCAGAACTATGTAGGTCTAGGTGTGTTCGGGTCTTTTCCCATAAGAGTATCTTGGCGACGTTTCGGTGAGGTCCCACTTGCCATCCTCAGGCTGGTGCTTTCAGCTTTGTGCCAGTGCTAATAGTGTGTTATCGGAGCTGCTGTCTCTCTATAAATACTAGTGGTGGGGGCTGGTGTGCTGGGCTGGTTGGCTGTGCTGCTGCCTCTTGATTGGTTGATGGAGTTGATATTGGTATAGTGGGCTGTGTGAACACAAAAACGCAGGACACAAAAACACAGTCAGAAGAGAAGAAAATACTTCCTCCAAAAACAACCAAAAAGAAGAACAATTTGAAAGATAAGTATAATATTAGAAAGTAACAGAAGAGGGGATGACAGATGAGAGAGTTAGAAGTAGAGAGACGAGGGGGTAAAAAAAATCTTTCTTGGTGACTTCAATCTATCTCATATTGACTGGACCCTAAATGAATGTACAACTGAACCCATACACGCAATCTTCCACAATGCTGTTACAAATCTGGGACTGGAACAACCGGTAACCAACAATACTAGACTTAACAACTGCCTCGATCTCATCTTCTGCAATAGTTTGAATTTAATTTATGGAATACAAACTAAAGAACCCTTTTCCAACAGTGACCACAATATGATTGACTTTTGTCTCAACATACGCCCACACAAAAATCATCACAATGACGTAATCCCCAATTATAACTTCAAAAAAGGCAACTATGATCTTACAGACAACGATCTCTCATCCCTTGATTGGCAATCTCTATTCACTGGATGCAATACTGTTGAAGACCATTACAACATATTTTTACTTGAAGTCAAAAGAGTCATCAAACTATATGTACCAACAACAACTCCCAAAACAAAAACAAAAAAAACAGATTACCCATAACAATATGGAAACTTCAATCTAAAAAGAGATCACTCTGGCAGAAAAACAAATCTGGTCACGTTGCCAATTTCAAAAGCCGATACAAAAATTTATGCCACCAGATAAAGACTGAATGCACCAATTATCACATTAAACAAGAGGAAAACCTTCTATGCACCAATTCCACCTGTGCTTTTTACAATTTTGTAAACAACAAACTAAAAGACTCAAGGTCCATCCCACCCCTGATAGGACCTAATGGTAAAGAGTGCAATGATGACACCATTAAAGCCAACCTCTTGAACACATTCTTTGGCTCAGTATTTGTAAACAGCAATGGATCATGCCCAGTATTTCCTAGCTGAACCACAGACAATTACAATGATCTAATACATATTGATTTTACAGAAGATGATGTTGAAAAAGCACTACACAATCTAAAACCATCTCTATCTATTGAACCGGATGGAATATGTGTCTACTTCTTTAAAAAGCTATCCACTGCCATAGCCGAACATCTAAGCATAATCTTTGAAAAATCTTTCAGGACCAAGCTCCTTGCCTAACCTATGGTCACAAGCCATGGTCATCCCCATCTTCAAAAAGGGAGACCCCAGCTTAGTTGAAAATTACAGACCAATCTCCTTATGCTGCATCACCTGTAAAGTCATGGAATCAATTATTAACCAATCCATTATCCTCCATTTAGAGACAAACAACTTACTCTCCAATAAGCAATTTGGTTTCAGGAAAAAACTATCCTGTAATCTGCAATTCTTACACTGCAAAAACATATGGACTACACAACTCGATCAGGGCAAAGCAATAGACGGAATCTACATAGACTTCTGTAAAGCCTTTGATTCAGTAGTACACAACAAACTACTCCTAAAACTAAAATCTTATGGTATCTCTGGACAACTGCATAACTGGATAGAAGCATTCCTGTCAAACAGACAACAAATGGTCAAAATTGGGAGTGTCCTATCAAATTCTGTACCTGTCAATAGTGGAGTCCCCCAAGGCAGTGTTCTAGGACCAACTCTCTTCATACTCTACATAAATGACCTCTGTGATCATATTAAGAGCAACTGCATTCTTTTTGCTGATGATATAAAGCTGTTCAATACCACAGGCAATACTGCTATCCTTCAAAAAGATCTTGACTGTGTATCAGAATAGTCAAACAAATGGCAACTTCAAATCTCAACAAATAAATGCTCTCTCTTACATATTGCAAAAAAAGTCAGACAATAAAATACAAGCTGAATAGTCAAGATCTTGTTGATGATCCAAGCTCTGTAAAGGACCTTGGAATACTCATCTCTAATGATCTAAGTGCTAGAGCCCACTGTAACTACATAGCCAAAAAGGCATTAAGAGTTGTTAATGTAATCCTACGTAACTTTATCTCTGGTAATATCACACTACTAACTAGAGGATACAAAACATTTGCTAGACCAATACTCGAATACAGCTCATCAGTCTGAAACCCACATTACGTATCTGATATTAGCACAGTTGAGAAAGTCCAGAAATATTTCACAAGAAGAGTTCTCCACTCCTCCACTCATTGTAGAATACCTTATGCCACCAGACTTGAAATTCTAGACCTAGAAAACCTTGAATTACGCCATCTTCGATCTGATATAAGTATGGTATATAAAATCATACATTGCAATGTCCTACCTGTCAATGAATACTTCAGCTTCAACCATAACAACACAAGAGCACACAATAGATACAAACTCAAGGTTAACCGCACCAAACTTGACTGCAGGAAATATGACTTCAGCAACAGAATGGTCAATGTCTGGAATACTCTACTTGACTCTGTAGTTTCTTCCCCAAACCCCCAAAACTTTAACCTTAGACTGTCTACTATTGACCTCACCCCTTTCCTAAGAGGTTTGTAGGGGGCGTGCATAAGCGCACCAACGTGCCTACTGTCCCTGTCCTATTGTTTCTTTTATTTTTCTTATATGTACCCATTTCATGCATTCATAATTATGTATATACTTATACCTATTATCTTGTAAGCAATTGACAAATCAAATAAATAAATAAATAATATTAGAAAACAACAGAAGAGGGGATGACAGATGAGAGAGTTAGAAGTAGAGAGACGAGGGGGTAAAAAGGGGAGGGAGAAGAAGAGGGGGAAGAAGGCAAGGAAAAGAAGTTGTAAAAGACAGAAACAAGAAATGGAGAAACAGGGAAAAGATATAAGGATTGTAACCATAAGCTTGTTTAGAGATAATGGGTGAAAATTTAATTGCAAAAGGGATTCTGCAAAGGTACATAAGATAGCATTGTTATATTACAAGTAGAAATAATTTTAGAAAATATGATTAAAATGATGGATAAAATATTTACTGTAATGTAGTGGAATGTTTGTTAATAAATAAATGAATTAAAATGATTGAGAGAATTAAATGGGGACATTTTTAAGTTTTAGTAATGATTTATAAAAATATAAGTGAAAAATATGGGGAAAAAAAGAATTAGCTATGGAAAGTTTATAAGTGTTCCCAAGGAAGTATGATATTCAATTGAAAAGAAATGTTAAAGATGTTAAGATTTTAATGGATATTAATGATAGAATTGAATTGGAATGGAATGTGTTTTATTTACATACATGTACATATACATATATATATACATATATATATATATATATGGCATTCAGCTTAGTTCGGGTATTTTCCCACATCATAATAGTTGTGCTTTTAAAGTTGTAGCAATGTTTCAGCAGAAACTCATCTGCCATCATCATTCTGCTTTTCACTCAAGTCCTGATAAAAGAGACTCTTGAAATCATCAAAAATAAATACCAACCAGCTAAACACCTCATGGAACTAACAGAACACTGCTTAACCAACACACATTTCATATACAAAGGACAAAGATACAAACAAATTGAAGGAGCCCCCATGGGATCACCACTGTCACCTGTCATTGCAAACTTGTTCATGGAAGAATTCGAATCCAGAGCCCTAGCCAATGCCATCCTCAAACCCAAACTATGCTTAAGATACATCGATGACACATTCGTGATTTGGCCCCATGGACAAGAAAACCTAAACAATTTCCTAAGACACCTAAACAGCGCACACCCTAAAATCAAGTTCACCATGGAAACAGAAACAAACAAACAACTACCATTCCTAGATGTACTAATCTACAAAAAAACAGATGGCACACTAGGACACACCATATACCAGAAGAAAACACACACCAACCACTACCTCAACGCCCAATCCCACCACCACCCAGCACAGATAAACTCCGTGGCTAAAACACTAATTACTAGAACCAAACGCCTGGCAGACAAGACACACATTAAGACTGAACTATGCACCCTGACTAAAATATTGACAGCCAACGGCTTCCACAAAAGCAAAATCACCAACTTGATCCACAAAAACACACTGAGACATAATAGAGACCCAGAAGATGAACAGACCCATGGAATAGCTGTCCTGCCCTACATAAGAGGCACTACAGACAAAATTAGTAAGATACTATAGAGACACCACATCAAGACTGCCTTCAAAACAGACAGAAAAATAGCAGCCATCCTCAGAAACCCCAAAGACAAAATTGACCTGGAAAACCAAGGCATATACGAAGTCCCCTGTGCATCATGCCCGGCCACATACATTGGACAGACCAATAGAAGAATAAGCACCCGCCTGGATGAACACAAAAATGCAGTCAAAAAGCTGGAACACACTTCCTCACTCGTCCAACACATGGAAGCCACAGGTCATAACATCAACTTCAATGGCACCAAAACCCTAGCCACGATAGAAAATCCCAGCCACAGAATCATCAGAGAAGCCATAGAGATTGAAAAAAGACCAGAAAGCATGAACAGAAGAGATGATTCCACCAGGCTGTCAATCATTTGGAAGCCTGCACTCACAAACAAAAAAATCTCCACACCACAAGCCAGGCAAACACCTGGGCACAAACAGATCCCCCCTGATACCTCCAGCTCAAACACACCCCAACCAGGCACCCAGATGAAACCCAGCTTCTTAACTAATGATAGCCGTCCATTTACCCGAAGCCAAGCTGCACTAAAGGCCTCCAATAAAGTAACACAATGTTGCCAGCCAATCAAGATACAAAAAGAGCCAAAAAAACAGACAGAAGATATTAGAAGCAGAACACAGCAAACTCCAAGACCAATAAACACAGACCAAGACTCTCAACCAATCAGGATGAAGAAAAAACCATTCTGACACAGCAATAGGCTGCCCCAAATTTAAATCTGAAACCACTGTAAAAGTCTGACTCACAGACGAACACTATACAAAAGCCTGATGATGGCAGATGAGATTCTGCTGAAAAGTTGCTACAACTTTAAAAGCACCACTACTATGACGTGGGAAAATACCCGAACAAAGCTAAATGCCATACATGTAAGTACCCGCGAAAACTTAAGAATATATATATATAATTTTTTCTTTTTAAGAATATAATGTCTATTTTAAGAATGTACCAAGAATTCGATTGGAATTTATGTATTATATTGAATGCTATAATCTTAAAGGTATATAGCTGAAGCTTAAATAAGAGTTTGAATGGATAAAATTAAAAGATTTAAAGGTGCCATACTCCAATTGGTAACTACAGGGAACAATTTGTTTAATAAGAAAAGATAATATGAAATTGAAACAGGACAGACAAAAGTATAAATATAATGATTTGAATTGAGATGAGATAATTAAAATAAAGTTGAGAAAATTAATAGATGGGAAAAACTATGTAGAAAATATTAAACAGTAATAAGATATGGAATAGAATATAAAAATGAGCATGAAATTGAGTTTTGTGTCTGTATGAAGAAGTGATAACCTGGGACCATGCTATTTTCAAAAAAAGTTGTTTTATTTGCATTTTGTTTTTGTGAAAACCCAAATAAAATTTTCAAAAAAAAAAAAAAAAAAGAAGAGAAGACAATAGTTCCTCGCTCTTCCAGCACCTTAAAGCCACAGGACATGAAATTAATTTCGAAGGAACCAAATTAATATCCAACACTGAACACTTCAGCAAGAGAATAATCAGGGAAGCCATCGAGATAGAGAAACACCCCTATAACATGAATAGATGGGATGATATCTCCTGCCTACCAGACATCTGGAAACTAGCCCTCACCACTTTTGTGAAGTCCCACCACCAAAAACCAACACCAGACCCAAAACAACACGGGACACCCCCGCCAATCCCCCTCATCAGACCCAGGCCCAAGCCCATCCTATAAACGAAGGACAACCACCATCCACAAAACAGATCATGGCTGCTTTGCCAGCCGCCGCACCCCCACCGACCCCAAAACCAAACAAGCTGACACCCGCCAAGAACACAGACCCAGACCCCAAACTCAAAGCCAAAATAAAACCCAGAATGCTACTTCACAGCTACCCGTTCAGGATAACACATCAGAAAACTCAGGAAATTACACCACAAGAACTCAAGAAGTTGCAACACAGCAAATGACCCAGGATATCACAGCACAAGACCAAGGTTACCACAGCAATAAATCTCACAAGGTCATCACACAACCCATTGCCCAAGCCATTACTACACATGAGGCTAATGGAAAAGAGATCAAAACACAAACAACCCAGGAGATTACAACACAGGACCCAGGATACCACAACAAAAGAACTCGCAAGCCCATCACACAACCCATTAACCAAGCCGTTAAATATATATATTTTCTTCAGTTTTCGCGGGTACTTACATGTCTGTTATTCAGCTTTGTTCGGGTATTTTCCCACATCATTGTAGTTGTGCTTTTAAAATTGTAGCAATGTTTCGGCAGAATCTCATCCGCCATCATCAGGCTTCTGTATTCTGTGTATATATATGACATCACTATGATACCAATGCTCTTTTTGTATGCTTCTTTGCGTGGTCCTGAGTAGTATAGAGCAGAGTTGTCAAACTCGATTGCATCGTGGGCAGGATTGTGATGTATCACAATGTTTTTTTGCTTTTGCAGAGCCAGGGTGGGTGAGTGGGGCCTTTGCAGGTCGTATCCAGCCCACGGGCTGCCAGATTAGCAGGCCTGGTATAGAGCAACAACTCCCAAACTTTTCAGCACCAGAGATTGGTTCCATGGAAGCCAGTTTTTCCACAGACTGCAGGGTGCATGGTTTTGCATGCTGCCTGGTTCCTGAGCATGGATGGATAGGGCTTAGTTCATGGTCCAGGATTGGGGGATACTAGTATAGAGCATGATTTTCTGAATGTAGGTGTCCATATCCAATCCAATCATCTCAATTTGCTGATGTCTAAAATGTCAATAGGTAATCTATTAATTTCATTTTTTACTCTGTTGAGTCCAGATGAGGTGCCTATCATCCAGCACTACATTTGTCTATCATTTCATATATTCTAGTCACATGGTTTTCTTGATAAATACAGGAATAGTTTGCCCCTCAGAATGAAATGATGAATTTACCATTATCTCTAAAATGGTCACCTCAACCATCATTTTCCTCTATCTCTGTAGCTAAAGATAGCTGGGAAGCCAAGATGAGATTCACTTCTTGGGTTATCCTGCTAGGAATGTATAATTTTGATGTACACTTTCATTGTTCTTTATTGTAGGAACACCTTATCATCATAATGAGGCAGCAATAATAGGAGCAGAGGGATTTACTGTGTGATTTACTGTGTGCATAATCCAGAAAATGAATCTCAAAAGATCACTTATGGAAAAATATTCATTTCCTTTTAATCACTAAATTTTGTGATAAAATGCTTCAGATATTGCTATCTTTTTTTCCCCCATGGCTTTCCTGTGTTTTCATTTATATCTCTTACGTATTTCAAGATGATAGGTCTACTGGTTTTCAAAGGTTATAAAATTTTTCACAAATGACAAAATGATTTTTAAAAACAAAACACAGTCTGTTTTTAGGGTATCTGCAAAAATCAAGGAGTTCAGCAGTATTGGGGAGATTTTTAATCTAATTTTTCCTATATTGTGTTAGAGCACTATGACCCTCATCATAAAACCCCAAAATTTCAAAAGCATGTATTTCTTTGAAAGCAGATGTCTCCACCCCTGGATATCTTTATATCACCCCTCCACTGCTGTCCTGAAGCATCTGAATGTAGCTTCATAGCATTGATGCTTGGATATCTTTTTATAACATAATACAACAGCAAGGTTTTGGAAATAAAGTATTATTTTAAATCAGAGAACTCTGAACTTAAATTTCTCCTCTGAATTATAGGACTCTTGAACTGGAGTAAGAAAGAGTGTTTCAGTTGGTCTTTTAAGACTAGAATATGTTAGACAAGAATAATAACCAATTCCTTAACTTCAGAAGCTGCTTTCTCCTCATTACCTGAACTAGATCATGGCATGCTTTCAGATGTGTCTCATGGACAGTATATCCATATATACATTATTGGCCACTTCCAACTCCAGTCAACATGCTGACATTTTTATCAGAACATCAAATGACAATGTTCCAAGCAGACAAGCAATAGGATATTCATTTCTTTTGCTATCACTGTCAACCAGCTAAAATTATGGCATTGGCCCATAATCCTGGCACTTTTTTGGAATAGGAAAATGTGCCTGAAACCATGAACTAGTGTGGCCAAACAGTAACAGTTGGTAAAATTATTTTTGACATTGGTGCGGCTTTGAGATCCACATTTTGAATAGTGAAGAAGCAGTACTGTAAATGTAGACTCCATGAATGTAAATGTATCACTAATAACTGTTATGGAATAAGCCAACGCAGCGATACAAACAGTTTTACTTTACAGCAGCTTGTAATCCTGCACTTCTCATTGGCCCGTGAATAGTGAGTCGTGATTGGTCGTTTTTGGTCAGTCTGATTGGCTGTTAACGGGGCCCCCTAATTGGATGCTTGTGAAAGTGGTAGACTCAAACCACTGGTTGTTTTGACAGTAGCCAGCTCTATAAAACAGCTGCTGCTGCCCAAGTATTTGCTCTGTTCTTTCTTGTTAATAAAGAGTTGAAGTTCCTTGCACCCATGCCCAGGACTTAACACTGGCGACGAGGATGGGATACGGAGACGATAGAGCTGACGAAGTACGCATCAAACAAGACAGAGCACGTGGCAAAAGAGCACATGCAACAAACGGCAAGATGACCAGCGGCGCCATACCACCCGCTCCATTCAACCGAAGACTGGGACTCGTATATAGATTGCTTCCAGATGTTCCTGGAGACCAACAATTTAAAAGATGCTATGCCTGGCAATAAACGAATGGTGTTCCTGACTCATTGCGGTCCCGCCGTTTTCAAAATGGCTAAAGCACTAGCAAAACCGGCGGAAGTGAAGACCATGGATTGGGATACCCTCGCCCCAATCCTCCGGGCTCATTACACACCCGCAGTACCTACACTGATACGAAGACATGAATTTTACCAGAGGGACCAATGGAAGGACGAGAGCGTTGGAAATTTCGTAGCTGACCTCCGGAACCTAGGAGGCCTTTGTGGTTTTGCAAACTTAGAGGAAGCCCTAAGGGACCGCATAGTTCTGGGATTAAATGCACCACATGTGCAGAGTAAGCTGATGGTGAAAGGCGACATCAGCCTTACAGATGTCATCGCCGACGCTACTGCCGCACAAGCAACCAGGAAATCAGCTGTTCAAATGTGCCGAGCGAACGCATCACTTCGCCAACTCGCCAATGAGAGCCCACTCGCCACTGAGAAGCATGCTACCACTACCCACCACGAAGACCTCGAGTCATCCTCAGACAGCGAGGAAGAGGAGGTCAACCGGCTCTGCTCAGAATGAGAGCAAAGGAACCAGAGACGTCCGTGCCAATGTGCGGGTTGCGGGGCAAACCACCTGCGATCGGACTGCAAATTCCTCGACACTCTGCCGTACCTGCGGAAAAAGAGGCCACATCGCGAAGGTCTGCAGAAGCAGACGAGATTCCAGCCCCAACCGAAGGGAGAACAACCTCCATCGGGAGATAGGCAAACCTCCTGAGAACCAGGACCATCTGAACCACCAATGGAACAACCTCTACTACTACAGAAACCAGGCACCTGCCTCTTCAACGAGATGAGAAGAGGCCCACCAAACCATTATTATTGGCCACGCTTCATCGTTTGATGCAAGAAAGATCTGCATAAGAGTTATTATTGAGAATCGACCGTGCGTGATGGAAGTCGATTCAGGATCATCCCTATCGATGGTATCCTGGAAAACCCTCAAACAGCTGATCCCTGCCATCTGCCGCCAGGACCTCAGCATGCAATGAATCATCTTGAAAGACTACCAGGGAAACAGAATTCCAGTTGTTGGTTCCTACCATGTCCAAGTATCCTTCAAGGACTGCACAGCGATGCTTCCCCTGACTGTCATCGATTGTGACTGACCCAGTTTGTTAGGGTTACAGTGGTTCGCCCCACTCAGGATTGAACTAGCTGGTATACACCAAACGAGAAGCAACGACTGGGAAGAGGCTCTCATCCAGGAATTCCAGGACGTGTTCACAGGAACATTAGGCAAGTACAAGGGGACCCCTATATCATTTAATCTCAGCCCCGATGTAGCTCCCATTCAGCTTAAGTCTCGTCGGGTACCTTTTGCCTTAAAACCGAAGATCGATGAGCAGCTAGATAAACTGATAGCCCAGGGCGTATTGGAACCGATTGACCATGCCCGCTGGGAAACCCCGATAGTAATGCCCATGAAGCCAGATGGTTCATTAAGAATTTGTGGGGATTACCGGGCCACCCTAAATCATGCTTTTCAACAGAGCGCTTACCCAGTACTGGTGGTCCAACACCTTCTTCATTCCCTGGATGGCGGAAAAATATTTGCGAAATTGGACTTAGCTCAGGCATACCAGCAACTACCTGTAGACGCAACAACTGCAGAAGCCCTGACAATAGTTACACATAGAGGCGCTTTCAAGTGCAATATACTCCAATTCGGAGTAAGCGTGGTGCCGGGCATTTTCCAAAGTTTAATGGAGAGACTATTGCAAGGCATAAAAGGCGTCATGCCTTATTTTGACGATGTCCTAATAGCTGCCCCCACTAAAGAGTTATTAGTACAATGACTCAGAAAAGTTCTTCAGAAATTTAAAGATGCTGGTCTGAAGGTAAAAAGGAATAAGTGTCAACTTTGTACGGAAAGAGTAGAGTTCCTGGGATACCTTCTCGACAGACAGAGAATCCAACCCACCAAAAAAAAACCTAACCGCAATCAAAAATGCCCTGAGACCTAGGAATAAGACAGACCTCCAAGCCTTCCTGGGACTCATTAACTTTTATAACATCTTCTTGCCCCAGAAGGCAACCGTAGCCGAGCCCCTACATAGACTTCTCGATAAAAAGGCTTCCTGGGTCTGGGGACGGCGTGAAGAGAAAGTGTTCCAAGAGTTAAAAGACCTCTTAACCTCCGATGCTGTATTAATGCAACACAACGAGACTCTGCCTTTGATGGTTACTTGTGATGCCTCACCATTTGGAGTGGGAGCCATTTTAAGCCATGTCCTACCAAATGGAAATGAGGCACCTATTGCATTTTTTTCGAGAACTTTGTCTAAAACTGAAAGGAACCATAGTCAACTTGATAAAGAGGCTCTCGCTATTGTATCCGCAATTAAATGTTTCCATGAATATGTATATGTGAGACCCTTTACCATAATTAAAGACCACAAGCTGCTACTTGGTATTTTGGCGGGAAACAAACCAACTCCTCATATCTTATCACCAAGAATGACACGTTGGTCAGAATTTTTAGCCGCCTACGATTACCGATTGCAACACCACCCAGGGAAAACCATTTCCCACGCTGACGCTTTGAGCCACTTTCCACTACCAGACATCATAGAGGACCCTGCTCCAACCTTAGCCGTATTGCAAATCGAAACCCACAAATCGCCACTGCTGACCGCTCAAGAAATTGCCTTAGAGACAAAAAAGGACCCTGTTTTGGCACGAGTCCTCAGCTGGGTAGAACGGGGTTGGCTGGTCAGCGCAACCAATGACACGTTCAAGCCATTTAGGAATCATCAAACAGAGCTATTCTCCCAGAAAGGCTATATAGTGTGGGGAGATAGAGTCATAGTCCCGGAGAAATTGCAATATAGGGTATTGAAAATGCTGCACGATGGACATCCAGGCATCGTGCAGATGAAGGCATTGGCCAGGACTTACACATGGTGGCCTGGCTTAGATAAACAGATAGAGACCTGGGTAGCAAAATGCAGCAAATGCCAGGAGACTCGCTCCACTCCTCCAAAGACTCCCCCAACTCAGTGGGAAACGCCTCGAGGTCCTTGGTCCCGTATCCACATTGATTTTGCGGGACCCACAAGAGGACACACTTTCCTCCTAACAGTGGAGGACTATTCAAATTGGCTCGAAGTCGACAAGATGAAAAGCACCACCACAGATGCAGTCACTAAAAAACTGAATAAACTATTCGCTACCCACGGATTTCCAGATGTCCTGGTCTCTGATAATGGCCCCCAATTCACTGCCCTGCCATTTGAACAGTACCTGGCAGATCGGGGCATCCGCCATGCTTTAACATCGCCAGCTCACCCTGCGGCCAGTGGTAGGACTGAGCGAATGGTTCAATTTGTAAAAAAGACCTTGCACAAAATGGACCACGGCGACATTGATGACAAAATAAACCGCATGCTTCTTCTCCAGCACATAACCCCAAACAGTACCATGAACAAAACCCCAGCTCAACTCCTGATGGGCTGGAAACTTCACTCACATCTCGATCACCTCCACCCAAACTACACGCCGGAACAACCCCCAGGATCCAGCAGCAAGTGTCGGGCATTCCTAGAAGGTGACCTCGTGTTTGCGAAAAACTTCTTGGGCGACCCATTGTGGGTCCCCGCTACCATAACGCAACTTATGGGACCCCATCCTATCGCCTGCAAACTGCAGATGGTAAGATGTGGAAACGCCACACAGACCAACTCCGTTCCAGATAAGCACCTAGTCCTATCTCATCCCCGGAATCTCTAGCTGGGGGGGGAAGGAACACTGAGGACACTGAAGAAGAAATGATAATCGAAACCCAACAGCCTACACAACCAACCAGGGGATACTCACCATTCGAAGAAGAACCGATCCAGGAAGTGGCCTCACCGCGTAACAGCATTGTGATGGAAACAGATCCAGAGAACCCGGAAGACAGCATTGGCGTAAGCAGTGAAAGCAGCCCAGGGCCACAATCTTCGCCATCCAACCCAGCTAGCAGCCCACTGGAACCAGAACCAGGACAGAAACCGGTGGAACAGCGCAGGTCAAGCAGACAGGTGAAACGACCTGCCTATCTATGAGAATACGTCACCCCACCCCTCAGACGGAACCAAGGGGGGAGGGGTGTTATGGACTAAGCCAATGCAGCGATACAATCCTAAACAGCTTTACTTTACAGCAGGCTTGTAATCCTGCACTTCTTATTGGCCTGTGAATAGCGAGTCGTGATTGGTCGTTTTTGGCCAGCCTGATTGGCTGTTAACGGCCCCCCTGATTGGACGCTTGTGAAAGCGGTAGACTTAAACCATTGGTTGTTTTGACAGCAACCAGCTCTATAAAAGAGATGCCGCTGCCCAAGTATTTGCTCTGTTCTTTCTTGTTAATAAAGAGTTGAAGTCACCGTTCGATGTCTTGTCTCCGTTCCTTGCGCCCATGCCCAGGACTTAACAATAACATTACTGAATTTTCATGGAGAAATAGAGGCCCAACTATTGAGTCTCAATTTTCATGTGCCTATTCTATGGCCTGAAGAATAGAAGGGGAAATCTGAACAGTTCACAAAAAGGCAAAGTCTTCTGTTCATAGTTTTCTGGCTAAGATTTTGGGCCAAACCACAGCCAACCAGTATCTCTCACAAGATACATAGTAGACAGCTTTTCAAATAAACTGTCCTTCATTTTTTGCAGAGTTCACAATCTATTGTTTTAAATCAAATATATTTTTCTTCTTCTTTGCAGACACCTTCCCTATCAGATTTTGAATTAATTCACAGATAATGTTTTGGCATGATTTAGCGATTTAGTATTAATGTTTCTTATTTGGGTAAGCTATTTCCCTTTCTTACTGGGGTCTCTGCTTTTTAAAAATAGACTAAGTAGTCACAAATATGGGTGGCTATATAAATTCAATAAATAAATACTGATAAGTTGTGATGAAACCCAAGATTGACCCATCATGAAAATAAGAAGAGATAATTTTTTACCAGATAATGATATCTCTCAGAAGATGAATCCAATGTAGTCTCAAGAAAGCACTTCCGTGAGAGGAAATTAAATTCAATGGGATGCCAATAACAGCTTTGTCTTTCCAAAGCATAATTAATTTCTTACACAGTACAAGTAAACCTTATATTACCAGCTTCTATGATCTTTCCTTTTAAAATTAATTTTCACTTCTGCTTTCACCATAGAAGGGACAACTTCTGTTCATGCAGTATACTTCAGAGAAAACTCTGTTAATTGATTTGACTAGTATGCATTCTCATTTTCCCATGTAGCTGTCTTTTTGGTCAAGTGCTTCCTTTGCTGTATTGAATTAGTTGTGATGAAAAGATGATTAATAAAGCTCTAAAAAGCCATGTAGCATACCATTTGCTGGGCTTAGGGGAAAGAGCATAATATTGTAGAACCTGATTGGTTATGAATTGTAAGCAAATGATGTGTGAAACTGTTGACAGATTACTGTCATTAAGGATTTCTTTGTCATTATTGTTAAATGGAGATTCTCTTTAGAACATCAGCGTTACGCATATAGTGCCCTTTAAGAAAATTCTTTGTATAGACAAATGTAATTACCACTCAAGTTATGAAAAAAGAGTCATTTTCTTTCCTTACCATTTATATCAGTGGCCCCAGGGACCAGTTCCCATGGAGAGAGACTTTTCTATGGAGCAGAGGGAGTGTTAAGTTCTGCGCATGGGTGCAAGGAGCGGAGACGAGACAATGACAGTGAACTTCAACTCTTTATTAGGCATACTGAACAGAGCAAAAAAACCCTAGGGCAGCAGCAGGCCTTATATAGGGTTGGCTGCTGACCTATTAGCCAATGAGAAACATGGAAGTGTTAAACCCTTGAACCAATGAGAGTTGGCCCGTTAACAGCCAATCAGATGTCCCAGGAAAGGACCAATCCGATATCGCTATTATCAGCCAATCAGAAGTGCAGGATTAGAACCCTGCTTTTTCTTAAGGTTGTTAAAACTTTATTAAATGCCTTTATTAGTTCATAACACCCCTTTCCCCTAGGTTCCATTTGAGGGGTGCGGTGACGTAATCTCGTACATATGCAGGTTGTTTTAACTGTCTATTAGATTTGCACTGTCCCACCGGTTCCTGTCTGTAGTCCGGCTTCGGCGGGATGTTTTTTGATCTATCTGGTACAGGCAGTTCTGCATCCTCACTGGACAACTTGGTGCCGCTAATTCTGTCGTTGTTGTCCTCCGATCTCTGCGGGCATAGTTTTGCATGCTGCCTGCATCTCACAGATGGGCCTTCACTTGTTTACATGGCCCAGTTTTTGGCATGCTGTGGTCGATGCTAATCCATAGAGCAAGGGTTAGGGACCCCTGATTTATATGTTCTCGAAACTCAAATTGAATTGAATGAGTAAGTGTGTGTGTGTGTGTGTATATAGTGTCATTTCCCTGTATCCCTCCCAACAAATTTAAGAAAGTGCAGTGCCACATTTCTTTTAAAATCAGTGGCTATATCTCAGTTTCCAACTCATTTTGTCTGAATTTTAACCCACCCATTTCTACAGCATTGCAGTTCTTATACTGTACAATGGCCTTACCTGTTGTTTTATGTTGCCTGAAATCATAGAATTCATTTTCTCAGGGATGATGCAACACATTTTACTCTTTCTTTGTTTATACTAAAAGTGATTTAAGTCAACAATTCCTTACAATATTTGAGACAATACACATGTCTCTTTTAAATGAGATGCACATACAGACCTCCCAAGATTAAGGCCACAGAACATCACAAACATCTGAAATATAGTGATAATCATAATTATGATATTTTTGTCCCTATCCTAGGGATATTCCAGTGTCATATCAATTATAGCCTTTTGAGGCCACGAAAATAAGAAAAGAAAAAGTTGTAGATGGCACATGTTTGCTTTCTTACATATGGTTCTCTTTTATTCTCCTGCTTCTTTTTGGTGGAATATAGATCAAGTAAGAGTGAAAATTAAAATTCATAATAAGACAATATCTAAACATAAGAATTAGCAAGAAAACATTCTGGTGGCTGAGAACTGAGATACCAAAATACCAAATTATCTGAATTTGTTAGGAATTAAAGAATGAGCATGTCATTTTGAGCTCCAACAAACGAGGATAGTTGTTTTTATATTGAGATAACTATTATTATCCTAATGTAACTCATGAAATAATGTTTACCAGAATTCCTTCAAATAAAACATTTATTATTTTCCCTTGTGTGACTGTAAAGATAGAAAGCTGGAATATACTGATTCATATACCCGATTAATCTTGCAGAAGAATCAATGTGTCAGCCTTCAAGATTTTCTTCCTTTGCTTTGCATCTTTCGGCTGTCATAAGTAATGGCGGGGAGGAGGAGGGGGGAACATGATTATGGGAAGCAAGCTGGAGGTTTCACAAAACAGAATTGTATAAGTTGGGGGAGGGGAGTTTCTTGCTTAGGCTTCTATCCTTTGCTATGCGCAACCGCAACTCTTTATCAAAACATGCCAAGGTCAATGGACAGAGGCTTCATCATCACCTGGAGATGCCCACATAATGCTATACCACAACTTTTAATTGGATGAGCCAATTGAACTATTGGGGATGGGAACATTGCCATCACTTTGTATATGTGATTTATGCGCTCATTTTCTCAGATTCAGAATTCTTTTGTTGCTACCACTTGATTTCCAGTAAAAGATATCGTTTCTCTAATTGATGGAATCTAAGTATTTCTTTCTTAGATTTTGAATGGAGCACCATCTGACATTATTCTGAATCTCAGTTTACCAGCCCACCCCGAGAATTAACAAACTTTCTTCTGAGGGGGTTTGAACACAATGTCTAATCCAGCCAGTGACCAAGAAGACCTGGGAGCGACTGGAGGACCAGATTCGCTGCTGTTAGAGGCAGCAGGGGAAGCTGACTTATCAGCAGAATTAAGTCTTGGTGAATAACCAGCTGTAAAGCTCAAATTGTCCCTGGGAGTCGACTGGAAAGATCCTGAGGAAAAGCCTCCTCCAGGAGTGACCACTACCCATCGGTGTGGAAGAGAAGAGCCATGGCAAGAGAAGGAAAGAAGGAATTTTTTACTAACTCAAGCCATGCATCTTCTAAATGAAGCTGTCAGAGAAACTCAGACTGATCAAAGGTATGAGGGGGAAGAGGGGGAAGCAGCCCCAGCCAGAAGAACCAGAGCAGCCATCCCCATAAATCAACCTGGGCTGGCACAACAGGCAGCAGCAGCCCAGGGCCCCCGAGCAGGGGGAGTAATTGCCAGAAGGCATAGAATTCCAAAGGTGCCTCCATTGGAAGTAAAATATGGCGGAGATCTCAAGGAGTTAGGGTTCTTCCTGGCACAAGTCTGGAGCCATATGGAGGAATATGAACAGGATTTTTCCTTGGAAGCAGCCAAAGTTAGATGTGTGACCAGGGCTCTGGAGGGAACAGCTGCAAAGTGGATGGTGACTTTGCATTATGATAATACCCCCCCAACTGTTGAATTATGACGTGTTCATGACTGCGCTGCATGCCAGATTTGAAGATCCACTAGCTGAATGTAAGGCTAGAATTAGGATGCAAACCATAAATCAGGGGCAGAGATCAGTGGCTGATTACACTCAGGAATTTAGAGAACTGGTGTGCCATATTCGAGGCTGGTCCCAGGGAACCCTGATAGAAGCTTTTAAAGATGGTTTGAATGAAGATGTTTATCAAAGCTGTATTGCCAGAAGAGAACCCAGTGAGCTGCAGCTGTGGTACATGCTGGCAGCAGAGGTGGAAATTGATTTGTCCCAAAAAAGATGCCGGGGGGGGGGGGCTTGGTTGGAGCAAGTCCTCCCCCACCAGCTCTCAAGAAGCCTTAAAACCTCAAAAAGGAGGGATGGCGGCAAAACCCAAGACCATTACATGCTTCCAATGTGGGAAGGAAGGTCACCAGGCTGAAGACTGGTGGAGCCAAAGGGGGTACCAGGAGGAGGAAGAAAACCTGAAAAACCTCCAGCAAAGCATTGTGAAACGGCCCTTAAAGTGGAGGAGGATGTAGAGATCGCCCCTCTGAAAGGAGAGGAGCTGGGAACTCCAACCTCTTCTGAAGAGAGTGAATCCGAATCGGTAGACGACTCACTGATATGTCCAAACAAGGACCCTATGACCATTCCAGTGAGATTAAGGGTACCCACATCGGGAGCCAAAGGGGAAATGTTGGCCTTGTTAGACTCTGGGTGTACAAGGTGCATAATCTGCTTGGAGAAAATGGGCTTAAGGCTAAAGACTTTAAAAACTCCCATAGCCTTTTGCCAACTGGATGGATCAGTAGCTGGGGGCAGCCCTGTACATTTCATAACAGAACCAGTAGAAATGATGATGGGGAAGCATAGAGAGACTTTGTGTTTTATTGTGGCTCCTGGGATGGAGCGCCCCCTAATACTGGGTTTGCCCTCGCTCCAGAAATGGAACCCCCACATTGACTGGAGGAGGGGATCATTGTGCATACGTACTGACCAACCCCTAGAAGGGGAGGGGCAATCTCAGCTGAAACCTAAAAATCCCACAGAACTTGCCTCCACTGGCACCGAGAATCTGAGGGGGGAGGAGAAAATTCTAGAGGAATATTGGGACTTAAAGGAGATATTCAGTGAGAAGGTCTTGGATGAGCTCCGCCCCAATGTTCAACATCCTCTACCGAAATGGTGTTGAAGTTTCTATAATCAACACAAACACAGAGAGCCATCTTCCTTCTCATGGCATAATACTGGGGCCGCTACTCGGGGCCTAGCAGGTTGGATGAAACCACGTTCCAAATTTTTATCAATAAATGATTGCCGCTTTTCTAGCTCCCCTTGATGAAGGATTGTGCATACGTATCCCCTTGATGAAGGATATGTTGGCCCACTTAGCCAAAGGGAATTTTTTTTACAAAACTCGGCCTGAGAAAAGCTTACTACCGAGTTCAAATTAAGGAAGGAGATGAATGGAAAACTGCTTTTAACTGCCTAATGGGATGTTTCCAATTCAACATTCTTCCATTCAGCCTATAGGGGGCCGCTGCAGTAGTCATGCAAATGATAATCAGGCATTGCATGAACATTTATATAAGGGGGTGTTGGTTTATCTTGATGATATTCTTATCTATACAGAGACTCGTGATGAACATGTGAAACTAGTGCGTTCAGTTCTGGAAAAACTTCGAGCTGCTGAACTGTACGCAAAGTTATCCAAATATGAATTCCACCAGGATAAAATTGACTATTTAGGCTATCGCATATTACATGATGGCATAGAATTGGATTGAGACGGTGCTCAAGCACCCAGACATGGACACCCCTTTTGTAATCCAAGCTGATGCGAGTGATGTAGCAGTTGGGGCAGTGTTACTACAAGCAAATGAGATGGGGACTCTGCAACCATGTGCATATACTTCCCGTAAACTAACTGAGACTGAAAGAAGATGGGCCATCTGGGAAAAAGAAGCTTTTGCAGTTTGCTGGGCTCTGTTAACCTGGATGCATTTTCTAGAAGGGGCAAAACATCCTTTTGAGGTGTGGAGGGATCATAAAAATTTGGAAGCTTTAAAAATGCCTCAGAAACTGTCTCCCAAGCAAGTTTACTGGGGGCAGTACTTCATATGCTTTAATTTTTCATTGAAGTACATTCCAGGGGAGAAGAACTTCATGGTGGATGCTCTATCTAGATTACCTCAATATAATAGTACCTGACCAGAAGTGGTTCAGCCTATTGTCCCCACCAAAGTTGGCGGCTCCAGTGGTTACCAGAGCTCAGAAAAAGAAGGAAATTGAATGATCAAATGATTTATCTTCCCAATTCAAAGAAATTCTGAATCTTGATGATTGGTTCTTGGCTCACTCAAATAACTGTACAGTTGGAGATGGATTGGCATGGGTGGGGTCCTATTTATATTTCCAGAAAAGTTGAGAAACCAAATATTACAGCAAGCTCATGACTCTAAAGTTGCTGGACATTTTAGATTCATGAAAACCTTACACTTGGTTAAAAGGCAATTTTGTTGGCCTATCTTGAAAAAAGACCTAGACGTTTATGTGGCTAGTTGTTCTATCTGTGCCTCAAACGGCCCCTTGGTAAACCAGTGGGCTTACTACAAAATGTGGCTAGGCCAACTGCCCCATGGAAAGAAATTTCTTTGGAATTACCTGAAAATGGAGGAAATACAGTTATTTGGATAGTAACAGATTTGTTTTCCAAACAGGTACACTTCATACCATGTGCAAAGATCCCAGCTGCGAAAACCTTGGCTAAACTGTTTATTTTACATATCTACAGGTTACATGGTGTTCCTGAATGCATAATCTCAGATAGGGGTGTCCAGTTTACCTCAAACTTTTGGAAGAAGTTCCTGAAGTTATTGGGCTCTGCCCAGGGCTTAAGCTCCACCCACCACCCACAAACCGATGGGGCTTGTAAGAGAACTAACTCTGTATTGGAACAGTATCTTAGATATTATATAAATTATCAGCAAGATGATTGGGCTGACCTATTGCCATTCGCTGAGGTGGCATATAACAATTTGGTACATAGGGGTTTACTCCATTTAAAGTGGCTTTGGGACCTATACCTGAGCTTCCACAGGAGAAACCTAACATTCAGTCACTAAATGAGTGGATAACCCAACTCCAGCTTACCTGACCCATTACCCATAAAGCATTAGATGATGCTCATCAAGCTCATAAAAAAATTGCAGATAAAAGGAGAATTCCACAAAAACCATATCAAGTGGGTAACAAAGTCTTCCTATCCACCAGATATTTGCAGACTACTCAAAAGTCAAAAAAGCTTGGACCAAAGTATGTTGGACCTTTTCCAATTGAACAAATTGTGAATCCTGTGGCAGTCCAACTGCAATTACCGAAAATCCTCTGATGAATCCACTCTGTCTTCCATGTTAGTTTGTTAAAACCTGAACATACCTCCGACCTGAGACCGGCTGAGGTCGATCCCCCTGTGCCTTTGCTAATTGAAGTTAAGCAACATTTTGAAGTTAAAGAAATCTTGGATTCTAGGAAACGAAGAGGTCGACTCCAATATTTAGTTGTTTGGAAACATTTTCCTCCTTCCCATTCCGAATGGGTGAATGAGAAGGATGTTCGAGCTCCTAAGCTTGTCAAGGCATTTCGTACGAAATATCCTGATAAACCCTGAACTTTAGTATTATGATGTTATATGTATATTATTCTTTTATCTTTTAATTCTTTCTCTTTTTAGGACTAACGCCTCTTTTTCAGGGGGGGGCGAATGTCAGCCTTCAAGATTTTCTTCCTTTGCTTTGCATCTTTCGGCTGTCATAAGTAATGGGGGAAGGAGGGGGGACATGATTATGGGAAGCAAGCTGAAGTTTTCACAAAACAGAATTGTATAAGCTGCGGGGGTGAAGTTTCTTGCTTAGGCTTCTATCCTATGCTATGCAACTCTTTATCAAAACATGTCAAGTCAACGAACAGAGGCCTCATCACCACCTGGAGATGCCCACATGATGCTATACACAACTTTTAATTGGATGAGCCAATTGAACTATTGGGGGTGGGAACGTTGCCATCATTTTGTATATGTGATTTACGCACTCATTTTCTCAGATTCAGAATTCTTTTGTTGCTATCACTTGATTTCCAGTAAAAGATATATTTTCTCTAATTAATGGACTCTTAAGTATTTCTTTCTTGCATTTTGAATGGAGCACCATCCGACACAATGATTTAATCAGAATTGGTGGGCTCATATAAGAACATCATTCCTGTAATATGAATTTCTTCTAGAAAAGTTACTTTCTCCACATTGAAGTATTCCATCAAAAGAAACTGATCAATTTGAAAAGGCAGCAAGAGACAAAACTGCAATTTTGTTCATATTTAACTTATATTTAATATATTTAGTGATGCAGATGAATTTGGAAAGGGGGAAACTCTCCTATTTAGAAAGTGTTAATGATGAACCAGGACAAATTATGGTAAAATTCCAAAAGAATTTTATCTCAAACACGAATGTTCTGAGGAAATACTGCAAAAGTCAGCACTAGAAATAACAAAGCTTTTTCACATGGAGGTCTGCGTTACTTTTTAGCTATCTTTCTAAAGATCACACATAGTATTACTGATAATGGGCAAGTCAACCATTCCCCCACCTACCTCCACACATGCAATCTTAAATAATAATATGCTTTATAGTCCAAGTTAATAATTTAGCATGTTGTTAAATCAGGTTAGGATTGGAGTGGCTCTTAGCTAATTAGCATATCATTCAGTTTGCAGTCGCAAACTGCAGTTTTACCTACTCGGAAGATGCTCTGAGGACCTCAGACATATTGACAGGGCCCACAATTTATATATCTGTGTTCTAACTTTTATAATTGCATCTCTAATGTATATCTGCTATCAAAAATAATATAGTCACATATTACTGCAACTTCTGGAAAATTCATCCTCATATCTGGTATATAGCAGCTCTTTGGTCCAGGCCTACTGTATAATTCTGGGTTCCATGAAGGTTAGTAGAAAAACATTTTTAAAAAAGAGTAGCTTCTTCTATGTTAAACTTTCTACATGTTCCACAAAAATTATTTGTCTCTGCTTGTAAAAACAATAAAGTTAGTGGACCCAGTGAAGAAGCAGCATCATATTTAAGAAATTCCACTGGAGATATTCTATTACAAGTCTTTCAATGTTCTAAAAGTACTTTTATTTACTAGTGCTTTTATTTTAGTAAAGGTTTTATCTAAATACCGTACAAGAGCTTTTATTATAAATATTTTAATTATTGGGTTACATTTTATATGTTTGTTATTGAGGGCTATTCTTATCAGTCTTATGACTAAGATAGTTTATGTTTTTGTTGCATATATTTATTATTATATTTTGTATTGTATTATTATATTAATTACATGATATTATTATATTATATTATATTATATTATATTATATTATATTATATTATATTATATTATATTATATTATATTATATTATATTATATTATATTATATTATAGATTACATTACATTATATTATATTGTATTATATTATAAGTTGTTCCCTTGGAAAAATGTATGAAGTAGGTCTTTAGAACATAACTCAGGGTAAAGAAAGAGAGAAAGGAATAAAATAATAAAATAATAGTTTTCTTGGGCAGCTATGTATTTTAAATAATACATTATTTTACTGAGTTCTGAGAAGATTAATCTTGAATCCTAACACATACCATCCCCAATCTGGTTAGTTTTGGTCTCCACTTTATATTTCATGAAACTTTTTTTTTTTCCAAAGAGGGGAATTTTAATTGAGTTGATGTATCTCCTAGAACAGATTTGAAAAATAAGACTAGAAGTGTACACGTGCGAATGATTTTAATATGTATACTGAGGAAAGTGTGCATGGATGCCAAAAATGAAGCAGTCCCTCTGTACTGTCCAGAAGCAACAACCTGACTTTAATTAAGATACAAATTAGCCTTCTATTACAGCACTTGTAAAGTATGGGAAACTGTTGAACACATTCTAATTGACTTGGCCTTACCTCATACCCCACATGCAGAACATCCCTCTGGCAAAGTCCAGAATGAATTGTGGCCACGGAATTGGAGGAAATTGTTTTCCAGACTGTGCAAGTCTGCGGTGCTCAGGGTGCAGTGATTGTGCTAGCTCACTTCTTGCCAGCTGCATTTTCCTTCATGGCCCAAAGCAACGGCTGCCCTGATGAGCTCCATGAGGCGTACATAGTATTGTAACAGACAGGATGAATTGCTGCTTTTCTTCTCAGCCACATGCTAGGCAAGAGATTTACAAATATCTGAGCTGATTTATGAAGGCTCGAGAGAGCTGGAGAGAGAAGCTGAGAAAGGAAGCCCCAACTCCTTATCCCAACTGAAAAGGATGTATGGTCTGAGTTCACACATTGCCCTGAGCTGTGATTTGTTTAAAGTATAGATTACACAATAGTGAACTATCATACTATTATTTATTAATTAAATTTGTACACCACTTGTCTCTTTACCAAGTAACTTTGGGTGGTTCACAATGTCATAGATAATCGACTAACACAATTACAGGATTAAAACATTAAAAAATCAGACATTAAAAGATAAAACATTAAACTTAATATTTAATTAAGAGTCTTAATGGTGCAGTGGTTAGAATGCAGTATTGCAACTAATTCTACTGATTGCCAGCAGTTCAATCCTTACCAGCTCAAGGTTGACTCAGCCTTCCATCCTTCTGAGGGCAGTAAGATGAAGACTCAGATTGTTGGGGGCAATATGTTTACTCTGTAAGCATATTGGAGAGGCCTGTAAAGCTCTTTGAAGCAGTATATAAATCTAAGTGCTATTGTATTGCTGTTAACTATGCTTAGTGATAAGCCCCAATTTATCAGTACAAATCACAGAAGCCAGTTTAGTTTGAAGTGCCAACTAGGCAATACTGTAGGTTAAGACATTGTGTGAATCCAATCATTGTGGATATGTTAACGTACCAAATCATAAACTACAGTATATTCACTCAAAGCCTATCCCACAATGTGAACTCTTTGTTTTTTATTTATTTATTTATTTTATTTTGTCAAGTGATTATAAGTTAACAGGTATAACATAGTTATGAATCCATGACCCTTGACCACTATGCCAGAGACCTCAGTCTAAAAAGTGGGCAACAATAAGACAAACAATATTTTACTATTTATTTCTCATTCACATTGAATCTATTTAAATACCATTAATATAGTTATTCTTTTATATATACATTCGATAACTTTCTATTTCTATTACCTCAACAATTACAGTTTGGAAGTAATCTTTGGGAGGTTCCATCTATGACATTTGGATCTGAATGTGCTTCTGAGACCACAATTTACACATCTCAAACAAACAATAGAGCTTCCAAAGACATTATGGTAGAATGACTGTCTTTTAGTTGCACCACTTAGGTGAGGAACAATATTCATAGATGAGTAGTACATACAAAACAAAAGAATGGAACATTCTTTAAATAGAATAAAATGCATTTCATGTCAGGGAAACATGCAGCCAATGCAAAAGGTGAAACTAAGTTTTCTTTTCCAGTACTCTTGGATTAGATTTTCTTAAAATAATAATTTACAGATGGAAAAGAATTAAACATACGAACAAAATCCAAGGACAATTAAAAAAAAAAAAACTGCTGAAAATTAAACCGTTTCAATGAGATCAGCCAGGACTTTTAAAACATGCTTTGCAGTAGTGAGCAGTAAAATCACATCATGGAAATGAGCTTTGAGATTACTCAGTTTATAGTTCTTAGACTTAAAAACAAACCATACACACTAAACCAAGAATGGTCATGCATATGTTATAAACTAATTTTGAATTGGAGCTCTTCTCATTTCCTCCACCAGAACCTGATATGCCGTTTAAATGATGTGGGAGTGTGGAATAGATATCGAGTTCAGCATTGTGATTTTTGTTGTTATATAATTTCAACACTTCTCGTAAATTCCCAGAACCAAATACCTATTTTGGTAAACATTTTTCCTTAGCCAGTTCATCAACACATCTGGCAACAGCATGGAAGTGGTTTGGCATTGCCTTCTTTTGTGATGCAATTTCAACTTTCCAGCTTGTCTTAAAGACTGTGGGATTTCCTGGTTGTCACCCATTCAAGATTCATCCAGATGCTACTCGCCTAGCTTTCCTAATTGGGGGTCAGCTATCTAGCATCACCTGCCATAGGTTTTCCTAGGAAAGGAGAGAGACAGAAATTATAAATGTTAATATATGTTTAATTAAAAGTTTAATATATTTTGTTATTTAATATTTAATTAAGTATTCAATATTTGATTAAATATTTAATAACATTAAATGTTTTAGGTAGTACATTTCATATTTTGATAGGGCACATTAACAATACAGCTATTTATTTGCAGACTATGTTCTCTTGAGTGATGAGATCTTTGCAGTTCAAAAATCATTACACAGAGAGGCTGAACTTTAGGCGAGAGTGATTGATCTTGTTAGGGATAACATTGTTTACCCTAACTGGTTTAGGTAAAATAATAAATATGTTATCATGGTTTATAAGTTAAAGTGTCTGCAACTTTAAATATAGGAATGTAATTAAGGGAGTGGTTGTGAAAGCACCATAAAAGAAGCAAGGAACGTCAGTTTGCTCTCTCTGGCTTGATGATCCCAAATTACTGGATAGACTGAAGACTGCGTTTTTCCTCTACTGAAAAGGAGAGACAAAGGACTGATTTGTAAGTGAACTGACATAGGATATTCTACACGGACTTTGCTAATTGAATATCCTTGAATGGACTGACTAAAACGATACATGACTAATGTACTGTTATTTTGACTATGCTATAAACTCTAAATGGAATAAACTATCTTTTGATAGCACAAGTGTATCTGTTATTTTTACTGTATGTTAACAAACATACAAACTTATATCACTCATTTATCTGTGTGCCTATCTGACTAACGCTGCACATTCTGTTTAGCTTGTCTCCTTAACCCTGGTTGGGGAACCCAGGCTTAACAGATCTAATATGAATGATTGTTCCATTGTATTTTGTGGACCTCAGATAATTGTCATGAAAATTGTTAGAGTTAAAAAAAATAGGAGTTTGAGAGCACCATTTCTTGCTAACAAATTTTATTCAAAAGCATAAACTTTTATAAACTGTAGCTCACTTCATCAAATGTAGCTTATGAAAGTTGCTGGGTAAGATCATTTGTCACCATGGATTGAGGTATCTGCAGTAGGCTAATAATACCCAGTTGTATATCCCCCACCCCCAGGGATCCAACTCTTGCTGTTACTTCCCTCTTGCAGTGCCTGAAAGCTGCAGGGGCCTAGATGGGGCAACAGGCTTTGACTGAACCTTGGCGAGACCAAATGACTTTAGGTAGACCCCCAGATTCAGGACTTTGTCATCTTTAATTCTGGATGGGATTACACCATCCCAGACAGACCCGGTCCCACATCTTGGGGGGTTCTCCTGAACTTGTGACTCCTGCTCAAAAAAGTGAGCCTTTGTGCAACTTTGGGTTGCATGCTAGTTGTGGCCTTTCTTGGAGCAGGTGTCCCTGTATTCAATCATTCAGGCCCCATTGCAATGTACATTACCCGAGCCTAGCCTTGAAGAGTGTTCAAAGCCACAGCTAATGCAGAGTGCAACAGTATAGGCAGGCAGTTTTGGGCCCCCCAAGAATGGACTATGTAGTACCACTATTCTGTGAGCTGCATTGGCTGTCAGTTTGCTTCTGCAATTTAAGGTGTTGGCAATTGCCTTTAAAACCCTCCATTGTATATATCCAAGGTACTTGAGGAATTGCCTCATCCCACTGGATTGGCCCATCCTATCCATACCCCACCCCTGCTGATAAAGGAGGCATGCTGTGGTCCCCGTCAGCTGATTATTCCGTCTGGTGGGAGAAGGGCCTCCTCTGTTGTTGTACCTGCCCTCTGGAACATCTTACCCATCTTGCCTGGAGGGAGGTTCACTCCAACCCTCCTGACTTTCTGGAAGAGCCTAAAGACCTGGCTCAGCCATTTTACTTGGGGTTCCAATGGCGTGCATCACAATGGAGGTGGTTGATTGACTGGCAACAGATCCCACTTCATCTCCTCTCCTGCTCCAGTCCTCCCCATTTTTAATTAGGCTGGAGTGTTTGGCTGTTGAATTAACTTATTTATGTTTTTAGTTTTTAGCTTTTATGATTGTAAGTTACCAGAGTTACTTTGAGGTAAAGTGAGCAGTCTATAAATTTTATAAGAAAGAAAATAAGTAAATAAGTAAGTAAATCAAATAAATCTTACACCTTTTTGTAAAATGCATTATTTGGAAAAGGTGTTCTCAGACTCTTTCCTTTTATTTTATTTTATTTTATTTTTCTTTTCTTCTTTTTCTTTTTTGCTACATAGACTATCACAGCTCTGCTCCTATATTGTCACTGTAGGTGCTCTTAAGGAAAAGTGGGATAGAAATGCAACGAATATAGCTTTCTGACCAAATAGTAACCTGGCCCAATTCTTCTTAAGTGTCTGAGCCAAGAGTGACTCATGGGAAAAATAAAAATAATTTCTTGTGCTCACGACTTCCCAGCAACATGTTGAAACCTTTTGAATATATTCAATGCGGATTAATGTGAATCTTGGAATATTTTGAGCAACATAATAAAAAAAGCAAGTTTTTAGATACAAAAAGCAAGAAGACTTTGATTCCCACTGTTTCCTCTCATGCTTATTTTGGTTCTTGAAAATATAAGACAAAATGAGATCTTTTAAAGGAAATTGAAACTAATAGGAAATTTAAAACACTTTTGTGCCTTAACAGGTTTCAAGATCAACAAACAGGAGATAAAATGTTAACAAAGAAAAAAGAAAAGAAAACAGGCTATCAAACAGAATTGATGAATAAAACAGCTTTTAAGACTGAAAAATATCTGACAGTGTGAATTGTATATTATTTCAAAATATTAAGTCACAGAATGAAGTTAAAAATATGTTAAAATGGAATAAACTACATGTAGAGTTGTAATTGCAGGAATGTTCCAATCTTGGATGGCAAACCTCAGATAAAGAATGTTTCCAAGCAAATACAACTCAGGCAAACAAAGTCACTAATCTAAAGGAGGATTAGAGAGAGGAAGTAAACATATGTTAGACTTTAACTAGAGATAATTAATTGTGTTAATTACTATGCTAAACAGTAACGAAAGTTAAGCAGTAACCAAAGTTAACCAATGATGGGGGATAATTAAAAATGTGTATAAATGCAAGACTAGACTCCAATAAAGATCATCATGATTCAGTTGATCATGATCAAACAACTCGACTGCTTCATTACAACAGCTACAATTTTCACTGCTGTGAAGAATTTATGAGATAAAAATGAATGTCCTGCCTGCAATGATGTTCTTGTTGCATCAGTTAAACAGTGGCAAAAGGATATGTCTAAATTTATGTGGCAAGGGAAAAACATGTGTTATGGTTTAAAGTATTATAGAATGGAAAGGAAAGAGGAGAATTGGGTTTACCTGGTTTGAAATTGTATTTTGCAGCTTGCTGTTTGGTTTAGGTGGAGGCTGTTAAAAACTAGAAGGCTTTTGGCATTAGAAGGATGTGGGACTTGGGAAACATTGGTATCTATGGTACAAAAAGTCAAATTTGAAACAGAAGAACAGGAGAAAGGATACATGATAAAGAGGGCTAACATTTTGGTTATAACATACAGATAGAACAATGGGAAAACACAGTTGAGAATCCTGACATTTATACTATGTTATAATCTTAAAGAGAATTTTTAGAAAATGATACACTGGAGAAATTGTCTGGAATGTATAAAGGCACTTCAAATTCACATTGGAAATGTGAACAATAACTCATTATGATTAATGCAAAAAAAAAATATATGAATGTGTTTGGTGTGAATACTGTACCTATTCCCCTATCACATTGGTAGTAGTACAACTTGGATGCAATAGAGAAGATTATTGGGGAAATGCATTTGACTGAATTTGGGAGAAATGTCATAATGATACTATGTAGACTGACAGCACTAACAATCTAGTAAAAGCTTTAACTGAGAGAGGGATTGTAGTTTGTCAATAATGGAAATATTTGCACTGATGAACCCCATTAGGCAATTAATAAATGGGTATCTTCTTCCTTCCCTCTGCCCATCTTTCTCAGTATCTTTCTCATACATTGATATCCTAAAATATAGAGAATTGTACCATCAGCAGGATGGAGGTAATATTTAAATGAGATTCTTCATCTAGATATTCAACTGTACTAGTAATTGAAAATATTCTGTCTAAACAAAGAAGGGCTGGCTCACATATCCCACTACAACATATGTTGTTTTTTTGACTTTAGTTTAACAAAGATGTGTAAGCTCAGATTATAAAGCATGGTTTGTGATTCAACTAATGTATGGTTCGGGTAATCATGGCTTGGTTAACAATGCATAATTAAACAAACCATGACCTAGTGGGATGTGTAAAAATGGTTTGTGAACTTATTCATTCCTTATTTTTGAAGCTGGGAATATTAAACTTATTAAATTTATAAGTCATCTTTATAAGTGAACTTTATGAGACCTCGTCAGGATAGAAACTTGGGTCATCCAAGATAAATGAGACAATTCTATTTGAAATGATGCAGACACAGATACTAAACTAAGATTTCTAAAACATTTTGTAGATTTTAAAAGTATATGGTTACCAAGGCCTTGTAATGGCAGATTAAGAGATGATAAAAATAAAAAAACAGAAAATTTAAATCTAAATTAAAAGCAGAAAACTGAAACTAGACCACCAGCTTGGCTACAAAAGCAATTTTTTGTTTAAATTGATGCTTGGGAATTTTGCCCAAAATTGTTATAATCTTGGCTCTTACACACATGCATATTTTCTCTGCAGCTCTCCCAAAGAAATCTGTCTTCTAATTTATCAGGGGGCTTATTAATGAGGGTCATTGTGTGCCTATAATTCTGCTGACTCCTTTGAGGACATTTAAAATCCACCCCCAACCACCCCTGGATGAGATTCGACAAAAGCTGCCAGAAGAATCTTTAATTAAATGTCCGGTTTCAATGGGATTAACTGCTTGATTAATCCTACCTCTGTCTGTGTGTCAATCATGCCTGTCATTATAATTGTCTGCTTTATAGCTGCTAACTATGTGAAAGCTGAGTCTGGCTGCTCTTTATTTAAATGGGTGGTTTTATATTTATTTATTTTTAATTGGCCCATGAGAAACATAATTCTCAGTTTCCACTATTTATTATTGCAGTCTGTTTGTCAGGAAAGAAATCTGACTTGTGTGCATGCTACTCTTTTCCATGTGGCCAGTCTGATCATACCCAGCAACAAAACCTACTTGGTTCAGAACTGGGTTGTTCAACTTTGTTCAAATTACTTGAAATGTGATTGCACAGAGAGCTTCACATTTTTCTTACAGGTGCAAATTCTGTCACTTGGTATGTATTCTGATGTACAAATAACCAAGTTATATAGGATAATCCACTGGCTGTCTTCTGTGTTCCTAAGATTATTTCCAAATGAAATTTCATGCTCTGTCCTCCCTCTTCTATTCCAGACCTCTTGCATCTCTTTCTCTGTATTTTACCCTTACTAATTCCCATCTTGTTACTCATTAATTTGCTAACACTAGAAAACAGACAGCTATGGCTTTCTCCTGTCATGCGCATCTATCCCATAACTGCCCATGACAACACCAATTCATAACATTCCTCCCAACAAACAAGCTTGCTTCTTTAATGTTAAACTTATCTCAACTTTTCTCAATTTGGTATAACCTCAAGTAAAAAGGTTATGTTCTAGCTATTGCAGTAGTAAATCACCTACCAGCAAGATCTTAAATGCAGAAATTCTTTAAAATCTGGAAAGCCAATTAACTTCCCTTTCCCACTCATGGGAAATGCACTAAATATACTTGGTATGTGGATCATACTACCATGTGTGCCACTCACTCACCATGATGAGTTTTTCTGAGAAGTTGTGTCTTCATTGGTGAAGGACATATTCAGTCTGTTGCACAGAAGAGGCAAAATATAGTATTGGACAATAGCTGAGTACCATGGATAAAACTTATGCAGCCTTGTAGCATCTTTACTGTGGCTGCAGTTAGCTTCAGCCTCAATTCTAAACATAATGCTCTTTCCCAAACAGGAAACAGCAGCAGAGAAAATACAGATTGTAATGTTGGACAGGAAGGCAAACGATGCCAAGTAGACTCTGACTACACTTGGCACAGTCAATGAAAGGCTATTTGATTAACACTGTGGACAGCAAAATGGTGTTTCTTTAGTGAATTGTCCACCATCCTTACTTGCTTTGCTGCCCACTGTGATGGACTGAAGAAGGCAGTACCAATGGTGGGTCCCATGAATGGTTGTGAATCAATTAATTAATAGTGGTCCTTAGATGATCAGCCATAGTTGTTACCTCTATGTAGGAATCTAGACTGAAGGCTAGTATTTTGCCTTCAGACTACCTAGTATTCCAGAATCACTCTGCTGTTCCATACTCATGGGAAGTCCTAACAGTTTCTCACAATCAAGGAAGTTAGATCCTTTCTTATTTCTCAAAGCCTCATTAGCCAAGTTTGTTGTCAGTAGGTTCCCAAATCATATAAACTGCATGTATACTTAGCCTCCTCATTTTCTCTTTATGAAGAGTCTCCTTGATAACTTTATCTCGGTCCTCTTCTCTAATTGAAAAAGAGACAAATAGTTCCGTATGCCCAGCACAGAACTATTCCATGCCCTATGTGTGTGTGTGTGTGAGAGAGAGAGAGAGAGAGAGAGAGAGAAAGAGAGAGAGAGAGAGAGAGAGAGTGAGTGAGTTGAAGTTAGAATTGAGGGTGAATTGTAGCTACTGGGAATGGATATGAGTGTGAACAAGGGACAAATACCATTTTGACCTACAGAAGCACCTACAGAGAAACAACAACATATGAACATATAATGTTACTACTGTATCTGTACTAATAGCAATGACTTATTTATCCATAGCCAATGTCAAAAGAACATTCCAGTTCATCCTGTATGGAGCTGGTGATGAAGAAGAGGAGCAATGAGCAGCAAGCAGCAGTCCTTAAGAAGGAAAGAGCAGAAGAGAACTCAGGATGGGAGGCAAAGCTCCCCAGAACTTTCAGAGGCTTCTACTCACATCAGCTGGTACAGGGTGGGTCTTATGTGCTTCATTTGCATAAGCAGCACCTAATGACTTCAGAGGGAAGTAGCAAGCAGCAGTATTTAAGGAGGAAGGAATAACAATACATCTATGAGAGCAACCAGGATGAGACTCAAGGCAAGGTTCCCTAGACCAGGGAGAAAGCACCTATTGACATCATCCTGCAGCAGGATAATCTTGCTATGCCTGAAGCACAACTTTAACACAACCAGCAGCACATAAGAACAAGGTACCAAGCCATTTCAGTGATGGAACCAGAATCCACACATGCTCACAATCCCCCAGACTTTGAAATGGCATATCATTCTGTAATGGGCAGAAGGAAATTGCAGCCAACATAGTTCCTCCTCTAAACATAGCTACCATCTTCTTCTAACTCCTTGTGTAAGGGATGTCTGCTGCTGCAGCTCTATTCCAAGTAATTGTAGCATGCCTCTGCATAACTATGGAACTTGCCTGTGGAAGTTGTTGAACCTCTGTGTAGCTGCTATGAACTGCCTGAGGGACCACCTACAGAAAAATAACAGGGAATTTGTATAATGCATCTTTTAAATGGCTAGATAGTATTGTAGAAACACAGTGCCCACTGCTTCAACAGCCCCAAAGTGGAAGGTCTGCATGCCAGATGTATCCAAACAGAAATCAGAATCTGGACAGATTACAAAAGGATATTTCAGCAACTCCTGTTGTCAAAGCTTGATGAGAATTGTGTTCAACAGAAGGATGACATAGAGCCCAAAATAGTTGTTTTCCACGTGGACCAGTTGTTCCTATAGTAGATATAGAAAGTTTACACACAATTCTTAAAATGCCAGGTTTTGGGGATGTAAAAATGTCAGTCCAAAATAAATGACTTTGGACTTTTTTCCACTTTTTAATATAACACATAGGTTGTACAATTCAATTGGAAAACAAACTGAAATCTTTTAGGGGGGAAAATGACAATAAAAAACTAGAATAATGTGGCAGCATAAAGACGCACACCCTTAAACTAATACTTTGTTGAAGCATCTTTTGATTTTATGACAGCATTCAGTCATTTGGGGTAGGAGCCTAGAGCGTGGCAGATCTTGCCTTGGAATTTTTGCCCACCATCCCTTGCAAAAGCACTCCAAAACTGTCAGATTGTGAGGGCGTCTGCTGTGCAGAGCCCTCTTCAGGACACCCTACAGCAGAGGTGTCAAACTCATTGAGGGCCACATCAGGATTGTGTTTGTCCTGGGGGGGAGGGCATGGCTGAAGGGGAGCATGGCCAGCTCGATGTCACTTATGTCAAAGGTGCATGTGGTGGTCTGAGTGCTCTGCAAGCAAAAACAGGCCCCAAACTCCATTTTTGGCTGTGAGAGCTCTGTTTTCGCTGGCAGAGGGTTGCAGGAGGCCCTCGCAGCTAAAAACAGAGCTTGGGAGCCTGTTTTTGCTGGGAGAGGCACAGCAGGCCGGTCCTTCACTGTTTCCTGGGTGGCCCTGTGGGCCAAATGTAGGCATCTCAATGGCCCCTGGTTTTTGAGTTTGACACCCCTGTCCTACAGATTTTCAATTGGATTCTGCTCCAGGCTCTGGCTGGGTCACTCCAATTTTAATATTATTGTGGGGAAGCCATTCTTCTATTGATTTGGAGATATGCTTTGGGTCATTGTTGTGTTGAAAGATGAAAATCCTCTTCCTCTTCATCATTTTAGCAGAGGCCTGAAGGTTTTGTGCCAAAATTAACTGATATTTGGAATTGTTCGTAATCCCTCCACCTTGACTCTAAGCCTCAGTTCCAGATGGAGACAAGCAGTCCCAAAGCATAATGCTGCTGCCATGATGCTTCACTATGGGTTTGGTGTATTTTCAGTGATGTATAGCATTGTTTTCGGGACAAACATACTTTTTGGAAATACGACTCAAAAATGTGACTTTGGTCTCATCAGACATAACACATTTTCCCACATGCTTTTGTCCATATTGCCATCCTATCCCAGAACTCAAAAGACACATGAAGAATATGGGACACTAATGTCACATATAGTACACAATCAGTACTTGCCAGAAATTCCTGCAGCTCCTTTAATTTTGCTGCAGGGCTCTTGGCAGCCTCTTGGATTTTTTCAATTCTGGAGAGACATCCAGTTCTTTGTAATGTCACAGTTGTGCCATATTTTCTCCACTTGTTAATGACCATCTTCACTGTGTTTCGTGGTAGATCCAATGCCTTGGAGATTTCTTGTACCCTTCTCCTGATGTCTTCCAGCAATGAGCTCCCTTGATGCTTTGTAACATCTATGGCTTTTGCTGTAACAGGCAACTGAATAAATGTCAGGAAAATCCTACTAGAACAAGCTGAACTCTATATGAGCTTGATCAGAGTCACTTTAATTGATGACATCTGTGTGCTGACTACTATTTACTACGAGTTTGAATATGGTTTATTAATTCTGAATGCGGCCACATTCCTATTTATAAGATTTCACATCTATGCAGCAATATTATCCTATTTTTTTTTATTATTTTCCTCTCTAAAATATTTGTTTGCTTTCCAATTGAATTTTATAGCTTATATGTTATATTAAAGGTGGAAAACATTCTGAATTGATTTATCTTGGTCTGGTCTGGGTTTTTTACATCTTAAACACTGGCTTTTAAACAAAGATGTTTTATGTTTTATGTTGACTGTAACTGTACAGTTGGGGACCTGGCATCATTGCCATTTGCTTTCTCCTCAAGAGAAGGCTGCTTGCTAGGGTGTCTCCCCTGCCTTGCTGCATTTTCTATGGCCAAAAAAATGTCTTGGATATTCATATCTGGAGAAGACACAGAACACCTTGCATGGAAGAAACAATGAGCATCCAGACCCAGTCCAGAAAAAGATGTTGTGTAATTTAATGGTTGGTATGGATCTATAATTGTGGCATTTGCATCAACACAGTGGCCATGCCCATTGCATATTGAAGGACTGTCAATTGTTGTCAGGAAAGAAGGCCCATATCTGCAACCAGGAAAAAAACTAGTTCCCTATGCCATCCATCTGGTAAAACTTTTAAGGTTCGTTTTTCTCGCCATGTACACGTATACATCCGAACCAGACTGTGTTGTTTCTCTGTGTCATATAATATATGTGGGTATATGCACAATTTTATTTATTTTTTCATGTTTATATAATGTATATTGGAGGTGGTGACCCTTTGAGAGCTGTATGCAATGAAATATCATTTTAATGTATGTCGATCAGTGTACATTCAAAGTGACAATAACATCATTCTAAGTCTAAATCTAGGTACACCTAACTACCCTTGCTGAAAATATTTCAAAAATCAGATGAAGGGTTACAGCCTGGGCTTCCCTTCTCTGGCTCGTGGTTTCCAAGGACATCAAACAAAAGTGCAACCCCTTCAGCTACCACTTAAGGCCCTTCAGAACACTTTGAGTGACACAGCAACTAAATGCCATAGAGATAAGCTGTTGATCAGCAAAATATCAACAAGGTTCCCGCTGAGAAGCCCAGCCACTTTCTAAGCCAGTCATGTTGAAGCTCCAAAAGTTCTTTCTTTTTTGACCCAGGGCATTGCTGAAGCAGCAATAGGGGTTGCAGACGGAAAGTCTAGGGAACAGCATTGGACATTCACAGGACTTGCAAAACCCTACTCTATTCTGAAAGCTATTTCAGGTCCTCTTGTGGGTGATGAAGGATAGTGTCAAATCTACATGTCAGACAATTCAAAGGACCTGCAGCAGTGTCAAAAAGAATACCCTAGGCACATGCAGGATCTTTTGAACTAGACTTAGAGCGCAGAGTTTCCAATTTAAAAGGATTGTATTTAGAAAAGTGCATGGATCAATTCCCCAAACTGCTCAGCCAAGTCTTCATAAATACCCTTGAGCCTCCTTGAAATACCTCCCCCAGGTCAGAGAGGAGGAGGAGGAGGAGGAGGAGAGAGAGAAAGAAAGAGAATGTGAGAGAGAACACGAGGGAGAGAGGGAGACACAGAGAGGGGGGAGGGGGGGACAGACCGACAGAGACAGAGAGAAACAGAGAGAGAGATGAGGGAAAGAAACAGAGAGCGATAGAAACAGACAGAGAGGGACTGAGAGACAGAGGGGGGAGAGGGATGGAGAAAGAGAGAGACACAGAGAGATAGAGACATAGAGAGGGAAGGAGGGAGAGAGGGAGAGATAGAGAGATAGATAGAGAGGGAAAGAAGGAGGGAGGGAGGGAGAGAGACAGAGAGAGACACAGAGAGATAGAGACATAGAGAGGGAAGGAGGGAGAGAGAGAGGGAGGGAGGGAGAGATAGAGAGATAGACAGAGATAGATAGAGAGGGAAGGAGGGAGGGAGGGAGAGAGAGACAGAGATAGAGAGACAGGGAAGAAGGGAGAGAGGGAGGGAGAGAGACAGAGAGAGACACAGAGAGATAGAGACATAGAGAGGGAAGGAGGGAGAGAGAGAGAAAGGGAGGGAGAGATAGAGAGATAGACAGAGATAGAGAGACAGGGAAGAAGGGAGGGAGGGAGAGAGAGAGACAGAGAGAGACACAGAGAGATAGAGACATAGAGAGGGAAGGAGGGAGAGAGAGAGGGAGGGAGGGAGAGATAGAGAGATAGACAGAGATAGAGAGGGAAGGAGGGAGGGAGGGAGAGAGAGACAGAGATAGACAGGGAAGAAGGGAGAGAGGGAGGGAGAGAGACAGAGAGAGACACAGAGAGATAGAGACATAGAGAGGGAAGGAGGGAGAGAGGGAGAGACAGAGATGGAGATAGAGATAGAGAGGGAAGGAGGGAGAGAGAGATAGACAGAGAGAGGGGGAAGGAGGGAGAGATGGAGGGAGAGAGAGACAGAGAGAGAGAGAGAAGGAAGGAGGGAGAGACGGAGGGAGAGAGAGAGAGAGAGAGAGAAAACATCTTTTGGAACGAATCACTTCGTTAATCAAGGGAAACTTGTAAGACTGCAAAATCGACACGAGCATCCTTTGTCTCGAATCGCAGCAGCTTTGTCCGCTCTCTCTCTCTCTCTCTCTCGCGTGCTCGCCGTTCGCGCTCCGCTTTAAGGAGTGATTGACACGGGGAGGAGGCGCCTCCCGGTGACCAGAAGTCCGAGGCGCAGTACTCGAGGAGGGCTGGGTTGTCTGGGCGGGTGGGAGAGAAGCCCAAACGCGGTAACTTTCCGGCGAGATTCGACCACCAGGGGGAGGTGGGAAGAAAGAGAACCGCGACGGAGTTGGAGCGCTTGGTCGAGAACGCTGCCATTCCTCAGTCAGCTTTTTTGCCGAAACGAGCGCGCCTCGCCTTCTATTCCTTTCCCGCCTTGGGCTGGCGTAGCCTCCCCGTGTGGATTATCATCGTTCCTCGTTCTTTGGGGAGACTCGGTTGCTTCGGCTTGTCAAGTTTGCTCCGCTGTCCTTTGCAAGGAGGAGGGGGGGTGGGGAGGGGGGGGGGGAAAAGGAGCACCTCGGAGGATACAGAAATCCCCCCACACACACACTCACCCATCCCCACTGGTGGTCTTTCCCACACCTTTTGTCTCTTTCCGCCTTCCTGCCCAACCATAAAACCTTTTGGCTTCGACATGGTGGCTACTGGGAGAAGGAGGAGGACGAGAGCATGAAGCCTCCAGGATGGGCGCAAACAATGGCAAGCAGTACGGCAGTGACGGTAAGTCCCGCTGCGCCGAGAACGACCGCGGCGTCCCCCGGGGAGCGAGAGTCGACTCGCGCGTGCGGCCGCCTGCCTGGGACGGTCAGCCGGGCGCAACTCCAGCCGCTTTCGAAGGGGCTGGAAGCGTTTTGCAGGCGCTCCTCTAGGAAGAGCGAGGGAGAGGAGGTGCCCCCCCCCGCCTCTTGCAACGCCGCGATCCAGGACGGCAGCTTGTTAAAGTTCAAGGCAGGGTTTGCGGTTTCCTTAGTCTGGTGGCGCATCTGCCATTTGTCGTCGCTCCGGAGTTGCTGCAAAAGGGACCGAAATTGATGGCTCCGAAATGTTTGGAGTACAACTTGTTGGCGTTTGCCACTCCTTGCTTCGGAGCGAGACGGACTGGACGGGACAAAGGGCTCCTTTTGCGGGGAAGAGGGCTGTCTAGCGGGGTTGTTAAAATTTTGAGGTTGGAGGAGCTGTTGAGGCTGAATAAGAAACAAGAATTGTATACAGGTAAGTCCTCGACTTACAATAGTTTGCTTAAATGACCATTCAAAGTTACAGTGACCACTGGGGGAAAAAAAGTGACTTATGATCGTTTTTCACATTTATGAAGGTTGCAGCATTCCCCATGGTCACACTGATGTTTAGCAACTAACTCACATGTCGTTGCAATGCCCTGGGGTCATGTGATCGATCACCTTTTGCAACCTTCTGACAAGCAAAATCACTGGTGAAAACCATGTTACTAATTTAACGACTGCATTGATTCAGTTAATAGGTGTGGCGAGAAAAGTCATAAAATGGCTCGCTTAACAAATGTCTCACTTAGCAACATAAATTTGGGGCTTGATTGTGTTAGTAAATTGAGGACTACCCTGTATATTAGGGCAGATAACAGATAATCAGAATTGGAAGGGATCTTATAGGTCATCTAGTCCAACTCCCCCCTCCCCGCCCAAGCGGGAGACCCTACACCATTTCTGACAAATGGCAGTCCAATCTCTTCTTGAAAGTCTCAACTGATGGTGCTCCCACAACTTCCGAGGGCAAGCTGTTCCATTGGTTGATTGTTCTCACTGTCACCGCTATCATGTCTCCCCTAGTCCTTCTCTTTACTAGACTAGCCAAGCCCAGTTCCTGCAATCGTTTGTTGTATGTTTTAGTCTCCAGTCCCCTAATCATCCTGGTTGTTCTTCTCTGTACTTTTTCTAGTGTCTCAACATCTTTTTTATAATGTGGTGACCAAAACTGGATGCAGTACTCTAGGTGTGGTCTTACTAAGACTTTATAGAGTGGTATTAGTACCTCACTTTATCTCAGTTGTATCTCTCTGTTAATGCAATTTAGGATTGCATTAGTTTTTTTGGCTGCTACTGCACACTACTGGTTCATATTTAGCTGGTTGTCCACTAAGACTCCAAGATCCCTCTCACAGTTAGTGCTATTGAGCCTGGTTTCACCCAGTCCATATGTGCACTTTTGGTTTTTCTTGCTTAAATGTAGGACTTTACTTTTCTCTTCATTGAATTTCATTTTGTTAAGATATGGCCCAGTGTTCTAGTCTGTCAAGATCCATCTGAATCTTGAGCCTATTTTCTTGGGTGTTAGCTATTCCTTCCAGCTTAGTATCATCTGCAAATTGATAAGTTCCCCTTCTATTCCTTCATCTATATCTTTAATGAAGATATTGAAGATTACTAGGCCTAAGACAGAACTTTATGGCACCCCATTGCTTACTTTCCGCCATATAGACTTAGACAATGCATAGCATTGTAGCTTCCCTGGCCCTGTATACCATAGGCTAAATAAATAATATATATCAATAGGATGAACCTACATAAGAACACCACCATTGCTCATTTTATAACACTGTGCAGGGCATGTCTGGGGTGTTACAGAAATATTGTGTGTCTGTTGCATATTCTTTTCTTTCCTTTTAATCAAGAGTCATATAGAATTTATTGTATATTCTAGAAAGAAATCCTTCTGGCACATTCATGTTGATGGTCTCTTCCAGCAATGATTAGTTTGTTAACTTCACTAACCAAAATTGTGAATAAGGCATTGACAACTCAATTTGCCTCGCCCATTTATCAGGAAGCGCAGATCAGAACTATATACCAACTATTCTATGAAGGAACACATTAGTATTAATTAATTCAACCCAAATAAAGAATACTGTTGGTCTAATTAATGTGAAGATAAAGAACCCTCATCAGAAACCATGGTGTGCTAAACTGAAGCACTTGTGAAAGTCCATCCTATTCATTCAGCCCAATGCTCAAGTCTGCCTAGATTTTTTCCCCTCTTCTCTTTCATTTAAAATATTAGCTGCCCCTCACAGCTTTGTGTCATTTGCAGACTTTATAACCATTGTCTCAGTTCCTCAGTCAAGACATTAATAAACTTTTTAAACACATTGGATCCAGGACAAAGCCCTGTGCCACTCCATTTAGTATTTCCCCTGAAGCTAGAGCTATTCATTAGCATTGTCTGAGTTCAGTCATTCAGTCAATTGTGAATCCATTTGCAGTAGCAACGTCTAGTCCAGTGGTTCCCAACCTTTCTGGCACCAGGTTTTGTGGAAGACAATTTCCTCCCCAGCTGGGGTGATGGTGGTTTCATGCGCAATCTAGATCCCATGCATGCACAGATGACGCTTCGCTGTTCACCCACCACTTGTGCAGCTCAGTTCCTAATGGGCCACGGACCATTAGCGGTCTGCAGCCTGGGGGTTGGGGACCACTGATCTAGTCCATATTTTATCATTTTATTAAGGTGAAGGGCTTGCTAAGGTCCTGGTAATGTAAACTAATTTTCTGGCATTCCTCTGATCTACTTGCCCAAAAATTACATCTGAGAAAAAGATATAGATATTCTGCAACAAATTCATTCTGGTATTTGTTAATTGGGGCATGTCTATCTAAGTGCTCACAAACATGCTATTTACTAATCTGTTCAAGAACATTGCCTAATATAGATATTAAGCTGACAGGTTTGTAGTTTCCTGGATCCTCCTCCTTCCTTCACTAGTCCTCCAGGAGTTCTCAAAGAAGACCAAGAATGGTAGGATGTAGTTGATATTGCCCTAAATACCTGAATCTGTTTAAATTGGCTAAGTTTTATTTTGCCTTTTGCTTATCCATTATATTTTCAGCTGCAAATCCCTCCTTCCCCCAGTGGCATAACAATGACCAATCTTTCTGCAAGAAGTCAGAGGCAAAATAAAAGCCAAGTTTTTTTTGTTTTGTTTTCTCACTTTTGCTCAGATCCAATTCATTACTTTTTCTTCACAGTGGACCTACACTCCTTTTGGCTTCCCTTTTGATTCTAAACAACCAACAAAACCCGTTGTGGTTTCGAATAGCTGTCACAAGCCTCAGTACATTCTGAGCTGGAGCCTTTCTGATAGTTCCTACCATTTCTGGCGACTGTTTTGACTTTTTCTTTGGTTATGTATTTTCCTTCCATTTCCATGCATAACCTTTTTTGTCTTTAACATTTTAGAACAGGGGTCTCCAACCTTGGCAACTTTAAGACTGGCGGGCCTCAACTCCCAGAATTCCCCAGCCAGGGAATTCATACTTGGGCACTTTAAATGGGATTTCTTTGTTCTGATTGTTAAATTTATATTTACAATGCTGAGTACCATCCCACCAAATTTTAGTGATACCTATCATATCATACCTGTTTTCTTGAGTTTCATTCCCCATATTCTTTGTATTGGTGTAGAAACATCTGAGGTTTTGAGTAGTGTTATAGATTCAGGCATGGGTAGAATGAATGGAGACAGTCTTAGTTGGTGAACTTTCAACTCTTTATTGCATAGTGACTTCTAACTTGTATAACAACAACTCTGCCTTATATAGGCAATTCTAATGTGAAATAACCAATAGGGAGCTGTAAAACGCTAGCTCCAGAACCAATAAGAGTCCTTCGTTAAGGGCCAATCAGATTCTCAGAACCCAACCAATCCGATCTAGTCGCTTAACACCCAATCAGAAGTGCAGGGCCAGAACCCTGCACTTTACCCCAAGCTTGCCTTTATTCAACTATTTACATACATAACACCCCTTCCCCCTGGCTCCACAATTAATTTGTGACTATGTAGTCCTTTAAATAGGACGGTTGTTTCTTGGGTCTGTCAGATTTTCTTTGGACTGGCTGCGTGCAGTCCCGTTGAGGTAGGGTGTTGTTTTGTAGTGGCTCGGCTTCTCGTTCTGGTGTGATTTCCCTTGGAGCGTACGATTCTTCTTCCTGCTCCATTTCCTGGGTTTCACTTGATTCATCGCTTTCTTGGAACAGGTTTCCTGGCATGTCGTCTTCTTCTCTTCCTTCCCCCCCCTCAGTTTGGTCGTTGGGAAGTTGTTGGCTGGCCGTTATAAGTCGTGACCGTAATTGGTCAATATGTCTTTTCCATAGTCTCTCATCAATACATTTTACAATATAGGATCTGGGCCCAGTCTCGCGTATTACCGTTGCTTCAATCCAAACTGGGTCGCCCGATAAATTTCTTGCATAAACGGGGTCGCCTACATTGAAGGTATGGTAGCGTCCGCTGGATCCTGGAGGCTTCTCTGGCTCGTAAGCAGGGTGTAGTCGGTCGAGGTGGGAACGGAGTTTTTACCCCATGAGAAGTTCAGCGGGAGTTCTGCCGGTTTCGCTGTGCGGAGTGATGTGTTGTAGAAGTAGAATGCGGTTTATTTTTTCGTCAAGATTATCATAGTCCACCTTTTGTAAAGTCTTTTTTACAAATTGTACCATGCGTTCCGCTCGGCCATTGGTAGCAGGATGCGCCGGCGAGGTGAGCGCATGGCGGATGCCGTTATCAGCAAGGTACTGTTCAAACATTAGTGCTGTAAACTGTGGTCCATTATCGGACACCAGGACGTCCGGCAATCCATGAGTTGCAAAGAGTCTATTGAGGACTTTAATGACTGCCTCAGAGGTTGTATTGGCCATTCGATGAATTTCCAACCAATTAGAGTGTGCATCGACAGTCAACAGCAATGTCTGTCCTTTGATCGGCCCTGCGAAATCCAGGTGGATTCTGGACCAGGGTCCACGTGGCGTCTCCCATTCGGTCGGTGCAGCTTTTGGCGGTGTGTTGCTGGTTTGTTGGCACTTGGTGCAGGCCTTGACCCATTGCTCGATGTGTCGGTCCATGCCTGGCCACCAAGCGTAGCTCCGTGCGAGTGCCTTCATTTGCACGATCCCGGGATGTCCATCGTGCAAGATTTGTAACAGCGTCTTTTGGAGTTGTTCTGGAACGACGACTCTATCGCCCCAGATGACGCAGCCTTTTTGTGAAAAAAGTTCAGTCTGTCTTGTTTTAAATGGCGCGAAGTCATCTGGGATCTGGTCCAATGGCCATCCACGCTCTACCCAGCCTAGGACTTGAGCTAGGGTGTGGTCTTGTCTGGTCTCCCTCGCGATATCTCGAGCGGTCATTGGAGGCGAGTTGAGCGTTTCGATTTGTAACGCCGATACTGTTGGTGCCGGATCATCGAGGGTCTCTGGTAGCGGTGCTCTGCTGAGTGCGTCGGCATGGGGAATGGCTTTCCCCGGTCGATGTAACAATTGATAATTATAAGCAGCTAGGAACTCTGACCATCGAGTCATTTTTGGGGACAATATATAGGGGGTTGGTTTGTCCCCAGCGATTATCCCCAGTAAAGGTTTGTGGTCAGTTACAATTGTAAATGTCCTTCCATGTACATACTCGTGGAATTTTTTTACGGCTGACACAATTGCAAGAGCCTTCTTGTCTATTTGTCCATAGTTACGTTCTGCCTGGGAGAGAGTCTTCGAAAAGTATGCAACGGGAGCCTCATTTCCATTAGGTAGCACATGGCTCAAAATTGCGCCCACCCCAAACGGTGAGGCATCACAAGTTATAACCAATGGTAATGTTTCATTATATTGCATAAGTACAGAATCAGATGTAAGTAAATCTTTTACATTTCTAAATGCTTTTTCTTCTCGGTAACCCCAAACCCACAATGCTTTCTTATCTAATAACCGGTGTAATGGTTCAGCCACAGTCGCCTTATGCGGTAAAAACACATTGTAGAAATTGATAAGGCCTAAAAATGCTTGAAGATCAGTTTTGTTACGAGGTCTGGGAGTATTTCTAATCGCCCTTAATTTGCTCTCAGTTGGGTGAATACCCTGACTATCAATGCGATAACCTAGAAATTCAACACTGTCGGTATACAGATGACATTTATCCCTTTTTACTTTCAATCCCGCTTCTTTTTTAAGAACACATTTTAAACGATTCTGCAGAATTTTTTTACTAGGGGCTGCAATCAATACGTCATCAAAATACAGAACCACGCCCTTGATTCCCTGCAACAATCATTCCATTAAACTTTGGAATATTCCCGGGGCTACACTTACCCCGAATTGCAATCGGGTACATTTAAAAGCACCTCTATGCGTTACTATCGTTTGAGCTTGGGCTGTTTTATCGTCCACGGGCAATTGTTGATAGGCTTGAGCTAAATCTAACTTAGCAAAAACCTTTCCACCTCCCAGAGAATGAAGGAGGTGCTGCACCACCAGCACTGGATACGCATTCTGCTGGAGGGCGTGGTTTAGAGTGGCCCGGTAGTCCCCACAGATTCAGATTGACCCATCTGGTTTAATGGGGGTTACAATAGGAGTTTCCCATGGGGAATGATCAATGGGTTGCAGTACCCCTTGTTTAATTAGTTTGTCAAGTTGTTCATCTATCTTGGCCTTAAGGGCGAACGGAACTCGACGGGGCTTTAAACGGATCGGGGCAACCTTAGGGTTGAGGCTGAACGAAATTGGGGTCCCCTTATATTCGCCCAAACGGTCTGCGAAGACATCGCTGAATTCAAACATAAGATCCTTCTCCCACTCGCAATCACCGACTCGGTTCACGCCGGCTACTTCGATGCCGAGTGGCGCAAACCATTGGAGGCCCAACAAACTAGGCCTGTCCCTATCGATGATCGTTAGAGGTAAGTATGCCGTATGCTTTTTAAACGAGACGCGGACTCGACAAGACCCGACCATAGGGATCCAATTCCCTTGGTAATCTTTAAGGATAAGGCATTGCATTCGAAGATCTTGGCGTTGGATGGTAGGAATGAGCTGCTTTAATGTCTTCCATGACACCATCGAGAGGGACGATCCCAAATCGACCTCCATGTGGCAGGGTTGGTTCTCTATGGCTACTGTAACTGGAATCTTCTTAGCGTCCATGGCCGAGGCGTGACCTATAGTGATAGTATGGTGAGCCTCTTCTTTCTGCAACGCTTGATATCTGTAGGAGTGGTTTGCTGGGTCTCGCCTTACAGGACGGTTTCCTGCCGATTGGCGAAAGTTGGTTCCCTTTGAGGCCGGGCTTGGTCCTGGTAAACTGCGACAGACTCGACCGATGTGGCCTCGTTTCCCGCACTCATGGCAGAGTGCGTCGCGGAATTTGCAGTCTGCCCTGGGATGGTTTGCCCCGCAGCCAGTGCAAGGGCGTGAGGTTTTAGGATGAGGGTCCCGGTCGGACCGCAGTCGATGGACCCCTTCTTCGTCGCTGTCTGATGATGAAGAGAGGTCCTCGTAGTGCGTTGTCGCCAACTGCCCTTCTGAGCTGGGTGAGATGTCGCCTGTCAATGGGTTTGTTGGGTTTCGGCTTTGCCGTAGCTGCGCCGCGGACTTTTTGGTCGCCTCAGCGGCAGTGGCTTCGGTGATGGCGTCAACAAGGCCGATGTCGCCCTTCGCCATCAGCTTGCTCTGCACGTTTAGTGCATCTAATCCCAGAATTAGGCGGTCTCTCAATGCTTCATCTAAGTCTGTGAACCCGCAGAGGCCTCCCAAGTGTCGGAGGTCTGCCATGAAGTCAGCCACACTCTCTCCTTTTCGTTGGCTTCGTTGATAGAACTCGTGGCGTCTCACAAGTGTGGGCATGGTTGGCGCGTAATGGTCTCTCAGGAGAGGTTCGAGGTCGTCCCAGCTCATTGCTTTCACTTCTCGAGGCTTTGCGAGTGCTTTTGCCATTTTAAAGACAGCCGGGCCGCAGTACGTCAGGAACAGCGCCCGCTTCTTGGCTGGTGTGGCGTCCTTCAGGTTGTTCGTTTCGAGGAACATCTGAAAGCGATCCATGTAAGATTCCCAATCCTCTTGGTTTGGATCGAACAGAGCGGGTGGTACGATGGCGCCGGACATGGCTTCCGTTGGTGGCGCCGTTTTTTCACGTGCTCTGTTTTTCTTCCAAGTTCCTTAAGATCAGATGTCTCCAAATCCCACCCTCGTCGCCAGTGTTATAGATTCAGGCATGGGTAGAATGAATGGAGACAGTCTTAGTTGGTGAACTTTCAACTCTTTATTGCATAGTGACTTCTAACTTGTATAACAACTCTGCCTTATATAGGCAATTCTAATGTGAAATAACCAATAGGGAGCTGTAAAACGCTAGCTCCAGAACCATTAAGAGTCCTTCGTTAAGGGCCAATCAGATTCTCAGAACCCAACCAATCCGATCTAGCCGCTTAACACCCAATCAGAAGTGCAGGGCCAGAACCCTGCACTTTACCCCAAGCTTGCCTTTATTCAACTATTTACATACATAACAAGTAGCACCACTAACTGGGTTTTCTGATAGTTCTCTACAAACTCTTGAGCCCACATTTTAGCCTGCTTGTCCCTTTATATTCTCCTTTCCAATCCTTGGGTAGAACTTTGCATATGGGTTTTTGCAACCCTTCCCCATTTATTTTAGTTTAACGCCCTCCTGATGAGATTGCACTTGCCGATATTTCTTTCCATATCTTCATCAGTTGTATCTCATCTCTTCCCAGGAGATCTTCATGAAGGCAACATAGTTCATGCCAGAATCCAAATCCTTCTGGATAGAAGTACTTATGTAGTTAGCTGGTGTCTTTCAAGATTTGTTTTTGTCTAGTGTCATGGCTTTTGTCTGGAAATATTATTTAAAAAAAAGAAAACTACCTATCTTCCAAGTTTCTTCCTGCTTAAAACCTCACAGGGTTTTGTCAAGTTTTCATCTTCTTTGTATGAATCAAAAGGAAAGAATTGGCTTTGAACAACATCAATAACCTTTCTGCTACATCCTGGACACAGACACCTAGAAGACAATACATTTCCCATGACATCATACTGGGCCTGTTTATAGTGCCTTTCTCTCAGCAGGGCATCATTCCCTTATTGGCTAGTTTGGGGTTTATTGTTACATGCAACTGTGGCGTTTAACTTCATTTAAAAAAAAAAGGCCAATGCTTTTTTAACCTTGATGATTTTTTTTTTAAAAAATAACCCTATCAATACATTTAGCAGAAAGAAAGAGGAACATATAAAAGGTTAAAATCACATTGTTTTGATGTAATATGCTATATAAAAGATGAGGCCATGTGTGCAAAATGACAGAATAATGGAGGATAATTTGACATCTTTGATAAGCTTAAAAGCTGCCTTCAACCTTTGCAGACTTCCAAGGCTAGTTCTGAATGCTAGTGTGTTCTATGTATGGGGTTTGTGCCTGCCTCATAGTATTACGAAATAAACATTGGGACTTTTGTATTAATCATATTATGATGGCAGACATTGAAGAGCCTGTAAAAACCAAGCTTTGCTTTGGATTTTTGAGCAAGTACCACTTACATTCTATGTCACCTTTTGTAGTTTGTTTCTGCTATTTCACAATTCTGTACTGTACGGTATGGCACAGAACTGTTTCCTGACTAAATGGCAAGTTTTTCAACCCCAGGGACAAAGCAGGAGAGAGGCAGTGTTTAATGTACTCCAGCTGTTCTGTTTAAATGCTACCTCTGCAATTTCATTCCACTTACATTTTTTTCTGAGCCTGCATTTAGATATGTAATATTGCCTCATATAGAATCCTTTTAGTGTAGAATTGTAATGAGAACATTGGAATAATGGTGTGATAGCTCAGTGCATCTAATAAGTATTGGGTTGGGAAATAAATTATGGCATGGCACAAATAATTATTAGAAAAACTATGTTAAAGTCAATCACTTCATTTAGTCCTTTTAATACAGCTAGTCCTTGACTTATGACCACAACAGAGGCCAACACTTCTGTTGTTAAGCAGAATGGATGTTAAATTAATTTTGCCCCACTTTATGACCTTTCTTGCCACAGTTGTTAAGTGAATCATTGCAGTTGATGAACTAGTCACGCTGTTATTAAGTGAGTCTGGTTTCCCCATTGACTTTCTTGTCAGAAGGTTGCAAAAGTCATAAGTGTGAAAAACGGTCATAAGTCACTTTTTTCAGTGCTGTTGTAGTTTTGAACGGTCATTAAACAAACTGTTGTAATACGAGGACTACCAGTATAGACAAAATACTTCTATGTATGGTAACTTGCCACAGTAAATTAACTTTCTTCCATCATACATGTCTCCTTCCTAAATCAATTTTATTATGAAAGAGGAAAGTAGATTTGAGACACAAACTATCAGAATCATCCTGACTGTAGGCTATAGGTTGAAGTTTTTTGTCTGTGCCTTTGAGCATTACTGAGTATCCTGAAAGCAGGAATCTGACTGAAACAATTGTTAGTGAAGCAGAAAATCTATAAGAGAAAGGACATTTAACAGCTAATATATTACTGGTAAAGCTTAGCACCTAACCAGCTATATCCTATCAGGAGAAGAATCAAGGAGCATGGATTCTCTATGTATATGTGTCATGGGGAAAAAAGGTAGGAGGGAACAGTCTCTTTAACAAAGAACAGATGAAATGTTAAAAAAAGGACACTGGAGTAAATCCTTAACTCTTCAACTGCGTTTTACAACCTGCTTATGGTCATAGGTGCTGAAGAATCTGTGGCATTGGACTTGGATCTCCAACAACATGATTGTTTTACATGACCCACTAGCCATGAGATAGCTTTGCAATTTATCTTCTAAAGCTTTATCAATTGGGCAGCTTGACTTTCCACATGACACAAAAGGAAGTCTCGGTAATTCAATTAAATACCCTTTTTTCACTTACCATAGAAAATTACTGCCATCAAAACATGGTAAATAAGATAAATAAAATTGCTTATTCCTCCTGGAAGTTTTCCTCAAAGTATTATTTCTAGGACAAGCTGGATGTATTGGCTGGGTCCAAACATGGCTTAACTATGGATGGTTTGGTAAACTCTGATTAGTTGGATTAATGCTGTATGTTGAGCCATAAATTTTGATTTACAAGCCATACCAAGTGGGCTCACATACTGCACATGGCCAGAAACAAACATTTAGAGGAATCCAGTTGTTGTTCCTCAAGATTATACAAAGCCCTTATCTTTCCCCATATGACTAATAGTGCTCTCTGCTGAGAATTTTTTTCCTGATCTATTGATCTATTGATATCTGATATAGAATATCTGATCTATTGATCAGATAGCGACTGACTCTCCTTTAAAATTTTTGAAGTCATATTCTTTGCTTATACCAGAGTTGATCCACCATTTCGCATTTTAGAAGGTAATAATAATTTTATCTGAAGCCTTTTCATTGGTGAAAGTAAAAATACAATAGAAAAAATTATATTTGGTTGTTTTTTTATCTTCTCCCTTGAGGGTTCATCACATACTAAAATATTATTTGTGTCCTTCTATAAAACCTCCTTTGGAAAGGTAATGTTAACCCCTCCATTATACAAGACACCAGAAAAATAAATGTTTCCTGGAATTACACCTCACTTCCTTAGAGGAACAGCTGTGTCTGCTGTGTTTTCATCATCTGCTGTGGAAGTAACAGTGGATGAGAAACCCCAGGTTGGAGGGGATGGGAAAGCCAGGTCCTTTTCATTTTTCCTCACTGCTGCCACTTTTGTGCCAGTCAAGAGAATCGTCCTGGGCATTGCTATCCCCATTTCCATTATAATATCTGAGAACATTATGTGCTGTTCTTTAACATTCTGTACAGATGACTTCTGGATGCTTAAGTCCTGAATAGCAACGATTAAGAAAAATTCTTGCTCCTTCTTCCTAAACCCACATTTGGTTATCTGCTCAACTGATGTCCCTGAATTGTATTATTTCAATATTTTCCACTACAAACGGGGCAAGGTTGCTCTTGCAGGTTTAAAATGGAAGGAATTTGCTGTGGCTTCCTGGGAGGGAGATTTTCTATTGCAAATTCCTCTTTTTCTCTAGAGTAAGGTAAACTTTTTGCCTCAACATCACTAGAATGAGTTCTAGATCAAGGCCTCCTTTATAGATGCAAGTGACCTTCAGTTAGCTCTGATATTTTTTTGGCTGCACTTAGCGTGTTTTTTTTTTTTTTTTAGCCCTTTTGATGTCTCATTTTTTTCTCTTTTATTTGTGGCTCACATGGGATTTCTCTTATTTCCATTCTTGCCTGGAAGATAACCTTCTAGATGATTCTTACAGCAGTATGTTCTGGCCAAGCTCCTGTCTCAAGTAGGAAAGTCAGCCTTAGAATGGAAGCATGACCTCTTCCAAGAAGAACATAAGTATTTATGGAAAAATCATTTACCTTTTTTCCTCAATATCTACTATTGTTAAGTGAGTTTTGCCCTATTTTATGACCTTTCTTCAATCAAAATAAAATAAATCAGAATAGAGTTAGAAGCGACCTCGAGCTGAAGGAGTTTCTTGGATGAGAAGTATACGTCTTCAAAGAAAAACCAGCAAGTCCAGTTGCCTCTTGAAAAAGCACATTTAGAACAGTGCTCTGTGATGTCATGCTGACCACATGACCATGGAAATGTCTTCGGACAGCACTGGTTCAATGGTCTTGAAATGGAGATGAGCAAGTCTCCTTATAGTTAGCAATGACTAGCAGAGTAAAATCTATAAGGACTCCTTTCCCTTCCCTTTACTTTTTAAATTGGTACATTCCTAGATTAGCACTGGTCAAGTTCAGTTTGTTTCTCTACATAATTTTTGGTAAATAAAAAGGAGTTGCTTTTGTTTGTCCTTCAAGTTCTCCCCCATTCTCCAGTTAAGGTATCATCAAAGGAAGGTTACATATTAGCAAAGGTTAACATAGTTAATTTTCTGGTAAGTGCCTAATTGGGAAATAAATAATTGAGAAATGATGAGCTAATTGAGGTGAAGAAATAGGAAAAAACTAGCTCGTTGGGGCAAGTCTTTGTGTGCAAATTAAAACAACAGTTCAATTCCATAACAATTGGGTCAGAGGTGTGCAGTTGAACTTAAATGAGAAAAATAAAAATGTGACCATCTCTGTCTCTCCCTCCCTCCCTCCTCCCCTCTCCTTCCCTCCATTATCTTTGGTTCCTAGACCAATTGTTTAGGCATGCATAGGCTGGAAGTTTCTTGCATGTCATATGTATGGTTGTTTTTGAAGAACATCAAAAACTTAAGTTGTTCTAGTTTGTTTTTTGAGTCTAGCCAAATGATGTATTCACTCCTGTTTATTTCTGATCTTCCCATCCATTTTAGCAGTAATAGCAGAATGACTGTTAATTGTGACCAAAGGCTATGCAGTGATGACTCCAGAGACTTGACATCTCCAAAACACTTTGATCATTTGAAGGAAAACACAAAAAGCAGCACCTCACCAAATCTTGCTTCAAATTAGTATCCATCCAATATATGGAATAACTATAACTCCCACATAGTCATACAGTAAAAATAAGTTTTTTTAGACTGAGCTAAAGTTCTATTTCAAGCATAAATTGATTTTATGTAAAGTAGAGCACGGATCTCTAGCACTGTCATTGTTAACATTTTTAAACGTGCCTCTGGCCTCACATAGGCTTGGCTAAAAACATTAAAATATTCAATGGCTGTAACTCAATGCTTTGTTTAGAAGGGTGCCTATCTATCTATTTAAAAAAAAGACAAGATGGTGAGGGAGATGGCTTCCTCGAAGAACAAGAGAGGCCTGGAGCTTACTTCACCAGCTTACTTTCTGGTAAAGGAGGGTTTATAAGTGACCATCCCTACCATGGCAACTATTTTATAAATAGCAAACCCCTCTATTTTGTTAGACCATCCATTAAAAGCTCTCAGATATGCCCAGACACATATAAGTGAGCCTGTCTAGTTGTACCTCTCCAAAATGGGATAAGGAGGAGGTTGTATCTGACTGAGTAGTAGCTGCACTTTATGTCTCCTGATTATCCAATTTTTCCCTGTTGGTGCTTTCATATATCATGCAATACTGGCTCTGCTTATCTTTACATGAGTCCCAGGGCAATCATTTTTCTCTAAGTACCATAGTTCAGGGAAGACAGCTTTTGTCACATCCATATCTTTCCAACATGCTGTCTGGGCACCATGCCAATGAAGTTGAAGTTCTGGCCTTCCTTCCATTCTTAAATGGGAAACACTTTACTTCATTGAGATTGCTGACTTTTCTGTGTCATTAGGCTCATATTTCAGATTACCTACAAATTGGCTCTAGAAGGCTATATTAGCCACCATGAACTGACCCTGCTCTAGCCCCATACTTAAATAAAATATGCATGAAGTAGTTGAGGGAGTCATCAGGAGTTCTGGAATAAAGCTTCACAAGTCTTTGTACCATTTGAATCTGGAGCAGCCAATTAGAGGTTTATATGCAGTAGTGGGCTGAATAAGGATCAGGAAGCTGAGACTGAATCTTGATAAGGTAGAATATATGGACAGTTTTGATGTCAGGGAATTAAGAAAAAATGCATGCTCCAGACAAAAGTTCAACTCCTTCCAGTGGAGCAGTTGGGTAGCCATGCAATGCTCCTGGTTCCATCATTTTCAATGGTGAATCAACTAAGCCCCATGGGGTAGGAGTACTGTTTCTTACCTCCAGCTGTTTCTGGGTAGTGACAACCTGGCCATTATGATTCATAAGCCAGTAGGTCAAAACTAGAACTGTTAAATGTGTCCCAAAGGTGTTTTTTTTTTCAAGAGGCAACTGGACTTTCTGGTTTTCTTTGAAGATGTTTCACTACTCATCCAAGATGCTTCTTCAATTCTGACTGGAGGGTGAGAAATGGAAGGATTTATACTATTTCCCACCATCCAGTCAGAGCTGAAGAAGCTTATTGGATGAGAAACGAAATAACTTCAAAGAAAAACCAGACAGTTGCCTCTTGAAAGAAAGTATCTTTGGGACAGCCATGACCTGGATGACTGAGAATCTCCATAGACAACCATTAAATGTGTTTTCTATAGGGCTAATTTTGAAGTTGGTCTGAAAAGTGCAGCTAATCCAGAATTCTTTGGCCAGCGGGGTGCTAAAGGACAAGTGATGATGGACAAATTCACACTCGCAAAAGCCAGTTATTACATTTTCTAGAATTTTGCGAGTTGGTTGAAAGCAGTGCTGAGCCACTCTGCCTTCCATGCCATTCAGCTGCTCCCTGGCTAATGGGGCTGTGGGCATTAGCAATGGAGCTGGCAAAGCCAGTTCTTAAACATTTGCTAGCTCATCCCTGGACACATTATGCTGAACATATTTTGAAGAAGGTGCACTAGCCACCTGCATTCTGGTGGTGGTATGTATATTGTTACATAAAATCCTGCATATCATGGGAACTTATTGCCAGATGACCTTTTCTCTTGAGAAATTGTCTGACAATTATGATCAAATGGGATATCTTCTTGAAAATGCTGCCATTTTCAGAAAGGGCATTTTCAATAATAATAATGTGCTAATTCATGAGTTTCCATCCTGCCCAATTATGAATGATATACAGTTGAATTAAGTGTGGATATCATGCTGTTGTGTCATTTAATGTATTTCTGCTGTAATGGTTTAAATTTTTGTAATTTGTATGATTTTCTTGGTTGGTTGATTTTGGGATTCCTTTTAATGGAAAGGAGACAAAAATTGTGTTTATTTGTTTATTTGTCATTAGATTTTTATCCTATCTTTATTTTGATTAACTCAAGGAAGCATCCATACCTAATGGTCTTACGTTATATTTGTGGGAGGGGGGATGTATTTTTCTATTCTGTAGGTACAGGAAAAAACATCAAAACTATCTACTAAGCTGATAAAGAGTAGAATTTTTTAAGATCCAGCATACTTGATACATCTCATTTAAATCCTAGAGCTGCAGTTTCCTAGCTAGATTCTCTCATGCCCTTCCCATTGTTCCATAGAAATCCATAATAATGAAAGCTGGACTTAGTAAAACTTACACATACCTATTTGCATTTTATTGAGTCCTTTCTCTCAAACTTTCCTGCAGAGTAGCTTTTCCTGGTTTTTGACAACTGAAATCTGAAGCACTTTTTCCTTATACCTCATTTTACATTTTAGCTGAAGTCTTCATGAGAGTTAGTTTTTTGTAAATTGTACTTGGGAATGTGCAAGGGAGACTACTACTTAAAAAAAAAAACAACTTTGTCCACCTATAATTGGTGGCTGTAGAAACTAAGATAGGTGATTTTACATACATGAGAGTCTCTGTATCATTATTTCCTCTGATTTGTAACCAGAAAGACACCATTGACACTTTAACATGCACAAAGAAACTGAAGATTTGCAGATATACAGGTAGCTTATAATTAGTGTGAGTTCAAACAGAACAATATTTGATTTAGTGCGAGTTATAAATTGATAAAAATTGCACTTAATGTGAACTATAATTTAGTTAATATTACGTGAGTTTGTGTGTACTTGAGGCTAGCACTACATAGTTGCTTTTGGGGTTTTAGACACTAATCATTGTGTGTACAAAATGAAAAAGGGAGGTTCCATTTGAAGAAAGCTCAAAAAAGAAGAATCTCATTTTGAAGAACTGCAGCAGAATATAGCAGGTGTGCTCCAGCTAGCTTGTCCTTTGTTGACTTTATTTATTTTAAATATTAATGGGATCTATCTATCTAGAAAATAATAGTAACGTTATTTAGATATTTCTTTTTCGCTTTCTATAACTACTCAATAATTTTATTAAAAATAAATGTAAGTTGTAAGCAAGCTTTTGTTGTTACACTTCACTAATAAACATAAAACTTAGCTAAAAACATTGACTGTTTCAAGCTGGCACCAATTTTCCTATTTTCACTAGGAATATCATGTTGAATTCAGTGGTGTAAATTCAAATAATACAACTAATTCATGGGAAACACTAATTGGGACCTACCTGTTATACTAATTGGGACCTACCTGTTATACTGGAAAAAATCCTTAATGAGTTGTCCTTGTAAGATAAGAACCATGTTAGACTATGGTGGTAAAAAAACAAGAGTCTCATATCTCTTTTCCAGCTAATAAATTTTGTTAAAACACATTAGATTTTGTAAGTTGCTGTTACTTCATCACATGTGTAGAAATTGGAAATTGTTGAAGTCATGATGAGACTTAGTTTCCATGAGTACAGATGATGATGAAAACATCATAGTGGAGCTCAAATAAAGTAGAGGCTTCAGAGGGTAAGAGGTTGTAAAATTCTAGGGCAGCCATGAAGATACTGGCATGTGAAACCTTCCACTTACTCATTGACTATTGTGAAGATGTTCAACTGAAAACAAGAATGGAGAGAAGATTAGCCAGCTTAAAGGTAATGGCTGGAACTCTGGAATGTTACATTTTGAAGAAAAGATATATCACAACATTATGTTTCATGTTCTATTTATTTGACAAATTAAGTATTTTTGGTGGTTTGCCATATATTTAAAAGTTGTTGGGTTATGGCATTCTATTTAAGAAACTCATACAAGCATGTTGTATTTCCCTCTTTGCCTTTGAGAAAATAATGTTTATTGCTCCCTTTGTTTCTTAATCTAGTGGGAAAGTCAAAGGAATTTTTTCTTCTGTTTTACTGTCACGCAACCACAAAAATGTTAAGTTTTTAAGAATTAAGACTTCTTGCATCCAAAACCAAGGAAGGAAGGGGCAATTTATTGTTTCATTATTTTCATTTTGCCATCTTTCAATATCAAGTTGGGCTCTTGAAACAAAACACTGGCTGTTTTTAGACTGTGTGGGATGGTTGTAACAGAGTGCAGGTAGGTGTGGATATCTATGCTAACCAAAATGTGTTATCTTTAAAAAATAAGCAACATAACTTTTAGTAGGAATAGAACTAGGTCAACCTCTGTAGCCATTTGAGCATTTATTTTACTCTTGAAAGGAAGTGTAGCCTACCATTTTAAATTGATGCAGGTTGTTCTTGAATCTCAAGTGAAAATGGATACCAAAGATAGATCTAACCTGCCAAGGTGATCCACATTTTATATCTTAAAATTCTTCTGCCATAAGATTTAGATGTTTGGGGCATGTGTATGCCAGAGCTGGATATTCTAAGATTGTCATGGGATGGATTCTACTTTATTCTCTGAGGAGGAAGGAATCTAACAACGATGTCAGGGCCAGCATCTTCATCCTGATGTTGACATGATTATTTTTTGGATCATATATGTTAGGGATAACATTGTTTACCCTAACTGGTTTAGGTAAAATAATAACTAAGTAATCATAGTTTGTATGTTAAAGTGTCTGCAACTTTAACTGTGGGATAGTAATTAAGGGAGTGGTTGTGAAAGCACTTTAAAAGAAGCAAGACGGCAGCTTGCTCTCTCTCTGGCTTTGATGATCCCTGATTACTGCTTGGAATCAAGACTGCATTGCACGAACGGGAGAGAAAACAAAGGACTGATTTGTAAGTGAACTGACATAGGATATTCTACACGGACTTTGCGAACTGAATATCCCTGAATGGACTGACTAAATGATACATGACTATTGGACTGTTATTTTGACTATGCTATGAACTCATAATAGAATAAACTATATTTTTGATAGCACAAGCGTATCTGTTATTTTTACTGTATGTTAATAAACATACAAGCTTAGCTCACTCATTTATCTGTGTGCCTATCTGACTAACGCTGCACATTCTGTTTAGCTTGTCTCCCTAACCCTGGTTGGGGAAACCAGGCTTAGCACTGGTTATGGGCCCAGAGGCTGCAAAGTCAGTTTAACTAGGATAAAACAGATTTATGTAAAAGTGAGAGTTTGTGTTGTTATACATTACAGTAAACAGACAGCTGTGTTTTATTAATTATAGTTTTATATCCATACAAAGAAAACATGGCACAAGTCAATTTACAAAGTTTGTCCCTTATATCCAAGTTGGATGGAACAAACTATGTATCATGGTCTATGAAATGTAGTCTGCTTCTACGAAGAAAAGGTTTGTGGAACATAATTGAAAATCCACCAAACGTAGAAGAATGGGATCCAGAGGATGATGAAGACAGACTAAAGATAGAAGAATTTATGCATAAAAATGAATACGCTATTTGCATAATTGCTTTAACCTTAACTGACCAACAGCTTGTTTATATCCACGGAGAAAAATTAGCTGTTGGGTGTTGGCAGAAGCTGAAGAGGATTTATGTTCGAGATAATGTTGGTGCTCACATAAATCTAACACGGAAGCTTTTCAGTACGCATCTCCAGAGGAATGGTGATATGCTGAGTCATTTGAAAACTATGCAAAGCATTTTTCAAGAACTGCACAAGAAAGAGCTTATTTTCTCTGAACTACACCAAGTCTACATAATTCTATCTTCCCTTGATAAAAGTTATGACAACTACGTAACTTCCCTTGAAATATTGCCAAAGGAAAGCCTAACTTTAACTGATATAACTGGCAGATTGATTGAAGAGGCCAGAAGAAGGCTTGAAAGAGATCAGTTAAGGAGGCAGCAACCTCAAAAAGAAGATAATGAATCTCCTACTGCATACGCAATTAAAAAGTGTTTTAATTGTGGAGGAAGAGGACATTTGGCAAGATTTTGTAAAAAAGCAAAGCGCCAGAACGCTGGCCAGAATACAAAAAGTCATCAAAAGATAAATAAAAATTTAGAATTAACCATGTATATTAACGGAGCTGAAAAAAATAATTTATGGGTAGTTGACAGTGGAGCATCCCACTGTATAACAAATGATAACAGAAATTTTATTAAAATGTCCAAGAGTACACAGCAGATATCATTAGCCAATGGCTGGAAACTGAAAGCTAAAGGTCAAGGTATAGCATATTGTTCTTTTATAAAAGAGAATGTAAAAATGTTATATGCACCACAACTTAAGTTTAATTTAATTTCAGTAAGAATTTTGGTTAAACTAGGATATGTAGTTACTTTTAAAGGAGATAACTGCATAATTGAGAAAGAAGATAAGAAAATTACTGCATCTTTAAGAGGTGAATTATATGTGTTAAATGATGATGGTTTAAAGGTGGCTAACACGGTTTATGAAAATAAGAAACCCCATGATGAATGTATTCACTTGTTACATCGAAGGCTAGGGCATTTAAATTTTAAAATGCTTAAGAGAACTGTTGAATTATCTAAGGGAATATGTTTGAAACCTTGTAATAAGTATTTGCAATGTAATGCCTGTAATCAAAGCAAAGCCAGGGTCACACCGGCTAATAGAGTTGATGGATTTACTACTAAAGAGCCTTTAGAAGTAGTATTTGCTGATTTAATAGGTCCGAAAAAAAAACCAAGTGTAGGAGGAGCTCGTTACATACTAAGTATAATGGACCATTATTCTAGATATGGGTTTTGCTATTTAATGAAAAGCAAAACTGAAACGTATCAAAATCTCTTTAATTGGATTAAATTTGCAGAAAGGAAAACTAAAAAGAAATTAGTAACTCTTATAACAGATAATGGTACGGAATTTACAAATAATAAATTCCAGAACAGACTAAGAATGTTAGGTATTCAACATAAAAAGTCTGCACCATATAGGCCACAACATAATGCCTTTATAGAGAGACGATGCCAAACATTACAATCAATGACATGAACTATGATGTCTGATTCAGGATTACCTGACAATTTATGGGGAGAAGCAATAATGTGTGGTAATCATATATTAAATAATGTTGTTAATTCAACAACAGGTGAATTACCATTCACACTGTGGCATGGTACAAAACCTGATTTAAGTTACATGCACACATTTGGAGCACCAGCATGGGTGCATATCCCTTCACAACTTAGACACAAAGGACAGCATAGAGCTAAAAGATTATTTTTTGTAGGATATACATCTAATCATAGATCTTATAGATTCTGGGAACCAGGTACACCTAGAGTTTACACCAGTGCTAGTGCAAAATTCCTAGAACATGTAGGATGGAATAGATTAGAGCAAGATTTAAATAACGAAGTAATTATTGAACCCTACAAAAGGCAGAAAGAACAGACTAGTTATAAGAAGAGTCCAATTAAAGAAGAAGTCCATGAAGAGCAAATAGGACCAGAACAAGAGGAAACAGTTGATCAGGAAGAGTTAGATAATCAAGAAGAGTTAACAAATGAAAGTCCACCTGTAAGTCCTGTAATACCTAGACGTACTACACATGTAACTAGACCACCTGATAGGTATCAAGCAAGCATAGTTTGCCAAGTAACTAAAGTTCCAACTAGTATAGATGAACTTAGGATGTATCCTGCTAAGGATCAGGAGAATTGGCAAAAGGCAATGGAAAAGGAACTAAATTCATTAAAGGTAATGAAAGTATATGAAGATGCTATATTACCTCCAGGAGAAAAATCCATTGGGTGCAAATGGATATTTAAAGTAAAAACTGGAAATGATGGGACTGTTACCCATAAAGCTAGGTTAGTAGCTCAAGGATTTAATCAAACTGCATCTGATTACGATGAAGTTTTTGCACCAAGTCTTAAAGCAACATCTTTGAGAGCAGGTTTAGTGTGGGCAGCTAAGAAAAACTATGTCATTAACCATTTAGATGTAGAAACTGCTTATTTGCATGCACCATTGCAGCACACTATATATTTAAGAAAACCAGTAGGTATAAAAGACAATAAATTAAATAGTAATGATTGTTGGAAACTCAAAAAGAGTCTTTACGGGTTGAAACAATCTGGGTTTGAGTGGAACCAATATATTGTGAAAGAGTTAAACAATATAGGTTTTAAATCTGGTTTACAGATCCATGTGTGTTTAAAAGAGAAAATAATGGAACGGTGTCATTATTGTTATTATTTACAGATGATATTGCTTTGATAACTAAGACTAATAATGAAGCTAATGAAATTATATCATTATTAGCCAAAAAGATAAAATTAAAGCATTTAGGTGAAATTAAAAAGTATCTAGGATTGACAATTAACAAAACAAAAAATGGTTTTAAGATATCTCAAGAAGATAAAATTTGCCAGTTAATTAAAACATTTAAAATGGAACTTTGTAAACCGGCAAAGACTCCAATGAGTCAGGAAGTTTGCCAAACTGATGATCAAAGTCCCAAATTTGATAAGTCCATATATCAATCTTTGATTGGTAGCTTATCATATATAAGCAATTGGTCTAGGCCTGATATAGCTTATTGTGTTAATCAGCTGGCACGTTTTAATTCAGATCCACATCAATGTCATTGGCAATCATTAAAGAGAATTTTAAGATATCTTAAAGGAACAATGAAGCATGCATTGTATATAGAACCAAAGGGTGATTTGAGTCTTAGTGCCTATGCAGATGCAAGTTTTGCAACTGATATAAACACTAGAAAATCAACATCTGGGATGGCTATATTATTTGGTAAGACACTAATAGGGTGGAGGTCAATCAGACAACAGCATATTAGCTTGTCCACGATGGAAGCGGAATTTTCATGTCTGTCATTACTATGCACTGACTTAATTTTGTACAAACAGTTATTATTAGACATGGGTATAACTGTAAAAGATTCCATTATTGTGTACGAGGATAACCAAGCAGCTATACAGTTAGCTATTGGTATTGCTGTAAAAACTAGATCAAAGCATACTGATTTAAGATACTTAAATGTTAGAGAATCTGTAAAGAATGGGTTAATTAAATTGGAATACTGCATGACAGAAGAAAACATTGCAGACCAATTTACAAAAGCTCAAGGAGTAAGCAAGTTTAAAGAGAGTTGTAACAAATATGATTTAAAGATGTAAATAGTTATATTTATTATTATTATTTCCTAAAAGGGGAGAATGTTAGGGATAACATTGTTTACCCTAACTGGTTTAGGTAAAATAATAACTAAGTAATCATAGTTTGTATGTTAAAGTGTCTGCAACTTTAACTGTGGGATAGTAATTAAGGGAGTGGTTGTGAAAGCACTTTAAAAGAAGCAAGACTGCAGCTTGCTCTCTCTCTGGCTTTGATGATCCCTGATTACTGCTTGGAATCAAGACTGCATTGCACGAACGGGAGAGAAAACAAAGGACTGATTTGTAAGTGAACTGACATAGGATATTCTATACGGACTTTGCTAACTGAATATCCCTGAATGGACTGACTAAATGATACATGACTATTGGACTGTTATTTTGACTATGCTATGAACTCATAATAGAATAAACTATATTTTTGATAGCACAAGCGTATCTGTTATTTTTACTGTATGTTAATAAACATACAAGCTTAGCTCACTCATTTATCTGTGTGCCTATCTGACTAACGCTGCACATTCTGTTTAGCTTGTCTCCCTAACCCTGGTTGGGGAAACCAGGCTTAACAATATACATAAACATATACATTCCTAAGTCCTAAATTGTATTTATTCATTAACTTATTTATATGATTTATTTTTCACCTCAGTTAACTAGGACTCTTGAAGATATACAACTTGAAATGAATAAAATAGTATAATAACATAAATAATGCAGTGTTCTGGAATTGATAATGTCACACTGGTCAATCTCAAGTGGACTTTCAGAAGAATCAACGTTTTATAAGTTTCTGGCAAGCCATGGAAATGGGGCCCATCCTTGTCTCTTGTGGCAAGCTACACCACAGGAAAGAAACACCTGCCCTACAGTCTATTTTACTTCATAATAGGAAAAAAAAACCCTAATAAACACTTCCTGGGCAGATTGTGATAATCTCTAGTCAGGGGAACAAGATTTGCAGCATTCCTCATTTGGTTTGGAATGTAGATACATGGCTGGGCATCATTTGCATATTGATGATGCCACATTTGAACTGGAGGGTGACTTTTTAGCAATTCCATGTAGACATAAATCAGGATTGGAGGAAAAACAGACCACTAGGTACTCATTATGAACTGTCTTGGGTTCCAACCTCCCCGTTCCTCCCACATCAACTAGATTCTCATACACAAGTAGGAAGCGAACTATTCCAAAATAATACCCAACCAATCCAAATATCCCTGTAGATATTGTGGTTAGCAGTACTGAAGGTTGCTGAGAGGTACTTTAGAACAACAATGATCATTCTTACATCAGGTCATCCATAAAAGTGACTAGAGTGGTATCCATCCTATACCCATGCCTGAATTTGGTCTGTTCTAGGTACAGATAAGCTATATCCTCTGGAGCAGTGGTGCCCAAACTTTGCGGGATGGGCTGGTGCACACAACTCGCACAAGTGGCAGGCTGGTGCACATATTCATGCACATGTAGCTCAACTGGCTCTTGTGTAGCCCTCTTCTGAATAAGCCATGGGCTAGTAGGGGGTCACAGCCCGGGGATTCAGGAACCTGTTCTGGACCTCTCAGTAATTGCTTCTTTTCTGAAATAGTATGTTATTTCTTTTGATCTCAGCAGTGTGACTTTGCCTCTGAGTAGCTAAGAAGAGGTTTGGAGCACTAGCTTAATGAGTTCCTTCTGCAAACATAGCTAGCTTTTCTTCAGGGGTGGGATTCAACTGGTGTTACTACCGGTTCGGTGACTGTTTTGCATGTGCCTTAAGCATTTTTACAAGCCTAATATTTAATTATTAAATTTACCTCAGTTCTCAAAATATTAACCGTTTACATACTCAGGACATATCAGATAAAAGTGACTTTACACACAGATGTGCATTGACTTTGTAATTAGTTATATAAGCCTTTTTTTTTTATCACAGATAAGTCCCTTGTTGACACGAGTGAATGCCAAAATAATAGTTTAAAATACTTGTTTGTTCTAAAGGTTGGAATAATAGTTTCTTGACATATAAGAAATATTAGAAACATACTTTTACACATTTAATTTCATTGAACTGCAGAGGAAAAAGAGAAAAACTAATTTATTGGCAGCCTTTAAAATGGGAAACATTAACTATAATGTAAAAATACAGGTATCTCAAAAGTGCAGGCTTTTATTTTGAATGCAATGCTGTATGTCATGCTGAGAAAGTTGGAACTGTCTAAATGTTGCTGAACAACACACTAGCGAGTCAGAGGTGATATTCAGCAGGTTCTGACCAGTTCATGAGAACCAGTCGCGGAAATTTTGAGTGGTTCGGAGAACCAACAAATACCATCTCTGACTGGAGATTTTACAGTAACCTTCCCCTGCCATGCCCACCAAGTCACGCCCACAGAACCGGTAGTAAAATTTTTTGAATCCCTCCACTGTTGCTAGTCCCAGTGAACATGGCCAATAGTTGCAGCTTTGCTCCGCATTTGGAAGGCTTCTCACTGGGTGGTCGAATGCATCAAGAAAGACACCAGGCTGGTTCTATCTCGGGTGAGCTGCCCCGATCAAGAGCTCGGGAAGCTCTTTTATTAAAAACACACAGTAATACGTCACAAGTGGTGAATTCTATCCAATCATTAAGTTACATGAGTAGAAATATTAGTGGACACAAAGTAGCATCAAATCACAGTGTTATATGGTCAATTTTAGTAGGTACAAAGTAGCCAATCAACGCCTGCAGTCCAGTTAGTAGCCCATGGTGTTGTATTGCTGATTGATGTTCTTTGTTCCTGGTACACGCTTTCAGCTTACGTGAGGCCTTGAGGCCTGGCATGTACTGAAACTTGTTGATTCATTACTGCATCTCCTCTGTTTTAGTTTTTTATGGAGGAAATTCTTCTGGATCTTCATCACTGCCCATGCAAAAACTTGTGCAAGCGTACGCATCAGGGTCTTCTGAGGGTGTGACTTTGTACAGAAGTTCTTTTTCCCAGAGGGCATTAACCTGTGCAATGGCGTGCTTTTCAGCTAATAAAGACAGGCTATTGGAGATAGTGCGAACAAAAATTGGTATCACACATGGAAGAATAACTCATCCTGCAGCAATCATATCTATGAGAGCTACTATGGCTTGTAATCCTGGTAGTTTTGGGAACCAGGAACTAAAAATATTCTTAAAATCAATACCTTCCCATACTTGATTAGGATTATAGGTTAATTGTCACATCTCAGTTGTTAATTGTGCTACTACTTTGCCTACCTTATCAATTTAAAGACAACAATTCATAAGATTGAACCTACCACATACCCCTCCTTCTTTGGCAAGTATGTAATCTAAAGCTAAGTGATTTTGGTAGACAGCTGTGCGTAATTTGTCTGTAGCCATTGGGGAAACCTGCAAAGGCATTGTCAGTGTCTCTTTTCTTGTGGGATAATGTATCATACACAGGGATGCCTAGTTCTTGCTTAATGGAGATCAGTAGGAGGAAAAAGGAAGGTCTTATCCACCCCAGTACACATGATCCTTGCCAATCTGCTGGAAGGGATGGATAGGCTATGTTACCACAAATCCAATACATGTTATTTGGGGCTGTCCAAATTTGGGAAGATGTTGTGTCATTGAGATAAGGGAGGAGGGAGGTGTTGAATTTAGCAGGTGTGGTGGTAGTATTGTCAGGTGCAGTCCAAGTCTGGTAGGAGTTATCCCATGTACCTAAGCAAAGGAGGTGTCCTACTGGAGTGGACCCATTTCGGGAAAAGCAGTTTCTGCCAATTAAGTTGGTGGTAATTGTCCAGATAAGTGGATTGGAAGCTGTTCTAGCTGTTATGTTTTCTGCAGAAGACATGTTATTAAACAGTTATGGCGAGGCTTCTAAGGCTTGCCACAGCCATTGTTCTCCTGTAGTGGGTCCCCCACAGACAAAACAATTGGTTATTGCAAGTTGTTTTGCAATTTTTTCTGCCATATCCATGAACAAGTTTTTTGCAATAACACTGGTATCAGGGGCTTTTTCTAATTTCCTTAAATTATTATATACCGACCAGCCTAAGGATATTTCCTTACCTTCATATATTACTTCAGTTTTTATGGTAATGTAAGTGTTTGGATCTGATCCTGTGCCATCAATCCCTATGCCATAAGTATTCAAGGCAGGGTGTTGTCTGGAGATGGTGATTTCTACCTTATTGTCTGTGGTAGACCCTGATATTCATTTGAAATGTGACAGGTGATTGCAGCCTGAGTACCCTACCCCAGTATAATCACAGACACAAAACCAACCCGAGCACTCGACGGAACCTCCACAAGGGATCCATTGATTGGGGTTCCCTATGGCCCAGTTAATGGGCGTATGACACAAATATTTATGATTGTGGGCATACGTTGTTTTGCAGTCAGCTGACCTGCATGAATGTTCCCCTGGTTTAGAACAAGCAACACAAACATCAAAGATTAAAACAATTGGTTTAGTAGCATCCTTGTGCACGGTGGTGTGGTTTAGGTAATAAGGTTTTCCCTCCCCCTCAGGATCAGATCTGCCAGAGGTTCTTGGAAGTCCCGCCCATAAGGTAACGTTGAGACATACAGCCATCTTGGGATCGTAGCAAATGGTTTTTGAGTTCTTCTTACATAGATGGTACATGGTCCCGTTGTTTTGGCAAGTTTTCCCGTAGGAAGGCACTTCTGCGGTTGTTGTGTATGGTAGATGAGAGTTAGTTGAATGGAGTCTGCTTGTGTGGTTTTGGTCAGGCAGGGGGCGCAGCCATCTGACGCGCTGGTGGAGTTCTGCAATCTCTTAACCCGATGTAGAAAGGGGGTGGTCTGAACATCAGGTTAATTTGCAAATTGTCTGTGATGATGATGAGGTGAATGGGGTCGGAGGACTGTCCAGGATTCATAAATGTTGCATATGGAATCATAGAGGCGTCGACCAGAGCAATAATAGGTGGTGGCAGTAGGGCGAAGTATGAGGAGTGTAGTTCGAGGAGGGTGTTCAAAGGTGTTGATTTGGAAAGAAGCATTGCTGGAGATATGGAGCCGTGGCTGAGGGAGTGTCGACCATCTGAGGTAGGGGGGAAAAATGTCCCCAAATGCGGTGCAAGTCAGCAGGAGGGGAGTACCTGGCGTGAAGTATGTCACTCGAGACGGAATGGAGACCTTGGAGGCATGTGCAGTAAGAAGGAGGAAGAGGGTCGGCAAGGCAACGGGACAAATCATGTTGATATGTCTGCAGGTGGTGATTTTTCTCTTGGGGTGATATGGTCTGACGTGTCATCCAGGAACCCACAGGACATGATCTGGAAGCTGGATAGCTGCATAGCCACGACCCCAGATGAGGAGAGCAGCAGGACCCTTCCAAGTAGGGTCTGGCAGTTGGCGGTAGTATACCTGTGGTTTGGGAGAATCAGGGGAAGGGGAGGAGGAAAAATTTCACTCCGCTGCCGTCGTAGTAGGGGTGCCGGAGAGATTGAGGAAGTTAAGTGTATAAAGACAGAGATTAAGGATGCCTTGCATCGCCGGGAGGCCAAGGGCTTTTTTTCCTTTGATCAAATGTCGTTCTAACACTGTTTTTAGTGTTAGGTTGTCTCTCTGTACCAGGGCTTGTCCTTGACTGTCATAAGGGATTCCAAATTTGTGGGTAATTTGCCACAGCGCAAAATTCTGACATGGCTGTGCTAGTGTATGGAGGACCATTGTCTGTTTTTATTTCATTTGGGTGTCCCAACGATGCAAAGGTGCGAATGCAATGGTTGATGATGTGTTTGGAGGCTTCTCCTCTTTGCGGGGTTGCCATTATAAACCCTGAATAAGTATCAATTGTGACATGCAGATACTTCCAGGGGCCAAATGGAGGAAACTGAGTAACGTCCATCTGCCATATTTCACAGGCTTTCAACCCGCAGGGATTTACCCCTAAGGGAATGGAATGGGCTTGTGACTGCAGGTGGGGCAGTGCTGTCTAATGGCTGAGGCTTTGGCCATAGTAAGGTTGAAATGTTTCATGAGAGCTTTAGTGTTTTGATGGAAGAATGAATGGCTCTCTCAAGGAGTTAAGGTGTGTGAGGTCATGATACCTGCAGCCGCTTGATCAGCCACATTATTGCCTTCCTGGAGGATTCCTGGGAAGGGTTGGTGGCTGCGGATGTGTGCTACAAAGAGGGGGTGCTGACACTGTGCAACAAGGTGTTGCAATGTAATAAAAAGAGAGAGAAGGTTTTTATCAATAGTAGGAGAGAGGTAAGAATCGTGAATAGTAGAGACTATTTGGGTAACATATAGGCTGCCTAGGATTAAGTTGAGGGGTTTGTTAAAATTCTGGAGGGCTAATATGGTTGCAGCAAGCTCAGCCCTTTGTGGTGATGTTTGCACAGGGGTGGTTTTAGTGTGCCACACCCCATTCCTTTGCCAAGCGCATGCCCCTCGTTCCCTACTGCCATCAGCAAATATAGTCAAGGCGTTGACCAAAGGCCTTTTGCTGATGGGAGAGGAGAAAGAGTTGGGTATTGTCCGAATGATTTGAAAACGTGGATCAGCGGGCGGGTGGCAGGAAACTAGTCCAGGCCAGTCAGCTAAGGCAAACTGAATTTCCTGGGAGTTTTGGAATAGAGATTCCCATATTTGTAGCGAAAAAGGGATGAAAAGTGTGGAGATATCTATTCCCATAAGTAATTTTGCACGACTCCTGCCTTTTGTGATCAATTGAGCCAATTGAGCTGATTTGGAAGTGATGGAGCATCGTGGCGTATGGCAGAGATGGATCCACTCTATGATGTGGAGTTTTTGGTCCTTTTGAGTTACTGCCGCGGTCATAAGCCTCGGGGTGGCTAAAATGACTATATCTAGAGGAGTATTGGCAGCAGCTCTTTCTACCCATATTTTTCTTCTATTTGAATTATTGCTTGAAGCTGAGGTTGCTGCAAGGATATTATGTCAGCAGGCTTTTTTCCCCAGGTAAGGGCTTCAAACAATGGAGAAAGAATATCAGTGGTTAAAGAGAGGAAAGGTTGAGCCCAGTTAATGGTACCCACATATTGCTGAAGTTGAACCAGGATGGGTTGAGAAGGTAGAAACAGAGAGGGAAGTGAAGGATAGGCAGTAGCAGAAAGCATTTTATAGCCCAGATATGCATATGGAGTTCGTACTTGCACCTTTTCAGGTGCTATGTGCAAGCCTCCTTTTGCAAGAATGGCTTTCAGAAAGGAAAATGAAGTGAACACCGTACCCGGTGGCCCAGGAGCAGCAACAAGGATATCGTCCATGTAATGATATACCAGAAATTGTGGAAAAGCAGAACGATAGGATAACAAGACATTATTGACATAGTGTTGACACATGGTGGGGCTATTGAGCATACCTTAAGGTAGGACTTTCCACTGAAAGCAGGAGGAGGGAGAGGAGTTGTTTAAGCGAGGTAGTGTAAAAGCGAATAAGGTATGATCTTGTTCATGCAGAGGGATAGAAAAGAAGCAGTCTTTTAAATCAATGACCATTAGATCAAATTTTTCAGGAATGATGTTGGGATTTGGAAGACCACATTGTAATGCCCCCATTGGTTTTATTATAGTGTTCACGACTCGTAAGTCCTGCAATAGCCTCCATTTTCCTGACTTTTTCTTTATGACAAAAATGGGGGTGTTTTATGGGCTGACAGATGGTTCAACGTGCCCTTTGACAATTTGGTCCTGAACAAGTGATCACAGGGCCTCTAGTTTGTCTATAGTGAGGGGCCATTGATCTACCCAAACAGGTTCTGTGGTTTTTAATTGTAGCTGCAGTGGAGTTCTAGCAAAAGATTGCATTAATCGATAATGAGTTTTGTGTTAAGTTGAGACATAAGATCACGGCCCCACAGATTAGTATGTAGCGGAAGGACCAAGGGTTGGAGGTAGGCAGTGCGAGAAATATCAGAGAAATTCACCAGTAGCCAGTGTTTGCTACGGTGGGCGTGCTGAACTCCTCCCACTCCCCGAACGGCTGGGGCAGTTTCCAAAGGCCAATCGTCCAGCCACTCAGCTGTTCGGATGACACTTACGTCAGCTCCAGTATCTAAGAGACCCGAAAAGACTTTGTTATGGATTGTGAATTGTAACACAGGCCTGGCTTGTTCCACTGTCTGATGGACAGTAAATGCCTATGCATCAGCTGCTTTAACAGGTACCAGAATAGTGGTTGCTACTAATTCTCCCTTGCTAAATTTTATGGGAGTATTTCCAATTACTGCCATGGCCACTGAGGAAAAGTCGTTGGAATCTCTCAGAAACGGAGAAGCAATGATTCCCCTTGCCATGAGGTCTCGGATGGGATAAATTATGAGGGGCGTCATGGCAGGAGGGATCGTTTTCAGGCATGTGGGGAGAAAATAAACAGTGCCTGGAATGTCAATTTCCATATCTTCAGAGGCAATTAGTTGGAAAGATATGGAGTCAGCCTTTGGAGCGGGGCTGGCTGATCGCCCCTCCTCTAGTTTCCTTGTGGCTGAGGAATGTTGCTGCAACACTGGTTTGCCCAGTGGTACCTTTCTTGCACCTTGGGCATATCATCTTAGGCTTGGTGTTGTTTTGTGTATTGTCTCTGGCTCTGCATTGTGCTTTGAAATGGCCTGGCTTCCCACAATTGAAGCAGTTTCCGGCTGGCCTGTTTTGAGAATTTGCTTGCTCTAAGGCCATGGCCAGATGCTTCATATTGTAGGAGACAGTTCCCATGATTCTGCAAGCCTTTAGATAGTCCGAGAGGGAAGCCCCCCCTCGGGCAGATAGAGGCTGCAGAATCCTCTTGCAATCCTCATTAGCATTTTCAACAGCCAGTTTTAACAGAAGCTCTTTACGGGCTTCTTAATTCGAGATTTGTCTCTGAATGGCTTTCTGAAGTTCCTCTATGAACTCAGTATAAGGCTGATGTGAGCCTTGAGTAATTTTTGAAGGAGGAGGACCCTCCTTAGGGGAGGGGGCCTTGGTCAGTGCTGAGCCATGGATTTTTATTCAACGGGGCAGAGAGAGAGCTCCTCCAGAGTTAGAGAGCCCTCCCTGCATCCCTGCGCCATGGCTTGTGCGATTGCTCCCATGGGTGTCTGATCCTCCGCTGGATTTGAGTTAGGAGGACTCATGGGTTCAGGAGCAGTGGGGGAGGAAGCTTCTAACGGGAAAGCGTCCTTTGTCTTGGTTTCAGCTGTATAAGGAGGAGGACCCTCCTTAGGGGAGGGGGCATTGGTCAGTGCTGAGCCATGGATTTTTAAGCATTCCATGACTATCCGCCATGTGGTCAGAATTTTTGGCGGAGCCCTGGGATTACTATGAAAATAGTCACCCAAATGTTGCCATGTGGAGACTTTCAAGGACCCTTTCTCCGGATAAGCCGGACATTGTGTATAGATGTAAGTCAAAAGGGTGATAAGGTCCTTTTTAATTGGAACCGGGAGCGTTTTGCCCTGATTCCTAAGAATAAGAATTGAGCTCTTCGTTAATTCTCCTAATTCCTGCAAATGTGCTATCTGCGCTTTGGAGAACTTTCCACCCATACTCATCTGAAGGGAGGATGTCTTCTTTAGGGAAGATTCCTGGGGAGGGATCCGTGACACGAGACGGTGTCCCTGAGTTGCAACTGGCTCGTCCGGCCGGGTGAGATAAGCAGTCAAAGACAGACGCACCCATTTCTTTTAACGGATCATGTCGTGGTCACCAGATGCAGCTTTGCTCCGCATTTGGAAGGCTTCTCACTGGGTGGTCGAATGCATCAAGAAAGACACCAGGCTGGTTCTATCTCGGGTGAGTTGCCCCGATCATGAGCTCGGGAAGCTCTTTTATTAAAAACACACAGTAATACGTCACAAGCGGTGAACTCTATCCAATCATTATGTTACATGAGTAGAAATATTAGTGGACACATAGTAGCATCAAATCACAGTGTTATATGGTCAGTTTTAGTAGGTACAAAGTAGCCAATCAATGCCTGCAGTCCAGTTAGTAGCCCATGGTGTTATATTGCTGATTGATGTTCTTTGTTCCTGGTACACGCTTTCAGCCTACGTGAGGCCTTGAGGCCTGGCATGTACTGAAACTTGTTGATTCATTACTGCAAATAGTGAAAGAAGTTGGCAATTGATATTCAGCAATGCCTAGCAGGCCATTGGTTTCTGGCTCCCATTTACAGAGTACTTTCAAATACTGAGATGAGAAACATTTTTCTGTGACTTTCCTCTGTGTAATGAAATGGTTTGTTTGTATTGTTTTACATACCATGTTGGGCCCTCCTCCTAGGTTAAAGGAGCAAGGATAAATTTGCCTTTTCATTTTATATTTCTACAACTTTTTTTAACCCTCCCACTTCATGTGAAAAAGGATAAGGGCTGTTTCTCACTTCTGTCGTGGGATAGTTGATGGCTTTATTTTAATTGATTTCCTCACCAGAATATATAACATATTTTTAGCCTTTCGTTTCACTTTCTAGTTTGATTGTAGTCATAATGCAATATAAAATCCAGTACTGGATAGGACTCTATTCATATACAGTTTCTATGTAAGTAGTAAGAAATGAGTTTTTTTTTTTTTTGAAATATTGGCTTTTCTGAGCCATGCAGTCTGTTCAAGGATTATATTCTCAAGCAAATAGGGCAGAAGGATTCACAGGAAAGGGCCAACTTGCACAATTTATTTTTGCCAGTCATAATACAGCAATAGCATTTTAAACTATTGTTTAAGTGTGATATACCAAAGAGAGAGGTGTATCTTTGGGTATAAGATCTATGCTACAAAAATCAAGATGACTACTAGGTGGCAGCCAAGAACTCAACATCTTGAGATTTTGCTTCCATCTAGTTGCCATTTGAATTTATGTAATCCAGATCCGGTAGCTCTAGGACAGTGATGGTATGCCTATTGGGCACTGAGTGCCCAAAACGCACGCATGCTTAAAATGCAAGGTGCAAGCCTCCTGCACATGCTACACATGCATGCCCCCCTGCATGCATGCCTCCCATGCATACACGCCTCCCACACATGCCCCCACATATGCCATAGGTTTGCTACCACTACTGTAGGATTTAGCTTATTTCTGAGATTTGGAACAGTTGTTGTGATGAAGCAATTTAATGCTAAAATCATTAGATACAGATCCATTAAAATGTACTTTTATTTTTATAATGGCTGAACCTGGAACTTCAAGGATGTATGTAACCACATTTGGGACTGGAGCATCTGTTGCTAAATTATGCTTTGTTAAGTGAGTCACATCTGATTTTAGATCTTTTTGCTGGAGTTTTTAAATGAATCATGCATAAATCCAGCTTCCCCCATTGACTTTGCTTATTAAAAGACCTATTTGAAGGTCACAAATGGTGATTGTGTGACTCCAGAACATTGCAACCATCATCAACACACACGGTTGCCAAGTGTCCAAATTCTTGCCAAGTGTCCAAATCATGAGACCATGGGAATGCTGTGACAATCATAAGCCATAACTGGCCATAAGTCACTTTTTTCAGCAACATCATAACTTTGAACAGTCATTAAAATGCTTATGAGTTGAAGACTACCTGTAGAAATCTTCCTTTTGAGTCAGGAGTTTTTAAATTGAGCTTTTAAAATTTAATTTTAAGTTATATTTAATTATATTGATAATTATTAAGTGTTTTAAAAACATTTTTCAACCTAAATGCTCCTGCAGTTCTTAAGTTCTGTATTCCCCTTAATAATCTTGGCACATTTTAAAATAAAGCATTGGGCTGTACAGTATTCATCCATCATTTTTAGTTTTTAAGCATATGCGCTTTCTAAAATTCCACAACCACAGATTTCTTAAAAATTGCAGAAATCCTGAAAATCATAGAGGTGCTAGGTCATCTGGAATGTCCCTATTCATTTGTAAAGAGCAGACAAACTTTATCCTTGGCTGGCAAAATATATTGGAGTACAGCCAAGGCTCTTAAGCAGCAGCATTTACATCTTTTGATGAATTACAGCTGCAATTTACCAGACATTCACTAAAACTAATTAATTTGAAAGCTACCCTAAAATTGCAAATAGTTCTGGAAAAGAAAACTGGTGATGAAAATGGCTGAGCAAACAGTACTTGAGTAAGATCTAAAGTAGATTGTAGGCCTTTAGTTTCTTGCAGGATGTCTATTCTCAGTAGCTAATCTTGCACAAACAATTCCAGCCTTGAGATATTGCTAAACCCCACCTGGGCCTAAAAGGATCTTGGATCTCTATTTCACTGAGCTGAGACTCTTTGTAGCTTATACAGTATTTAAAACAGTAGCATGCAAAAAAAAAAAAAGGGGGGGTTAACTCTGGGCATTCAGCCACAGTAAACGGGATGGGAGCTCTTTTGTGTTTGAATCTGAGTTACAATAAAATAAATACTGTCACAAATGAGGCATAAGATGAAGCCTGTTGGTTCTGTCTAGTTGAGAATTACATAGGTTAGCTTTTCAATGTAATAAATAAAATGCATGGGTTATGAGTGAAATACTCCTGTGCAACATGCTAAGGTGCTTTTAACAATGTACATTTGCACTTGACCTTGAAGAGTCTGCATTTAAAATTCTTGGCTATTCTAACACTAATGAACATTGGGAAAGGTAAAATGAAAAATCCCACTAATTATTTTAGTCCTTTGCCAAGCAGTTTTGGCTCTGAATGTTTTAGTTCCTTCTCCTTCTCCAATTCAGCCTATGGCAACATGGAAGAATTCACCAAAAGGTAAAAATTGGTATGGATTACAGAGTCTCACTTTTTATAAGACAGTCAACTTAAATGGCACAGAGTACCATAATTAAAATAGCATATGCTTTCTGCTGTTGGCTCTCAAGACTATATTTTGTGAGTACAAATTTGCAGGATAGCAGTGATCCACTGAGCCAGAATAAATGCTGTATTGGGGAGAGATGGGGAAGCATACTCTTGCTCATATTTCTGTCCCTCCCCACACTGTCCAATGTTCATTTCCAAAGCAGCAATAAAGCATTTTGGATGTTGAATCAGCAGTTCCAAGGAATAATTAATTTCCAGGCTACAAGATGTAATGATAATAATTTCTCTGGGTACTTTTAAAAGGATAGGACTGGACCTACTCATAGAGAATAGATCTAATGATAGCCACTAATCATGATGCCTATAGAATATTCCGTTTCAAGGAAGTATCATTCTTTTGAAATGAGAGGTCAATTTTCCCCATGTTTATATGGATATAGCCATCCTCCCTGCTCAGGCAAGAGCTATCAGCTGGCTTGGAAAAGTATGCAATGTTATAAGGTGAAGTAATTTCCTGTCCCCCAAATAACAGCTTCATGATATCTTAATGGTTAGAATGTTGACAGATTGAGGGAGGAGAGGAAACCCTGGCCAATGGATGGGAAGTAGATAAGGACTGGACAGGGAGGAGGTTTGAAGACACGTAGTGATTTTTAAAATGTGGAAAGAATACCAACTCTTTATATTGAAAAGAACTGGTAACTCTAATGTTATTTTTTATGAGAAACTTTCTTCAGGTCCTATGATCTTTCTTATCCATTAAGGAAAGCAGTGTTCTGGCTGGAGCAGAATAAGACTTGTGACCTAACCTAACAAGCTTTTTTGTCAACATTCAAGAACATATTTTGATGAAAGAAGCAGTTCTAAAAAGAAATATCTTTTTTGTTACTTGAGCTTGCAAACCAGAACTAAAAATCCTAGTTTTCCAGAACTGCATTATTTTTCATTGTCATGACTGACTAACTTCCTTTTCTTTCCTTATCCGGAAGGACAGATTTTAAAAAAATAAAAGTGTAGTGATTTGTAAATGGAAAGGTATTATTTCCATTAAAAGTATAAGGCAACTAAATTGTTCATAATTATCTATCTATCTATCTATCTATCTATCTATCTATCTATCTATCTATCATTTAAAATTAGAACTCAGGTTGAAGAGTAATCTTCCTTTGTATTATTAAAAGCATGGAGTGAAGTTTCTATCATCCAAACTACCTTAGTAAAGTTCCCTGACTGTGAACACTGCATCTTATCTGTTTAATCGCCCAATTATAGATAATCCTAGGGATACGACAGGCTACTTAATGAATGTTTAAGGTTACAAAGGCACCCCAAAACTACATATGACCCTGTTTCACAGTTATGATGGCTGCAGCAACCCCACGATCATTCACCTTTATAACTGACAATAGGGATGGTGCAACACCCCTTGCTCTCTCTTTTCCCCTTCCCACCCTGATGGGCCCCGCAGTGCTTGGGCCTATCTCCATGCTTACTGGAAGCAGCCAACATTTTCAGTGCTCCCACAATTCCTTGCCGAAAATGGTGGCTGCTTTCAAAGCTTTCTTCCCTGTTCAGCTGGCCATTGGGTGATTGCAAACCTCTCCTGCCTCCTGCTAGGCTTTGGGAAACCAAGTCCTACATAAAGGTGAGAAGCTTCCCAAAACCTTTCCCTTGGTTAATCCATTCTGTTCCCCAGAAAGCCACATTTCTTCAATAAAATTAGAGATTTTGAGCTTAATGGAAAGAGTCTTAATCAAGACAGAGCACGTGGCGAAAGAGCGCACGCAACAAACAGCAAGATGACCAGCGGCGCCATACCACCCGCTCCATTCGACCCAGCAACCGAAGACTGGGACTCGTATATAGATTGCTTCCAGATGTTCCTGGAGACCAACAATTTAAAAGATGCTATGCCTGGCAAGAAACGAGCGGTGTTCCTGACCCATTGTGGCCCCGCCGTTTTCAAAATGGCTAAAGCACTTGCCAAACTGGCGGAAGTGAAGACCATGGATTGGGATAACCTTGCCCTGATCCTCCGGGCCCATTATGCACCCACAGTACCTACACTGATATGAAGACACGAGTTTTACCAGAGGGACCAACGGAAGAATGAGAGCGTTGGGGATTTCGTAGCCGACCTCAGGAACCTCAGAGGCTTTTGTGGTTTTGCAAACCTCGAGGAAGCCCTGAGAGACCGCATAGTTCTGGGATTAGATGCACCACAAGTGCAGAGTAAGCTGATGGCGAAAGGCGACATCAGCCTTACAGATGTCATCGCCGATGCTACTGCCACAGAAGCAACCAGAAAGTCAGCCGTTCGAATGCGTCGAGCAAATGCACCACTTCGCCAACTCGCCAACGAGATCCCACTCGCCACTGAGAAGCATGCTACCACTACCCACCACGAAGACCTCGAGTCATTCTCAGACAGTGAGGAAGAGGAGGTCAACCGGCTCCATTCGGAACGAGAGCAAAGGAACCAGAGATGTCCACGCCAATGTGCTGGTTGTGGGGCAAACCACCCACGATCAGACTGCAAATTCCTCGACGCGCTCTGCCGTAACTGTGGAAAAAAAAGGCCACATCGTGAAGGTCTGCAGAAGCAGACGAGAGTCCAGTCCCAACCGAAGGGAGAACAACCTCCGTCAGGAGATAGGCAAACCTCCTGAGAACTGGGACCGTCTGAACCACCAATGGAACTACCACTACTACTACAGAAACCAAGCACCTGCCTCTTCAACGAGACGAGAAGAGGCCCATCAAACCATTATCATCGGCCACACTTCATTGTTCGATGCAAGAAAGATCCGCGTAAGGGTCACTATTGAGAATCGACCGTGCATGATGGAAGTCGATTCGGGATCATCCCTATCAATGGTATCCTGGAAAACCCTCAAACAGCTGATCCCTGCCATTTGCCGCCAGGACCTCAGCACGCAACGAATCATCCTGAAAGACTACCAGGGAAACAGAATCCCAGTTGTCGATTCCAGCAACGTCCAGGTAACCTTTAAGGACCGCACAGCAACGCTTCCCCTGACTGTCGTCGATCGTGACCGACCCAGCTTGTTAGGGTTACAGTGGTTCGCCCCACTTGGGATTGAACTAGCCAGCATACACCAAACCAGAAGTGACGACTGGGAAGAGGCCCTCATCCAGGAATTCCAGGACGTGTTCACAGGAACATTAGGCAAGTACAAGGGGACCCCTATATCATTTAATCTCAGCCCCGATGTAGCTCCCATTCAGCTTAAGTCTCATCGGGTACCTTTTGCCTTAAAACCGAAGATCGACGAACAGCTAGATAAACTGATAGCCCAGGGCGCATTGGAACTGATTGACCACGCCCGCTGGGAAACCCCGATAGTAATGCCCATGAAGCCAGATGGTTCGTTAAGAATTTGCGGGGATTACCGGGCCACCCTAAATCATGCTTTTCAACAGAGCGCTTATCCAGTACCGGTGGTTCAACACCTTCTTCATTCCCTGGGTGGCAGAAAAATATTTGTGAAATTGGACTTAGCTCAGGCGTACCAGCAACTACCTGTAGACGCGACAACTGCAGAAGCCCAGACAATAGTTACACACAGAGGCGCTTTCAAGTGCAATAGACTCCAATTCGGAGTAAGCATGGCACCGGGCATTTTCCAAAGTTTAATGGAGAGACTATTACAAGGCATAAAAGGTGTTGTACCTTATTTTGACGATGTCCTAATAGCTGCCCCCACTAAGGAGTTATTAGTACAATGACTCAGAAAAGTCCTTCAGAAATTCAAAGACACTGGTCTGAAGATAAAAAGAGACAAGTGTCAACTTTGTACAGAGAGAGTGGAGTTCCTGGGATACCTTCTCGACAAACAGGGAATCCACCCCACCGAAAAAAAAACTAACCGCAATTAAAAAAGCCCCGAGACCTAGGAATAAGACAGACCTCCAAGCCTTCCTGGGACTCATTAACTTTTATAACATTTTCTTGCCCCAGAAGGCAACCGTAGCTGAGCCCCTACATAGACTTCTCGATAAAAAGGCTTCCTGGGTCTGGGGATGGCGTGAAGAGACAGCGTTCAAAGAGATAAAAGACCCTTTAACCTCCGATGCTGTATTAATGCAGTACAACGAATCTCTACCTTTGACAGTTACCTGTGATGCCTCACCATTTGGAGTAGGAGCCATCTTAAGCCATGTCCTACCAAATGGAAATGAGGCACCCATTGCGTTCTTTTCGAGAACTTTTGGATTGAGGAAGTGAAGAAAAAAAAATTCAGCTCAAAAACTTTACAGTAGCTTTTTCCTGTTCATCAGACTCTCTTTAGGATCTAACTAGTCATGCATAAGTGTACCAACATGCCTACCCGTCCCTGTCCTAATGTTCCTTTTTATTTTTATCTATTTCATGTATTAATAATCATGTTTATACTTATATCTGTTATCTAATATATCCTCGACAAATAAAATAAATCAATGAAATAAATAAAATAGTCCTTTGCAAGGTCCCAGCTTCTATCCCATTTGCTGCACATGTGCTGTAGTTGGCCAAAGGTTTTGAGCTGAGTTTTTTTTCCTTCAGAAAGGTTTTCTTTGCTTGCTTCCTTCCTTTCTCTTCAGCCTGGAGTCAAGGTAAGGTTTTTTTTTTTTTTTTTTTAAAGAATAGAGATTAGAGGGCAGAGGCAGAGGGTTTAATTTTAACAGCTAATGTGGAGAAGTGGGGGGGGGGGGGGCGGGAGATATCAACAATCTGTCCTTCCCAGCTTTTTTCATTTTCTTTATTGAAGAAATCTGGCTTTCTGGAGGACAGAGGGGTTACAACAAGGTAAACATTTTGGGAAGCTGGTGCTGAAGCTGCTGCCTTATCATGCAGGTCTGGTTTCCCAAAACCTAGCTAGAACTAAAAATTAGAGATATTTTCTTAGATGGGAGATAAATAAGTGTACTTTTTCATGAAGAATATAAATATTTTTCAAGCCTTTTGATCAAGTGTTCAGTTCATATGTTGCCTCCCCAATTAACTATTTTTTTAACTCGGAGGTTTTTTAATTTCTTCTTTCATTCCTTCCATTTAATTCTATCCTTACAAACCTGCTTTTTAATTACTTTATTTATGGCCCTCTGTAGCCTGCTGTTGACAGAAAATGAAAGTGAAAGTGGCATATTAAAAATTGATTGCAAAATGACTGCTAACATTCTGTAAAAAGCTTAATTTTTGTCTGCCTTGGCCAATGAAACATAAATCTTATTTGGAAGTGATTTTTGATGTGTTGTTTTGAAGAGATAAAAGTGTGTTTTGCCTGCTAGCTGAGCACAGTTGAATACTTTAACTTCATCCCTGTGGGTGTGGGTGGGTTTATATGTGTACATAAGCCAAGTAACCTTACTCTAAGTGTCAAATGGTGTTCAGTTCTTAATGTTTTATAACCTAATTAAGTGCCTGGTTGAGCCAAGCACTTTGTACATACATTGTTTAATGGGCCTTCCTGCTGGCAGGACTGTACACTTTGTGTAAATAATATTGGCCTTATCTCAGAGGATGGGAATCCTCTATCATCATAGCCTCCATATATAAAAAAGTAGATAAGGCAGATCCCATAAATTATAGGTCCAAAAGCCTTATCAATATACTAGTGGCCAAGATCTGTGTGAAACATTCCTTGAATAGGACTGAGGACTAGGTGGTGGTGAAGAATCTTAGTTAAACAAAAGGACTGTGAATCCCACTGCCACTTGAAAAGAAGACCAGTAAGGGCTCAGCAAGTTCCAGAAAACTACAGGTAGACCTTGCTTGATGGCAATTCCATCTCTAAGCAATGCAGTCATAACATACAATGTCACATGGCTATGCTGACTTTTGACAGCAGTTGCAGCTGTCTAAGTCATCTTGCTTAAGTGAATCCTGCATGGTCACAGGATCCCATGGTGATGGGAATCTGCATTTGCAATCTCCTGCTGACTTCTCCATTGACTTTGCTTGTTGGAAGCCAGAGGTGAAGGTTGCAGTTGGTGATCATGAGATGTTGCGACTGTCATAATCATCAGCCATTGCCAAGAGCCTGAATCATGATAACATGACCACGAAGATGTTATGATAGTCCTAACTATGAGGAGTGGTGGTAAGTCCCTCTCATTCAGTGGCATTGTAACTGAAAGGTTAAGTGTGGACTACTACTTAAACTATTAAGTTAGAATTATCCAGTATCATGGTCCCTTACAAGGAAAAAATAGCCCCCTATACAGTGCAGAATTGTGAGAATCTAGCAAAGGCCTCTACTTGAAGAGGTTTTTTAAAGAGGAGATTTGTTAAGAATACACCAATCCCCAATGGTAAGAACTGTGTGAGATCTTTATTCCCCACTAAATTGGTCAATAATTAAAGTATTTAACTATTGAAGGAAAGTTCTTCTTGTGGGCCCCGATAGACTACACAAAATGTGTCTAGCATAATCAATAACTCGATAATATTAACCAATCTGTTAATATTATTTTGCAGCTCAAATTGTCAACCCAACATTTACTTTCAGCCAGACACTAGATCAAGGATAATAGAAAAATACCCAACAAACATTTTGACAGTGTCTTACAGCAATACTTGTCAGAGCAAGATACTACCTTGCTGGGCTCCATTTCATACTATACTATGAGAGAGTGTGTACATGTGGAGGTCCAGATGTAGCAGTCAGTGTATGTCTTACTTGGGTGGTAGTTATATGCCCCAGCAAGGCTCAGTATTTAGAAACTTTATTGACAGAACAGCCCACTGTGACTTCAACAGCAGATTGTGTTCTACTTCCTTCAGGACACTAATAATTATGCAGCTAGCAGAACTGTCACATTGTTAGAAATGTTCAGTGGGGAGCCCATTACATGGAAGAGATTGGGGTCCCATGCAAAGGTGATCATCCTTTATTCCAGAGTTTATAATGATTTTCTCCTATTTTTAGTTAACACTATATTAGGTCTTGATACACTTAATCTTCTAAACTCATAAATACATTATCTAACCAATTAAACCAACTTGTCACACTGATTTTCATATGTTCTTGTTGCTTCAGATTTTTTTATTAATAAATCTGAACATGTGCAGATGGAAGCAACATTAACTGGCAAGCCAACCCCGGTGGGATTTATTCTGTTACACTCGCCTAACCACCAGCAGCTGTGTACTTTTGGATGACGGCTAATTTTTCCAGTTTGCAGTTTGCCATTGCCAAATAATAGGATTCAAATGGAATTCATTCCCACTGACCAACCCATGCTTACACTCTTGATCATCTCCATGCCTTTTTCAATATGGTAAGACGAAAGCCAACATTTTACAGATGGTACCAATCTTTTCACAGCTTTCAACTCCTAGGATTTTCTGAAGAAGGAGCGGGAGGAAAAACACTGAGAGAAGGAGCATGGACGATTTAAGGGATTTAGAAAGTGAAGTTTATTTTGAGGTAGAAAAAAGTTATTAGTCTGGAACTGAGGAACTTAAGTTCGCTTAGGGGAAATTTCATTCCAGAATTCTAATCATCTTCCCAAAATGTGTAATTTTATCTTAGTTCACCATGTTGTGTTTCTAGGTTTTAGGGTGACCTATCTGGCCTGATACACCATGTCTTGATCATGTTTAATGGCTACATAATCTTGGTTTTAAGAAATGATTTACTGCCTTAATGACCTTACATTCTTTTGTGCTGATTCTGCTATATGTCAGTTGGCAAGCTTATTTAGGCAGATTGGGGGGTTTCCTATCAAGCCTCTCCTGTCAAGCAGCCTGTGCTTTTCAATAGTGCAGTTTTCAATTGCTATTAAAATTTTAGACTAATCATAAACACATGATTAACTACTTGCCTTTTTCTCCTAAAAAAAGGAGAACTCCCTGTGCTCACATGTATCCATTTGCTTACCTTTTGCATTTAATATCCTATAGTTCATACTGGTTTCTCTATTTATACTCATCCTATTGTCTTAGGTTTGGTTTTTTTTTCTTTGATCAAAGAACATGCTGCCCTTTGTGTATTTTGACTGACTCATGCATGCATATATGTTTTTATAAATAAAATCTGGTCTCATCACTTTGTGGACCAATTCATTCATACCTCTCAAATCATAATTTAGCATTGCACACATGAGTCAGAAAGTGTCCAAATGAAGCTATGAATCAGCATTTTCTCCTTCCCCTTATTTCATCATGAAGCAATTAACTCAGATTCCATTTCAATTCTACAACAATCTAGTATGTTGTTGTTACATAGGAACCAGGAGTTTTGGTACAAAAGGAACTCCAATTTGCTAAAGAAATAACAAAATATTCCCATAATTTAAAGTTGATTTGTTTATAAATTGACCTAAATTTATTTTAATGCACAGCTCTTAATTTGTGTATAACGTTGAAAATGAAAACTAACATGTGATTAAAGTTTTATTTTCCAAGCTATGCAGACAAGTCCTGCCTTTTAATCGCGGTGCTTAGAGATTGTGGGGCATGAATGGGGCACAACAGGCTTCAGCTGAACTCAAGCAAGGCTGAGTGACTTTGGATGTTTGGACTTTCCATTGCTGGGGATTTTCCATTTTCAGTCCTGGATGGGATGGCATTGTCTATATCAAAGGTCTCCAAAATTGGCATCTTTAAGACTTGTGGACTTCAACTCCCAGAATTCTCCAGCCAGCTATGCAGTGATTCCAATGATGTCTGGGAGTTGAAGTCCACAAGTCTTAAAGTTGCCAAGTTTGGGGACCCAGGTCTATATAGTGCACAATCTGGTCCTCCTGAAGAGCTTCATGGCTCCTACTGGAAGAGCAGGTGGCAATTGTGATCCAGAGAGCTTTTACACATCTTTGGGTTGTATTGTAGTTATTCCCTTATTGGACCAGCAGGTGCTGCTAGTTCTATACTGGACCCCCAATCTTTGAAGGGTCCCATTCCTGGTTGGGTTAACAACTATCCATTATGACCTCTTCCTCTCCTGTTATGCATTTTAATTTTTATATTTGTGGTGGGATTGTTTTTCATTTATTTTAAGATTGTTTGATGCCCAGAATTACTTGTTGAGAAAGGCAGGCAAACAAATTGAATAGATGGATAAAAGATAGATAGATAGATAGATAGACAGACAGACAGACAGACAGACAGATAGATAGATAGATAACCATACTTTAATATTTTCTGTGAATAAGCACTTGTGAAACCAAAATGGAGATGAAAGAATGTTCAATTCTGTTCCATTGGGAATAGAAAAAAAAACCTTGTAACATTATAAGGTAGGCTTATATTACAGCCACCACAGAAATTTGAGCAATCAAAAATTTCCTATGCTTATTTTAGCAAACATAAATAAGTACATTGTCATAGGTTTGCAGCTGAGCATATCAAACTGTCAAATTAGATCCAGACTAAATAAATTGAATTATTCCCACTGATTGTAATGGGTGTTAATATCCTGGCTAAGAGAGCCAGTTGGGGTTGTGGTTAGAGGCATTGGGCTAGAAACCAGGAAACTGTGAGTTCTAGTCCTTCATGAAAGCCAGCTGGGTGATTTTGAGCCAGTTGCTTTCCCTCAGCCCTAGGAAGCAAGCAAGGACAAACCACTTCAACTATTTCTGAAAATGTTGCCAAGAAAACTGCAGGGACTAGTCAAGGCAATCACCAGGAGCCAAGACTGACTCAAAGGCTCCACATGTCCTGGCTAAACTCAGTCCAAACCTTTTAGGGTTTTTGCCATCTCTCTTACATCTGTTCCTTCCTCTCCTTGTTCACTTATTTAAACCAGCTTCCTGCCAGTGAAAGGAATAATTTAGTTGCTCCAGGTTAAAAATTGATGAAAAGATAAAATCTTCAAGCTTCAAATGGGTTTGTTTGCTAGGAGTTCTGGTGTTGAAAAGAATTGACACCGAAGGCTTCCACAAAAACCAGGAAGGGTTTTTGCAGATTGATATTACTCTAGCATGATGGATGGAGCCTCAGGAACTCGATGACTATAGCTTTAACCAAATTGCCTACCACTATTTGTAAGGTATTAAATTGTCAACTAAATGTATCAAAAGATTTGCATCTCCACAGTACTCCACAGCTGCTCTTGCAGAGCCATTTGTAATCTGCCAGTGGGATATCACAAGCTGCCAAGCATGCAGTTCTTTTCCGACCACGTCTCCTACCACATTGGGAAGAAAGTGCTTTCTTCTGTATGGTATCAAGCCTCTACATTATGAAAAGAGTCTCCATTAGGCCCTGTGCTTCCCAGCATACTATTTACAAACTGCAGGAAAGGAAGTGCCTACGAAGATCAATGGCTTTGTTTACTTTCTGTTCCAAAGGCTGGTATGATAGTAAATTTTATAAAATTTGCTAATGTAATTTGTTGTATAGTTACAATGTTCCCCCAAAATAAGCCCTACCATGTTTTTTGTGTGTGAGCCCAATATAAGTCCTATCCCCAAATAAGCCCTACTTAAGTCTGGTTGCTTGCAGGACTATAGCAGCAAGGTGGGGGGTGGAGCTGTCTCATGTGCTCATCACCAGCTTACCTCTGTGTCCCCGCAGCCAGGCCATCCATGCCCTGACACTTGCCTTGCCTCGTGGTTGTGGCTCCACCATCCCCTTCAAGCAGGACCTTGCATGGCCATTGGTCACTTCTGCTTGATCACATGGCTGCAACAGAGCAGGAAGCTGAGTGACATGATGGTGCCACAGCTGTGAGGTGAAGGTGTTGGAGCATGGATGGCCTGGCAGCAGGGCTCCTGAGTTGAGCCAGTGTGGGGTAGCTCCACCCCCATGCCTCACTTCACAGCTGCGGCACCAACATATCACTTATCCTTCTGCTCTGTTGCAGCTGCACACGCACAAGCAGTAGAAGTGGGCTGGCGGCCACACAAGGTCCTGCTGGACAGGGCTGGTGGCCACCACTGCAAGGTGAGGCAGGTGTCAGGCGTGGGTGCCTTCAGTGCAGGGTCTCTAAGGTAAGCCAGTGCGGGGTGCATGAGGCAGCTCCACCCCTCCTGCCTCATGGCGGCAGCGCTGGCGAGCTGCTTGGCCTCCTGCCCTGCCACCAGCAAGTAGAAGAAGTGGTCCTCCCATGTACTCTTAAAGTACACGGGGAAAAAAATGACAGCCCCTCAAAATAACTCCTAGTGTTTATTTTGGAGTCCAAAAGAAAATAGACCGGGTCTTATTTTTGGGGAAACACAGATGTTGAGTCAGTGACTTGTACAAGTCTTCACATTATGTATCTGCTTATTGAGTGATCACCAATGCATCTCTGAACTCCTCCTAGTTCTCTGGTATATTACTAAGGAACTGTTATGATGTTGATAGATCATTAAGTGCCCACTGATCAAGGTGACCAAATAGTAACATTACACAGTAGATTATGTTTACCACAAAAGGATGCTAAGATTGGTGTATCAATGTGCATGATGCTGTTGCACTTGCGGTACATAACATGTAGCTTTTAAAAATGGGTCTTCTAAGGATATCTATCTGTTAAAATGTGGACAAGTGTATCAGGTAAGACTTCAGCTGCTGTTACATTTTAATTTGTCTACCTGGAATCAGCTGATATTTACAGAATCTACTTTCAATGGACTGAATAATGTTTTAATATCAATACATTATGTATTTTTTTTAAAAAGGACTTTATAAAACAATGCACCTCTTTGCTGTGGAAATTGATAGTGATTGCTAGGAGGAATAAAGTACAGGTTTTTACTTTGCATCCATACAAGAAGCTGTGACATAACTTTGTTGGGATTTTTTGTGGTAGGGTAGTTATGCAGAATTATGAATAAAGTGAAGCTGTAAATGTTGATTATTGGAAACATCAACTGAATCCCATCTTGGCTTCAGAGAACTTATCAGAGAACTTATGTATTGATATGTTTCCAAGCTTATAGTTGCAAGAGCAAGATTTCATACAAAAATGGAGATTATCATAATTTTTGAGTTTTGTGGTTGTAAGAAGTTGCAAGATACAACGTGGTTTGAATTCAATTTGTGATTACTCACACTCAGGTAATAAGAGTCCCACAAATCAGAACCAGATAATTGTTTTTAGAAGTGTAGAGAAATTACCAAGACAAGAGGAATAACTAGCCATTTCTTTCTGTTTCTTATTGGATCGGATTTCCAGAGGGAGTTTATTCAACCCCTTATGACCTTGGATTGGAAATCTCCTATTAGCCTGCCTCTTTTAGGAGTTCATTCCAGTTTCCAGTTAGCAGACATATGATGACCAATCATTGCAGAAATTACGGTTGATATAAAGGACTCATGTGGTATGGTTGGTTCTCTTTTAGGTTTTCACGGAGTTGAAAAGTTGCATGTCAGTAGCTTTTTATATACAGGTGCTTACAGGACTTACAACAGTTCATTTAGTGACCATTCAAAGTTACAACAGCACTGAAGAAAAATGGCTTATGAAAGTTTTTCACACTTATGACCTTTGCAGCATCTCCATGGTCACATGATAAAAATTCAGATGCTAGGCAACTGGTTCATATTTGTGACGGTTGCAGTGTCCTGGGGTCAGGGGATGAGCTCTTGCATGGGATCAGCTTTTTTGATAAGCAAAGTCAGCGGGGAAGCCAGATTCACGTAACAGCCATATTACTAACTTAACAACTGCAATGAATCACTTAACAACGGTGGTAAGAAAAGTTGTAAAATGGAGCAAACTCACTTAACAGATGTTTCACTTGGCAACATAAATTTTGGGCTCAATTGAGGTCGTAACTCAAGGACTGCCTGTATATAGCTTTAGGATAAAGTTCTATTGCACAATCAGCAGTATGGTCTACACAGAGCAGGAAGGAGACTTTTGGAAGAAGGTTTGTCTGGGACTGGGTGATTGAGCTCTTTGCATTCCACTCATCTTTTTTTCCCAAATAGTTAGCTGGTGTTGGAAGTTTAATAATAAGAAGCAGGAAAAGAAAAACAAGGCATCTTTTTTTAACCTAAAGCACTTTTGTACAAAAAATCTAGACCAGTTCAAAGTTAGGAGGGCCATTCTTTCACAGCTAAGTAGATTTTTTCAGTTGCTTTACAGTTCCAATGATAATAAAAGTCTTTCTTTTTGTTCTGGTGAAGCTGCAGAATTTACCAATTTCCCTGCTGTAAAAACCTCCTTTCTCATCCCTTCTGCCTCCTGAATTTAGCCATCCTCGCAGATCCTTTAAGGCAGGGGTGTAATCCCGAGTGCCCCCTAGCTCCCCTACTGTATATATTGGCAGAAGAGACTCTCTTGGCACAAATTAGGCAAAATCAAGAGATTAGAGGACTAAAAATTAAAAAAGAGGAATATAAACTCCAGGCATTCGTCGATGATATGGCATTTATATTAAAAGAACCCTTAGAAACAAGCCCTATACTACTAAGAGAAATAGAAGAATATGGAAAGGTGGCAGGGTTAAAAATTAACAAAGAAAAAAACAAAAGTGTTAACAAAAAATTGTATAAAGGTGCAGAAGGAAGAACTAGCAAATAAATTAGGTATGCGGGTGGTAAATAAAGTAAAATACTTAGGGATCTGGTTGACTGCTAGATGTTTGTCGATTAAACAAGATAACTATGATAAGTTAATAATGCAAATAGTTAAAGATTTAGATAATTGGGCCAAATTGCAGTTATTGCTATTGGGACGTATTTCGATAGTAAAAATGAATATTTTGCCAAAACTGTTGTTCCTGTTTCAGACAGTGCCAGTCAAGTTGGAAAAGAACTTTTTTGTAGAATTAAACAAATGGATATCTAAATTTATATGGCAGAGGAAAAAAACTCAGAGAGAAATATAAATTATTACAGGATGCCAAGCAAAAAGGAGGATTTGGCCTTCCAGATTTTTAATTATATTATGATGCTGCTATAGTAAACTGGCTTAAGGATTGGGTTAAATTAGAAAATAGAAGGTTATTAGTATTAGAAGGTTTTGATCTCCAACTTGGCTGGCACACCTTCATGTCGGATGGAAAATCTAAACAACATTCATATTTCCAAAGACACCATGTAAGAAATGTGTTGTTCAATATCTGGGGAAAGATTAAAAAAAACACTACCCAAAGGTTCCATTGTGGCTATCTACTTGGAAACAGTCACATATCCAAATCTATTGGATTATGAAAATATTGTCAGGTATAAAGATTTACTATATGATACTGGAGAGCTTAAAAATAGGAACCAAATATAAATTCAAGGAAAGGAGATAGCATGGTGGCCCTTTGCACAAATACAAACCCATTATAAAAAAGATAGAGAACCATTTGGCTTTAATATGATCCCACAAGAATTAGATAAAAAATGGCTAGGAGAGGAAAAGAAAACAATTAGTAAAACATATATATATCTTTTGGATTACAAATTAAAAGATGAAATAGTCACAGAATCTATGATAATTTGGGCTAAAAACGTGGGTCATAGTATTGAATTAGAAGTGGGAACACATCTGGCAAACAAATTACAAATTAACCATGTCAGTCTCATGTAAAGAAAATTTATATAAAATGGTTCATTGTTGGCACTTACCTCCTGCGAGACTGGCTAGGATGTTCCCCAACCTACCACCCAACTGTTGGAAATGTAACTACGCACAAGGAACATATTTTCACATGTGGTGAACTTGCCCATGTGCTCAGAAGTTTTGGAGAAATATTAGAAATTGGATTTTAAATATAACAAAACAAAATTTAAAACTTGAACCTGAAACCTTTCTGCTAAATATGATAGATTTAAACATGGAGCAATATCAATATTTAATTTTGCACATCATAACTGCGGCCAGAATAACCTATGCACAAAACTGGAAACTGTCTTTCACTCTTTCAGAGGATATGGTAATTAAAAAAAATACATGAATGTGCAGAGATGGATAGCCTAACCAAATTGTTAAAAAATAAACAAGATAGTGACTATTATGAAATATGGACCATTTGGTATGATTGGTTAAAGAAAAGGTAATATTTGATATTTGGATAAGTTAAGGAAATGACAGAAGATGTACATTTATTTATAAACTATATAGAGAAATTAAAACATTAAAAGAATGAAGGAGTTATTGTAACAAGGCAGATCATGTCAATGATAAAGATAAAGAAAAAAAATGTAACCATTGCTCAATATACGCTGTAAAATGTATGTATGTATGTATGTATGTATGTATGTATATATATATATATGTATATATATATATATATATATATATATATATATATATATATATATATATATATATGTTGATTTGTCTTTTAAATGTATGTCAAATGTTTTTTGTCTAGAAAAAAAAAAGGCAGGGATGTCAATCTTGTATCATCACAGCATCATCACGTGACGTGTCGCAACTTTTTTCCCCTTTGCTAAACTGGGCATGGGTATGGCCAACATGTAATATATACGGCCTGTGGGCTGCCAGTTTAGCACCCCTTTAATGGGAATGCTTAGCAAAATGAATCCACTGTTTCCCCCTTCCTTTTAGCAGGGAATAAAAAGCTGTACAATGTCCTCAACCTGCTTCACAAATGGAAACAATGCAGTGCAGTATGGGAGGAGGTATACATAGAAAAAGTTCCAGAAATATTCAGAATTCACACAACATATTCCAGTCCTCCCAGAACTCAATTTTGAGGGCTATAGGGGCATGGTTTCTAAGCCCAACCCTAATTGGCAAATAAAGAAATGAGGTTCAAACTTCCTCTTTTGGCTCTGGAATCATTGCATGATTTTATTATAAGAAATCTGAAGAACTCTACTTGTGTTCTTTCTTGTTCAAGCTGCGTTCCTTCCTTCCTTCCTTTTATTATCATTTTTATATTAACAGTACTATTTCAGTTCCAGATTTGGCTGTAAGCTGATCCTTGTGTGTCCAATCACACTTGCCCAATCCTATTCTATTCTATTCTATTCTATTCTATTCTATTCTATTCTATTCTATTCTATTCTATTCTATCCAGATTTTGACTCTTTTATCATAATTTGACCATTGTGGATCTTTAATACATTTAATGTATCAGCTCAGTATGACTCCTTATACCTGTACCAAAGAACAAAATCTTCCAGAGCAGGTGGAATAAGCATATATTGTGAGCTTTTTCTGTGCTAACATTATCTGTCTCAGAAATTTAGAAAGTGCTGGCAGGGTTGAATCCTAGTTTGAAATTCTTATTATGACCCAAGATTTCTGATAAGGAATAGAAAGAAGCTGCAATGTTGCAGTGGTTCTCAGTTTGACATTGAATTAAGAAAATTTATGATGCATGAGGATTTAAGCTATCTTAGTCTTGCGTTGTTTTTATAGTGGAGAAAATAACTTCCTGTGTGGTCTCTCCCTGCCCTCTAGCCATATATCTATCCCTTTAGCTCTTTGTGTAAACATAGAATTGAACATATATGCATGTGCATTGATAAAATACCTAAATATTTGTGCCTGTGAAGTTGATTTCATGATGAATGCTTATTTCCCTCAGTTGCTTGCATGAATTATGTAACAAGAAGGAAAAAATAAATACTTTCTTTTAATATCTAAAATTATGAGTCAATTTTCTGGGGCAAGGGGCAGAGATATTTCTTTTAATTTATGCTGTAAACATTGGTACCTACTGATTTATTATAATTTGAAAATATGCTTCCTCAGATGCCTGACCCACAAAATATTTACCTGTATGCTGTACCAACATATACTGAACCTCAAGTATATTAATTAGATAAGATTCATGGTTTGAAAAAAGAAGTAATTAGTTTTCTTCCAGTGTACAGGAGCTTCCATATGTGATCATCTAGAATTAATTAATTTCATGATTTGCATTCGAAAAAAAATGTGGGATACCTGATCTACAGTAGTTTCCTATTTATAGCTGCAATTGACAAGAACTGTTGCATCAACCTCTATTCAACTAAAATGCTGTTTCTGTTTACTCTACTTATACCACCTTCTATGTTTAGGAAAATTAGAGAACCAATAGAATATTTTGTTTCACACAAAATTGGGAATAATACTGTTAAGTGTGGAGCATGGGTGCGAATAATGGAGATGAGCCGGTGAAAACAGTGAACTTCAAACTCTTTATTTACATGGTGTGACAGCTCAAACTCGATGGCTGCTATAGCCTTCCTTATATAGGCAACTTATTTACTATTCAACCAATAGCAATCCGGGAGCGCTAGCTCCGTTAACCAATGAGAATGGCCTATTAATGGCCAATCAGATTCTCCTGAACGGACCAATCTGATTATGCCATTTAACAGCCAATCTGAACCCTGCACTTGACTTCAAGCTCAAGATAACTTTATTAAACATTTATTCATTCACAACACCCCTTCCCCCCGGGTTCCGCTTACGGGGTGCGGTCACGTAGTCCTTCAGGTAGGACGGTTGTTTTGTTAGTCTTTTTGATTTTCGCTGTGCACCCGGTATTTGGCTGCACTCTTGTTGAGGTAGGGCGTTGTTTGGCGAAAGGGGTGCCTTTGATTCAGAGTTCGCGTTTTCGTTGTCACCAATATCTTCGGCATCACCCTGAGGTGAACTCACTCCCACCCCTGGTTCCTGTTCTCACGTTTCTGTTCCGCTATCGTTTCCTTCAGAAAGGTTTTCCACTAGTTGAAATTCATCTTCCTCTGTATCTCCCCCCCCCTCAGTTTGGTTATTAGGGAGCTCGGAATTGCCTGACTGCAGCCTTGATCGTAGTTGATCGATATGGCACTTCCAAAGTCTATCGTCAGGGCATTGTACAAGGTATGATCTTGGGCCGGTTACATGGACCACAGTCGCTTCTACCCACAGCGGATCGCCCGATAAGTTTTTAGCGAACACCAAATCGCCTACCTGGAAGGTATGGCATCGGCCACTGGATCCGAATGGTTTCTCCGGTTTGTACGCTGGGTGTAACCGGTCGAGGTGGGAGCGGAGCTTTCATCCCATTAGCAGCTCAGCGGGAGTTTTGTTGGTGACGCTGTGAGGCGTGATATGCTGTAAAAAGAGGATTCGGTTTATCTTCTCTTCAATGTTGTCATAGTCCACTTTCTGTAGCGTTTTCTTGACGAATTGTACCATGCGCTCGGCCCTACCATTGGCCGCAGGATGCACAGGCAAAGTGAGCACATGTCGAATACCGCGGCCCTCCAGGTACTGCTCAAAGGACAGCGCGGTAAATTGGGGTCTGTTGTCGGATACCAGAACATCTGGTAATCCATGGGTTGCAAACACTCTTTCTAGTTTTTTGATGACCGCTTCGGTTGTCGTGTTCCTCATTTGGTGGATTTCAAGCCAGTTCGAGTAGGCGTCTATGGTTAACAAGAAGGTGTGGCCTTTGGTCAGCCCAGCAAAATCTAAATGGATACGGGATCAGGATCCCCGCGGTGTCTCCCATTCGGTTGGGATTGCCTTTGGTGGAGCATTGCTTACTTCTTGGCATCTATGACAAGTTTTGACCCACGACTCGATTTGTCTGTCGATGCCTGGCCACCACGCGTAGCTTCGTGCGAGGGCCTTCATGCGCACGATGCCGGGGTGGCCATCGTGCAAGGTTCTTAGTAGTGCCTGTTGGAGTCGTTCTGGGATAACGACTCTATCGCCCCAGATGATACAGCCCTTTTGAGAAAACAACTCTGTTTGTCAACTTTTGAATGGTGCGAAGTCGTCTGATACTTGGTCCAATGGCCATCCGCATTCCACCCACATGAGGACTCATGCCAAGGTGGGGTCGCGTTTTGTTTCTCTCGCGATATCACAGGCAGTTAATGGCGGCATACGAAGTGTCTCGATCTGCAACATTGTCATTGTTGGCGCGGGGTCGTTGATAGTCTCTGGAAGCGGTGCACAGCTCAACGCGTCGGCGTGGGGAATAGCTTTTCCGGGGCGGTATTGCAGCTGATAATTATAAGCAGCCAAGAATTCTGACCAATGAGTCATCCTGGGAGATAATATATTGGGGGTTGGCTTATCCCCAGCTATTATTCCCAGCAAAGGTTTGTGGCCAGTCACTATGGTAAAAGCCCGGCCGTACACGTACTCATGAAATCTTTTGACAGCTGATACAATTGCAAGGGCTTCTTTATCAATCTGGCTATAATTTCGCTCAGTTTTCGAGAGTGTCTTTGAAAAATAGGCAACAGGGGCTTCGCTACCGTTAGGCAATACGTGGCTCAAAATGGCGCCCACTCCGAAAGGCGATGCATCACACATGATATTTAACGGTAAGGTTTCATTGTACTGCATTAGTACAGCGTCAGAAGTCAGTAGTTTTTTTACATTACGGAACGCCTGCTCTTCTCTATGACCCCATACCCAATTTGCTTTTTTGTCCAGTAGGCGATGTAAAGGTTCAGCGACAGTCACCTTGTGCGGCAAGAATACGTTATAAAAATTGATGAGGCCTAGAAATGCCTGGAGGTCGGCCTTATTCTGGGGTCTGGGAGTGTTTTTTTATTGCTCTCAATTTGCTATCTGTAGGGTGAATACCCTGACTGTCAATTAAGTACCCTAAAAATTCTACACGATCTGTACACAGCTTACACTTATTTTTCTTCACCTTAAGCCCTGCGTCTTGGAATTTTTGGAGAACCAGTCTTAGATGATCCCGTAAAATTTTTGGAGTGGGGGCAGCAATTAACACATCATCAAAGTAGGGGACAACACCTTTAATCCCTTGTAAGAGTCTTTCCATTAGGCTCTGAAAGATCCCCGGGGCTACACTCACTCCGAATTGGAGCTGCGTACATTTAAAGGCACCTCGGTGCGTTATGATTGTCTGGGCCTGTGCCATTTTTTCATCAACTGGCAGTTGCTCATAAGCCTGAGCTAAGTCTAGTTTAGCGAAGACTTTTCCACCCCCCAGGGAATGGAGGAGGTGTTGCACCACCGGCACCGGATATGGGTTTTGCTGCAGGGCGTGGTTCAGGGTGGCTCGGTAGTCCCCATAAATTCTAATTGAGCCATCCGGCTTAATTGGTGTCATGATTGGGGTCTCCCAGGGAGAGTGATTGGTTGGCTTTAACACTCCCTGGGCTATTAACTTATCAAGCTGTTCGTCGATTTTCAGCTTTAGTGCGAACGGGACTCAACGAGGCTTAAGACGGATGGGAGCTATTTTTGGATTAAGGCTAAAGGATATCGGGGTCCCCTTGTACTCGCCTAGCTTTTCCGCGAAGATGTCCTTGAATTCATGGGTGAGGTCCTCCTCCCAGTCACTGCCGCCGATTCGGTTAATGCCTGCCACTTCAATGCCGAGTGGTGCAAACCATTGGAGGCCTAACAGGCTAGGCCGGTCCTTGTCGATCACCGTCAGGGGTAAGTAGGCTGTGCGGTTTTTGAACGAAACCCGGACTCGACTGGATCCCACGACTGGAATCCGGTTCCCCTGATAATCTTTAAGCATGAGTCTTTGGAATTGAAGGTCTTGGCTCCGGATAGTAGGGATGAGTTGCTTGAGGGTCTTCCAGGAAACCATTGAAAGGGACGATCCCGAGTCGACTTCCATTTGGCAGGGCTGATTTTCGATGGCCACTTTATTTCGGATTTTCTTGGCATCCAATGAAGAGGCGTGACCGATAGTGATAGTTTGGTGAGCCTCTTCTCGCCTCATTAGGTGATTCATGGGTCGGTTTCTGTAGGAGTGGTTTGCTGGTCCTCGCCTTACAGGATGGTTTCCGGTCGACTGGCGATAGTTCGCCCCCTTCGAGGTCTGGCTGGGTCCTAGGAGACTTCTGCAGACCCGTCCGATATGGCCTCGTTTCCCGCATTCATGGCAGAGTGCGTCGCGGAATTTGCAATCGGACTGGTAATGGTTGGCCCCGCGGCCAGCGCATGGTCGCTGGGACTTCGGGTAATGGTCCCGATCAGACCGCAGTCGATGGACCTCTTCTTCGTTGCTGTTTGACGACGAAGAGAGGTCCTCATGGTGGGCCGTTGGAAGCTGTCCTTCTGACTTAGGTGAAATTTCGCAGGCTGGTTGGTGTGTCGGAACGCAGTTTCGGTGCAGTTGGGCAGCCGACTTCTTGGTTGCTTCCGCTGCCATAGCATCAGCGATGGCATCGGCAAGGCTAATGTCGCCCTTTGCCATTATTTTGCTCTGCATGTTTAGCGCGTCTAATCCCAGAACTACTCGGTCTCTCAAAGCCTCTTTGAGGTCGGCGAAATCGCAGAGGCCTCCCAAGTTTCGGAGGTCCGCAACGAAATCGGCAACGCTCTCTCCTTTCCGCTGGTTTCTTTGGTAGAACTCGTGCCGTCTTACGAGTGTTGGTACGGTCAGTGCATAGTGGGCCCTTAATAGAGGTTCGAGGACGTCCCAGTCCATAGCCTTCACTTCAGCCGGTTTTGCTAGTGCCTTGGCCATCTTGAATATGGTCGGCCCGCAATGCGTTAGGAATACCGCCCGTTTCTTCCCGGTTGTGGCATCCTTCAGATTATTTGTTTCCAAGAACATTTGGAAACGATCCATGTAGGACTCCCAGTCTTCTTGCGCTGGGTCGAACAGAGCGGGTGGTACGACGCCGCCGGACATGGTTCTGCCGTTGTGCGTTTCAGCCATGTGCTCAGTTGTCTTCTTCGTTGTTTTAGTCAGCTCTGATGTCTCCACATCCCATCCTCGTTTCCAGTGTTAAGTGTGGAGCATGGGTGCGAATAATGGAGATGAGCCGGTGAAAACAGTGAACTTCAAACTCTTTATTTACATGGTGTGACAGCTCAAACTGAATGGCTGCTATAGCCTTCCTTATATAGGCAATTTATTAACTATTCAACCAATAGCAACCTGGGAGCGCTAGCTCCGTTAACCAATGAGAACGGCCTATTAATGGCCAATCAGATTCTCCTGAACGGACCAATCTGATCTTGCCATTTAACAGCCAATCAGAAGTGCAGGGCCAGAACTCTGCACTTGACTTCAAGCTCAAGATAACTTTATTAAACATTTATTCATTCACAACAAATACCACAAATCATATTTAAGCTCATATTTGAATGCTCCCTCTTATTTTGGCAACAGGACTACAAGACTTATCAAATCCTTTGCATTAGAAAAGAAGGCCAGTGTCTAACTTTAAAGAGAGCCCTTCTTTTTATATATGCCAGTTGATGGTTCAATTTCAAAGAATATGAAGAAGGTTTGTTTTAGAACTTTAGGACTGAAATGCTTAGATCCATATTACAAAGTTCTATCTGATAGATCTTGGAAGCATCTTATCTTTATTCCAAAGCAGTGCTTTGAATGAGGTATACATTTACATATCCATCCTCTATTGCATATATGTATTGCTATCCTTTTCAGTTTCCATACTACCTTTTAGTTGATCCACATTCCCAGTGGTGTTTATGAACTATATGGACCTTCTAGCTGCTCAGCTCCAAGTGTTAATTCTTGATGTCTTACCATAGATTGTCAGTGATCTCCCGGTTGCCTGTTAGTTGCTTAATTACATTCTAATTACTCTTTAAAAATGTTTGCTGCTTTGACTTCTGTGTCAGTCTACAATATATTTTTTTTTCTATTCATCTCATTGCTCATTATCGAGACATCAAAGCAAGCTTGGTTTGCCACTGCTTAAAGTAGGTGAAATAATATATGCTATCATCTAAAGCAGAAATGTATCCCAGGTAGCAGCTATCTATCATAAGTTGAGGTGAGAGTTGTGTGATCCATGTTTTCTTTTACCACCAGCCAATGCTTGATACAAACAACTGAATTACATTGAATTAAACACTGAAATAGAATAAACCTGAAAAAACAAGACCAGTTCATCATGAGAACCAGACAAGATCCTGACTGAATTATTTTCTTCATTCAAAAGTTAACTTCTGTTTATTCTTACCTTCATCCAACTCAACAAAAGAGCTTAGGGCAAGCAGAAAGGTAATTGTTGCAACTACAGTTAAGTAATTGAAAAGCAAACATTCTTCCTGTTTTAAAAATACTGAGATTTAGTTCTGCACTCTAATTAAAAGAGTCTTCTTCTTCTTCTTTTTTACAAATAAAGCCAAAATCTAAAATTGCTTAACTATTCCAGCAGGCTTACAAGCTGCACTACTGTGATTGTGTTTAGTGATGGTGCTTAACATATAGGAATATGTGAACTTCCAACATAAAAAATGTCATTGTAAAGAAACCTAACATCTGCCAAAACGCTATATTTTCCATTACAGAGAACCCTTCAGAGCATATATTTCTAAGTCTTGTGCAGAATAAATCTTGGTCTGCAGTGCAAAAGGAAAATCATCTTCCTTTCTCATTCTTTTTTTTTTTTTAGTTTCTTCTAAGTAGGTGTAAATTAGGCATCAGGGATCTATCTGAGACTGGCACCAGACAGTTCTTCCTTGTCTTGACTTCAGAGAATATTTCCATCTGTTTTCAGGTGTTCTCATAGAGTAAGGGTGGGATGTTTTTGCTTAGTATAGTTTACAGTATTTTTTCAGCAGAGGGTTTCATGAGAACCATATGCTGGGCAGCATATAAAATGGTATCCTAGCATTATGTTATACAGTAAAGGTTATGTACATTTTCCCTTGTGCATAATGCTGGTGATGATGATGTCTAAAACTGTATACTAAATGTAAGGAATGAAGCTGGCAGGGCAGGAACCAGCAGTCTCAGAAAACGAAAAAACAAAATTATATTAATAAAGAGCAGATGCCTTCATGTCTTTGCATGAAGAGAAGAGCTAAGCATCTTAGATGTTCAGAAAGCAGGAAGATAAAAATGAAATTCAAAACCTGCAACATATAATAGACTAAGGGAAAAAAAACTTTTCTGTACACTGAAGTCTGCTTAATTCTTATCTATAATAAAAATAAATAAGTAAATGAGAAATTTCTAATAAATAGTCTCCTGAATGAGAGTTTCAACTGCTCTGTAGGTCAAATGCATGGATCAAAGAAAATACAAAATCCTCGTTGTTTTGATAAACAAAAAGTTTTAATTCCTTCATCTGCAAGGACACCACGAAAGCAGTCAAGCAAATAAATTAAAGTCAGCTCTAAACTGAGTTCAATGGAACCCTGTATTTATGGCAATTTCCCCCTTATTACCCACCATTATCCATTATTACCCCTTATTACCTAATTACATTCATGGTTAATTCCTGTAGCCTAATGTTCGGGCGACGTTCCTGTATCAATCATAGGTTGAATAACCTCATCTTTACATAAATTGTATTGGGGTAGTTGAGATAGTGCATCTGCCATGATGTTTTACCTCCAGGAACATATTGCAGTTGGAAATCAGAACGTTTAAAATACAAAGCCCACCTCACTTGTTTAGGGGACAGTTTTCTCGGCTTTTGTAGAGCCTGCAATTTTTTATGATCTGTCCATACTTCAAATTTGTACTTTAATCCTTGTAATAGATGTCGCCATGTACTAAGTGTCCATTTTACCGTGAACGCCTCCTTCTCCCAAATAGCCCATCTTCGCTCTGTAGTTGTAAATTTTTGTGATGTATAGGCGCATGGTTGTAACTGTCTTTCTGTGTTATATTGCAGTAGGACAGCTCCTACAGCAACATCACTTGCATCAGCTTGTACTATAAAACTTCTAGTAGTATCGAGATGTCTTAAAATGGACTCTTGAAAGAATAAGGCTTTTAAACTCTCAAACGCTTGCTGGCGTTCTTCTGACCATACAATGGATTGGCTAGGCCTTGGTTTCAGCAATTGGTGTTTCGTTTTTAACAATTCTGTGAATGGTAATGCAATTTGTGCGAATTTGGAATAAACTGCCAGTAAAAGTTTGCGAAGCCTAGAAAACTTTGTAACTGTTTTCTTGTCTTTGGGCTTTCCAGTTGACTACAGCTTTTACTTTATTGGGATCCATCTCTAATGCTTTATTTGATATTCTATACCCCCAATTAATCTAACGACGTGCAATAAAACTCGCACTTTGAAAGTTTCATATACAACTTAGCCTCAAGTAATTTTTTTCAGAACAGTTCACACCAATGCTACATGTTCTTCCATTGTTTTAGTGTAAAGGCATCTAAGTATATTAAAACGCCGTGATATAAATGTTCTTGCAATATTTCATTCATAAGTTGCATGAGGATGGCAGGTGCTCCCTGCAACCCAAATGGCATAGCGTTAAAATGGAAGCTTCCAAGGGGGCAATTGAAAGTAGTTTTCCACTGTTCCCTCTCTCTAATCCAAACTTGATAGTAAGCTTCACGTAAATCCAATTTCGTGAAATAATGGCCAGTTGCTAACATTGCTAACGAATCGTTGATTAACGGTAAGGAGTATACATTGTTTACACAAATGGCATTGGGCCCATGAAAATCAACACAAAGGCGTAATCCACCATCCTTTTTCTCATGAAACAAAATGGGCAGCCATATGTGATCTCCCTGGTTGAATAAACCCACGAGCCAGATTCTTATCGATGTATTTTCTCATTTCCTCCATCTCCTTTGGAGTCATGACGTACATTCTTGGTTTTGGAAACTTTGCACCAGGAATCAAATCAATTGCACAATCCATTCCCTCTTTTGCATGTAGGGAGGAGGCGTAGGGCCAACTACAATTCATAACTTCCAGAACCCATCTTCTCACCATATCATGGGTTTCCATTTGTCCAACCATACTAAACCCAAAATGAGTGCCTCCCACATGTCTGGTACCACAATAAATCGTAAAGACCCCCCAATGACTCCCTATCTCCAGCTTTATAGGGGTTGTCATTACAGTGGCAGGACCCCAACCCAATAACAAGCCATCCACTTGCTCAAATCCCTACTTTCTCTTGTACTTGAACTGAAAAGGGATATGTCCTCAGTTCTAATTCCCTACCCTGGAGTTTCCCAACCACTCCAGGGTGTAGAGCCTCTAATGCTCAGTTCACCATACTTGACATAAAGCAATTCTAAAGTACTAGCATTTAAGCTGGTGGTGGAAGTGCTCCACTCGTCCTCATCAGCAATCTGATGTTCCCGCCATTTGTCAAACATTCCGGTAGCCATCAGCACAAAAATGGGAGGCTTCTCTTGCAAAGCCATCCCCACAGTATCTTCCTTCAACTCCAATCTTGACTTCCATTCCTTCCGGATTTTCAGCCGTACCACGCCTTGAGAATCCTTCTCATGCCTTGCATTATCAGAATGCACACTTTCAAGGAGGAAAACAGTATCATCCAATTGGGTTGAGGGTTGCTCAGGAAATGCTTCAGCTCTGCCAACTGCAGCATCTTTCCCCACCTCCGAAATGTCTGCCAACTCCCCATCAACATCAGTATCTTCAGCCATGATATCGTAAAGAGATAATGGAGTAGAGAGCTGACTTTCCTCTCAACCGCTCTGTAGGTCAAATGCGTGGATCAAAGAAAATACAAAATCCTCGTTGTTTTGATAAACTAAAAGTTTTAATTCTTTCATCTGCAAGGACACCACGAAAACAGTCAAGCAAATAAAATTAAAGTCAGCTCTAAACTGAGTTCAATGGAACCCTGTATTTATTGTAATTTCCCCCTTATTACCCACCATTATCCATTATTACCCCTTATTACCTAATCACATTCATGGTTAATTCCTGTTGCCTCCTCCACCATTAGCCACATTAACATTGCCATAATAAAAAGGCTCTCTCAATACACCCTGCGTATTTATTGTTCAGGATCGTTGCTGGTGAATTTGAATCACCCTCCTTCTTAATCAAGCCATCACTGCAGTTCCGTTGGACTTTTGTGTCTCGTGGTCGTGACAAAGAGGTTAGGTGTCTGGAGAGTCAAGATTTACAACTAGGCCTGATGTAAAGAGTGATCTTATTATGTTACCTTACACCTTAGTTTTATGTTACTTATGTCACTTTGATTTGGATTAGGAACAAGAGGAAATAGGATGACATTTTTCCAAGAGATCTGGAATATACAGTAGCTGGCGTCAGAAGCAACTTCAAGGAAACAAATTATGATGTGTAATAACACCATCATGCAAATGATGTGATTTGTGTGTTTGCATCAGACATTGTATCATTATATATACATGTCATTTGTGCAATGGCATCATTGTAAGCACATCGCTACGGCTTGTAACAAGACATTGGTGAATAGCATTAATCTGCTTTCTGAATTTCTTACAAAATGTATTGGCCCACAGAATTTCTTAAACTTATCAATGCACTGTCCTCTCCTGTGGAAAATTATTCTCCCACCTCCCCATCTCCCAAGATCTAAATGGCCTTAACCTTGTTGGCCTTTTGTAAGGTGATCAAGACTTAGATATTCCCACAGGCCAGGAGGTTAAGCAAGCCCCGTTGCCTGGTTACAGTCTCAACCATTTGAAGTGGAACTCTAGGCATGTACTCTCTCTCATATATATATTATTTTTGAACTGTGCCATAATTTTTGTTTCTTTTAATATTTGTATTCTTTCCAGAATCCAGAGGTGCTCCAACACTGGAGATTTTCAAGAAGAGATTGGATAAAATATTATAGGATTTCCTCCTTGAGCAGGAGGTTGCACTTCCAAGGTCCCTTCCAGCTATTGTTATTGGGGAGATGAATGGCGATATAAATTGCTTCAATCAATGCAAGATAGGGGTTGAGCAGTCAGTTCTCCCAATAGTAACCAATCTCTCTCTCTCTTTACCTCTCCCCCTAAATACAGCCTTATGACTTGGATAATGAAAATACTTCTTTCTATTTCTAAAGTAAGCTGTGAACGCAGAAATACATTATCTTCCTCTCTTCTAGTATTTAAAAAGATGCTGTACTTTTTGTCTTTTTAGAAGGCTTTTGGTGCTTAGGTTATTTGGAAGAGAGCATTATATATTGTGTTGTTGTCTATTGTGTTCTTTCAAGTGGTAATTGACAGAGTCAAAATGCCACTTTCAGGTCATTTTCTATTGTTTCTATTATTGTACTCCACCCAAGGTCTTGGTGTTACGAACTAAGCAAACGCTTTGGTTGAAAATCCTAATAGTTTTGTTTCCTCAGCAGGCTTGTAATCCTGCACTTCTGATTGGCTCACGAACAGCGGATTGTGATTGGCCATTTCTGACTAATCTGATTGGCTGACAGCGGGTCGCCGCTGATTGGCTGCTACCAGTGTGGCAAAATCAAACCATTGGTTATTGTGACAGCAGCCAGCTCTACAAAAGGAGCTGCTGCTGCCCAGTATCCCTGCTCTGTTCTGAAGTCACTAATAAAGAGTTGGAGTCAGTATTCGATGTCTCGTCTCCGTTCCTTGCGCCCACGCTCCAGACTTAACACTTGGGATTGGGTGGTACAGAAATGTTTGAAATAAATCAAATTCATAAATGATAAACTTCACTGTGAAGTCATTGTTGGGATTTTCATGAGGCCCCATTGATTACCTAGCTGGCTGAAGGGAGGAAGTGAACCTCAACAGACAGCTGTGAGATAAGCCTTACGTCTCCAGCTTCCCTGAAGAATTGGTCTTTTACAATGATTTGTTCTGACATCCTGATGTTGCAAGTGGTCTGTTCTCTCTGTATGAAATTCTTGTCTGGTTTGCAAAAACCCTTCAACATATTGTCATAAAAAATGCAGATTTATTTTTTTTATAAAAAAAGACAAATGTTGTATATACGACTTAGATAAAAGACTTGCAATCTCTTCTTCTGGAATCTGTATCAAATGTTACTGAAATGTATGGTCTTAAAGCACCTATCCTATATAAAACCATTTTTTTTTTCAAATTTGAAATGAGATTAAAAAAAACACATAGTTCTTAATTTTTCCCATACCCTTCTTGTCCATATTGCACAGTGCTGTTTAGGGTGGCAACTTTTTTGGGAGGAAGAGCAAAACTCTATTTTTTGGCAGACATTTTGATGTTCTGCTCTTTTAAAAAACAGAGGATTTTATTATAACACCCATTCTGTGAACTCCCTTTCCCATCAAGTTAGCTTCCTTCAGCTTAAAGTAAGAAAAGACAATGAAAACTTTAACTCACTATGATGTTTTAGAACTAATAAATGAATTATTTTCATCTGAATGCTTGTGATCTCATTCTTTTAAAATCTTGAATTTCATATCTTGAAATGTTGTATTGTACCATAAACTGGTTTTGAAATTCCACAGCAAATCAGTTTGTCTCACAGGTGGCCGAGGTTGTGGAAAATGTAGTGATTACAACAATCTAGAAGAATAAGAAATGGTGAATGGATCTATGAAGAAAATGAAGTGCAGAAGTGGACCATATTTTTATTTGATTTTTGTATTTGATTTTTATATTTGTATATGTTTATATGTTTTTCCTGTTGTGTTTTTTAATGTTTATTTTATGCATAGAATTTTAATAATGTTTATAAAAACATTTACAGTTCTGTGCTATGGCTCTTAAGAGCTTTTTCCTTCTCTATTTTAGATTTCCAGGATGTGCCTTATGATCTAATTTTGGAAACCAGATATTTGGTGATAATTAAAGCCTTGTTACCTAAAGTAAAAGGGTTTTTTTAAAGTTCCAATCTTTCTTTGCAGGTAAAGGCAGCTCAAGCATCTCATCCGACGTGAGTTCAAGTACAGATCACACTCCAACGAAGACTCAAAAGAATGCCGCCACTAGTGAAGGTACGCAAATGAGTGTCCTTTTTCTGTTTGATCCCGGGACACTTTTAGAAGCACTAACAGTTGTCCATTGATCCTTAGAAATCCCTGTCTCTGCCAAAATCGGGCAAGAGCCCAAAAGCAACATCATGCCTTCTCCCAAGTTTAGTTTGTCATAAGTTACATTTTAATATGTTATACTCCTCCAATAGGGGCACTGAAGGAATACTTTCCAAATATAGGCAGTCCTCAGGTTGCAACAGCAATTGGAGCCAGAATTTCTGTCAGTAAGTAACAATTGTAAAGTTCAATGTTATGTGACTGCATTGCTTAGTGATGGTGGTTCCAGTTGCTGTTGTTAAGCTAGGATTGTTCAGTTCACTAAGCAAGGCCCTCATGTGACTTCAACTTCTTCTTGGCTTGTCCATTGACTTTCCTTGTGGGAAGCCAGCAGGGAATGTCAGAAATAGTGATCAGGTGAGCACAGTGATAGTATTACACCTAGAACTCTGAGGATCAGCCGTAAGTACCCCTTGTTCAGCACTGCAGCAAATTAGAGCGGTTGCTAACCAAGAGTCTGAAGCCCAAAGACTCCCTTTAATTCTGTGCGGTACAGTTTTCTTGCTACATATTATGTTTAAACAAAAAAAGATTCTTTCAGGATTGCGTTTGGAAGAGCTGCCATTTATTGCTAGAAAAAAAGATAAAATAGTGAGGATTCACCCAGACTCAGTGGCACCTAGCTAGCTACATTTCTTTGGATAGAAATGGCATTATTCTGGAAGTTGATCTGTAGATAACATTTTCTTGCTTCTTAGAAGTGTATGCCAAGTGAATTAATGTACATAAAACTAGAATAATGGGTTGTTGGAAAACACATGGATGAAGTGCTTTAGAGTTGGGAGGAAATTTGGAAAGCTCTATGCTTAAGTGGAGGAGTAGAGAGTGAGATGGTGAGAAAAAGTCACTTTAAGAAAAGGGACAGTAGGCATGTTGGTGCGCTTATGCACGCCCCCTAAAAAAAAAAAAAGATGCAAAACACACTGACTCTTATAACTGAGTAAGTCATTCAGGCATAATATATCCAGTTATGTTGATATCAAGAACTGATACAAAAATTATACAAACACTTTGTAGCATTATTATTAATCTACACATATTGAGCACAGTTGAGTATAATTAACAGTACAACTAAAGTACATGCTCTGATTGTTAGATGAGAATGATCAATTATTCTCTGAAGCATGCTATTTTATTAGGAGAATGAATGCAACATCTCTCATGATCATTTGCTTTATTCTCTATTTTTCCTTTCATAGTGTAGAAAGTATGAGAGGAAATATATTTTCCTCTATAACTTTCAAAGCTGTAGGCCTTAGATTTATGGAATTCCCTGGTAGGGAACTTCCTAATATAGTAGGAAGAGAGTTTTCTGTGATTCCTCATCATTACTGTTTCTTTACTTTTCTAAATGTGTGAAAAGCTTCTATTGAAAAGTGTTATAAAAATACATGTGTAATTCATCCTGAGTGATCAAGGCCATTTCGAGAAATTATGTTCTTTTATGATTTGATTTACAGTGAGAAATAGTATGTTCTTTCTGGAAGGTAAAAACATGTATTTTTCCAAAAAGTCTGCTCTGAGAGTTTCAGCTGGAATCTCAGTTGTTTTTTTCCAGATGTGTTAAAAAAACACAAAAACTGAAGAGTTTTTTTTTTTTTAAAGTCTATAGAACTTTCTCCACTTCTTTTCCCTAGAATTCCAAATGTATCCCTTTTTAGTAGAATTTTATACTACATTAGTAAGTTTTGGTTTAATTTGATATCCCTGTTTTGTAACAGCCGCCTTATGCTTGCTTTTAAAAATATTCTCCTATTAATCATAACACTCAAAAGTCATTAAGCCAAATTTACTGCAAAGGGTTCCCTTTCTGAAATTGGAAAATGCCCCACATCTATATATTATAAAAAATAAAAAGGACATATTTGTAGCTAATACTGGTAGAAGCTTTTATAGTTGCTGCATCATATATGAAGCAGCTTAGCAAGACATCAGGAGAGGATCTTAAACTTGTACAATATCTTGTTTTCTCCTGAGCATCTATTGTGGGAAAAGTTATTGAAATTAATGGGGAAGATATTGTCAGACATAAGAAACCAGGAGTTGAAATAGAGTTTAAAAGTACTGCAAGTTTATTCTATGCTACCTATAAACAAGAATCTGATCTACTGATGGCCAAGGCAGACTGGTGCTAGATCAGTCAGTGAATTTCATCATGACAAATTGGACTTAGATCTCTTGTGGGAGCATAATGGCTCCAAACTGATGATACGTTTGATCCTGCCCTTGGGTTCAGCCTGATAAGTTTCTGGATATTTGGGATCCAAAATCTTAGCATGATAAATCCTGCTTTTTTAAAACAAGTTTAAGAAACTGCTTTCTGTTTTTATTCTTTTTTTTAAATGTTTAAGATAACCTTATGTTGGCTAGGACAAAAACCTTATTTATGTTGTACTGAATTGTTTAACGTATGTGGATATCATAATATATATGATATCATTGCAATAATCAGTGTGCATTCCTTCTGTAGTTAAAGTAATACAGGATAGACATGGTATTGAATCGGTCCCAATTCAGCAAGAGTCTGTAAGAAATTGTACCATAACCTGAGATTGTTATTTAACAGTCAGTCCTATTTTTTTTTCATCCCCATTGAATCGCCAGGAAATATAGAGTTAATGTCCTCTCTTCTAATTACAAAAATGGAATGTTCAGGTTCATTATAACTTTACTCTTGACTTCATTTATTTAACAAGCAAACTGGTGGAAATATTTTGTGAACTTGTTCAGCAAATTCGTATTACCAATTGCAATGAAACCTGTAAATGTTTAATCAAAATTATTGTTAGTCATTTTCAGAGTTAACAGAGTTGGAAGGGACCTTGTAGGTCATCTAAACCAACCCCCCCCCCGCCCAAGCAGAACCTACACCATTTTTTTACAGATGGCAGCCCAGTCTGTTCTTGAAAGCTTCCAGTGATTCAAAGCTTCAAGGTAGGTCAGATCAGGAATCAAACACAATAAATGCATTTGGCATTCTATTTTATTGTTGTAGGGCATATTAACAGAATCTTGAAAGTCTACCAAAATTTCAGTTTGTTCTCCCTTATATTACACAGAATCCAAGTAGGGTTATTCCGAATCACATTCTTATGCTTATTTCTTTTTCAAAGCTAAGATTTCACTTACTGTCTCTTATTATTGGTTAATAGCTTTTTCATTCCACTTCTTTGACTCTCTAGTGTTATTGAGAACTTATTATTTTTGTCATTATTTAGTCAAAAGTCTTGTTACATATAAGATACAAACAACTAAACAATAAAGCACATTTTAGCCATAAAAATGTCAGAGTATTATTCAAATAAGACAAAGAGTGCTTCACACAAGGGTGCTGTAACTCTACTGTGAAAATCCTGAAGTATTTTTTTCCATAGAATAATTCCTATGTGCACCGAATATGCAACATTCACTAAGTAGTAAATTTATGGGGGGAATATATTCTTGTCAACATTAAATAAACCATTATTTAAGAACTGTCCTCAAATTCACATAACTGGATAACCTGCACTGAGTGAGTGAGTGAGTGAGTGAGTGAGTATGTGTGTGTGTGCATTTATTTATTTCTGTAGCTGCCCATCTCTTTAAATGTGCAGAAGTATTTGTTGAGGTATTCCGCATTAGGAGAATGAGTGCACTCACGGAAATATAGTGAGAGTGGTGATGAATAATACACAACCAGCACAAAGATACACTGAATAGTAAAATGTAAGTTTTACTTCCTGTAAACGAGTAAACAAAGTCCAACAAACAGTCCAAATCATACGCAGTTAAAGCAGTTAGTGTTCAAAATAATCAGTCCAGGGGTAATCCAAAAATGAAATGCTTTTCTTTACCAGTATCATAAACAAAGTCCAGTAAACAGAGTTTGCGAATATTTGCAAGACTCACAGCAATTCAAGCAGAATGACGATCAGGCAAAAGGCAAAAAGAAAGCAAAAAAGAACAAACTAGGTTTCTGGCTCCATCTCATGGCTGTTTGAGGAAACTCAGCCAATCACAACATTCTCTTAAAGATACAACAGTATTAAATGACTATCCTGGTTTATATATTGCCAACCCAACTGTTAGGTGACCATCATTCCTAACAGTATTGATAAAATTAATTATAAATATAAATACATGGACGGACACACATTGTATTTTATATTGTATTGTATTTTATTGTATCATATCGTATTGTATCATATCATATCATATTAGATGTGAATAAATGTCAGATGCAACATTTGGACAAAATCTGAAAACTAAAGATGTTGCCGAATTATTAAATTATTCTATTTCCTGGGCAAAAAAATAGTGTCCCCCTCCCTTGATAATTATCTATGACTTAAGGAGGACTGTTTTACATTCTCTAGTAAGAGCAGAAGAGCTGTTGAACATAAAGGAATACTAGTGGTACAAATAACCGTAGGCATCTCTTCTTTCCTTTGAAAATCAAATTAGTCTTTGCTGGGTAGGTGAGGAGCTGCTGTTTTCACATCACAGATTTTCTGCCCTTTTCTAAATCCCACAGCAATGTTTCTCTTTGTTTCATTCTTTCCCTCTCTAAGGATCTCTTCTCTGATTTAATTTATTGTGAGTTTGTTCTTATCTCAATGCAGCCACCTCCTTCTCCATCTTAATTACCCCCTTCTCTTTTGATTGTTGGTGAAAGAAATATTGTTAATCCATGAAGAATGTCAGATAGCTATGTTTTATTACTTCATTTTCAAGAAAACCTCAAATAAGAATGAACAACTCAGAACACATGAAGAAAAAAGGGAAAATAACAACACAAGAAATAAAAAAGAAAAAGAAAAAACAACACAAGAAATAAACAAGTAAAAACTCAGTGTAATTATCAATATATTACAAGTTCATGTGATTTTATAATCTTTGAAAAAGCAAACTAAGCTTTCAATAGTCATCAAATTTATCCAAGAGTTTTTTTCCCAAAGGCAGAGATAATGTGATATTTTCTGATTGACAGAATATATAAATGAGAATTTATTAAATATACTACTGTATGCCCTCCAGAGCCATGTATCATGAGAAGGGTGGCTGTATAAGTTTGATAATAATGTATATAATAAATAATGTAAAAATAAATGAGATCAGATAATTTGAGATTCCAAATCTCTTAGGAAATTTCATAACTATCTACAGCTAAATTGTGTATTTAAAATGTATTTTATTTGAATTATTTCTTTATGTGCAAGAATGGTCTTGTCTTCAAAGTGAATTAATCATATAAAAACAAAAAGAAATAAAACTGCTCAAATTAATGTAACTTATAAACAAGAACAACTGAAATATTATATGCAAGGAAGCATCATCAACCAGACAAAACAAAGCCATGAAAGGAAATCTTATTGCCTCTTGATAATAACTAAACAGCTCAAATAATGTTAAAACGGGATAAGGTCAGTGGTGGGATTCAAATAATTTAACAACTGGTCCTCTGCTCGAATGACTGGCTGAGTGGGTGTGGCCATGGTGGCCATGGCCAGGTGTGTGTGACAGGCAGCACTCGGCCTCCTGCACCCCCCTGGGAGCAAAAATGGGCTGCAGGAAGGCACTGTCCCCACATCCAGTTTTGGGCCTAGTAGGCCTCCCTGAACTTACCTGGGAGCCAAAACAGGCCACATGGGGACTCCTGGAAAGGGAGGGGTGAGGAGGGGAGGGGCCAGCCAGCAATTTAACAATCGGTTCAAGTGAGTTCCGGTTTCGCGTGGCTTCGGGGCAGCAGGAATTCACGACAGCTCGCGATTCCTGCTGTGCTAGCCGCCGAGGTACCCCCGATCCAGATGGGTCAGGGGGATAGGGCTGCCCTGTAGGGACAGCTGAAGAGAGAGGGGAGTCGGACAGGGGATTGGGGGTGTCGCAGACCCCCTCCTCCTCCGGAAAAACCCCTTTTTCCCAAGGCGGTGGAGCGGCGGTCAGCAATGGCCGCCACGAAGAAGCCAGCAACCGGGTAAGATTGCGCTGGAGGAAGTAAGAAGAGTGAAAGTGCTGTCTGAGCCGGGTCAAGTAACATCTTTCAAATTTGTTGGAACTGAGCTGTTTGAGTTGCTGGAGGATACATTGTATCCCTAAGAAGATCGAAAGCGGCGGAGAAGCTGTTAAAGGGAACTTTTTTTTTTTCTTCACTCTCCCACCCCATGGAAACAGCAGATATGTTTGGACATATTGGACATTGAAAGTGAATTGTTTTGAGAGTTGAAGCTAAGGGACAAAAGGGTTTTTGGACATTGAAAAACTTAAGAAATTGGAAAACCCTTGTTGGAGGTATGGATTTCTGATTATTTAAAATTGATATTGCAAGTGGGAAGGGAGAGGAAAAAAAATTGGAGCAGAAGCTGAAAAAGGAGGAGATTGCCTAGAATCCCAAAGAAAGGTATATGGTAATTGGACCTCTTTGATTAAACATTAACCCCAGAAAGAGAAAGAGAAGAAGGAAGAAAAGTATTAATTTTTGGATTTTTTTTTTTGAATTATTTTTGATTAAAAATATTTGTGGTTGTTTTGGGAAAAGTTTCTTTTTTCATAATGGCATCGCTTGTGGATGAACTAAAGACTGAATATCAAAAATATAAAAAAGAAGATACTTTGGGCACTTTGTTTCAATTCTTAGAAATGGCGTTATGTACTTCTGAAAAGTTGACTACGCAGCAGAAGGACTGGGACAAAGAAGAAGAGGAAGAAGAAGCCATCTTTGATGAACAATGGGTTCTTTCCAGGGAGGAGGAGAAAAAGGATAAGAAAAAGGGGATTTTAAGAATTATAAAAACAACCAAAGAAGAGAAAAATGAGCGGAAAGGTGGAGGCAAGGTTAGAAAGCAAAGGAAAGGGAGTAAGAAAAGGGAGGAGGAAAGACAAAGGGGTAAAAAGGGCAAGGAGAAGAATAAGCAAGAGAGAAAGGGGGGGAGGAGAAGCCTCAATGGGGGGAAGCAAGATCTAAAGAAAAAAAGTTTATTCAGAGATAATGGGTGAATTTAATTTAGGATAAAAGAGGGATTCTGGAGGGTACATAAGATTGTGGTTTTTATATGTGTATTTAGAGTATAAAATTCATTGTGTAATTTTAGAACCTATTAAACAGAATCCCAAGAAAAATTATTATATGAAGTACTTTTAAGTTAGGGTAATGAGTTATAGACGTTACTCCAATTGGTATATTGGAGAAGTATAATAAAAAAAAAAGATGAATGGATAGTTGGAAATAGAACAGACAAAGAATATTATTGAAAATGGTAATAAGATATGAAAGGATATATAAAGGTTTTGTTATGTTTTTTTTGGATGTTGTATATTGAAAAAAGGCAAAAAAAATTTTAATTAATAAGAAATAATTTGGATGAAAAGGAGAAGTTGGGATAAGATATGAAGTTAAATAGACAAAGTATTGATACTATAATTTGGAATTGTTATGTTCTATTGGTTTTCTTCTTTTATTATTTTTTCTTAGAAAAGAACTTATAAGATGTTATGCCTTGTGCATTGTTTATATAAAACTGATAAAAATGGTTTATATATATATATAAAAAAGAAAATGATAATAAGATATGGAAGGATATATAAAGTGAATATGATGTTTGAATTTGTGTCTGTGTGAAGAGTTTCAACCCGGGATCAGACAACCTTCAGAAAAGATCTTTTAGTTTTGTTTATGTTTTATTCTGTAAAATTAATAAAATTTGTTTAAAAAACAACAACAATCGGTTCAAGCAAAGTGGTGTGAACCAGTTGAATCCCACCACTGGATAAGGCATCTAAATTTATTCCAAAGAGAAATACCTTGGTCATACAGCAGAAGTCCATAACAGTATAGTTCCTTCAAATAGGAATAAGGTATTGTCATTAATTAGCTGTATGAGTACATTCAATCCTCATTATCCATGGTGGTTTCATTCTTGAAAATCTCTGTGGAAATGGAAACCACAATTATTGAAACATTGTTCCTAGTGAAAACACATGATCTAGTATCAGATGGAATAGAGAGTTAATAAACACCACATGAACAAGAACATTAGTGTAGCCCATGTCAGCACTGGGCAGGAAGGCTCTCAGACATTATTCTCTACTGTACATGGCTGTATAGCTGGATTAAGACTATATTTGAAGATAAATGGGTTGCACTTTTATAGAAGTCTATAAGTGAAACCATGGAAACCTAATTCTGGAATAACAAGAATTGAATGTATATACAAATAGTTCTTGACTTACAACCACAGTTGAACCCAAAATTTCTGCTGCTGAACAAGACTGTTTGTGAGTTTTGTTCCATTTTACAACCTGTCTTCCCACTATTGTTAAGTGAATCACTGCAGTTTTTAAGTTAGTTGCACATTTGTTAAGTGAATCTGGCTTCTCCATTGACTGTGCTGTCAGAAGGTCACAAAAGGTGATCACATGAGCCCAGGAAACTGCAACTGTGATAAAGGTGGGCCAGTTGCCAAGAGTCTGAATTTTGATCGCATAACCATGGGGATTCTGCAACAGTTGTGTGAATGTTTTCAAACTGCTAGGTTGGCAGAAGCTGGCACAAATAATGGGAGCTCACTCCATTACATCTACAAGAAGATAATTCAACAGTTTATTTATTTTTTATTTTATTTATTTATTTTGATTTGTCAATCGCTTACAAGATAATAGGTATAAGTATATACATAGTTTTGAATACATGAAATGGGTATTGTTCTGTCCCCTCATTTGAATTCTTGAGATCCCCGCGCTTTGATTGGACAAAGCGCGGGGCGCTCGGATTGGCTAGGCGAGCCGCACCGATTGGCTCGCTGAGAATCTCCCGCAATTGGTCAATTCGAATCGCGGGAGATTCAAAGCGGTGCCATTGGCTGCGGCTGCCGCGGCTTGGAAATAAAAAGCCGCGAAGTTTTCCTTTAGCCTCAGTTCGGTTCCTGACGAATAAAAAGAGCTTGAAACACAGTCACCGACTCCTGGCTTCTGTCCACGCGGACTTAACAGGTATATATAAGAAAAATAAAAGAAACAATAGGACAGGGATGGTAGGCACGTTGGTGCACTTATGCACACCCCCTACACAGACCTCTTAGGAAAGGGGTGAGGTCAACAGTAGAAAGTCTAAGGTTAAAGTTTTGGGGGTTTGGGAAAGAAACCACAGAGTCAGGTAGAGTATTCCAGACATTGATCACTCTGTTGCTGAAGTCGTATTTTCTCCAATCAAGTTTGGTGCGGTTAACCTTGAGTTTGTATCTATTCTGTGCTGTTGTGTTGTTATGGTTGAAGCTGAAGTATTCATTGACAGGTAAGTCATTACAATTTATGATTTTATATACCATACTTAGATCAGACCGAAGACGGCGTAATTCAAGGTTTTCTAGGTCTAGAATTTCAAGTCTGGTGGCAAAAGGTATTCTACAATGAGTAGAGGAGTGGAGAACTCTTCTTGTGAAATATTTCTGGACTTTCTCAACTGTGCTAATATCAGATACGTAATGTGGGTTCCACACTGATGAGCTGTATTTGAGTATTGGTCTAGCAAATGTTTTGTATGCTCTAGTTAGTAGTGTGATATAACCAAAGAAAAAGCTACGTAGGATTAGGTTAACAACTCTTAATGCCTTTTTGGCTGTGTAGTTACAGTGGGCTCTAGCACTTAGATCATTAGAGATGAATATTCCAAAGTCCTTGACAGAGCTTGGATCATCAACAAGGTCTTGACTATTCAGCTTGTATTTTATTTTCTGATTTTTTGGCCAATATGTAAGACAGAGCATTTATTTGTTGAGATTTGAAGTTGCCATTTGTTTGACCATTCTGATACATAGTCAAGGTCTTTTTGAAGGGTAGCAGTATTGTCTGTGTTATTGAACAGTTTTACATCATCAGTGAAGAGAATGCAGTTGCTCTTAATATGACCTCTCACAGAGGTCATTTATGTAGAGTATGAAGAGAGTTGGTCCTAAAACACTGCCTTGGGGGACACCACTATTGACAGGTACAGAATTGGATAGGACACTCCCAATTTTGACCATTTATTGTCTGTTTGACAGGAATGCTTCTATCCAGTTATGAAGGTGTCCAGAGATACCATAAGATTTTAGTTTTAGGAGTAGTTTGTTGTGTACCACTGAATCAAAGGCTGTACAGAAGTCTATGTAGATTTGCTTCTATTGTTTTGCCCTGATCGAGTTGTGTAGTCCATATGTTTTTGCAGTGTAAGAGTTGCAGATTACAGGATAGTTTTTTCTGAAACCAAATTGTTTACTAGAGTGTAGGTTGTTTGTTTCTAAGTGGAGGATAATGGATTGGTTAATAATTGATTCCATGACTTTACAGGTGATTCAGCATAAGGAGATTGGTCTGTAATTTTCAACTAAGCTGGAGTCTCCCTTTTTGAAGTTGGGGATGACCATGGCTTGTGACCATAGTTTGGGCAAGGAGCTGGTCCTGAAAGATTTTTCAAAGATTATGCTTAGAGGTTTGGCTATGGCAGTGGATAGCTTTTTTAAGAAGTAGGCACATATTCTGTCTGGTCCAATAGATAGAGATGGTTTTAGATTGCGTAGTGCTTTTTCAACATTGTCTTCTGTAAAATCAATATGTATTAGATCATTGTAGTTGTCTGTGGCTTGATTTGAAATACTGGGCATGATCCATTGCTGTTTACAAATACTGAGCCAAAAAATGTGTTAAAGAGGTTGGCTTTAATGGTGTCGTCATTGCAGTCTTTGCCATTAGGTCTTATCAGGGGTGGGATGGACCTTGAGTCTTTTAGTTTGTTGTTTACAAAATTGTAGAAAGCATGGGTGGAATTTGTGCATAGAAGGCTTTCCTCTAGTTTAGTGTGATAAGGTTGTAGAAGGTTGCATATATGGGTTCAGTTGTACATTCGTTTAGGGTCCAGTTAATATGAGGTAGATTGAAGTCACCAAGAAAGAAAAAGCGTGTGGGCAGGATGTTGCCCATGTTAGTGAATTTAGCTTGTTTACATATTTGATATCATAATCAGGGGCTCTGTAACATAGTAAGAATCAAAATGTGATATTTAAGGTCAGTTCACAGATGATGGTCTCAGAAAGAGCAAGCTCCTGGGTAACTTGGATGTTTTTTAGATGTAAGGACTTTTTATAGAAGATAGCAACACCACCTCCTCTACAAATTTCACGATCTGATTGGTAAACATGATAGTCTCTTACTGTGATAATGGAGTCAGGGTTTGAAGATTGAGCTCTTGAATTCTTCCATAAATAGTTTTGCCTTAATCTCAGCCTAAATGGGACTGTGAAGGATGTATTGAAAATTATTTTCCTCCTGACTAGTACCAGAGAGATGCTATTTGACAGGAAGCTTACAAAATTTTCCTTCAAAGTATGCCAAAAGCATGGTCTAAAAGCTTTTCTCAGTGGGTCATTGGTGATATTAACCAGATACTGAGAGAGGCTTCTTTGTTTTTATAGTAATGCAACCGAGATGAAAATTTGAATATCTGTACTGTAGAAGTGGTATTGGGGGGAGATGAGGGGGGATGATGGCTCAGCAGTTAAAGATGCTGATTCGAGACTTGAATGCCATGCAATGAGATGAGCTCCTGTTTCTTGACCCAGCTCCTGCCAACCTAGAAGTTTCAAATAAGGCAAATGCAAGTAGATAAATAGGTGCCACTTCAGTGGGAAGGTAAAAGAATTCTGTGCACATTGGCACATAGCCATGCTGGCCACAATACCACGGAAATGTCTTTGGACAACATTGGCTCCCTTAGTAAAAAACAGAAATGAGCACCATCCCCTGGAGTTGAACACAATTGTACTTTTTTACTATAGTAACATTTTTATTGCATCCTTTTCAAAAACTCTAATATTTCCTCTGTTCCAACAGTTGTATATATTCAAACAGTGGTTGGGAATACATATGTAGGATAGGTGACAAAAGTTTGCTTATCAATATGAAGAAAATAGTTTGGCAAGATGGCTTTCTACCTGACTTTCTAGTTCCGATCTTCATCCTTAAATAAGGAGCAGGAATGCCCTGGGAGACTTCCCAGATCTTTCTGATGAAGTTGTTTTGGTCTATATTGAACTGGGCAACAACCTTCTCATCCCACCCTTGCATCTCAGCATACTACAACATCTGATCTATCACCTTGGAATACTTTAAATGCAGTGGCTCTAGAGCTTTGTATGCATAAGTGTGTGTACATTTATATATAATAGGCACCTGGCTTTATCTTTCACTTAATAGCAGATTATCAGGCCCGCTAAACCACTAAAAGTTTTATATGTCATTCTCTTAGTGCACTGTGTGAATCTTACTATTAGATGTTGCAAACTGTAGCTTGTGGGATAATATGTGTCAACTGTGATTGATCTAATAAGACATGGTTAACAATAATATGGCTTAAAGTGATTTATGAACCACCTTGACTTGTACATGAAGACATGTTTTAATTGTTATTTTTAAATTTTAACCTCAACTGGTTTGGGTTGTATATATTATGAACCATGGTTTACAATCTAAAGTGGAAGAGTGTTAAGCCAAGGCAAAACAAACCAGATTAACGCTTAGTGAGATGTGTGGACTCATATTTGGCTCTCAACCTGTAGGTGCAGGATGCTTTAGGAGCAATTTGAAATGGCCAGCAGAAGCACAGAAGGCTGGGGTGCATCATAGTTACATAAATGGGGGAAGTAAAAGCTGTTCGCTGTGATCCTCCATCCTTCTTTTTTCTATTATTTTAACTGTCCTTTAGCAGCCAATGTTCTGTTACAACCTATTGTATCACAGAAATCCCTGGAATGTTTTGCTCAGGTGTAGATATCCTGATTCCCTCCAGATATTTGAACCATCTCCTATCAGCCACAGACAATTTGGCCACAATCAAAAGAACTCAAAAACATGGAGAGAGCACCAGATAGCCTGTTTCTTTCAGCTAATCAGGGAAGCAGGGATTCTTTCATATGAATCTAGCTCTTCAGCTACTGAATTGAGAGATATATGTCTCCAGCTAAATTGGCTACATACTGACTCTTGGAGTTGCATCACTGGCACATCTGCCTGGTGTGTGGTCAATATTTATTTCTGCCTTTAGTATAGTTTTGAAATCTGTGAGTTATGATGTGTACCTTGAACTTAATACCTGTTGGACCAAAGGATATATTAGGCATCCCAAACCTCTAAAATATTATCCATGCTTTAAACCTGCAATAAGAAACTGGCTGATGAGAGAACCAGACCTCTATGCTGAGCCAGGATGTCCATGTTGTTCAGGCTTGTGGTGATTTTCCGTTGAGATTTTTTTTTTTCCCAGAAATACTTTCTGAAAAGCAAGTAAGAAGAGCTTGTAATTAGTTTGTGGTAAGGACAGAAGTCAGATTTGGTTTTTTTTTTTTAATGGAAAATGACTGGAATGTGGAACCGAGGTTTTTAAAAACATGTTTGCAAATCATTCCTTTGACACTATTTGCATCACCAAATCTACTTTCGATCATACTAACCTTAACCGAGTCAGTGAAATTAGAGTCCCAATGTACAATAGGAAGTGAAATCAAGGTGTTTGCTAACATCCTTATGTCTCATCCTGTCTGGGTCTGAAATAAGCAGATTTTAGATAAGTTTATACATACTCCCTCCCCCTCTCCCTCCCTCCCTTGCTCCCTCCTTCCCTCATTTTAAAAAACTGTTCATCTCACCCACAGAGCGACTCTGAGTAGTGTACAATTAGAAATGAAAAAAACCATATAAATCTTATATCCCACTAGGAGGCAGCTGCAATCAGAATAGAATTATTAGAGAAAAAGGTTGGTGGAGGGCCTTCAAGGCTCTAACTAACCCAAAGGTTGTGTTCTACTCTGCAAGCCCTCAGGGATTCAGCACAGTTAGGTTTTCAGATACTTCTCAAAGGCCAGGAGAGTGGGGGCCTGCCTTGCCTCTGGAGGGAGAATATTCCAAGCTATGACTGTCACCTGCTCTTTGAGCTGTTTCGTGCCCAGGAAGGATCGTGACAGAAGGGGAAAGTCTGTATTATATATTTCCACCACACTTGATAGTTGTTGCTTCAACAATGAATCTTGAATCTTAGACCCGGAGGTAGAGAATGTCTGATTGTTATAGTAAGGGAGAGCAGTGCAAGAAGATCTCCAGATGATTATGGTCAGATGCTCTAAATCTTAACTCCGGTAGAGTAGATAGAAGTAAGGTATAAAGAAAGAAGAAAGAACCAGGGACTTCAGAAGAAAAGTGACATTATAACGGGAAGATATTTAGGAAGGATTGAGAGAGAAAAAGAAGAAAATTAATCTAAGGAACTCAATTAGAAAAGGGAAAGAAGGTGGAAAGAAAACCGAGAGAGCTGAAGAAACAAGGGCAATATTCATTCTGATTTGAAAGAGCAAGGCAAATCCTTAACTGCAACCTTCTTTTTAAAATGTTAATCTGTAGAGTATTGCCAGGTTCCTTGCTGTAAATACTGGTATGTTTACAGAGAGGAGCCATAAAGCCTTGTAAAATTACCTTATTGAAAAAATCAAACACCTTTCTTCTGCTACCCTTTTCCCACAATGAAAGCTCCTCTTGTTTAATATGGGAAATTGGGCTTCATCCATGGAAAACACTAATTGCAATAAAACAGGGTGCAGATCTCTTTTAGATGAAAAATCTGTTTCACAGGTATGTATGTATGTATGTATGTATGTATGTAAGTATGTATGTATGTATGTATATATGTGCATACTTTTTCCCCTAAGATCTATAAATTGAAGTTCACACATTTAGCCATTTCATAATCAGGTAGCATGTCGTTTATTTGACTGCTGGAGTTTTATCTGTTCTGAGCATCCTATACGGGGATGAGACTTGCCTCCATTTTTCTAAACCACAGCCTGCTGCCTCCCGAAAGTGGTATAAAGCTTTCCTCGCAGCCTGCTCATTCGCTCCCTGAAGTGCTGGCCAATTTGGCTGAACAAGGCAGATACATATTACATTTCCCTTGCTGCCAAGTTCTAGACTGCTTCAGCAATATTGTGGAGAAGCCAAGGCAAAGAAAAAGAGAGGAAATTGCAATTAATTTAATCTTCTCCAAGGCTATATTAAAGCATGGCCACAAGATGCGGAGATGCTACATTGGAAACGGGAACGTGTTGACGTGTGCCTATGTTGAAAACCATTGTAGTTCACGATGGCAACATGACAGACAGAGGTCAGACTTTAGAACAAATGTGTCAAAATGAATATAGCAAACTGGTCATCACAGCAACAGCTATATTTATGGGAATCCTTTTCTCTACAGCCACTGATTTGTATCCTGAAATATACAAAGTTATTTTGGCATGATGAGGCAGAGTTGGCTCCATTTGGCAGTAAGAGTGATACAATTATGATACAAACGTGTTCAAGCCAGTCTCAGAAAGAAATGTGATATTAACTTCAGATTTGTTCTCTTTCCTGCTCATGAAGGAAGGCACAGATTATTATTTAAAATTTGCTGCTGCTGCTGCTTTGGTAACTAAATTTGTTTAGTATGCCACTAGAGACCTAATCTTGAATGCGGTAATTGTTTACTTCATTATAATAATGAAGATAAATAGCACAAAGATAAATAGCAATTACAAAAGATAAAGGATTAAATAATTACAGAAGAAAAAATAACCAAATAAATTACTTCAATAACTAATAAATATTGAAATGACAATTATATTACTAAATAAATCAAATTGAAAAATGATAGGAAAAATATATCTGTTTAGTTTGTTTTAATTTTCAATTTTAGAATTAAAGGGTATAATGCAAATGTTCTATTTCAGTGTTTTTTCCTCCTCTTTAGATGAGCAAAGCATACTCAGCCGATTTTGCCTCGCCTCACTTTTATATTGGGAGCCCTATTCTTTTCCCAGCACTTTGCAGATATCAGTTTCTCATTGCTCCCTTTTGAGTACATATGTTTTGGTATAGATTCAGAAATATCCGGGATGAAAAATAGTTCGCCTTAGACCTGAAGGTATTTGGCTCTAAAATTCTCTAATATTATCAGGCTTAGAACTGATCGTAACATTCATTTTTTTTCAGAAGCTTAATCTCAGGATTGCTAGTGCAAAGATGTATGTACTATGGGTCATCCATTTGGATTTTCAAGCAAAACACAGATTCTGCCATCTGTGTTTACTGCAGATTCTTTCCCGGCTGAGGTACAACAGAGCCTATATACAGCATATTCTGCCTTTTTCATTTATAAGTATCCTGTTTGAGGCAGGTAACTCAGCTCCATTCTTCCATTCCCATTGCCAATTGTTACCATAGCATAGGATTTCAGTGAAAATAGGGTAAAAGTCACTTGCCAAGTCTTGAGCATGAATTAGGCTTCAGCTTTCATTCTTCAGATGCCTTGGTAGAGAATGTGCTAAATGAAAATGTGGAATGTTTTCACTGTTGCGGACTTATTCAGTGATTAAAGCAACAAAATGCAGGTTCTGGACGGACATATTACATAGAAGTTTTAAGCTTCTCTACACCCTGGAATTCATCTTGTATTAATCAAAGTATAATGGGAAACATGAATTTTGACACAAATTCATGCTTCTCATTACACTTTGGTTAGCATAAACATGTCCAGATGTTTACTCAAAATGGTTGAGACATAGCTCAGGGATTGATCACCAAGTTTGAAAAGTTGAACATGCTAGTAGCCATTCCTGGCATTGGAGTGCAACACCATTTCTCAAAATAGTTGCTACTTCCTTGTTTTTCCAAAGGTTGGAAGATAGCGCCTGGTCAGAAAGCAGTTTACTAGGACTTCAGAAGTTCAAGGATCAGTTATATCATAAGTAACATATTACTGTCATTACAGTTGAAGAAGTGTCACAATGCATACTTTCCCCAAACACTGCTACTATTTTAGTGTCTGTGTTTTATATTCCTTATGTTTCATTTTTATAGAGTTTTAAATTTTACCTTATTCAGACTCATTAAAAGAGTAGATGGCATATACATTTTCTAAATGAAGCATATAGAAAATTCACACAATCCCTACAGTCTAGTTGTAGTGAGTTGGGAAATAATCAGCAAAGGCATAGGGTGACACTTATTATCTAATACAGTTTCTCTTTTAGTTCATCTTGCCTTTTTCTTTTTTGGTGAGGGGGGAGTAAATGAAAAGTATCAAATTAGTATGTTACGTGAGTGTTATTTCTGTTGGGAAAAACAATTGAAGGTTTACTTAAATGAAAGTATACTCAGAAATAATAATAGATGTTGCTGTTAGTCTGAGGCACAAATAGATTTTGAGAAATGAAGGAAAGAAACAATTCATTTCCTGCTTGTATAATAGTACCATGGAGTCTATTGGTAGAATAAGCAATTCCCATTAAAGTTCCACAAAAAAGAATTTCCTGCTGCTGCTGATATTGTATTACGCTGTTTAATTGCAAAAACCGAGCATTTTAATGTTCTGTAATACACTTGCCCATTGTTCAGTTAATGAGGTGTAGTAACCCTGCCAGTGATCCAAGAGAGTTAATTGCATACTGGGTAACTTCCAGTATTTACTGTAAGATTTAATAGAACAGCAGATTCTAAACATTGGGTAGGACAGGGGTGGGGATGAGGGTAGAGAGGCTGGGGAGCAGGACTGATCTACCTGTTCCGAACTAAGCAAACTCACTAGCTTGCAATTCTAATAGTTTTCCTTCCACGACAGGCTCGTAAACCTGCACTTCTGATTGGCCTGTTGATAGTGGATCGTGATTGGTCGTTGTTGGCTGATCTGATTGGCTGTTAGCGGGTCGCTGCTGATTGGACGCTCCCAGCACGGCAAACTCAAATCATTGGGTGTTGTGACAGCAGCCAGCTCTATAAAAGGAGCTGCTGCTGCCCTAGTATTTTGCTCTGTTCTGAAGTCACTAATAAAGAGTTGGAGTCACTATTCGATGCCTCATCTCCGTTCTTTGCGCCCACGCTCCCAGATCTAACACTACCAGTTCATGTATTCATTTTATGTACTTAATTTATGCCATAGGATATTTTCATTGGGGAAACTGGAGAAAGGGCAACTTGGAGAAGATCAGGACAATTAATTTGTTGGGCTCAGCCATCTCAAATCATTTCTTGCTCTGGAGCATTTAAACAGATTTCTAGACTGGAACAGGACTATTTAGGGCTGATTTGTCCCCATTGCAGAAAAGTGGAAAAACCAACATAAAGGTTAGATGAGATGAAGCCACTTGATTAATGTACAATACTTTTTTAAAAGCCTGTGATGTTCTGTCCTTTATTCACTTGTCTATACTTTCAATATGAAGTGCTGTTTTCATTATTTGGTATCTGGCATGCAAAGTCTTCTAAAGTTTTGGTGTGCAAAGGTCAAACATAGCAATGTCTGTTATTGTATAAAGCAATTTCCTCTCACAAGAAAACATATAATTCAGCTTATAGCTGGCTGCAGGCCTTGAACCATAGACTTTTACTACTCTTCAAGTTAACCATTTGAGAACGCATGAAAAAAGACTCCTCATTTTCTCCTATTCCCACTCACATATCATGCAGTAAGGACCATGGATTCTCCCCCCCCCCCACTCCTGTTAACGTTATAGGAATAGCAGGAATTACTCAAATATCCGACTTCAAAAAGCTAAGCAGGTTTGGACCTGATTAATATTTGGATGGACAATCCCTCAATTGTAGGTTTAAAAAGAGGCAAACAACAGGCATTCACAAACCTATATTGTTACCAGAAAAACCCTACCTGGATGTGTCCACGAAACTATCAGAAGTCATCCTCAGATTATTAGTGTACACAACTTTAAACCCTTCAAAATACTAGGGGATTCCTTTTTTTCCTTTGTCCTTCCATTTTCATTTTTCCCTTTAACTGTCAACTCAGCAAACACTCTGTCAGAACATCTTGTAACATCGCTTTGGGCTTTTAATATTTTTCTTTTAATTTACAGATTGCTAATAAATGCCCCTCAGCAGGCTCTCCTGTTTACTTTCATGATAATCCATCCACTTAAATTCATTATTAGAATACAGAATATACAGGTGAAACATGAAAAATTAGAATATTGTGCAAAAGTTCATTTATTTCAGTAATGCAACTTAAAAGGTAAAACTAATATATGAGATAGACTCACTACATGCAAAGCAAGATAGTTCAAGCCGTGATTTGTCATAATTGTGATGATTATGGCTTACAGCTCATGAAAACCCCAAATCCAAAATCTCAGAAAATTAGAATATTACATGCAATCAATAAAACAAGGGTTGTACAAAGTACAGTATTGGACCTCTGAAAAGTATAAGCATCCATATGTACTCAGTACTTGGTTTGGGCCCCTTTTGCAGCAATTACTGCCTCAATGCGATGTGGCATTGAAGCTATCAATCTGTGGCACTGCTAAAGTGTTATGGAAGACCAGGATGCTTCAGTAGCGGCCTTCAGTTCTTCTGCATTGTTCGGTCTCATGTCTCTCATCTTTCTCTTGGCAATGCCCCATAGATTCTCTATGGGGTTCAGGTCAGGAAAGTTTGCTGGCCAATCAAACCCAGTAATCTCACAGTCATTGAACCAGGTTTTGGTGCTTTTGGCAGCTGGACAATGAAGTCAGCATCCCCATAAAGCTCATCTGTGGAAGGAAGCATGAAGTGCTCTAAAATCTGGTAGACAGGTGTGTTGACCCTAGACTTAATGAAGCACAGTGGGCCAACACCAGCAGATGACATGGCTCCCCAAATCAACATAGACTGTGGAAACTTCACACACTGGACTTCAAGCATCTTGCAGTGTGTGCCTCTCCATTCTTCCTCCAGACTCTGGGTCCTTGGTTTCCAAATGAGATGCAAAAGTTCCTCTCATCAGAAAAGAGGACTTTGGACCAATGAGCAACAGACTTGTTCTGTTTTTCTTTAGCCCAGGTAAGATGCTTCTGACATTGTTTGTTGTTCAGGAGCGGATTGACAAGAGTTATATGACATTTGAAGCCCATGTCCAGGATCCATCTGTGTGTGGTGATTCTTGATGCACTGACTCCAGCCTCAGTTCACTCCTTGTGAAAGTTCCCAACACTTTTGAATGGCCATTTCCTGACAATCCTCTCCAGGCTGTGGTCATCCCTGCTGCTTGTGCACCCTTTTCTTCCACCCTTTTCCCTTGCACATAACTTTCTATTAATGTGCTTTGATACAGCACTTTGGTAACATCCAACTTCTTTTGCAATTACCTTTTGAGGCTTTCCCTCCTTATGGAGGGTATCAATGATGGTTTTCTGCACAACTGTCAGGTCAATAGTCTTTCCCATGATTGTGCTTCCTACTGAACCAGACTGAGAAATCATTTAAAGGCTCAGGAACCCTTTGCAGGTGTTATGGCTTAATTAGCTGATTAGAGTGGGACACTTTGAGCCTAGAATATTGAACCTTTTCACAATATTCTAATTTTCTGAAATTGTGGATTTGGGGTTTTCATGAGCTGTAAGCCATGATCATCTCAATTATGACACATCACGGCTTGAACTATCTTGCTTTGCATGTAATGAGTCTACCTCATATATTAGGTTCACCTTTTAAGTTGCATTACTGAAATAAATGAACTTTTGCACAATATTCTAATTTTTCGCGTTTCACCTGTATGATAGATTAGAGTGGATCTCCACTAATCTCCACTCCATCTCCAATTAACTTACAACAAGGTTTGTTCATTTTTCCAAATTTAATGCTGAATCGAAAGGAATCCTTTTGTACCCACTTATAAAATGGATTCACTATTTTTCCTGTCTGTTGAATGGAAGCAGAATCCTAGATCTTTCTTTTCAAAGCATTTCATTACGTTGTAGTATTATTAATCTTGGGTTCCTTCCCCATCATTAAATTTATTGTCCTTGTATTATTCTCCCATTTCTGTTAAAACAGATGATAAATAACATTGGACATATTGTAGAGCCAGCCATCTCTCTATGTCAATAGAGCTGTAGTGTTGTTCAATTTTTAACAAACAACATGTGGCTCTGTGCCATTTATTTCTATAATGAAAACTAGTAAGACAGAGCTACTTTTTATTGTTGTATAGTGGAACATCAGTGCTACATTGATGCTTCAGTATAAACATCTAGTAATATGGATGTTCCATATGTCTGCAACAAATCACTTCTGAAATCTTGCCAAGAAAACTGCAGGGACTTGTCCAAGCAATTGCCAGGAATCATAACTGAATTGAAGGGGTGGGCAGCATAAGCCACTCAGTATCTATTCAGCAGCATGCAAAAACTTAGTAACATAAATAAATAAGTCTGTTATTGCTCATAAGACATCTTTCATGACTGTGACCAAACCAATACTGCCAAGTTACATGACCTATCAGGCAATATAGACTTGAAACTAGAGCCGTAAACCATATCCAATGCTTTTACCTTAGTTCTGTCAGTATCTTTTGCATTACTGGTTATGGGCATTTGCTGTTAAAAAAAAAATTAAACAAATCCAAAACTAACATTATTTGAGAACAATTTTGACATATGTATTTACTAGAACACTTGAGATATTTGCAGCTTTAGTGGTCTGAGATTTGAAAGAATAGATTAAGGCCTAGTATTCTAAAGGTTAATTATATTCTGATACACTTCATAGACATTTCTTATGTGGTTAGTTTTTTTCCTGATATACTAATATACAATAAAAATATGTGCCTGCGTACATATTTTCACATACTCAATTACTCTTTTTCTCCTCAGGTTTAGCCTTCAGGTTCTCTCTAACAAACTTGATTCCTCTTAGGCCATGTAATATGTAACAGATTGGAACTTTCTGGCTTTTCCTTAACCCAAGTACACATAATTGGGCAAGAGAGTACAGTACAGGTAATCAAGCAGTATCTCAAGGACATTGACATTCAAACGGACTTGATGTCCTTTCCCAAAGATATATTTTTAAGCAGTCCTACATCCCATACAGACCTACTGGTCAGGGGTGTTAAACTCGATTTCATTGAAGGGCACATCAGGGTTGTGTTTGACCTCAGGGGCCAGGTGGGCATGGCCAGCTCGACATCACTCATGTCAGGGGCACATCTCCCAGGCTCCATTTTCAGCTGTGATGGCCTCCTGCAGTGCTTTGCCAGTGAAAACAGAGCGGCCCTCCCAAGCTGCATTTTCACTGCCAGAGTGCTGAAGGAGGCCGTCACAGCCAAAAATGAGCTTGGGAAGGCCACACACGGCACTCCATTTTCGTTGGCAGAGGCTCTGTGGGCCAGTCCTTCCAGGGTGGCTCTGCAGTCCAGATCTAAGCACCGGATTTGGCCCATGAGCCTTGAGTTTGATACCCCTGCACCAGATGCTTAAACTATCTAGTGGGTCTGCATGCTTTAAACTAAGCTGGTCCCTAAGGTGGTTTTAGAGGTAAGATACAAAAGGATTGCATTCAAATGCAGTCTCTGCCTGTGTGGTAAAGGAGCCATTGAAACCATCGAACATGCCTTACTGTATTCTCTATTTCTGCCTATTTCTGTGCTTTTGATTGGGACTTTGCTTCTTAGTTTGAGAGATGAATTATTATCAGAAGCAATATAGCAAAGATATCTGGTTTCCCTTACCAGCTGCTTACCAAATGATTCTGCTTCACATGGATCATGAGAGTTGGCATAAGCCTTGGTGTTTTGGCAGAATGTAAGAGCAGAATAAAAAGGGGCTATCTTCAAAGGTACTATTCTGAAAGAGTGAAGCATTCCTGGCTGAAAATCTAAGGAAATGTTAACAGGGTACATGTGAATGTCTGGCAATTCTCACCTTGCAATGCATAGGCGTTGGTGACATCAAGCTAACATTATGCTTGCATGAATTTTAACATAAATTCAAATTGCTTTGCCCTTTGGCTGGTTACTTTAAATAAAGAAAAAAGAACTAAGTAAAAACCTCTGATGGGGTACATGATGAGTACATAAATAAAAAGACAGGCAGTGAGATTATCAGATTGATATTGTTGCATTAAAACAATTGTTTTTGTAGTGGTGACAGAATAAGTAAGCAAATGTAAATGGACTATGATACTGAATGCTCAAATCATGCAACATTTGAGTTGTATCCAAAGTCTGCTTACAGAAAAATTACAAGAAAATATGTTTGGCAAATAGTTATGTATTTGGTTTTCAGTTGCTGAACTACTAGTGTAACAACACAAGAAACTAGTAAAATAACAGAAGAAATAATACAAGGACCTTTCACATGTTCCATTACAACTCCAACTGGCCAGAGTGCAATCACTGTAATGGAACATGTGGATGATCTTATGGGACAAGGGGAAGCTGTGCTGCCTAGGAAACAATCTGGCAAAAGAGACAGAGCCCTCAGTGCTTTAGCAATCAGAGAAAAAGACTTAGGGAGGAGCCTTCTAATGGATCAAGTGGTTAAAAATAGTGGTGGGAACTTTTTACCTTCAGACTTGTAAGATTCTGTTTGTGTCCCCTTACAATAAAGTAAAATCAGTTCATCTGGTGATGTATCTTGTTTGGCTTACCTGGGAAGGCTGGCAATGGCCAACATATTTCTGCCATAGTGTTGCTTTGCTGCTTCAGGAGCTGCAGTGGCTGCCAGTATGCTTTCAAGTGCAATTCCAGGTGCTGATTATTCCCTTCAGAGACCTATATTGCATTAGGCCTGGGTATCTAAGAGAGACTCTTTCCTGAATGGTCTCTGCTTGTTGGACCTGAGTGGCCAGAGAGCATCATACTAAAGTTCTCCTCCCCCATCTACCAGGAGGTGAGGCAGGAGAGGGCCATTATGTCAAGCATTCTTGACGGCAGCTCCCTTCTGTGGAGCTGTTTACCCTCTGAGATACCAGGAGCTACTAAAAACTTGTTTTTTCTAGAAGGCTGTTGGAGAATGACTGTAGAGCCACAGGTGTCTATTTGTGTACATATATAAATGTATGTGCATATTTTTCACCCAAAGTTCCCACTCAAGGCACAAATGGCCAGACACAAATTATCCTATTTCAGGCACAGTATGAGAAGACCTAGCTCTCTGGAGAAGGATCTAATGTTAGGGAAGGTTGAAGGAAAGGAAAGAAGAGGACAGCCACCGGCAAAAGTGATAGGCTGTTACAGTAGGTATGAGTGTACTGTTGGAAGAGCTATATAACCAGATTAGAAACAGTTCATATGAAGACAATCTATATGCTCACTAGGAGTCAACAATGACTCGGTGTCACATAATCAAAATGTATATGTTTTCTTATTATTTTGTTGCTAGTCATTATAAAATAATTTTGTGACTGAAGTTTTACAATATAATTTTATCTTATTTCTGCTTTGTTACCATTAAACCATCCACAGTCTGCAAGATTGAGGCAACAGATTATTTGCAGAAATAAATAAAAACAAATACATAAATGCTAAAAACCGTATCAGAAAATTCCCATTCACGGTTGTTCTTCCAGATAATCGGAAAAACAGACTAATTACAGTTTGCTATGGTTCAAAACTGTTTTTTTAAGGAGTGACTAATGAGCATAACAGATTGTCGTAATTCTAAAGTATTTTTTATTTTGGAAAGAATACTATTAGGCAATTTATCCTTTTCCTCTATAAGAATCAGGACAATACTGGTGTTCTGACAACTAATTATATAGCAGAACAATTTGATTTGATGACTGCCCACAGCCAAAGCCAAATGAAGCCACTTTATAGTGTTTACTCACTTAATAACTTTATGCTGATGAACTTTCAAGATTTCAGAATCATACAGAATCCACATGAGTCTGTAATGGACTTTTTGGTCTATTCAAGTGATCTCTGTTCTATAATGACCTAGAACCAACTATTTGCTTGTACAATGGCTCTTTATACATTGGGCAAGATAAAACAGTTCAAAGTTGAAATGACTTGAACTGAGATAAAAGTAGATTGAGAGCAATCCTCTCAAAGGAATAGTGATAAAAATATTTTAATTTGGAAAATAAGAATAGGAATAGACCATATTCTAACTAGTCAGAAAAGGCAAAGGGCTGTAGAAGAAAATGGACAATCTACTTGTCATTGGAAGAAAAACTATGGAGAAAATAGTATGTCCATTCATTTCTGTGCTCCTGGGGACTCCTGCTTCTGAGTCAAGCTAGGGCATTGCTTTATTGTGTAAAAGAACAAAGGCAGAGCAAACTTAATGAAAAAACAGTCATATGAGGAAAGCCAGGAAATATACACATAAATCCCTGAATACAAACTTTATAAAAAAACAGAGAAAAACATACTGTGATTTAGTGTCATTCTATACATCATAATTTGTGTTCCCTTCCTAATACAACTAGGCATATGGGTGTGTGTCTTTTACAGTAGCTGAGTTTACAATTCACTGAGCTATCTGGTATGACAACACTGTCACTCCCAGTTTAGATCTTCATTAATATTGTTTGCATATGCCTTTGTGTGAGAAAAAAAGGGGAAGTGAATTATTTATTTTGCTAACATGTATCAGTTTGTACTCCTTTACACTGAATTGCATTTTATAATTTTTAATGCTTATTCACACAATTTGAAGATTTCCATCTATAGTTCTTTACAATCTCATTTGATTGATTTCCCTAAACAGATCAACAACCTCAGCCAACATGGCTATCTTTCTGTTCATAACTAATTCTAGATTATAAAAGTAATGGCCCAAACATCGTTTTGAGCATAATTCTGCATTAAACATTTTTTCCAATTTGAAAATAGTCTGTTTATAAATACACTGTGTTTCCGTTTTTTACCTCTCATTAAAACATGGGTATTCTTATTCCACAGGCTATCAGTTTTTAATATCTTAAACTCTTTGAAAATCCAAGTATGTAATATGTTATCTGTCATTATAGATTATGTGCTAATACTAACCCTAATATGCATTGTTGTTAATGGAGAATCATTATAATGCAAACAAACTTCTCTTACCTTTCGGGGCAATTAGGTCTATGACATCCATTCACTTTTAAAAGCCCTCAAAAGCTGAGATGAATTCACAGGCATGGGTCTCTGAAGATTTTAAACATATTGTATAATTCAGGGGTCTCCAACCTTGACAACTTTAAGCCTGGAGGACTTCAACTCCCAGAATTGGCTGGGGAATTTTGGGAGTTGAAGTCCTCCAGGCTTAAAGTTGCCAAGGTTGGAGACCCCTGCTGTATATGACTAAAGAATATATGTTTCTCTTTAATTCATTTGCTGTGGTTTTTCTTCTTGTTTAGCTCTGCTCACTCTTCCCAGCCTTAATTGTTTCTTCTGATTCTACCCTTCCCCATGTCTTTTCCCCCAATGTTGCTGCATTTCTTTCCTTCTCTTCTGAATGCTAGCACTTCTTTTTAAGGCTCTTCCTATGTTTGAGGTGCAAAAAATGAAACTTTGGTTTTACCAATTAGATGAGTGTGTTGTTATAGAAATGGCTAGTTTATACTGTTATGTAAAAGTAAAAAAAATGAGATTTGATATTATTCTCTTATTCTACTGCACCAAAGGGAATCAGAATGCCTTTTTCTTTCTCTCCCACTTTTTCCTATGTTTTTCCCTTCTCTTTGCCCTCCCCTATTTTTTCTACTATTTTCTTTTGTATGTTTGTATTTTATATTATAAACTAATAAAAAAGAAAGGCTTTTCCTGTCTATAGAACCATCTCACCATCTGTTCTGTCTGAACTCTAGGGCTTGCTCTCAAGCAAGCTTTTGTTGGCAGATTTCTCCAATTTAAGCCTTCTCATGTGACTTCTCTTCCAGCTTTCAGAAATAAATGGCTTTTTGATGTGGTTTTTAATTGGAATACAGGTAGTTGCATATTTTTCTCAGATGTCCATGTCCACAGAATTCCGTGCCATATTTTTTATGTCTCCATATACAATACCAGCATCTAGGTTACTGTAGGCTTGGATTTGTCTGTGAATAAACAAACTAGAGTAGCAATAATACATTTGTTATCAGAACAAAAATATGAATATCAGATAAATTAAGAATACAGGAAGCCAGTTTTAGAACTGACTAGAATCGAAGCTAAACGAAGTTGTAGTGTCTTTCTTAGCTAAAATCACAGAATCCATCAAATTCATTTTTCCTCAAAAACTTTTCCAACTCGGTATTTTTTTTTAAAGGCAGGAAATGCAAGTATTATGAAGGTTTTTATAATTATCTAAATTGTTAAAATGGAACTTTCTGTTTCAACAGGGTCTTAGCTAAAACTAAAATTATTTCATTTGGTGAGGCAGGAGAAAGGAAGGAATTAAATTAAAAAAACGTCCAAAAATGCTGGATATGTTTTATAACCATAAATGGTAAAAGCACTCTTGTTGTTCTGCCAGAAAGCAGACCAATAACGTAAGGTTTTGATTTACAGAAACAGCTTTGTACAGACCCTTTAGAGAATGTTGTGCCTGTTATAAGAATGTAATTAACTTTTTTTCAAAATATTGAGATTTTTTTTTTAAAAGTAGATTCATATTTTTGACAATGTTGGGAACAAGTCAGAGAAACAAAGATGACAATCAGGTTAGGAGATACCCTGCGACTGAATTAAAATACATTTTTTTCTCTCTCCCAGAAATAAAATATATGATTCAGGATGAGTTAGGTCACTACATAGAGTTTCTAATCCATAGGCCCATCTGTTCATGACACAATCTCTTTGGCTACAGACATCTGCTTTTGAAATGCCTTTTTATTTACTATCTTGCTTAGGCTCACTGGTTGGATTCTTGTGGTTCCTCCATTTTAAACCTAGAGTGGACTTGGAGTGCCATTTTTAACCTCTCATTATATTTGGAATATCATAGAGTTAATGTTCTTCTGAGTCATCAGAGATAAAACCAACAGTGAAATGTTAACTATCTGTTTTAAGCTAGAAAGCAGTGCTTAGGACTTGTCCTCTGGAAGAAAATGCTGTCCAAAGTTTGCAACTGAGAGAGCATTATACTTCTTCCTTTAGCATACTAATGTATAACCTAAAACATAAGATAATAATTTTATTCTTTTTTTAAATAAAGTTTTATTTGGGTTTTCACACATACAAAATACAAGTAAAACATCTTTTTTGAAAATAGCATGGTCCCGGGTTGAACTTCTTTATACAGACACAAAACTCAATTTCATGTTCCTTTTTGTGTTCTATTCCATATCTTATATTATTCTACATTTTCTATATAGTTTTTCCCCTCTTTTAATTTTCTCAATTGTGATTATCTCATCTCAATTCAAATCATTATATTTATACTTTTGTCTGTTCTGTTTCAATTTCATATTATCTTTTCTCAAACAAATTTTCTCCTGTAGTTACTAATTGGAGTATGACACCTTTATATCTTTTGATTACATCTATTCCACTCTTATTTAAACTTCAATATATACCTTAAGGTTATGACCTTCAATATAATACATAATACATAACTTCCAATTGAATTCTGCTTGGTACATTCTTATAATACACACTATATTATTTTTTTAAAAAAAGATTATAAATATATATAATGAAATAGATAGAGAACTGTGATGGATTTTGCCATATCATTGATCATCATGAAACTGATGTTATTTTAGTTATTTTGGATGGAGATGATTTAAGAGATCATGAAGAGTTTGTCTGTGCAAATTGGTGTTAGTTGGGAATGGCAAATAGTATAATTTAAGAAGCAGAACTTAAATTCAATATGTGTGAAACTTTAAATTACATGTGACTATCTTTAAAGACATATTTATTTTATTTTTATTTATTTTTATTTGGTTTGGTTTGTCAATTGCTTACATGATAACAGGTATAAGTAAAAACATAGTTATGAATACATGGATACATATGAGAAAAATAAAAGAAACAATAGGACAGGGACTGTAGGCACGCTGGTGCGCTTATGCATGTCCCCTACAGAGCTCTTAGGAAAGGGGTGAGGTCAATAGTAGACCATCTAAGGTTAAAATTTTTGGGGTTTGGGGAAGAAACCACAGAGTCAGGTAGAGTATTCCAGACATTGACCACTCTGTTGCTGAAGTCGTATTTCCTGCAATCAAGTTTGGTGCAATTAACCTTGAGTTTGTATCTATTGTTTGCTCTTGTATTGTTATGGTTGAAGCTGAAGTATTCATTGACAGGTAGGACATTGCAATGTATGATTTTATATACTATACTTAGATCAGACCAAAGGGGGCATAGTTCGAGGTTTTCTAGGTCTAGAATTTCAAGTCTGGTGGCATAAGATATTCTGCAACAAATAAAGGAGTGGAGAACTCTTCTTGTGAAATATTTTGGGACTTTCTCAACTGTGTTAAAATCAGATACGTGATTTGGGTTCTAGACTGATGAGCTGTATTTAAGTATTGGTCTAGCAAATGGTTTGCATACTCTAGTTAGTAGTTTAATATTACCAGAGAAAAAGCTACGTAAGATTACATTAACAACTCTTAATGCCTTTTTGGCTATGTAGTTACAGTGAGCTCTAGCACTTAGATTATTAGAGATGAGTACTCCAAGATCCTTGACAGAGTTTGGATCATCAACAAGGTGTTAACTATTTAGCCTGTATTTTTTTCTTTTCTTTTCTTTTTTTTTTTGCCAATGTGTAAGACAGAGCATTTATTTGTTGAGATTTGAAGTTGCCATTTGTTTGACCATTTTGATACATAGTTGAGATCTTTTTGAAGGGTAGCAGTATTGTTGGTGGTATTGAATAGCTTTACCTTGTCAGCAAAGAGAACGCAGTTGCTCTTAATATGATCACAGAGGTCATACATACACACATACATACATAGATACACACACACACACACTTATTTTACTCCCTTTTCTGAGTATCCCAATAATATTTCACATTCCTAGATGAAGTAGCTTCTACTTGTTTTGTGAAGTAACCAAATACAATTCCTTGGTGCTCTTTGGAAAAAGGAAGGGACAGCCTCAATGTGTGTGGCCACAACTATTTCTGCATTATTTACTCTAACAACAAGCTAGACAGATAAATCAGGTTCTCTTCAACTTTGGCTGTCTTGAGCTGACAACTGGATAAACATCAGTTACATACAATGATGTGGGGGGGGGGTAGTTGGTTCTGCTTGTGTTCCATGTCAGTTGTGTTAGAAAGGTATGTCAAAGTTTACTAAAAATGCTGATGGATGAAGGTTGAGTTACTGAGGAGTGCTGAATAGATAAAATGGTTATTTAAAGCCTGATCTGGAATGACTTCATTGCAACACTGTAGGCACATTTCTTGGAAGGATGATGTTTCAGGGATGATACTTATGAATTGCTAATATTAAGCTTAGAGATAGATATTGTCATTTTATAATCCCAGCACTTTAACTTATTCTTTAAAAACACTTAAACAAATCATTCTTGTAATTCTCAAGACTTATTTATTTACCACATTTATATCTCTACTTTATGGTAACCTATGTGGTTTCAGATAAAACTGGTACATGACTTGCTGAAAAAATAATATACAATGGAATGACCTTTTAGAATCACTAATATTCACACTGTTGCAGAGACAATCTTGCAGTAAGAGAAGAATTTCTGGAATTAGCAGTCAAGCCGTTGTCATGTAAAGTTGTCTTATAAGAAACATACATAGCCAACAGGTTGAATGATAGAAACATACATAGCCAACAGGTTGAATGATAGGTACTTTGATGTACATTTTTTTTGTACAATGGTCTAATGAATCAAGGTGAGTAGACATCATATTTAAAGCTAGCATAAACTTCAAGATTGAAAACATTTTTAAAAATAAGGATGGTTGAAATATATTAATGGAAGGGGAACGCAATGATAAAACATTAACTCTAGCAACCATATATGCTCCTAATCAGGGTCAAATTGGTTTACTATAAAAGGTTATGAATAGAAAAAAAGCAACATTAAAACAAAAAAAGCATTTTAAAGGAAGGTGCTGTAATATTCATGTAGTGAAATCTCAGATGTATCAGAGTCCTCTGAAATTAATGTATAGAAAACATTTGCTAACTGATCTAATGGAAGAAAAGCCAAGAGAGCTTAACATGTAAACTATCAAGTTATTATTTATTTTTATTTATTTTATTTATTTAGGAGATTTATATTTATATTTATATGCTGCATCCCTGTTTGACACCCTTTTTCATTGGTGCTGATTCAATCTTAACCATGAAGCTTCCAAAGAAGATGTAAAAGACACAGTCATAGACCTGAGTTTACACCAAATTTTATCCCTGTGAATAACATGAAAAGCTGCTTAAGGCCAATAAAGACAACAAATAGCAAGGCATGGAGAACAGCTTAGGAAAAATCTCTTACAAATTTCCCCAATAATTTATTTAAACTGGAGACAGGACACAATATACCATTGAAGCTCCGATGTTTTATTATGGTACTGGAGGAAACAAAAGCAAACCTAAGAAGGATGAAGATGCAAGGATGCATATAAAGACTTGTGCAAAATAAAATACACATTTGATTGACTCCAATAAGATAGTCTATTGAATATGATTGGATATGGGAGCATCTTATATATTAATGAGGTCAAATGTGGGATGGATTCTATGAGGCAAAGGGGTGGAGCTCTAAAATCAATGGTGCATTGAGAGTACAAACACAGAACTGTATTTTCTGAATTTGGTCACTTCTAATGAGCTACTTTTAAGCATTTATCTTATATTGGCCTTGTTTCAGGAGCTATGCTTGCTTCCCAGTTTCTTCTCCCAGCTTTATCAACATTCCTTGGCAATTTGAATGTTTTATGGCTGAGGTGACAGGATTTCTTGTCCCTGGAAATGTCATCAGGGAGAGTTATGTTTTGCTTTGTCCTAACCAATACCTTATTTTCTTTCCGTGGCCTTATGACTTATATACAAACTGGACTCTGGCAACATTCTCTCCTGCTGTGCCTTGATAAGCTGACAACTGGCCTGTCCAAGTAAAATTCAGTTTTAACAGAAGGTGTCTGCTCTTTATCCCTTCTTCCACCCACCTGGTCAATAACAGTTGCATTTGGTGGAGGAAAGAATGGGGAGAAAGAAAGGGGCAAATGAAATTTGGGGTCTTTTCAGCCCCGGAACTATAAGTTTATTAGCTGGCATTTACTTTTTTGGTTTGTCCTTGATTGTTTCTTGACTGTTTACTTCTCTTTGAAATAATAGAAAAAATGCTTGCCTTCAAAAAAAGTCTCTGGGAAGTTTTCTCTGAGCTGTTCTTCTGGAATAGCATACTTCTTTATTTTGTTTTTGTTTGTACTATTTTACTATAAATTAATGACTTCTATTTGTGCTCAACCTTTCTTTCTTTCTTTTTTTTGAAAAAGATTTTATTAATTTTCTACAAACAAACAAGACAAACAAAACATAAAAACATCAACTCTCATATGTACATCCAGTGTGTCAGTTGGTTCATCATTTTTGTGCATTCATTCTGTAGTCTCAATTACAATTATGTTACATAACAACTCATATTGTCAATCCAAACTTATATATCCTAATATCACTAAAAAAAGAAGTTTTTGACTATATTTTTAATCATTCATGCTTTATGAGCTAACAATACTTTAAACCAGTTTACTCTATAACAAATCATATAATCATATCAAATCAATCCTAAAAAACCCTTTATAAATATAATATCAAATAACAAAATAATAGCAAAATAAAGATATTCCTTACTGTCTAGCACTCTAAATATTCTATTATCGTATTTTATCATCTAGCCATTGATAAAAAAGATCCCAAATTTCATAAAATTGTTTATCCTCTTGCTCTCTAATCTCAAATGTCAATCTACTCATCTCAGCACATTCCAATATTTTCTTAATAATTTCTTCCTGTAATGGTATTTTCTCATTCTTCCAATTTTTAGCAAATACAATCCTAGCCGCTGTTAATACATTTACAATCAGGTACTTCAAATCTTTACTGTATATATCAGGTAAAATTCCCAATAAGAAGATCTCTGGTTTCAAGTCTATGTGTTTCTTTGTCATTTTTTCCAACCACATGCGAATTATAGTCCAATATTTTCTAGCATCCTCACAAGTCCACCACATATGGTCATACGAGCCGGGTATCTGATGACATTTCCAGCATTTTTCAGATTTGTTCTTAAACATTCTTGCTATTCTTGTCGGGGGAAAGTGCCACCTGTAAAACATCTTATACAAGTTTTCTTTATATGCTGTTGACATTGTCATTTTATAATTTTGAGACCACAATTTCTGCCATTTCTCTAGATCAATCCCATATCCAAAAATTTTTTTGTTTGTACTGTTTTACTATAAATTAATGACTTCTATTTGTGCTCAACCTTTCATCCACCGATAGCTTCTATATAGATAAAAGATTCCATTTTATATGCTGGATCCTGTATCGTGAGTCCAAAGCAAATCTTCCTCATCAGTTACCTGAGTCCATAGGCATGTTATCTCTTCTTGAATATACTATTTATTTTTCACATGCCCAAATGTTCAGACTAAATGGATTGAGACTTGTTTTATCTAGGAAATCTAATAATGGAATTTTATAAACAAGCAATTATGCTAATTTTGCATGTTGAAAATTTTGCATGCTGAAAACTAAGGAGCATTTTACTTTATTTCAGTAATTCTATGCTGTCCTATCCCATCCCATCCTCATTCCATTCCATTTCATTCCATTCCATTGTTCTTAGTGATTGCTTTTCTTTTCTTCGACATCCCGTGTCTTCATCTTTTTTAACTTTGAGCTTCAGGTTATTTACTGTGTATCACATAAACTTTAAGCACATTTTCTGGTTCTATTTTTTTTCCATTACTGCTATCAAATTACTGAAAAACTCAAGTTGTAATTGAACTTATTTTCACAATTATATCCCAAAGGATTGCATTCAGCATTGGAGTATATCATACCTCTTTTGTTGGTCTTTAATTCATTCATTAATCCTTGTCATTATGGCTAATTCAGCTTTCCTATTAAAGCTATAGTATTGGGTATTCGGTAGTCTTGGATTAAGCGGTAAGGTACAAATTGGATATTGGATTCAGAATAAAAGTAACACATTTTACTAAGTATCCAAAACTGTATGCATACTATTAACTGACATTTTTAAAAATTTCTTAAACTCTTTTTGTTACATAAGTGCAGAATACACTGGAAGTAAAAATATCCCTTTTGGAAATTTATAATTTAAATTGTGATTCTTTGGGATACAACAGAGACAAGGGGAGTCAGGAAATTCTAGCGTAACAGGAGAATGCTATCAATAAATACAGCTATCTGTAGCTGAGTTTGTTTGGATTTGGATTTGAATAGTTTGACATTTTTGTCTTTTGCTTCTCCCTTTGGAGGAGTCCAGATCAAAGGCTAAGCTTCCCAATCAATGAAGCAACCACTTATATGTTGGCAAGCCTGCATGAATAACCTCAGAATAACCTCAGAGCCAAGGCCGATGCTTCAACCTTGAAAGGGGTTTGGCAAACCACACCTGGTCAGGAAGACTGGCAAGCAAGTATGCCAATAGTTGCTTTGCTACCGACCAAATTAAAAAAAAACCAGCTAAACATTAACTGATTAAGCATTAGTTCTGCAGTGACATTTCTGTGTATAATGCAAAGGAAGAAGTTTTCCAGCTGACAGTTCTGCATCTTTTCACTATTTCACTCTTTTTCCATTAAAAAAGAGAGAGAGATATATTTCTGAACTTAGGAAATCATTATATTTATCAATTTGGGCTGAGTCTTCAATATATCTCGATATGGTAAGAGATATTAGGTAGGGATAGAGTTGCTCAACTGTATATGTGTTGTTGTAAGTGACATGTTCTTTGTATGTTGTCACTTTGCTGTATTGAGTGAGGGTTGGCTGTTGATGTTAGGGGAGAGGTTTTAAAAGCTCAGAATACCATTCCTAATGATAGCATCTCTTGTTTAACAGAATTGATGTGAATCATTAAGCTACTCTTTAATTTATGTTAGGTATTTTTCTGCTAGCCAAAGCCTTTCAAGCTTATGGAGTGAGGCAATTTTCTCATAGAGGATTATTTTATTCTTTAAATCTGTCAAGATCTAATTATTATGAAGTGCACTAAATCTCAAACCCAATCTTTATTATTTGATTTTTGCAAATGATTTTCATAGTGTCTCAATTCGTCCTCTTTGTTATAGTAGTTCTTGGTTTGTAGTATTATGACAATTGTAAACATGTTGTGCTTTGCAAGGTTCTTTGAATGATGCCAAGCTTACTTTCTTGTGTGTGTAGATTGCACTATATTCTATTTACTCAAGAAGAAAACTACATATAAGTTAATACTTCGGGACAGTGGGAGGGGCAAACTGACTTGCATTCCTAGATAGGACCAATTTAAAGGCATTATTAGGAGGAGCAAATGACTGCAGATTAAAGGGAAATGCCTGAAGATGGGCTTGCTTCCCAGTGAATTTTAACCCTTTCTATCACACATATGCAGTGTTTTTGTTTTTACGTCCAGTTGTCTCTTCAATTTTCCTTTTTAAATGATGCAAGATTGCCATAGAAGCTTGGTCCACTGTGTGTGAGTTCCATTGCATTGCAGTGCAATAAAATAAGGCTTCATTCTATTAAATTCAGTTTTATTTACTTATATCCCACATTTCTAAATTCAGTTTTGAAATACAACCCATTTTTGCAGTGGCAGAGCTCATGTACCATGAACTGGAAATAATCAATAAAGCTTGGTTGCTCTTTTCAAATGGTTGGTTGCTCTAGACTAGCCATATCCAATTCCTGAAACCATTCTTCATATATTTTAGTCTCCAGACCCCCAGTTATCTCTGTTGCTCTTTTTCTGCACTCTTTCCAAAGTCTCAACATCTTTTTTATAATGTGATAACCAAAATTGCTAACAAAATATACAGGTGATATATTTATTTGTTTAGGGTGCTTATAGAGTCACTTACAAGAAGCCCAATTAGTCACCAAGGGAATCTAAATTGCTAGTCTCAGCTGGTGTAATTATAGCCATTTACACCTTTTTTGAATCAGTCTTGATTTGAATCAGTCCTGATTTCTAGTAACTGCCTGAATATTTCCCTGTAGTCTGTAGAGATTCTCAGTCATCCAGGTCATAGCTGTCCTTTGGGACATAAGTCACTAGTTTTCTTTGCAAGATTTTGGTTTTGCCATTACCTCTTTCCTAAGACCAAGAGAGTGATTGCTTAAAGTCACCCAGCTGACTTTCATGCCTAAGGCAGAACTAAACTTGCAGCCTCTTGGCTTCTAACCTGGAACCTTAATTAGGGAAGGGACTCAGAATGGTATGTAGGAAATCGCCCTGTCTCAGCATCAGTCTGCCTGTGCCACCCCACCTTGCTGTGAATGACATCGAATTGGACATGCCCACTCAGTCACATGACACCACCCAGCCATGCCCAACCAGTCACAAGGAGGAACCGGTTGCCCAACCAGTCACTAGGAGGAACCGGTTGTTTAATTACTTGAATCCCACCACTGGTTTTTGTCCTTGTATTTTTAAGCATGTGACTTCTGGTCCATATCGGTATGCTTTGGTATGTTTATAGATGATAGGCAGACGGGGCGGCAGGCAACCACACTTGTAAAATATAAAAGACCAGGACAAAAAAATAATAATAAAACATAAATAACTGTTAATTGAAAGTAGTTGCCTGTAAAATAGGAGATCCATTCCTAAAGAAAATTGATTGCCTGTTTGTATTTCTTCTTTTCTCTCTTTGTACAGAGGCAGATACATAGATGTAAAAATACAGACAGGCTATGTGCCCCTTCTCCTTCCAGTGGAAATAATATAAAAGAGGGGGAAAGCAGATGGGGGAAGGAAGGGGGGAGGATCGACTGTGAATGGAAAGAAAAGGGAGAACAAAACTGGAAGAGAAGGAGGTGAGAGAAGGAGATTACTGGCCAAGGATGGATGGAAAAAAAGAGATTGCTATCTACAAGTAGAAAGTCAACAAACCACGGATTTGCTAACTGAAGGAAGAGCCCAGGTGTCTTTGGCAGTTCAAATATTACTGAGCATTGCTGCAGAGAGACAGATAGCCATTTGGCTAAGAGATGTGTCAGCTTTGATGCTTACAAGCTTTCTTTTAATGTGAACAAGTTCAATAATTGTCTTCTTAAACAGTACTATCAAATGTCTGGGCTAATTGCAATAAAGATGATTATCCTTTTGGATCATGTGCAAAAGTTGAGGATTAGAGGTATAGTTTTGCAGTGGTCTGCTCTTTCCTGAGACATCATATCCAGGCGGCGTTACTGGAGAGATATCCAGCCCTTGAGCACCATAGTGTGGGGGTATTTCCAACCCCCTTCCCTAATTTAACATCTTCATGAAATACCTGGCAGGATTTTGTTCAGTTTTATAGAAGACAGCAGCAGATTTAAATGATTTTAATATTTACAGATTTTGTTGTTTTTAATGCAACTGTTGTAAACCATCTAGAACAGTGTTTTTCAAACTTGGCAACTTTAAGATGTATGGACTTCATGCCTGTTGGCTGGGGAATTCTCAGTTGATCCACATATCTTAAAGTTGCCAAGATTGAAAAACACCGACCTACAGTCATTTAAATAGGCAGCCTACCACTAATCATAGCTATTAACTAACTAATCAAATATGCTAAGTGCTTTAAAAAGAATAAACAAGACAAACTTTGTATACATTAACATATTTCAGAAGTAATATAATTTGTGGGATGTGTTTATGTAGATGGAGGATGAAACTTGGTATAAGGAAATTCCCCAGTTGGCAGGATCCCTGAAAAACTGCTTGGTATTCATATGTTTCTCAATATTGATATATTTCCTCTTTGCTTTCCTTAGTGAACTGGAAGTATTAATTGATACATCTGTGGTAAAAACAGGATTAAAAGCATGATTTATTATTTAATTACTCAGATCTTAAATCAACTCTTCATCCTGCCTGATTTCAAATAGTATTTTTTAAATATTCTTTCCCCAAAGGATTTGTATGTGTGTAATATATTATTCATAATTAATGTGGTATCACAGGATGACTTACATGTATGAAATAGTAATTAGAGATCCAACAGCATAAGACTGTTTTAAACCCACATGTTGTTCAGTGGCAGCATATATATTTTCAGTTAGAAGTGAAATAATAAAGTGGCTTCTTCAATTAATAATATCAGGTTTATTTCTCTTTAAACAAATTCTTTGTCATTAGGATTACATTTAATACATAATCAATTTATTTCTCAGTAAGCTGTTTAGTGATTCAGCCCAACTGTTTTGTTATTTGTTTAGCAATTACTGATATACAAAATTAATTTAAATAAAGCAGCAGTATATATGTATATAAGATTTGTAGACAATACAATATAGGAGATAATATATTAAATTAAGGTAAAATCATCATAATATGGAGCCATAGAATTGCATAGAATTATCCACCCAACTGATAATAAACAATGAGATCAATATGATACTTTAAATTCTGAGGATTTCCCCCTCCCCCTCATATTCTCTCACAGCCGTTCTAACAAGAGTTCAGTAAAGTAGATCAGTGTTGTAACTTTCTGAGATTTATATGTTTACATGAGTCCATCTTGTGAATTGATAGCAAAAGGTGAAAATTGAATCAGGCAGTTGATTTAATTCAGTTTTTAAGGCAAAAGCACCTCACCCCTATCCCCATTTCTATGGTTTAATCCTGTTTTGCTATAAGGAGCCTTTTGTAGGATTAATTCACAAAAAACCATTGCAACTTGAGTTCAGAAGAGTAGTTTGCCTCCCCTTACTTCTCAAACATAGCTAGCATCTTCACCTTCCATTAAAATCATTGTGGGCATCTCCATATGAGTCCAGAATGGATTCTTGCCAGAACTGAAATATAGAAATGGAAGGGATTTATGTTATGTGACACATAGCAGGCCCTGCTTGGTGAAGGCTGTTGCAGCATTGCAAAAGCTACATTTAGATGTGCTGGAAAGAGCAAGTGGGCCTTGTCTTTCATGAATTTCTGCCTTGCTTGTGACTGTTTCCTCATTATTATTATTATTATTTTAACTTAGAGCATGAAACAGATTTAAATGAATGGAGACAGGAGATGTGGAAAAGAGGAAATGAAGCTGGGTTCCGATTAAATTCTGGATACCTCTTAGCCATTATTGATGTCTATAATCCTCAGTCACCTGCACTGTTCATTGTTTGAGGTAGCTGTACTGCAAGTTAGACTAGGGAAAATGGGACTTTATAAGAAGTAACATGCTATGTTGCTGTTGGAGAGAAACCTGCTTCTTAAATTTCTCTTCTGTGACTTGGGTACACAGCTCAGCAAGCTGCAGACTTAATTGTTTTAGCAGGTAATTTTCCTTTTTACTGTGAAAAAAATATTCCCCCCCACCATTGCATTTTGTGTGTGCCAAAAATATTACCGCCTTAGTTCTAAAACAGATATGAATAAATAAATAGCCAGGTTATTACAAGCTACAACCAAGATGATAATAGTTGAGTGGTCTTTACATATGTATGAACAAGAGCTTGGGGAACATTTTCTGCTGGAAAGAAAATAAAATGTAGAGAATTCTTGCATTATATACAGTCAGTTACATTGCAATAGCATATTGATTGATTGATAAGGCACCACCAAATCCGTACAGACTCTTAGTCCCATAGATAGACTGCCTCTGATATGATTCATCCCCATCTTTCAGCCTTTCTAACAGTGTACTTATGTGTATTTTAATTGAATCCATCCACCTTGCTGATGGACATTCTATTTTCCTTTTGTCTTTCCCAGCATTATTGACCTCTCAAAGGATATGACTTTGCAAAGTATGTCTAAAGTAGGATAATCTGAGATAATTAAGTGGCAGGATTTATTTGATCTGTTTGTTGATTTTCTTATCTATCCAGAGAATTCTCAGCATCTTCTCCAAAACCAAATTTCAAAAAAGTTAATGCTCTTCTTTCTTTCTTCTTCAGAGTCCAAATTCACTTATCTAAAGTGTCACAGGGAAATACCATGGCTTGCGCAATTCTGATCTTTGTAGGTATAAACATCATGATCATGATATCTGAAGGTCTTTTTCAAGGGTGTTGTGATTGTTGTACTTTCTTGACTATTTGTTCCTTTACTGTTGATGTATGATCCTAAAAGACAGAAGATAATCTACCACTTCATTGTCAATTTTAGGTCTGGGTTTTGTACCTGTTTTCATTAGTCTAATCTTCTTTATATTTAATATTATTCCCCCTTTTCATGGTATTTCTTGATTTTCATGACTAGAGTTTTCAGATAATTTGTGTTCTCGGCTATTAGAGTAGTATCATCAGCATATCATGGGTTATTGATGTTTCTTCCTGTAATTTTAAGATCATACTCATTTTCTTCCAGTCTAGCCTCTCTCGGTATATTCTGCGTATAGGTTGAATTAGTAATGGAAGATTATGGGGCCTTGTCTTACTTTCTAATCAATCTACGGTCAGTCTGCTTCACCATATTCCATCCAGAGAGTGGTTTCCTGAACTGTGTATAAATTTTTGCATGAGAACAGTAAGATCTTCTGGGAGTCCCATTTTCCTAAGAATATCACATAACTTGACATGATGGATATAATCAAAGGCCTTTCTTTTGATGTATTGATTTGTTTGGGGTATTCCTTGGCTATCTCATTATCCACTATGGACTAGCAATCCCATTTGTTCCTTTTATCTTTTCTAACACTAGCTTAAATATAGGCCATCTCCTTTTCTAGATTGAGCTCTACTCTATATTGAATTATTGTAAGCATCATTTTGAATTAAGGGCATGAAATTTTGTGTATTCTGTTAAGCCTTATTAATGGTTTTTTAAAAAAATCATTTCACATTTCCTCAACTTCTCTATCAGTGCTGCTGAAAATGATGGATATATGGTTGAGATCATATGTATTTCCCACTCTACTAATGGTAGAGCTTATTTGATTTTTATGTAGTCATATTATCATCCACGTATATAGCTGCTATTTTGGCTGTTTATATTGGGTTAACAAAATTGGCAGAAATTGGAAAATCATTATTCTGCTTCATTTCTGTGTCATAGGCCATGCAGTCAACTACATTTTCCTCCTTATTTCCAACTTTGACACTCCTGCTATAATCATAAGTAGCACATCAGATTTCAGATTGACCCTTGACCATAAAACTTGTAAATTTCCTCTTCTTCTGCATCTGTAGTTGGAGCATAAATATGAATAGACTTCATAGGCACGTTAAAGGGTTGATGCCTAATTGATATTATTCAGTCACTGACTGTATTGTACTCAAGTACTGTCTTTGTTGTAACTTTTCTGGGTACAAGACTAATGTAATTTTTTCTTCTTTTTCAATGGCTTGAGAACTAACATCTTCTGAATGATAGTGTAAAGTTCTCGTCTATTTTAATTTCCGATGCCTAGCATGGCAATTTGCTGTTGATTCATTTCATCTTTTCTTGTGTTGAGCTTTCCCATGTTCATGCTACTTGCATTCTGTATTCCCACATTAATTCTGTCTTTTTGCAGCTTCAGATTCCCTACATGGCATTAAATGTCCTGAAGACTTTCATCTGTTCTTACCATAAACATCCTTGGCACTAAAAAAGATTCATAGTTCTACCTCAGTAACATGTGAAGACAATCCAACCTAAGGAGCTCACCAGTCAGCACTATATAGTCAGGAACAATATTCAGTATGTGTCCAGAAAATAAACAAATATTGGGCATGGAAACATTAATTTTCCTTGGAAATATATCTTGGACTATAAAGAGTTTAAAGTGGAATATAATAAATGTGACTTTCTGAACATAGCAGGCAGATGAAACTGATTGTGGGGGGATATACTATATACTTGAAGGATGAGCTCATGTTGCAGCATGGACCATCTGTAAGACATGGAATGAAGCAGTTTTGTGGTCTTTGAGGTTAGCTGAGACTGCCATTTATTCTATTCCTTACACCCAGCCTACAAATGAAGAAAACACTGAGGGAATCCACCAATTACATATATAGAATTTCCCTTTGTTGAAGAGTTACCAAATCCAACTCTGATTATTTTAAGAGAAGGTTTTGACATACCATAACTGCGCTAGTGCTGATTGGTATGTATGGAATATTTTTTAAATGTATATATTGTGGATACATATGAAATGTTCAAAAGCACACTTATACAGGGGTTATCTTCTATCTGCATAACAGATCAGAGCATTGTTTGGCTTAAAGTATCATCTGCATTAAATAAGATGTAATAAACAGCAGATTTTCAATTAGGTATAATTAGTAGACAATTTTCCTACATACTTCTTACATCTTTGTATTCATATTCCTCTGTAACTATTTATCATTTTACTAACATTGAGTTTTAGATCTCCAACCAACCCCCACCAAACATCAATGAAATCAAATTGTATTTTGCTAATTGTTACTGGAAGGCATACCTAAAGATGTATTTATCTGTAACTGAAAAGGCTAACAAGCAAGCCACATACCCCAATATTGTGGTATCTTGTTGTCCTTTATTCTAAATATATGTGCTTCAATGTCCTCATAAGAAACATGGTTGTGTAGAAAGAATGTTAAATGTTTTGTAGCAAAGCATGGTCTAAAAAGAGTTTTGATGGTCTTCAGAAGGTCATATCTTTCTATTTAAGACATGGGTTTCTTTTCTAGCCAAATAAAGTTTGAAACAAGATTATATAGGACAGGGCTGTCAAACTCCCAGCCCCTGGGCCAGATGTTTCAGGTGCTGACCATGCCCACACCCGGTTTAGCAAAGGGAGAAAAAGTCCTGATACATCACATGACGCCACTGTCACAACATGAGTTTGACACCTGATCTAGGGGTTGGGAGGGTGGCAATGTCACATGCATGAGTATGGCTTGTATCGCAATGACCTGCCAATATTGATACACACAGACTTGGACAATGCTGGTTTACAACTCTTGAAATACTGTGTATCAGAGGTAACAGCAGGATGCATGTGCATTAGACAAGCAGTCTTCCTTTTTCAGGAAAGCTCATTTCTCTCCATCACTCTGTTACTAAAACTCCTTTTCCAACACTGACAACTCTTTGAAAAAGGCACCCCCAAACCTTTGTTTGAGGGATTGGAAGGACTGAGGACTGAAATGGGTAACCTAGACATTGCAGAGGCCTAAGGCCCTTAAACCTCTCCCCAAATGTGGGTGATATTTTCCATTCTTTTTAAATCTAAAAGAAACCAAAAAAATATATTCCACCCATTCTGAGAAGAACTTGGTATTACTGGCCACAATCACTGTGCCTGTAAAAAGCCAAAATAATGACCATTCTTAGAGAAGAAACTGCTGCATGTTTGATTCATACTGTTAGGTAAGGTTTTGTGATACTGAATGGAGACAAGCACTTTTTTAAAAAATCCAGTACTGATTGTATAGATTTTCAGGGGCTGAAACTTGAGTTAGAGATAACATTCTAAGATTTTAATTTATTTAAAAAGTTTTAAGTATTAACTAAAAGTATAAACTAAGAAGGAAAATAAGAAAAAGTATCTCATATTTTATATTTATCAATTGTCACTGGCTTACTAATGAATTTATTACTTTAATATGAACAATATGCTATTTGTAAGATATCACAAAATCTCTGCCTCCTTTTCCAACGCATGTAGATCACACGTTTCCAAAAACCATTCCTTGACTTCTGGAATAATACCACTTTCCAATGTTTAAATAATACTTTTAGTCACAGCCCATGCTCAAAACAACTGATAAACAATTCCTGATAAATAGATTCTGAAGCTTTGGTATATAATTCAACTTTACAGAAGATGGACAGCATTCCATTTAATAAAATAAATAAGCATCTTTAACATTTAAATATTTTACTATAAATCTTTAAATGTTTATTATATTTAAAATACTATTTTCCCCCCTCCACAATACTAAATGTTTATATGACCTTATCACATCAGTCAGAGAACTTTCAAATTTCTTACATATCCAGCATAGAAAATCTGCTGTCCATTTTTCAGATACATTCTTTGGACAGTCCAATACACCTTAAATACAATTTTTGGCTAAATTCAAATCCATTGATACCATTTTAACATTTCTAAGAACATAAAGCCATTGATGGATTTTGTTAGAAATTCCACCCATTGAAAATATTTCCATGCTTGAAAATATCCCAGAAATGTCAACTTTAAAATATTTTTGAATTTTTGATAGACATATAATATAGGTTTTATTTCTATTATTTCTATTCATAATTGCATTTATCTTCACTTTGAGACATCTCCATGCTTTGTGGACTGTCAGCCACAACAAAACATGTAGAAACCAGAGATGCTGAGCATCATATAAAGTAGGGATCAATAATGAAATGGTTTGATCTTCTCAATAATATCACTTATCTTTTTTTATTTTGAAATAGCACCACCTGTTGTAAACAGGAAGCATATTTTTAGATTGCACGTGGTAAAAGCTGGCTCATGTCTGACATAGGAAAAGGTTCAGACAAAGAAAAAAGATACAAACTGCACGTATACAGGAAATATAGTCTCTTTATTTCATCAGCCAGCATGTCTTGAGAATTTCTTTTGATAGATTCATATAAATACCACCTGTGATTTGTAGCATTCCATTAATAGAATTGAATAGGTTCAGATGTCCTATTATTGAAAGAACGCACACAAACACATGCATACATAGACACATACATATATACATAAATATACATTAATTCAAGTATTCTAACTTCTTGGTGGTAATTGTTTTGATGCTGCTACAAAACCAAGATATTCAAAATATTCAAACAAGATCAGAGAATATTGAAAAGAGAATAGAGAACATTGAACAAAGAACAGAGAACATTGAACAAAGAACAGGGAAAACTGATGAAAAAGTGGAGAACATCCAACAAATGATGATGAAGTATGATGAGAGACTCCAAAAAATTGAAGAAGATAAACAAAGAGACACTGATAACAGATTAACTGTGTTTGAACAAGATAAAAGTGGTATGCTGAGATGGGAGATGGACAGATCATAATTTTATCTTAGATTTCAAAACATAGAGGAAGAAAAAGGACAAAATCTAGCTGAGATAATGATAGAAATATTGGCTGAAGCTTTGGAAATAACTGAAAAGAAGATGATGGATAGAATGGTTTATCGAGTCTTCACAAGGTATGCGATAAGAAATAGCTTACCAAGAGAAGTTCACATCAGATTTACAAAGAAAGCCATTAAAACGCAAATATTGCAAGTGGCAAAAGAGAAAACATTGAAATACAAAGATAAGGAGATTGTGGTCTTGAAACAAGTACCCAGAAGAGTGAGAGAGATGAGAAGGGAATACCGATCCTTGACCAAATTATTACTTTAAAAAGAGGTGAATTATAGATGGCTGATTCCAGAAGGTTTAATGTTTACATGGCAAGAACAGAGATATAGAATTGACTCAATTGAGAAAGCTGAATCATTTTACACAGAATTTTTCAGAGGGGAGGAAGAGGTAGAAAAAGAAATTTCACTAATTGAATTCCAAGGACTCCCAAATGATGCCTGAAAAAGAAGAAGGTGCAGTAGGTGGAAAGGAGGAAGCCAAAGAACAACGTGAACCAAGATCCACGAGAGCTGTTAAACCTAATTACAAAATATAACCATGGAAGAGAAAAAATTGATTACAATTAATATAAATGGACTTAACGCAGCTGTTAAAAGAAGGACAATCTTTCATAAATTAGAGAAATTAAAATTTGATATAATCTGCCTACAAGAAGTACATATTAAAAAACAATATAAACAATTGTTGATACAGCAAAAATTAGGAAAAATATTCACTTCCTTGACACAATGTAAGAAAAGAGGAGTGGTTTTATATATTAAAGAGACTATCTCAGCAAAATTGATTTATACTGATGACGACGGAAGAATATTAATGGTGGAAATAATGGACAAAAATATGAAAACACTCCTGATTGCAATTTATGCCCCGAATGACAAACAAGAAGAATTCTATAAAAAATTACATATGAAAATAGTTGAACTGGACTATGTTAATATAGTTATGATGGGAGATTTTAATGGAATTGTAGACAATAAACTGGACTACACATCACAGAAAACGATAAAGCAAAATAGAAAGACTCTCCCTAAATCTTTTTTTAAAATGGTAGATGAAATAAACTTAAAAGATACATGGAGAGAAAGAAATGCTAAAACTAAACAATACACCTTCTACTCAAATAGACACTTATCATGGTCCAGAATAGATATAATATGGATGTCAACAGAATTGTTAACTAATATTCAAGAAATAAATATTGAAACAAGTACTTGGGCAGATCACAATCCAATGACAATTAAATGGAAAGGACAAAGAAGAAGATCTAGATGGACATTAAATAATACTATTTTAAAGGGAAAAGACTTCACACAGTGGATGGAGAAAGAATTGGCCTTTTTCTTTGGAGAAAACAAAAAAGAAGATACATCAATCCAGAATGTATGGGATACAATGAAGGCATATGCCAGAGGCTTGATAATAGACTATACAAGGAAAAGAAATACCATGAAAAGATTAGCCTCTAAGGCATTAGAAAATGAGTATAAAGGACTCGAAAAAGAGTGACAGAAAATGCCACAGAGAAAGGACATTAAGTTAAAAATGGATATAACCAAACATAAAATGGGTCTAATAGAAAAACAATAGAAAAAGAAGAATTAGCACAAAAAATTAGAGGTGCCAAACAGAACTATTTTGAAGATGCAAATAAACCAGGTAGATGGTTAGCATATAAATTGAGAAAGGAGAAAGAATCAAGGAAAATACCGCAATTAATAGATGACCAAGGCCAAGTTTGTTATGGTAGTAAAGAGAAGAAGGAAATTATTTGAGATTATTATGGGAAACTATACACACAAGAGAATATTGATGAGGAAAGAGTTAAACAGTATTTATAGAATGCTAATTTACCTCAGATACCTAAAGAGATTGAAACAATGTTAGAAAGCAATATAACAATGATGGAGTTAATTGAAGCATTTAAGAAACAAAATAATGGAATGGCACCAGGCCCAGATGGACTTCCGGCAGAATTTTACAAAACATTACAAGAATCATTGAATTTTCCACTCCTAGAAGTTATGAATGAAGTTATGTTAAAGAAGAGGATACCTAAATCATGGTCAGAAGCTTATATCACACTTGTTCCAAAAGAGGAGACCGATCCATTACAAATCAAGAATTATAGACCTATCTCCCAAGTAAACGCAGAGTATAAAATCTTTTCTTCAATATTGGCAGAAAGACTTAAAAAATATTTAAATAATTTTATCCATCCTGACCAAAATGGATTTCTGCCAAAGAGACAAATCAAAGACAATATGAGAGTAATCCTGGATACTTTGGAATACTACGAGGCACATCCTGAAAAACAAATGGCTCTGATTTTTCTAGATGTACAGAAGGCATTTGATAATGTGAATTGGTGATTCATGTTATTACTGCTGGAACAGATGGGCTTTGCTAGAAAATTTATTCAAGCAATAGAAGCTATATATCATAAGCAGACGGCAAAGGGAAGGCATAGAGGGAGAACTGACAGAATCTATTGATATAAGAAAAGGAACAAGACAAGGTGCCCACTATCACCTCTGTTGTTTGTGTTAATTTTGGAAGTGCTAAACAGAAATATTAGAGATGAAAAGAATATAAAAGGGATGAAAATTAAAAAGGAAGAATTTAAGTTGCAAGCATTTGCAGATGATCTGGTTTTTATCTTAGAAGGCCCACTAGAAACAGCATCAAAATTGATAGAAAAGATAGAGACATATGGAAAGGTGGCTGGTTGGAAAATAAATAAAGATAAGACAAAGATCTTGACAAAGAATATGCTATCAAGACAAAAGGAAGAATTGGCAGACCTATTGAAAAGTCAGGTCACGAATAAGATCAAGTACTTGGGGATATACTTGACAGCAAGATGCAGTACACTAAAAGAGAATAATTATATCAAACTTAAACAGCAGATAGCATTAGATATGGCAAAATAGGAAAATTTACAACTGTCATTAATAGGGAGAATATCAACAATCAAGATGAATATATTACCCAGAATTTTATATTTGTTTCAAACAAGTCCAATTAGGCTTGGAAAAGACTACTTTGAAGATTTAAATAAAATTGTGTTGAAATATATATGGCAAAGTAAGAAGGCAAGAATAAAGTTAAAGCTTTAACTGCGATTGGCTCCTTTTGTAAATCTGTGGTGCTGAACTGATTTTCACTTCCTGCTTATCCTTAGTGCAAAGCTTTAGAAGAGCATGAAAGGATGACATATTCCTCAGCCTGCCCTGTCCTGCTGAAAATACAATCACCTTGGTATCAAAAGTAGTGATTTCCTTCCCTGCACTGGCACAAGCTGGGCAGGCCAGCCTCCTGCTGCGCCTCATTCCATCTTAGACAAATGTTTCTCTTCCAGTTGGCTGGCATATGCTCTCCATTTTCTGCCTTCAACAACCATTTCATATTGGACTGCTGGGCTTCCTGCCCTGAAAAGTTGAACATTTGTTTGGATTTTGTTCTTTTTTACAGGCTCCATAGTAAAATGGTGAAATGCTGTTTTTTTGTCCTCCTTTTCCTTTTCACTGGATAAAATAGACAACGGCTGTGCCAAGTTTCGTCTCCTAGCCCAAGTGACAAGAAGAACTATAAATTTGTTGTCATCCTGAATAAACATGCCCACAGAACAGGAAATAATTGGGGCTTGCATGGAGAAAAGAAGCAAGGATTCCAGCAATGGGGGATTGCATTAACCACTCTTCAGGCAGAAAACCTGGCCATCCTGCTGGGCAAAGTGGATGAAGAGATTGAAATTCTGAAAAGCACTTCTTAATCTGGCTTCATTTCCAACCATTTTATACCCAGGAGACACACAACTGAAGGTTGCAATATAGAAAAGCCTGCAGATTTAATAATATTACTAAATCAAGAGATTCTAAATGTTAAGGGGAAGGAAAGAGAATAAATGCATAAGTGCAGTTGGCTTCCCAAAATATTCTGGAATAATTAAAATTAGAGTTGACTTTTACATTAATAGCAAGTGATTGTACTGGATTGGTTATTTTAGGAAGTAAGCAGAGGAAGGGGTGGGATTCTACCAGTTCGCACCTATTCGCTAGAACCGGTTGTTAACATTCTAAGCAGTTCAGAGAATCGGTTGTTTGAAGAAATTACTGGCCTAATCCTGTAAGGAAGGCAGGAAGGAAACATTCTGGTGTCGCTTACAGAAACTGCCTCTCCGTTAACCCTTATTACATTCTTGGCAGGACTAGACTTCCTGTCTTTGGAACTTCTCTGGAGTTTTTTTCTCCTCCTTTGCTGGTACTTTGCTTGTGTGGAGTGACTATTCAAAGTTACAATGGCACTGAAAAAAGTGACATAACCATTTTTCAGACAACTGTTGCAGCATCTCCACAGTCATGAGAGGCCAGACGAGGAGATACATGCCTCAATGTGAGTGATATTGAGTTGGCCACACCCAGCCAATAACATGACCACTAAGCCATGTTCACCCAGTCACATGACCACCAAGCCATGCCCACCACTTAAGCTATGCCCATAGAACCGGTTGTTAAAAATTTAAATCCCACTCCTGAGCAGAGGGAGTAAAAGAGTCCAGGCTCTGAGCTCATTGAGGAAGTAAAGAGGGAAGCTAACAGGAGTTTGCTAGAATTGTTGAACAGGAGGGGCAAAAGGGTGTGTGTGTGAGAGAGAGAGAGGGAGAGGGAGAGGGAGAGGGAGAGAAGATTGTGTCCTGAAAAATTGTATTTTGAGGAGAAAGAGGAAAAAAAAGCTAGTTGTTGATTCCAAGGAGTGTATTCTGAGAATTGTCCATTGTGGTAATTAAGTGATTGCCTTCTTCTCAATAAGAAGGAAGCTAAGAAGAAACAATAAGATTTAATAGGGACTTTCTGGGGGGAGAGATTTAAGGCAAAGTCCATCACAAATTTTACCTTCACAAGGGAAATGCATTTGGCTTAAAGTTTAATAAGAGGCCTTTAAATTACTCCTGAGGGGAATGGAAATTAAAACCCTGAAGTAAGGACTTTTCTGTAAGTAGTTTCAGAGTCCCATTTCATCCACTTCTCCATTTCTACATGTGTAAATCTTTATCTAAAGTAAATTCTATTCAATTCTATCATTAATATTAATATTCATTAAAGTCTTAACATCTTTAACATTACTTTTCAATTAAATATCATACTTCTATGGGAACAATTATAAGCTTTCCATAGTTAATTCCCCCCCTCTTCACTTATATTTTATAAAACATTAACTAATTAAAATGTTCCTTCCTAATTCAATTTTCTCATTTATTTTATTTCACTTATTTTATTCACAAACATTTCACTAAATTACACTATTTTATCCCTCATTTTAATCATACATTGTTTCCAATTTTCTAAAGTTATTTCTATTACTAATATAACAGTACAATCTTATGTACCTTTACAGAATCCCTTTTTCAGTTAGATTTTCACCCATTGTCTCTAAATAAGTCCTGTTTCTCTATATCTTGCTCCGGTCCTTTGTAACTTCTTTTCCTTTCCTTCTTACCTCTCTTCTTCTCTCTCCCCTTCTTACCCCCTTGTGTCTCTACCTCTATTTTTCTCTTTTGTATTCCCCTTTTTGGTTGCTTTCCAGTATTATACTTATTTTTTGAATTATTTTTCTTTTCTTTGGTTGTTTTTTTAAGTCTTAAATTCTCCATTCTCTTTCCCCCCTTTCCTTTTTCTTCCCCACATAAAATTGCTTGTTCATTAAAGATGGCTTCTTCTTTGTCCCAGTCTTCTTGTTTTGCAGAAGTTTCTTGTTGTTTCTCATAGTTCCAAATCTCCATTTCTAAGAATTGAAAAACGAAGCCAAAAGAACCCTTCCCTTCTTGTGTATCTTCTTTGTACTTTTTAAGTTCCATTTTCAATTCATCCAGAAGTCATGCCATTGTATAAATTTTTAAACAACCACCTGATTGATTTTAGTCATTCAAATATAATAACCAAAAATCCAAAGATCACCAAATAATCCAAATACACGCAGGCTGTTTCTTTTTTGCTCTTTTTTTTCACTTTCTCTTCCTGGAGTTATTATTTAGTTGCAAAGTTTCAATTAAAATGTATCTTTTAGAAGTCTTGTTGAAGTTCTACTGTAGATTCTTTTTAATTCCAGGCAGTCTCCTCCCTCTTCCAGATCCTGCCCTTATTCTTTTTCTCTCCCTTTCTGCTTATGAAAAAGAAAATTTTTAATGTCCAGAAATCTTTATTATCCCTTTGGCATTTTGTTTTATTTTCAGCTTAATTGCCTATTGATGTCAAAGCGGATTTTTCCGATTTCTTATTTAAGTCTCTTAGTTGTTAGTATAGGGAAGGAGAGAGAAGAAAAAAAAAAAGCCAAACTGTTCCCTTTTCACTTTCCTTCGCTGCTTCCAACTCTTCTTTGGGAGCGATGTTATTTTTTGTAAGTTTAAATTCCAGGGTACCTTGGTTGTTGCTTTTACAATTTAACCCGATCAGCCAAAACTTTCACTTCTTATCTTCCTCCTGCACATTCTTTTCCAGTCGAGTTCTCCTTTGTGGTGGCCATTTCTGACCACCACTGCAACTGCCTTCGGAAAAGGGAGTAATGGCCAGCTGAGGAGGAGAGATGTGACTCTCCTCAACCCTGCTGGCAGTCTCCCCCCTCTTCACCACCTCTACGGGGTGGCTTAGCCCTGAAACCATCCGGCTCGGGGTACTCCAGCGGCGAGCCCAGACAGAAACCATGCACGATCGCGGATTTCTGTCTGTCGCTGAAGCCCTTCAAACCAGAAGTCCCAAGTGCTGTCTGTGTTTAACATCCTGCTGGTCTCATGATTTTCTTTATTGGGCAAAGTAAAAAATGCATTAAAGCATACACTCATTTGTTATTCACTATGTACAATATCAGCAAAGAATGTGTGCAGTATCCAAATTTGACAAAGCATGTGGAATTTGATATTAGCCTCATTTTATTACTTCCATGGTGTTCAGTATCATAAAATCACCTCTGGTGATTTTAGCCTCTGTTGCCAAGTGGCAAAATTGTTTGATTTATCAGTCAGAGTTAAGAGAGTGTTTCTACACCCTCCATAAATCAAGTCCTGTGTTTCTTTTTCTAGTATCTTATGGCATACGTTTTGTTTAAACCTGTGATTTAATTTGGTAGAGTGATATCCTCAGGTCAGTGTCACCATGGAAACACCTGATCAGAAACTCTAAGCAAAAAAAGAGCGACTATACAGCTGCCAAAAAGTCCCAAAAAAAGAAAACAAGAAAGCCAGAAAGAGCATATATGAAATTGTTGGGCTTGCAAAAGACTGTCAAAAACTTTGCTGGTTGGTGCCATCTTGCCAACGCTCCTTGCCAGCTATTTTGTCTTCTTGAGCTGTTAATTTATTTTTGAGTACACATCTTGCACCCATTTGGTAAAAGCACCATCTGTAATGCATTTTGAAAGGATAATTGTATCTGGTTCACAACATTTGTGATTTTTTTAAAGGCTTTTAAAAATCACATTCTGAGTATTGCTTCCATCATATGTTTTCTATAATATTATGGCAGCAGTAATGGAGAAATCAAATCTGGGAGTGAGGGGATCTTGCATTCTGTTTCACCCTTTTCCATCAACAATATTTTAAAATATTGCTCAGACTTTTTCATCTTTCTGCATAGAGTAAGCAGAATTATTTTGAAGTACTGGGTCTGTACAATTTTCATTTTTTTGCTTAGAGAAGCAGCATTGAAGGTTGTAGCAGGACAGCTGGAAGTTGGAAAGTCAGGAAGAAAATCTACTGACAAATAAATGACAAAAAGTATGTTAATCTGATAGAATAAGTTACTTCACAAACTGAAACATTGCGTCCGAGCTACAGTGATACCTCATCATTAATCAGTTCTAGGAAATATGATTAGTACCAAAAATGCTGAGTACCTAACAATTTTTTTCCACAACAAATAATGTAGCCAGCACCAACAAGTTCTAGCTTGTGTGTTTAGTACCAAACAAATTACGAGTATCGGGACAAAATTTTCATGTCAAAATTCATTGAGTACCAAATTTGATGAATTTCAAAGCAGTTGAGTACCAAGGTACCACTGTACTTATTTTGTTGGTTTAGCAATTGTTAAATTTGCAGTCTAATAAATTACTTAGTCCACTAGCCTCTTTTACCATTGAGCAGATAAAGCAGTAATTGAGCAGGAATATGAGTGAAACTTAAAAAATTAGAATATCATGCAAAAGTTCATATATTTCAAGTAATGCAACTTAAACGGTGAACCTAATGTATGAGATAGACTCATTACATGCAAAGCAAGATAGTTCAAGCCATGATGTGTCATAATTGAGATGATTATGGCTTACAGCTCATGAAAACCCCAAACCCACAATCTCAGAAAATTAGAATATTGTGAAAAGGTTCAATAGTCTAGGCTCAAAGTGTCCCACTCTAATCAGCTAATTAATACCTAACACCTGCAAAGGGTTCCTGAGCCTTTAAATGATTTCTCAGTCTGGTTCAGTGGGAAGCACAATCATGGGAAAGACTGTTGACCTGACAGTTGTGCAGAAAACTATCATTGACACCCTCCATAAGGAGGGAAAGCCTCAAAAGGTAATTGCAAAAGAAGTTGGATATTCCCAAAGTGCTGCATCAATGCACATTAATAAAAGGTTATATGGAAGGAAAAAGTGTGGAAGAAAAAGGTGCACAAGCAGCAGGGATGACCGCAGCCTAGAGAGGATTGTCAGGAAAAGGCCATTCAAAAGTGTTGGAGACATTCACTAGGAGTGGACTGAGGCTAGAGTCAGTGCATCAAGAGCCACCACAACAGACGGATCCTGGACATGGGCTTTAAATGTCATATTCCTCTTGTCAAGCCACTCCTGAACAACAAACAACGTCAGAAGCATCTTACCTGGGCTAAAGAAAAACAGAACTGGTCTGTTGCTCAGTGATCCAAAGTCCTCTTTTCTGATGAGAGCAACTTGTGCATCTCATTTGGAAACCAAGGACCCAGAGTCTGGAGGAAGAATGGAGAGGCACACATTGCAAGATGCTTGAAGTCCAGTGTGAAGTTTCCACAGTCTGTGTTGATTTGGGGAGCCATGTCATCTGCTGGTGTTGGTCCACTGTGCTTCATTAAGTCCAGGGTCAACGCAGCTGTCTACCAGGAGATTTTGGAGCACTTCATGCTTCCTTCCACAGACGAGCTTTATGGAGATACTGACTTCATTTTCCAGCAGGACTTGGCACCTGCCCACACTGCCAAAAGCACCAAAACATGGTTAAATGACAATGGGATTACTGTGCTTGATTGGCCAGCAAACTCGCCTGACCTGAACTCCATAGAGAATCTATGGGGCACTTCCAAGAGAAAGATGAGAGACATGAGACCAAATAATGCAGAAGAGCTGAAGGCCGCTATTGAAGCATCCTGGTCTTCCATAACACTTCAGCAGTGCCACAGACTGATAGCTTCCATGCCACGCCGCATTGAGGCAATAGTTGTTGCAAAAGGGGCCCAAACCAAGTACTGAGTACTTTGTTTTATGTATAATAGTTGTTTTATTGATTGCATGTAATGTTCAAATTTTCTGAGATTGTGGATTTGGGATTTTCATGAGCTGTAAATCATAATCATCTCAATTATGACAAATCACGGTTTGAACTATCTTGCTTTGCATGTAATGAGTCTATCTCATATATTAGTTTCACCTTTTAAGTTGCATTACTGAAATAAATGAACTTTTGCACAATATTCTAATTTTTTGAGTTTCACCTGTATATTTTGCCCTTTTTATATTTTTAAACATTTGGCCTGATCAGGGTTTTTTTGAAGGCACTTATTATGAACTTTGGGCTAAATAAAGGAATTATTTTGCCTTTCCTTCAAATTCTGAATGAAGATGAAGACATTGAAGAGGAGAAATGTTTCCTTTTAAACAAGGATTTTATTTGCTTTCTTGATTTTCTTTTTTGTTTAATATAATCTTTATTAAGAATTTTTAACAAAGAAAAAGAGAATAGAAAAAAAGAATTTAATAGAATTTAATAGAAAAAAAGAATTTAACAAAGAAAAAGAGAATAGAAAAAAAGAATAAAAACACAGGAAAAAAGAAAAGAATATAACATGAAAAAGAAAAGAAATATGTGGAGAAGTGATTTCCAACCATCACACTATGTTTAAACAAATATAGTAACTTTTCATCCACTGTAAGGTTACAAACAGAGTTCAACCATCCCTTATCTATAAGCAAACTTATAAAACATCAACTTTTCAATCCTGGTATCAGTAAAAAGATTCACCAGAAATTCACAAAAAAAGGTCTTATTTTAACTTTATTCAAATAAACCAACTTATATATTCCTTAGTTTTGCTTCTAACAGTCTTAATCTTTCATTCAAACAAATATTGTCATAAGATTTCATTTCTCTTTCATTCTTATTTTCCCCATTACACAGATTTCTTCAAGCTCTAACAAGCCTCTTTTATAAATCCAACAAAATATATTTTCCAAGTAATTCTCTTGGTTTGTTATTGTATTTCCCTTTTACTTTTTAAAACTTCAGCTAGTTTCTTTTGTATATCCAGTAAAGTATCTTTTTCCAAATCATTCTCTTGACCTGTCATTTGTTGTTCCATTGCTGGTATTTTTTCTTATCAGATAAAATTTGTTCCATATCTCTCATTTCTTTATTAACTTCTTTTGGACATAGTCTATCATAGAAGCAAATATTATTATGTAATGAATATGTTGATATGCTAAAGGTAGTCCTCATTATCCCAATTGGGACCAGAATTTTCATCATAAATCAATGCAGTCAATCAAGTGAGTCATCAAGTGACTGGACCTGGATTTATGACCATATTACCTTGGTCATTAAGCAAATTATTGCAGTCATTAACTGAATCCAACTTTCCTAATTCACATTGCATGATGGAAACCAGCTGAAAAGATTGCAAATGAGGATTACATGAATGCAGGACATGTAAATGTGAGTTAGTTTTCAAGTACCTAAATTGCAATCACATGAGTGCAGGGATGATGTTATAGTTGCAAGTGTGAGGACAGGTCATAAGTCATTTTTTCTGAGATCATTGGAACTTTGAACCATTAAAAAATGGTCATAAATTGAAGATAACTGTAAATTGCTAATTTTTGGCTCCATTAATCAACAATCTCCTTTAATGTTTCCAAAGTTTTAATGTTTTGGGTCATTTTAAAGTCTTAGTACCAACATCAAAAACAGGCTTTTATTTTTGTTTTGTTCCAACTGCTTAATAGCTCTCATCCTTCTAGTGTCCAGTTTCTAAAAGCATAAAGTAACATTTATTATGGTTTACAATAGCCAGGATAGCCAAAATAAGACTATTTCCGACAAGAAGCTGTTTATTTTTTATTATTAATTCCAAAAATGTATAGTAAAAGTCGACCAAACAAATTTAACTGTCCTTCTAATCCATTTATAACTTTCTTAGATCAAAATCTTATTTAGCTTTTTGCTTTTCATTTCATATTCTTTTAAGTTATTAAGCTTATAATTCAATTTTGTTTTGTTCAAAGTTGAAGATAAAACTCATCTATTGACTTTTCAAATTTGTTCCAAAGTTCTGTAGTTACTTTTTAAAATGGTTAATAAGCCATTTCCAAAAGGGATTAGAAAGTGTGGTTTGAAAAGTTAGTGTCATTTTTTTTTTAAACATCCTGCTACAGTTGTGAGCAAGATGGCTTATCCCTTCTACTCAGTACTCAAATCCATGGAAAGCCCCTGTCCTGTGTACTTGTCAGAAGGAGCAGCCTTCGTAGCCCAGGCAAGAAATACCCCATCCTCTCCTTATCTGGAAAGCTGTTTAAAAACTGATCTACTTTCTGTTTCCTTGGATTTTGCTGCAGTGGTTGCCTCTTTTATGGAGAGGTTTTCAATTCACCATACTTCCTCAAAAGGTTCCTTGCCAAAACTGACTTTGGATGTCTTTAAATGATGTGTACAAGTATAGATGTCCTGTCCTAAAATTTTAAGGCTGCAATGTTTTCAGATATGTGATTTATGCAGCAAGGATTCCAAACATTTTTTAGGTTTGGTTAGGTTGAGGAACTCATCTGAGCAATATCTAAATTTACCAGATTGTGAATGACTGAGGTGTATTTTAGGTTTCTGTTCTTGAGAAGAAGATAAGCAGTAATGACTTTGATAGATAGTACTGTAAGGAAGAATGTGTAATGCAGATTATGTCCAATAGATTAGCATATAATTATAGAATCACATTATTATTTCTATGTAAATAATGAACTAGATCAGATATCAGTGATTTTGAATTATTTGCATATTGTGCTTTTCATTAGGATAAACCAATGAAACGATAAACTAATATAGCGAGTATATAAGCACAAACTACGTGTGAGCCAATTGCATGCTTCCTGGTGTGTTCTTTTGCCAGTTTGTCTTGTAATTGTAAAGTCGTCTTGCAGGGTCTATATCTGGAACACTCTTTTTTAGATTTTTATGCTTTAATTACATTATGAATTTTTCATTTTGGCAACTGTTGTGAATGCATAGGGCTTAATAAAGATATCTTGAGCTTGGAGTCAAGTGCAGGGTTCTGGCCCTGCACTTCTGATTGGCTGTTAATAGCAGGATCGGATTGGCCCGTTCCGGGGAATCCAATTGGCCATTAACGGAGCGTTCTTATTGGTTAAGGGAGCTAGCACTCCTAGATTGTTATTGGTTAAATAGTTATTGGGTTGCCTATATAAGGAGGGCTATAGCTGCCATTGAGTTTGAGTAGTCACTGTTAGGGATAACATTGTTTTACCCTAACTGGTTTAGGTAAATAATAATATGTAATCATAGTTTGTATGTTAAAGTGTCTGCAACTTTAACTGTGGGATAGTAATTAAGGGAGTGGTTGTGAAAGCACTTTAAAAGAAGCAAGACGGCAGCTTGCTATCTCTCTGGCTTTGATGAAACCTGATTACTGCAAGGACACAAGACTGCATTCCTCGAACGGGAGAGAAAACAAAGGACAGACTTGTAAGTGTATTGACATAGGGTATTCAACACGGACTTTGCTAACTGAATATCCCTGAATGGACTGACTAAATGATACATGACTATTGGACTGTTATTTTGACTATGCTATGAACTCATAATGGAATAAACTATATATTTGATAGCACAAGCATATCTGTCATTTTTACTGTATGTTAATAAACACACAAGCTTAGCTCACTCATTTATCTGTGTGCCTATCTGACTAAGCTGCACATTCTGTTTAGCTTGTCTCCCTAACCCTGGTTGGGGAAACCAGGCTTAACACTGGTTATGGGCCCAGAGGCTGCAAAGTCAGTTTAACTAGGATAAAACAGATTTATGTTAAAAGTGAGAGTTTGTGTTGTTATACATTACAGTAAACAGACAGCTGTGTTTTATTAATTATAGTTTTATATCCATATAAGAAAACATGGCACAAGTCAATCTACAAAGTTTGTCCCTTATATCCAAGTTGGATGGAACAAACTATGTATCATGGTCAATGAAATGTAGTATGCTTCTACGAAGAGAAGGTTTGTGGAACATAATTGAAAATCCACCAAATGTAGAAGAATGGGATCCAGAGGATGAGGAAGATAAATTAAAGATAGAAGAATTTATCCATAAAAATGAACAAGCAATTTGCATTATTGCTTTAACCATAACTGATATGCAGCTTGTTTATATCCACGGAGAAAAATTAGCTGTTGGGTGTTGGCAGAAGCTGAAGAGGATTTATGTTCGAGATAATGTTGGTGCTCACGTAAATCTAACATGGAAACTTTTCAGTACACATCTCCATAAAAATGGTGATATGCTGAGTCATTTGAAAACTATGCAAAGCATTTTTCAAGAACTGCACGAGAAAGAGCTTATTTTCTCTGAACTACACCAAGTCTATATAATTCTATCTTCCCTTAATGAAACCTATGATAATTATGTAACTTCCCTTGAAATATTGCCAAAGGAAAGCCTAACTTTAACTGATATAACTGGCAGATTGATTGAAGAGGCCAGAAGAAGGCTTGAAAGAGACGAGTTAAGGAGGCAGCAACCTCAAAAAGAAGATAATGAATCTCCTACTGCATATGCAATTAAAAGGTGCTTTAATTGTGGAGGAAGAGGACATTTGGCAAGATTTTGTAAAAAGGCAAAATGCCAGAATGCTGGACAGAATACAAAAAGTCATCAAAAGATAAATAAAAATTTAGAGTTAGCCATGTATACTAACGGAGCTGTAAAAAATAATTTATGGGTGGTTGACAGTGGAGCATCACATTGT